>CM077588.1:7280000-8530000 GCA_039657365.1 Stephania yunnanensis | reverse complement strand
TAAAGGATGCTATATAAAAAATATATCTTCAAAAATTAAGAGATTCAACTATGTGGCCTAAGAGAGGCCAACGCTTGTAACTAGTAGATCCTAAGCACCCAGGCGATGGTTGTTATATACTCATCCAATTTTCTAGATATTTTTATTTTTTTGACAAAAATAAAGTAAAGATATTTTGACCTTTGAAAAAAAAAGTAAATATATTTTGACAACTTAGAGAAATAATATTATTGTCTCTCCAGTTTACATAGTCATGTATATAATTAAGTTATTTTGGTTACTTAGCTGTTAATATTAAATTAACTTTTTTAGTGAAAAGAAAAAATTTAAAAGATCGTAATAAGGCTGGATATGCTTTATGGAAATAGATATTAGGTAGGTGAATAAACAACAAGTACAAAAAATGAATATATCAAAAATGAGGATGATTAAGTAGATGTATGGTAAAACTCATAAAAATATAATAAAAAATACATGATTTTAAAGAAAAATTAAGAGTAGCATATATTGATACTATTGGCCACGTTGGCCACGTGGACCTCATTTAACATAGATGAAAAGATAATACTTTTGATAGCTAATAGATATCTCTTAATCCCAACAATCCTGATATCTTGGGAAGTCCCAAGATTGATAGGATAATAAATCACGTAGTGTGATTTATGATTTCAAGGCTTTTGGCAATTGTGTGAAAAAGTTCTCCTGTAGTATTTCTTCAAAACTTTTGGGTTGTGGAAAAGACCGGATACCACACAACAAGAAATAGGACAAAGGTACGCTTTCGCTAACACTTTTAATTCCTATTCAGATCAAAACCTTCATTGGTATCAGAGCAACTAGGTGATTAGTATCATGCACATCTAGATGATTTTGGAGTTTTTTGCCGAGTTGGGTTGGAATACTTTCTAATTTTTTTTTGGAGCTATTATATTTTAATTCTGTTTTTATTTTAAAAAATAGGGTTTCATGGATTATGGCGATGTCACCCGAATCTAATCGCAATCGAAGCCGACGCACCCACTGGGGTGTTCGTCCTTGTTGTCCGATCTCAATGAACCCAAAAGTCGGTGACTTTTAGTTTTTAAAAGGCTAAGAAAAATCAAGAAACTCACTACGTAAAGTGTCCATTTTATAGATTTTTGGCCAGAATATGGCGATGACTGGCGTCGGCGCACTCATTGGGGTGCTCGCCGGAGTAAGCCGATCGCGCGGATGCCTTTGGACGGTGCTTTGGATCTCATGGTGGTCGAAGTTAAAATTATGAAGTCGTTGTTCGCGTTTCTTAATTTTTTCAGATCTGGTCAATCATAGGTTGACTATGGTCAAGGAAGATGAAGGTGTGTGACTTTGAGTTATATTAATAGTAAAACTATTTTGACTCAGTAAACAACTTTTTTAAAACCAAAGTGATATATGTTATAGTCGACCATTTTATTTTATTTTTTGTTATGTTTCACAGTTGACAGCTGTTCAACTAAAATCTAGCAAATAAATCTAAGAATCTCTTATATCATGTTATCTATAGTCGATGATAAGCCAGTATTTATTGGTACTTATTAGTTTATTTAAGTATATTTAATGTGAAAAGGCTCTAAAATATATATTTAATTATATTTATTGGTCATTTTCAGGTTAAATGGAGTGCGCGGTTGAATTTGTAGCTAAAAAATACTCAAAATAGAGTATTTACATGCAGTGATCGGATATCGGACAATTTGCCTTGAGTTACGCGTTGCGCAGTGGGTAGGATAAGATATAGCGATGATGCGAGTGACAACTTGGGTTGATTGCCTCAAGATAAGACATTCGCACAACGTGTGTGATTTTCGTCATTTGCCACGTGCGCGCGATTCGCCGAACTTTCACGCTTTGTCGTGTCTAGCTCACCAACAGCTGATGTGTGTCGGCACCATCTCCCGTAAATGCACCCAGCTTGGATTGCCTCAAGATCTGCATTACACTCTCTCCCACACATTCGCACAATGTGTGTGATTTTCAGTTCTCTGCCACGCGGCAGTCGTTGATTCGCCAAACTCGCCAAATCGCAACTATGCGGCAGCAACCGATTCATCCACATGTTGTCAGTGTCTAGCTCACCAACAGTTTTCTCACTCGCTTCAGCCTCCATCAGTTCTTCCTCGCGATGTGTGGCAGCACCATCTCCCAGAAATTCGCACAAGTCGTGCGAATTCTTCACCTCCTCCTTGCCCGCCACGTGTCGCACTCTCAATCTCCCAGGACGTCACCAGCAGCAAATCCAGCCAATCAAACCCGAAAATGGTTGTCAAACATTGTTACCTCGTTGAGCAAGAATCGATCGCCTCTTCGCCAAACGCAATGTGGTCTGCTGCTTTGTGGTTGAAGCTTGACGTTGCCCTAACTCCTTGTCGAAATGGTTTGTGGGGTTTGAAGCACACGTCAGTGCACGGCAGTAGACGAACCAATCGGCACGCGACACGTGGACAAAACGTGATTTCAAGCCAAAACAGTTATACGATGCTCCTCGGCGCACAAGTCACCTCCTCAACACCCAAAATTAGTTTCACTTACCTCCTGAGACTAATTTTTAGTAGTTTTATATATTATGAACTTAGGGTATTATTAGAGAACACCGACTATTATATTTTTAGCATCTACTTCTCTCGACGATGGCCTAGGTCAAAGGGAAAACAAGTCGAGATTATGGATTCATGACATATTAGGTGAGATCTTTTATTTTATTATTTAATTTAATTTAATTCAATTATCTTGTTTCATTGTTGTTGCTTTTAAGGTTTATGGTTTAGATCTAGGGTATGTATATGGCCAGTGCATGCTTTTAGAGGGACAATCTATAGTTATTTGGACCATTAATATCCGTGTAATTATGTTTTTTGACTAATAAAGTAATAAACACCTACCCGTTTGCCGTAAAACCCTTTCCGTTCTTGAGTGTGCAACAATTGAATCTAGGTAAATCTGAAGCGGGTGCGATCCGGTTATTTAAGATTAGTGTTCCCACAAATCCATATTATTGCGATTAGTGTGTTAAACATAATTGGCGGATGTCTAGAGTTATACATTAATTAGGGAAGTAGTTAGTGATGGACGTCCTAGCTATCGAGATTAGGGGAATGAGAAATTTCTAGTGGATGTCGATTTTCTATAGCTAATATAGGAGAACTTAAATTAATAACTGTTTGGGAAAGATTGAAGACCATGATTGTCATTGAATCTTGATTCTGATTTGTGGAACTATAGATCTAGGTGTTACTTATGTGTTTATTAATTGTTTTTAAAGTTATTTTAGTTATTTTATTTATTTAGTTTAGTTAGAATAGTTAGTTAAATTATTTATTTTAAAACCCTCGATTTTTCCTTTTTGTTGTTTTTAACTTTAGAAATACCACCAATCTCTGTGGGATCGACCTTTTACCACTATTCTACAAAATAGTTAGTTTAGGAAACATTATTTTATTGACGCGTTCGCTGCGAGTTAGTCGACTTATAAGATCTTTTTATAATAATTAGAAAAGAAACCAAATTGCACAGATATATATATATATAAACATAAATTGTGATAAGTTTATTTCTTTTAAAAATAAACTAGTATAAAATCAATTTTCTTGATTTTTATGTCACAATTTTTTAAAATAAAAATTATTAGTACATAATATAACCAAAACATTTTTATCAAAAAATGGCTCTTAAATGTGAGTGGCGAGATTCAGAAAGCGACAATCCATATAAGGCACTTCAAATTTACAAAAAGGATTCTACACACTCAATCATTCAACATATAGATACATTTAATAAAATGTACAACTTAGTCAAGGACAATGAGTTCTACTTGAGCCACACGAATAGTGGCTTGATGCTTCTTAGCTCTTTCAATATTTCTTGGAAACCCATTGCAGAGTTCATCAAGAAGGAAATTTCTCTTAATAGTTTTTGAGAAATTTCTTATGATTTGATAAAGGTTAAGCAACGTCAAATTCGCAAATGGATTATATTTTCCACCAAAAAGGAGTGCACGAGGTATGCATTTCTTATTTTTCATTGTTATGGTTATATTATGCTATTTTTTATTAATCATTTTTCTAAATGCATTTTAAGTGGGAAACTAATTGCACGAATTATTTGAAATATTAAATATATATTTTTGGGCTTATAAGTGATGGTTGTGAGCATAGCGAACTCTCGATCTTATACCCTAAATAATTATTAATTATTTTAAATGAATTTAGAGGCAAATAAGTGTAAGATTATTTTTTTTTGAATAATCTAACTAATGAATGATTTTTGTCATTAGAATATATGGCTTCAGCGACAAAAAGTATCATTGCTGAGCTGAACAAGGGTGAAAAGCTCAATGGGGACAATTTTGATATATGGCATCGAAAGGTACAATATATCTTAGAAGAGCAAGAAGTCTTGGAGACTATTGAAAATGTGATCCTAGAAGCTGAAGAAGCGTACAACTGCTCAACATCGTAAGGATCATGATGCGTTTCAAATTTGGAAATGTAAAAATTGCATAGATCGCATTACGTTGCTGAGCTGCATGCAAAACAATCTGATGTGCGAGTTTGAGTAGTTTGATACTGCTTAGGAAATGTGGAATGCTTTAAAGCAGAGGTTTAGGATGACTTCCACAACAAGGTTGCCTCAGCTCACTATCAAATTTGAAACACATGTCAAATGTTAGTATCACTCGATGAAACAAAATCTGATAGAGATGTTAAATATAATACGTGAACTAAATTTTGTTGGTCATGTTCAATCAGATGAACAACAAATTCAAGCAGTCATCCGATCGCTTCCTCAAAACTGGAAGCACATGAAAGTTATAATGACCCACAATGAGAATATCAAGACTTTTAATGATATTGCTCATTACGTGGAGTTGGAACTAGAGCACTTGGAAGCTTCTAAGACTTCAACTCAGGCAATGATTGTGCATGTTGGCTCCCAAAGTAGTTCCTTTAAACCTAAGGGAAAGTTAGCAACTAAGAAAGACAAACACATGTGGATTACCTCTCTGAAATCGAAAAAATGTCAATCGCAAGCGAGACAAGCAAGGTGGCAAAAAGAAGGACAAGAAAGAGATGACATGCCAAACCTGTGGACAAAAAGAACATTTTGCAAGGGAATGTCTTGAGCCAAGAAAATATTAGGTATTTTATTTTAATGCATATCACAATTACTTTATGTTTAGCAATGTTTTATTTGTTGACTCTAATCCTTTGTGAATTATTGATTCAGGAGCAACAAACCATGTAGCGAAAGACCATGGGGCTTTCGTTGAGTATCGCCGCATTCCAGTGGGAGCACAGTGAATATATGTTGGAAATAACACGCGTGTAGCCATTTGAGGAATTTGCACGTGTCTACTAAAACTATGCAACGGGCACATACTACTTCTACATGATGTCCTATATGCTCCTGAAATAAGGCGAAACTTAATTTCAGTAGTCGTCCTTCTTAGTTTAGGTTTGAGTTTGAACTTCAATAACAATGGTGTCACTATGTTTAAGGATACCGCACTTTATGATTTTGGATACTTGTCTAGTGGTTTTATTATTTTGGAAATCGAATGCGATGTTAAAATTGATAATAATGGTTATTTTTCCATTTCTGTATCTTCAATTTTCGTTAATTTAGATGCGAATGTATGGCATGCTAGATTAAGTCATATAGGACAAGATCGAATGAATAGACTTGCCATAGAAGGCCTTTTAGGCCCACTCGCAAAAGTTGACTTGTCTATTTGTACACATTGTCTAGTTGGAAAAGCAATTAGAAAATCATTCAGAACAGTTGTAAGAGCTGATAATCCATTGGAATTAATACATTCAGACATATGTGGCCTAATGAATGTTAGAGTGCGACATGATGCATCATATTTCATCACATTTATTGATGATTTTACTCATTTTGGTCATATTTTTCTAATCTCACATAAAAATGAAGCATTTACTTGTTTCAAAAGATATGTAACTCTAGTTGAGAATCAATTAGAGAAACGTGTCAAAATATTGAGAACTAACCGAGTACGTGAGTACTTATCAAATCAGTTTAAAGAATATTGTGATGAAAAATGGATTGCTAGGCAGCTTACCATCCCTGGCACTCTGCAACAAAATAGTGTTGCAGAAAGGCATAATCGAACTTTATTAGATATGGTTCGATCTATGATGGCACAAGCATGCCTTCCAATTTCATATTGGGAAGATGCATTTCTAATCACAGCTCATGTACTAAATCTAGTACCATCAAAATTAATAGCTTCCACACCATATACCCTGTGGACTGGGAGAAATCCCAATCTTACAAATTTGCGCCCTTAGGGTTGCCCAACATACGTTCATTCTTCATCCAATAAATATGAAAATTAGAACCAAGGGGAAAGAAATCTATTTTTGTTAGATATTATGAACATTCAAAAGGGTTTGTGTGTTCATTGATGAACAACCAAATGGTAGTTTTATTGAATTTGAATAAAAAGATGCCACGTTTTAAGAAAATGAGTTTTCTAGCAAAAATGAAGCAATTAGATATCTTACTTTTTATGAAGTTGATGATTCTTCAGAGAATTTAATCCCAGAACTATATTCAAATGCGGATGAGACTAATCCAAATTTGGCTCATATCTTTGATTATAGTGGGAGTGACATTCCAATAGATGCTTCAAATACAGAAGAATTACGTAGAAGCAGCCTTCAAAGTGCGTCTCGAAGACGTTTTGAAATTGTAGGTCATGCTTTTGTAATTGCTCCACATGATGAAAAGGAGTCCCGTAATGTTAATGAGGCTTTATCATCATCAGCTAAGAAAAAATAGCTAAAAGCAATGGAAGAAGAAATGAAGTCTATGAAATCTAACCATGTCTGGGACTTAGTTGATTTATTTCCTGGATGTAGACTAATTGGAAGCAAATGGGTTCTCAAGATCAAACGTCAAACAGATGGATCAATTGAAAGATTTAAAGCACGTTTAATGGCTGAGAGATTTACACAACAAGAAGGAATAAATAATGAGGAAACTTTTTCACTAGTTGTAAGGTTTGCCTCAATTCATCTATTACTTGCTATTGTTGCACGTATGGATTTAGAATTACATCAAATGGATGTAAAAACTACTTTTCTGAATGGAGAATTGAATGAAGACATATATATGCAACAACCAATAGGTTTTGTTGTAAAAGGACAAGAGCACAAAGTCTGCAAGCTCAAAAAGTCAATATATAGTCTTAAATAATCTTCACGACAATGATATTTAAGAGTTCATCAAGTTATACCTTATTTTGGATTTAATATGATTGATGAAGATAATTGTGTATATATTAAACATTTAGGTTAACAATTTGTGATATTATCCCTATATTTAGACGATATACTTTTAGTTAGAAATAACATTGATTATGTTGTCGCCATTAAAAAATGGTTGTCCTCTAATTTTGATATGAAGGACATGGGTGAAGCAAACTTCATACTGGGTGTGAAGATTCATAGGAATCGTTCTAAAAGAATTCTTGCGAATTCTTGCTTTATCGCAAGAATAATATATTAAGAATATTCTTGAATGATTCAAAATGACAATTTGTAACCCCATTGACACTCCAGTTGCTAAAGGTGAAATCCTAAGCAAGGAAATATGCCCAAAGACTCCACTTGAGAAAGACAAAATGTCCAATGTCCCATATGCAAGTGTAATTGGAAGTTTAATGTACGCAATGATGTGTTCACGTCCTGATATATGCTACGCCGTTGGTTTAGTTAGCAGATATCAATCAAATCCTGGTCAAGCTCATTGGAAAGCGGTGAAAAGGATATCGAGGTATTTGAAAGGCATTATGGATTTTGTGTTTATGTTACCAAAGTAATGAATTGCAGTTACTTAGGTACTCTGATGCCGATTGGAGCAGCGATCCATATGAACACAAATCAACTTCAGGGTATGTTTTCCTATTGAATAATGGTGCAATCTCATGGAGTAGTAAAAAGCAAACATGCATTGCTTTGTCAACCATGGAGGCTGAATTTGTCGCTTGTGCTGCTTCAGTTTAAGAGGCAATATGGCTTAGACGTTTCATTATGCACTTGCAAGTCATCAAAAGGGCATCAAATCAGTGACTATATTTAGTGACAGTCAAGCAGCCATTACCTATATGAAAGATTTGAAGTACCATGGAAAGACAAAATACATTAACAAAAAATATAACTTTGTGAGAGACATCATAGCAAGAATTTTTTTTCCCACAACACATTCCTACGCAAAAAGATGACATTAGATCTAATTACGAAACCTATCACTAGGGATTTTTTTAAGTCATATAAAATCCTTAGGATTACTTAGACTGTAAATTGTTTGCTATAACTTCTTATTTCGATTCAATAAATAAGCTATATTGGAATTTGTTATTTCTTGTTCTAATATAAGTCATTATTAACAAGAAGTATGCAACATACAGTGATTGGCTTTCTTATACAAGCAATCTCCTTTGGACGCTAATAGTAGCGAGCAAAGATGAGACATTAAAACTTATTTGATAAATATCGCCTTGATAGGAGTCAAGATGATGTCATTTTTGTATGACCGTAATAGATTTCCCACTATCTATTAAGCCCATGAATAAAAAACCAGATGCAAAATCTAGTTATTGGCGCCTAATTATGGCGAGCTGCACAAATTTCGAGTTAGGCACTTTGGGAGTGAGTGAACTAAGATCTGCACAGTGTAATTAGAGAATTGCATATCCTCTTATTAAGAGTTGCTCCACTATGACATATAAAGAATTACATGTGTTTTACGTCCACTTAGAAGTGAGTAGATAGTAAATCCCTGGATTCTCACTGTGTTAGTCTAATTAAAAGAAGTTCTTATATAGTTGAGACTTCCCGAATTGCCCTTATGACTTTTGAATACACTATGAATTTAGGAATTAGTGCTTGCTACTTTAGTAAGTTACCTATGGTTAAGTATGATTCGATCTAAAGGTGCTACATTAGGAAAGCAACGGATTTTAAACTAAGTAGTGGGAAGGCAAAGAAAGATCATATGGAATCATGTCATTTCATTTTATATTCTATGTTGCGACACTGGTGTTGCATGAATTGGATGACAATATTAGTTATAATATAATGCTATGAATTTAAGGTTCAAATATTGCTTTTAAAAGTTAGAGAATGTTTGAACATACATGACTATAAACATCTCAGACATAGTGAGAAATATATATATCTAAAAGGGTAGATGTCTCTATGCTGACTCTAATTTAGTTGCTAGTGTAGAGCTCCTGCTGGCAGGTTATCTCACGGGCGCACGACCCATTAGTTACAATGAAACAATGACGATAGAGAACTGAATATTTTTTTCATACTCTATGTGCGAGTAGAAGATATCTCTGTTATCAAAACACGGGCACCCATATATGTGATCGACCCAACCCGACAAAAAGTCTACACACAATGTGCGAGTGGGGAGATGTTGGCCACGTTGGCCATATCGACCACGTTTAACATAGATGAAAAGATAATGTTTTCAATAGCTAATATATATCTCTAAATACCAACAATCTTGATCTCTTGGGAAGTCCCTGTTGGGTTTTGGGATTCATACGCAGTGAAAATTACAAAATAATTTTGACAAAAACCCCAACAGGATCCGAATCTAATTCCATTAAAAACGTTTAAACCATGAAAAACTTAATCATACCTCAATCGCAATATACCTTTACGAAGGTTGATCGATCTCTAAGGCGCCGCTAACGACGAACGCCTCTACCGTAGTCCACACACGAACGGCGGCCGTGATTTGAAGTGCTAGAGAGAATACCAAACCTTTTTCTTTCTCTCCGAAACGATCCGAGCATACCAAAAACCCTAAGTCGTTTCTCAAACGAAAAAAAGAGTTTTTGCCTTTTTTCTTTCTTTCGTATGTGTATTGTAACTTAAAGCGTCTATTTATACAACCTCAGATATAGATTGTTAAGTAAATTACAAATATACCCCTACTTAAAGAAGTATAAGTGTAATACACCACAAGGACGTTTCCGTCATGAATTTTATCATATAAAATTCATTTTTCTCAACCATCTTAAAATCTCGCAAAACCATTGTGTGTGCGAAAAGAGTTCATACAACGTTGGTAGTGTACCAAAACACATTTTGGTATACAAGTCATAAGGCCACTCTAGCAAGACATTATGACTACCCAAGTTGTACGCTATCAAATCGAAACAACCTAATCAATAATGTATATAACATCCTTTTGTCAACGATATCCTTTTGATCAAACATAAGGCATGGAATTGTCATCCAACATGTTCAATCGTACTAGTCTCGATCTCTAGTAGATCAAAACATCCAAGTGACATTGATCAATATCAATTCACTTAGACTAGGCCTTTTAAAAAACCTAACACATTGAGGGATCCACGGATATCTCTCTTTATATGAGAGGAACAAATTCTATCTTGATTACACAACTTCATCACATTGCTCACACAAGAACCAATCACGACCTTTATAATCGTCCTATGGTTAAAGACAACGTTTGATTGTGTCAAATCACCGTGTTCCTAATGTTGAAGTCTCTGTAATCTCAAGTCGGAGGACTGAAATATATACTTATCATGAGAAACAACTATGACTTAATCCATGTGATGCTCTCGTATGCGGGTCGGTCCAAGATTGCTTCCCTAACAAGTACTCGTGATCTTGATTCGTATCCCCATACGTATAATCATCATATGATCATCAATCAAGACTCACACTAGTCTTAATTCATTATAGTTCCCAAGATAATGATCGATAGGGACATTAGGATATATATGTAAATACCCATGGATCTTATTATAATGCAAACATGCAAATTAATTATAATAAACAGCAAATGAAATCCTCTATTTTATTAACTAAAAGTATTTCATAAAGACAGTTAATGGATTGACCTAGGGCACATGCCCCAACAGTCCCAAGATTGAAAGTATAATAAATCATGTAGTGTGATTTATGATTTCAAGGCTTGTGGCAATTGTGTGAAAAGAGTTCTCCTGTAGTGTTTCTCCAAAACTTTTGGGTTGCGGAAAAAATAAGAGGCCACACAACAAGAAATATGACAAATGTACGCTTCCACTAATACTTTTCATTCCTATTCATATCAAAACCTTTAGATACAACAAATTAGAGAAGGGTGGTGATCTGGACGGTTCCACTTCCTTATGTCGGGAAATCGTGACCCTGGGTCACGACTTCTGTTAACTGCACACCTTGTTGGCTGCCACATGGCGCTGGCATGGCGCTAAATGTGTTATATTGAGAATTATTTCAAAAGGTATGTTTTTTTGGTAATTATTTTCCTTAATTATATTATTCAAGTAAAAAGTCCATAAGGGTTTAGTAGTGAATAAGTTGATTGAATAATTGATTGATGACATGAAACTAAAAAATGGCGGGCACTTACAGGTAAGGGTGGGCAGCGGTTTTCGAAAAACCACCCAAACCGACCAAATCGCACCGTTTGGTCTAGTTTTTAAAACTCGCGGTTTGGTCGCGGTTTGGAAAACGTAAAAACCGCAGAATCGCGGTTTGGTCGCGGTTTTCATTTTGGGAAAACCGCGGTTTAACCAAATCGAGGGCATTTTGATAAATAACCACAAAAAAACCCTAAAAGCCTAAAACCATTCACTGATTCACTCCCGTGTCCCCTCCCTCTTCTTCCTCTCACACTCCCTCTCACACTCCCGTCCCTTTTCGTCCCTCACACTCCCGTCCCTCTTCCTCTCACACTCCCTCCGCCGCTCCTCACTCCCGTCACTCCCCGCCGGCTCCACTCTCTCGCCACCGCCGTCACTCCTTTCACTCCCGCCAGCTCCACTCTCTCGCCGTCGCCGTCTCTCCTTTCACTCCCGCTATCTCCACTCTCTCGCCGCCGCCGTCTCTCTTTTCACTCTACAAGGCCTGTGAAACTTTTGTGTACTTCTATTAAGTTGCCTTTGAATTGCTTTGCATTTCACTACAGCTGCCCTGAGTACTGGGAGCAGCAGCTTCAAGCGGAAAGAGTTGATCGCGTCCGTCAAACAAAAGAATATTGGGAATCGCAATGTCGAGCATTCATGGGGGTCTAGGATTACATTGCAACTTTGGTTAGTTGATTAAAACTGATCTGATCTTCTAGTGTTGTCTGCTGAAGCAATAGGCCTTGTACTGCTATTTTGTATGTACAGTATTTGTTTGTTTGTATATTGAACTTAAATGGATGCATGTGCAGAACTAAAGCAACAACAACAACAACATAGCCTCAGTCCCAAATTAACAATGTGCAGAACTAAAGTTAGTAAAATTTAAGTGTAATATAGAAGACTGAAACCAAGTATATTAACATATTGATTATTAAAGTACTACTATTTTGTATGAATTAGATCTTTCTTTTAGTTTTGTGTTTCAATCGAGTAGACTTGAATAGTTCGATCGCGTTGTCAATCTCGGATTCTTGATTAATTTGGAATTGAGGCTTTCTTGTTGTCGTTTTTGAATTAATTGTTCACATATATACTATGCTAACATCCTAATAGAGAATTATATAGTGATTAATGATTTGTTTTTATCTTTGCTTAGTAATTGTGATTGGAAAAGATGCAAGGCCTAATTAATTATGAAGAGGAGATATGAAATTAATGCTTTGATTCAAACACGATATTTCTGTTTATGGTATTGAATCTTAACCTTCTTACTTTTATACAAAACAATCCTTTCTCAAATCAAATGACACCACAAATTATGATATGATTTGGGCCACATAAAAAAAGGGTTGTTGCCAACTTGCCATGATTCCACCTTAGAATCCCTTTTAATTACAAATTCATATGTACATATGGCTTGCTGTTTTTTTTTTTTTTTTTTTTTTTTTTTCTAAAAATAGGGCGCATGAAAACCGCGAAACCAAACCGACCAAACCGCGCAAACCGCGGTTCGGTTTGGTGCAGTTTTGGTGATTCGCGGTTTGGTGGTTTTCACCACCAAACCGCGGATGTTGCTTATCTCCCTCAACGCCAAACTCAAAATCATAGGAGGGGTTCGGCGAAGAAAGTCGCAGGCCTCAGCGGCCTTGTGAAGCGCCAAGGATTGATCCTCAGATGTAACAAAGGGGTTAGACCTAACTCTCTTTTTAAGTTCAAATTAAGATAAAATCATGAATCTCGGGTGCTTGTTGGTTCGAATTGGGTTGAATGAGTTGTTGGATTCTTGCTTTTAGTGAGTGGTTTGTAGTTGATTTTGAGTTGTGCAAAAGGCCTCAACGTGCATTTAATTGGTTTTAATTGAACAACTTTCGAATACAAATTTCTTGCTCAATCACTTTGTTAATACGTAGTGAAATAAAAAGAGATTGCTATGAATGTGGTTAGAAAGCTCATATTGAGCTTGGAAAAATTTGAACTCTCTTTTAAGTTCGCATTTGGAATATTATATATTGGAATGTGGAAAGAGAGGAACATTAGAATTTTTGAAGACAAACAAAACACAATTGAGTTGGTCTGGGAGGCTACAAGGGGTATGACATTAAGATGGGTAGCGAACAATAAGTTTAACAAAGGGTACACACATACATAGTTTATCATTGGAGATTGATCATATAGAGGAATTATTGATGGGCTGCTCATTTCATGTTTTGTAGTAATGCATATAACTTTAAATACTGTTTTTTATTTTTCTTCTGCACTTATTGAGGTTGGATAACTTTTGTAGTAATGGCGTACAATGAAGACTCCTGGTCCTCGATTCCTTTTACCTCAATAAAATTTGTATTTGCTATCACAATTTTTTTTTATCGCATTTGGAATAGTCGATGTGGAGTAGGTTCTTGTTGATGATTGGAGCTTAATCATTATGGATTTCTAAGTTTGTTTACAATTTAGAGTTGATTTCTATGAAACTCGGGTTTTATGATTGCTTGGAGTTTGTTTAGTTGGTTCCGAATTAATTTATGTCGCTCGAATGAACTAGGCTCGATTAGCAAACTTTGACTTAATCTTGAGGATCAAACATTATTGAATTTCATTTGATGGTTTTTAAGATTTTATTGATTTGGTAGACACTTAAGACTTTAAGTCAATTTGAGCGAAATTTGAATCCACATGGATAAGTCTTCTTGTTTTCATATTTTAATTTGATGCGGCTCAATCGTTGGTTTCGACCTAAATTGCTAATTTGTTTATGGAATGGGAACTATTGTATGGTCTTGATTTTTCTTTTTAATTTGGAAATCAAATATTATCAATTTGAGTTTATTTTTGTAGTTAAATTGAGACGTAAAAGTGACTTTTTGATTTATTTCTTGAAAATGAACTTTAACTCATTTAAGCTATGGTTGTTTAATGAGATTTGGGATTTGAAGATCTTAAGTCTTATTCGACTTTCTTTTGATGGTTCAAACTTAGATGCATTGAAATTAATCTCATTGAATCGGTTTAAATTGGAAGTTGGTTTTTTTTTTTTTTTTTTTTTTTTTTTTTTTTTTTTTGATCCATCCTTATGTTGTTCAAATTGTTAGTTTCAGCGCTGTGAGTGGTATCGTGCGCATTAAGCGCACGAAGACGGCCACAATCCCGGGTTTAAGTCGTTTGTAAGGACAAAATGAGTTTATAGAGGTATAAGCTACCTAGATTAATTATAATAAGGGCTGAACAACTGTGTTATACTTTAAATAGAGAACTTAACTCGTCAATTCGGTGGTTGAATTGAGTTAGGTAAATGCGACAAGCAAGGTGAGTGGAGTTTTCCTGATCATCAAGTGTGCCATGTCATTAGTAAGTATAAGTAGGTCTCATTTAATTTAGAGATTGCGGGAAAGGATTGTTGATGCACTTTTGATGTTATTCCGGCCATCACGGATTAACTCTTCTTGGACTTATAACAGGCGACTCGAGCTACCCAGAAGTTATGTTTACTAGATGACCGTGCTTATGTAACGGGGGCTTGGGGACATGCTTCGATTCTCGGGATCCTTGTAGTTGAGTTGCCAGTTTTTGTAGGGGAACAAAGGGAGTGGGGATATGAGGGAGAGGGATCTCAAAGGGGGTTATGTTTTGATTCTAGAAAGTTGTTATGATTGGGAGAGAGGCACCTTCGGAATGCTGCATGTAACACTGTTGCTTTGTTAAGGAATACCTGAGGCTCTTTCCCATTTCTCTTTGTTTTCCTTTGATTAGTTTTGGTTACAGCAAATCCATAAGTTTCCTCGTCGTAAGTGTTCAAGTTGTATTAGGTTATAACATGTATTTACGGTTGTGTTTCCATGTAGATTCTTGGAGTTCTATTGGAGACTTTTGGGAGTATATGATGCATTATTGAGGTGATTATTTACAGGGCTATGCTAAGGTACTGTTAAATCTTTTTTCTTTCATAAGAAATAAGAGCTAGCGCACCTAGCTGCGATGGTGACTCAATATGGGATCAAGCTAGCTGTCAGCCTGATATCTGCACATTTTGGCGAGATTGTTGCAGTATGACATCTGAATCCCCCTTTGAAAAATGCAGAAATTTTAGTTTTCATTTTTTTATTTCATAAATTTTCTTATCCATTTTTTTGCTTCTAAGTGTTTCTTATCTTTATTTGCAGAAAGTGTGCTGTTGTCTTTTACAGAAAGGGACATTGACCCTTTCCGACATAACTCGCTATACTGAACTTCCCTCACAGCAAGCGAAAAACTGTCTCCTTGTTTTAATTCAACACAATTGTGTCCAAGCCTTTGCCATCGCAAAAGAAGGTAGATCAATTACATTGTCTTCTAGATTATCTCCAATTCTAGATAATCCCAAATGTTTATGTGAAGTTTTTGCTTTAGGTTTTGGCATGTCCACAAGAGCTATTACTCATTATAGTGTTGTCTATGAAAACATCCTTCATCGATTGAGATTTTCAAAATTCTTAACTATTGTGTCTGAAGAGCTTGACAAAGAGGTTTGTTGAAATTTACTCTTTCTCCATTTATTTGAATGGATTGTTGTGAATTGTGATTCACGATGGATATTACTCTTAATAGTGTGAAGAACTTCTTGAGGGATTGCTTCAACACGGTAGGCTGACTTTAGAACAAATCATGCTTCGAGCAATGTCGAAGCAAAATGAAGGTAAACCTAATTTTTGTTTTTGTTTTTGTTTTTGTTTTTGTTTTTGTTTTTGTTTTGTTTTGTTTTGTTTTGTTTTTTTTTTTTTTTTTCATTTTGGATTATAAGCATATGCATTGGATTAACTTTCAGATTCTTGTATGGCATTTTGATCTTCTTTTCATTTTTTATTGTTGCATGACTATTTCTTTTAGGGACTTCTGTTTATCAAGATGTTGTTCGGACTAACTTCGTTAGACTTGTTAATTTGCGATATGTGGAACGTTGTCCAACTTCTGAACCATTTCTTGCACCGAATAGTGAAGAAGAGGCTCCTTCAATTGGTAAACGAGGCCCAAAGTCAGCTAAGGTATTTGCTAAGGCCCTATTTTCTCTACTTGCTATTTAACTTTTTTTATGTACTTCTTAATGCATGTAACAAATTTTCATTCAAATTTCTTGATGGAAAAACCAAGTAAGACAATTTAGGTTTTTAGTTCTCTTTTTTTTATTATTTGTATGCATACAACTGGGAGTAAGAATCATTATTGCAATTACTTCTTTTTGCCCTCCTTATAGTTGTTGAGTCATATAATTGGTAAGCCATGCTAAAGCTTACATATATTATTAGGGGAAATTGTGAATTCAACTTTTGTGGTGTTTGAAGGAAGCTCTCATGCAGTGGGTAGTTTTGTGAAGGATGTTACTATATGTACAACTTTTCTATTGCGATTTTTCTTTATTTTGTTTCATTTTTTATATTAGATATTTCTCATTTTGTTAGAAAGAAAATGTGGCACCACATATATGTGTTTGTGTATTGTGCATTGACTCGAGGAATAGATGTCGAAAAAAAAAGGTAATAGATTTTAAGCTATGAAGCATAATCCTGGTTAAACAAAGGTCTAAGGATTTTTTTTCAATCTTTAACGTAGAAAATTATTGATGAAACATGATCCTAGTTGTCTTGAAAGCCAAGGTTAGAACTTTGGGAACCGATGCTTTTGGAGTTGATGAAAATTTTCTAGCAGGCGAGAAACTACCTCGAGTAAGTCGGTCCTCAATATCTTATGATTGAATGGTGTTCACAATTCTTTTAGTTGTAGAAGAGTGACAAATATGCTTTAACTATATTGGTTTGGTACTTTGGTTGTTCCCATTTTAAGCTAGGATCTACCTTTCTTGGATTAGAAATGGTGTTCATTTGGGGCTGAGGCTTTATTGTTGTTGATTGATTATTAAATTTTCTCTTTCTTCCATTGGCATCAACCACCTTCTACCTTTTGGTTCTCGATGTCGTGATTCGTGAGATTGAAATATGATATTTGCTGGTGGAGAAAAAGGAAGTCCTTTACCACCAATTACAGTACATTGTTTTTAGGATGCTTGTTGTATTTGCCTAATTTTGTTCATCAAGTGTACTTTTACTTCTTTTTCAATGTTGGCCAGTTTATAATTGAAAAATTATATATTGCATCAATTGCACTTAATCGAGCACAATGGAAAAGTTTGATCCATGTAGCCGACCCCAGTTAATTTGGGACTGAGGCTATGTTGTTGTTGTTGTTGTTGATATTGTTGGCGTTTGAATGATCAGTTTCTAGGAAAAAAAAGATATATATTGAAGTCTAATTGATCTTTTCTCCATGGTTATAGTTAGGACTTTCGGAAACTATTGAACAACGGGCTATGAAAGCTGCATCTCCTTCAGAAGCAAAGAGATTTTTGATCGTTACTGATATTGGGGCAAATGTCACTGAAGCTAAAACTGGAGCAAGCATGACCAATCTAATGCTAGGTGAAAAGGTAAGAACATCAAATTCTTGTTGAATTATTCCCTTATGTGCTATTCTGTTTTCTCTTAATTCTATATGCTCGTGTTACAGCGCAAACACAAAGCATTAGAGACAGATGGATCAGGTGCGGCTACAATTTGCGAGAAAGAAGTTCTTTGGCGTGTCAATTTTGAAGAGTTTGTTTATCAACTTAGAAAAAAGGTTTGCGTTCGTAATATAATTGTTGTTCTATGTACATTCCCAAGTTCTTATATTACAAAATTTCAAATCTCCTGCAGCATAGGTTGGTCTAATACCAAGCACAGATAGAATCACTGTATTAGGCTGCCATGCCTCATGTATTGCTGAATCATGTTACCTCTAATGACATCCTTGACCCTCTATTTCACTTTGCTTGACAATATGGTCCATGAGCTTACAAATCATCTAAAAATGCTTCTTAATGCAGAGTTTTTCAAACAGCTAGTTGACGGGTTCACCATTTCTTCAATTTCCTAGAAAGAGCCGGTTTATCATGAGCCTAAATTCTTACTTAATTATCAACAAACATCCCTATCTCTTCACAAATAAAGGCATCAGATACATGTGATCAAGGCTAGTTCACTTACCTAAAAAAAGGAAACTTTTCTTTTTATTCAAAAAAGGCTCTCATAGTATTATATAAAAAAAACTCAAGTTTTAGAGAGCTTTCTATGAGTGGAAACTGAGATAAACAATGTTCAGATTTTATTAGGTACGAGCCAAATAAACTATGCATTCTAGTCAAAAATCAACTAATAAGCAGATTTAATGATGTTGAAATTTTGTACAGCTTGTTTAGAATAGTCTTGATTATCTTTGCTCATGTGTTTTGACGTTTAAGTTGAGTAGGAAATTAGAATTATGGAGGAATACATTAGAATCTAATGGCTTCAGTTGAGTAAGACGAAGATTGTATACATGCACTATGAGTTTAGGCATACTAGACATCAAGACGATGAAGTGGTAAAACTAGGGGAAGTAGAAGTTGCTAAGGCGAACCACTTTAGAAATTGAGAATGACGTCGCTCATATAATTCAAGCTATAATGATCAATCATATAAAGTGATGGCAATGAGAATGATGTCGCGCATATAATTCAAGTTGGACGTAAGAAATGGAGGAGTGCAACATATGTGATTTGTGATCGAAATATTCATACCAAGTTATAAGGAAAATTTTACATGACTGCAATTAGGCCAACTATGCTCTACTGAAGTGAATGTTTGACAGTAAAACAACAATAATTACATAAAATGAACATAACAGAAATAAGGATGCTTAAGTGGGTGTGTGGTAAGACTCGTAAAGATACAAATAGACTAAAAAATACAAAAACTCAAGAAAAAATAAGAGTAGCACTAATCGACACAAAGATTAGGGAAAGACGGTTGCGGTGGTTTGGAAACTTGCAAAGACGGCCTACAAATGCCCTCACTAGAAAACTTGACTTGATAGTAACTGAAGAAATTTGACGAGATTGGGGGTGTCCCAAAGTTGACTTGGGACGCATTAATTAGGAGGGATTTAAATGGTTTGGAAAGCTCACCATCAATTGCACTAAGTCGAGCATAATAGAAGAGTTGGATCCATGTAGCCGACCTTAGTTAATTTGGGACTGAGGCTATATTGTTGTTTTTTTTTTGGATGAATAAATTGTTGTTGATGATGATGTGTTTTGATGTTTCCATGTGTTTGCGATAGATGCATGATGGTTGCATTTATACTTGATAGCGTCTCAATGTCTGTGAGCATCAATTGTTGAATATGATACAATGATGAAATGGACATGGAGTATGAGTCAATGACTCAACGCTTACAAGGATTTGAAGAGAAGGAGAAAGTACTAATTATTAACACACTAACACTGCTCTTAATTGGGAGAAACGTAAAAAGATTTGAAAAGTAGAAAGAACGGTATGACAAAAACTGCATAGAAAATGGTGCACACAAGGATAAAATTTCCTCTAAAAAAGAACACTAGGAGAAAGTAAGAAAAATATTTTTTAGGAAAATAGGAACTTCATACAAATAGAGTAGAAAGAATAAAGTTTGGTAAATAGCATAATCCACAGGTACTTGTATCCACTGTTCGGACAATTTTTAGGTGAGTTTTCGTATCTTATGCGTGGGTCATGAATGTTTAGAACTTGCAGTCATGTACCATATTGACAAGTATGATTTTGTTGGTCTGTAGTCTGCTGGCATAGAATAGCATTCTATTTGAGATTAACATGTTTTTTGGTAGTTTTTGCCCTGCCCTGTTAAGTTTAATGAAAAACTTATGCAACCGGTTTTCTTTTCCTCTTTGTGAGGGCGTGACACACGTAATGTCCTGTCATCGTGAGCCTAAAATCCCACTCTTTGTATTATCTCTTCTCCTTACAACGTAGTTATTATATATTATTATTGTTGTTGTGTTATTGTTATTGTTATTATTGTTGTTGTTGGTTAGTTAGTTATTACTTATTATTATTAATATATTATTGTTGTCAGGTTTGTGCTTCCAATGTAAGATCAAGGCTAGATGACGGGGCTTCAATTATCTTAAATGCAATGCTTGATGCGACAAAGTCTGAAGAAAATCTTAAATCTGAGAATACAGGTGATGCTTATGTTCTTGAAAAAGTTATTGATTTGATTGGTACTTTCTCTTACGAATTTGAAATCATTTGCTTTGCTTGTCATGTTTAAATTCTCTATGCACTTAATATCGTTTTTGATCTTGAAAAGATTGAGTAATTAAAATCACACTTCTTTGTTTTTTTTGTATCTGCACTTGTTTAGATTCTGAATCTGTTTATATCAAGTTTGAATGGGCCAAGGTGAATTCTACTTAATTTAGATATCCTAGATGAGGTGGTGTGTTGGTGACTTGAGCGATACTAGTTTATGAGTTTTGTGTGCAATTAATATTTATTTATGGAATATGATTAGGGGTGACAATTTGGGTTATGACACGTTCAACACGATACGACACGACACGTAATAAACATGTCATGAGTTTGACATAAGTGGGTCTGGGTCATAAACATGTTAACATGTTTATACACAGTTAATAAACGAGTCATTAGCATGTTAACTTGCTTCACTCGTTTACGACTCACTTAACACGATTAAAGAATAATATATAAATAATAAATATGGTATAATAAATAGATTGATACAAAATTCACCTATTTGAATAATGTTAATAACATAATTTTTTTATTTTTTATTTTTAGACATCTTTTATCATATTTTACTTTATTTTTGAGAGGAAATATTCATTTTACTTTTAATATATTATTTATGTTTTAGATTTATTAATAATTATTTATTAAGAAAAAAAATAAAACTTTTCACCAAAGTAAAATTTAGATATTTTTTAGACGATTCTTATAATTTTGTATATGTTATTATTACGAGTCATTTTCGCTCTATTATTAAGAGTAATAAAGACTTGCATGAAAAAGTAAAGAAGAACTTACGACTATATAAAACATTATATTTTATCGGCTATTTAATTATGTTTGTTTGAATTTAATTTATTCATGTAGATATATTTTAAAAAGTAGTAAACAAATTAAAAAGTTTAAATAAATTAAAAACTTTAAATCAAATATTTAATAAATGAGTGACACGAATATACAACATGTTTAACACGACCCACTTAGACACGAAAACGATTAACACGATTAATAAAAATGTCATGTAATGGGTTTACATTATATGGGTTATGATCTGTTTACAACGTGACACGTTTACGACTTGCCGACACGAATTGCCACCCCTAAATATGATAGGCAGACATACTTTTGCTGCACAATTGTTGAATCAGGACACTTTTGAATGTGCACACCCACATTTTGATGGATGAATCAAAACATCTTAACGACTATGTAACCAATGTTTGGAGCAAAAGTATTATGTTACCAAATCATCTTCCTTAACTTATTGGTCAACGTAAAACTAATCCGTTAATTTTATATTGTTTGCTATTAACAACATAGGTAAAGTTGTATTGGTACATACTGATTTATGTTTCAAAAATAGTGACAGTACTTGTCTAGAAGTTATTGAAATTTGAAAACATTTTTCTTGAATTAACTTTATCTATTTTCAAAGTTGTTTCAAAATTTCAAGGCTCTTAAAATTCTTAAAAGAAAATTGTCCCTTGCCTAGGCTCTTAGCATTCTTAAAATTTATCACTGTGTCTTGGCTATTTTGCTGTCCTTACTGTCAACTTATATGAGATTGTTGGTCTTGTTGGTAAGGTTTTTGCGAGATCATTGTTGGGATTGCCCTTTTGGGTTCATTTTACCGTCAACATTATTAGAGAATCAATTTGGCTTCTTGCCAGGAAGGTCCACTGTGGAGTCTTCCTTAGAAGATTGATGGAAAAATATAGAGGGAAGGAAAAGGATCTTCATATGATATTTGTAAATTTAGAAAATGCATATGATAGAGTTTGTAGAGATGTTCTTTGGTGGTTCTAGAAAGAAAAGGAGTGCATGCCATTGTTAGTTACATAGACACTATTGAAGATATGTGTGAAGGAATTGTAACAACTGACTAGCATAAAAACATGTGGAAGAACCGCAAAACAATTTCCCATTACAGTAGGACTACATCAAGGATCGGCCATATGCTCATATCTCGTTATTTTAATTAATGGATGAACTAATTAGGCGTATTCAAAAGGATATACATTATGTATGTTATTTTTAGATAATATTGTTCTAGTGGATGAAATTAAGTGATAAAGTGAATCGAAAACTAGAACTTTGGAGGAATATAGTAGAATCTAAAGGATTTAAGTTGAGTAGGACGAAAATCGAATACATGCATTATGACTGAATTTAGAAATACTAGGCATCAAGATGGAGTCATGAAATTAGGCGAATTAGAAGTTTCATAGGTGAACAACTAGATATCTAGGATCAATTATACAAAATAATGACACGTTAAGCATAGAACTCAAGCTGGATGGAAGTAGAGGAGTACAACAAGTGTGATATGTGATCGAAATATCCCTACCAAGCTACAACAACAACATAGCCTCAATCCTAAATTACATGGATCAAACTCTTCCATTGCGCTCGATTTAGTGCTCTCATTTATTTGATCCATTCATAAAGAGCGACTAAAGTTTTATGTTAGCTATCAACCTATCACAACTCTTGCCTATTTTTTCAGGAATGAAAAATGGTCTTGAGACGTACAGAAAATGGACTTGGGACCTCCCTCCCTCATTTTCTTGTATGAAAAACGAGCTTCAAAGTCCGCCTTTATTCGGACTTGAAACCGGCTATGTAACACATATAATGTTCTACATGGGGTAGAGTTAAATATCCCAACCAAGCTAAAAGGAAAATTTTACATAATTGCAATTAGGCCTGCTATACTTTATGGAAGTGAATGTTGCTCGGTAAAGAAACAACAAATACATAACATGAATGTAGTTGAAATGGAGATGCTCATGTAGATGTGTAGTAAAACTCATAAAGATAGCATAAGAAATACAAAACTTAAAAAGAAAGTAGGAGTAACACCAATTAATGCAAAGATTATGGAAGTTCGGTTGCGGTGGTTTGGACATCTCCAAAGATGACCTGCAAATGCCTCCATCAGAATACTTGACTCAATAGAAATTGAAGAAATTTGACGATGTAGGGGTAGACCGAGGCTATCTTGGGACATATGGACTATGAAGGATTTAAAGGGATCAATTTTGCCAAATCGAGTGCTTTGAAAGTGATGAAGATTGAGTTTCGTTGGTTTTGAGTGTTAAGTAATTTCCGTTGTGTTTAAATAGTTTAATATATTATTTATTACGATGTAGTTTGGAATGCTGATGTAGTGTTTAGTTGGAAAGATAAATATAGAGATGTAGTTTTTTTACGAGTCTTTTAAGTTTGGTTATTATCTAGATAGAGTTTATCTTTAGTTAATTAAGTTGTAGTTAGAGTCGAAGTCTTATTCAGTAGATAATTAAAGCTGCTGGAATGTAATAAGGACATAAGGTAATCAATCAAAATTTTTAGTTTTATTAGTGTTTTTTGCTTCAGAAAGGGTGAGAATGACCTGCGCACATATTGTGTCCCTTAAGGACTGTTTCAATCCATCCACGTAATGAGCAACCTGTTGCCCTTCAGACTCAAGAAGGTTGTTTCGTTCTGGTAGCCTCATAAATTCGGCCGTGTATTCATTCACAGATTCAATTCCTTGTTGTCAACGTTGATACTGCTGAAACAAGATTTGCTCGTAGTCTGGCGGCAAGAACTCTCGTTGCAACATGTGTTTCCTCCTATACCACGTCCGAACATGACCCTTTCCTTTCCTCTTATCCAATCCACGAATTCTTCTATGTTCACGCTGCCATTGAATTGAAGAATGTCTACCTTTAGCCTGAAGTCTCAAAAACCTCTATTGAAGCCTCTATCGAAGCCTCCATCGGTTTCCATAATACCCTCGCGCTATGGGTAATGACCGAACTGGTTTGGTTCATAGTCGTCCTCCTCTTTTGAATCATCAAACCCTCGCTGCCTTTGCAGAGGTTCTGCATATCAGCATATGCGATAGGCCTAAGCTTGGGGATTGGCCTGTCACGATGGTCACCAAGATTTCCCTATGCTCTTGGTCTTTTATGGACATTTTGACTCCCATGTGCTTCGAACCCAACAACAACTAGACGTTCTACAATCTCCTCCAAGCGTTCTTCGAAACGCCGTAATTTTAGATCCATCCATTATGTTAAACTTTGCTCCAATCGTTGCAACGCTTTGTCTCCTTGAGTTGAAGCTTCATTCCTTTGAACACCGTCTTGAGGACCACTGCTATCACCCAACGTTACCATTCTCTAATACCACGTGACACAGCGTAGCAAATTGACAATCAAACTTTTGACAAATTTTGATAAGTGTCTCTCAACTTGGAAGAATCAAACTTGAAAAAAAAACACTAATAAAACTAATTGATTAAATTATGTCCTCATTACATTTCAACAACTAACTAGGTATATTCAAGAGGGTATACTATGTTATATGCTATTTACAGATGATATTGTCTCAGTGGACGAAACAAAAGATGAAGTGAATAGGAAATTAGAACTTTAGAGGAATACATTAGAATTTGAAGGCTTTAAGTTGAGTAGGACGAAGACATAATACATATGTGAGTTTAGAAATACTAGACATCGAGATGATGAAGTGGTAAAATTAGGGGAAGTAGAAGTTCCGAAGGTGAACCACTTTAGATATCTAAGGTCAATCATGTAAAATGATGGTAATATTGAGAATAATGTCACACATGAAATTCAAGTTGGATAGAAGAAATGGAGTGCAACAAGGGTGATTTGTGATCGAAATATTCCTACTAAGTTAAAAGGAAAATTTTATAGGACCGCAATTAGGCCAGCTATGCTCTATGAAAGTGAATGTTGGGCGGTAAAGCAACAACTACATAAAATGAACGTTGCAGAAATGAGGACGCTTAGGTGGTTGTGTGGTAAAACTCATAAAGATAAAATAAGAAATATAAAAATTCAAAGACAAGTAGGGGTAGCACTAGTTGACTTAAAGATTAGGGAATGGCGGTTGCGGTGGTTTGGTCACTTGCAAAGACGGCCTACAAATGCCCCCCACTAGAAAACTTGTCTCAATCGAAACTGAAGAAATTCGACGAGGTAGAAGTGAACCAAAGCTAACTCGAGACTAATTAAGAGGGATTTGAATGGTTTGGAAAGCTCATAATCAATCGCATTAAATCAAGCACAATGGGAGAGTTTGATCCATGTAGTCGATCTCAAGTAATTTGGCACTGGGGCTATGTTGTTGTCGTATTACATTCCAACAGCTATAATTATAAATTGAATAAGACTTCGAATCTGAGCAACTTAATCAACTAAAGATAAGTTCTAGCTAGATAACAACTAAACTTAAAACACTCCTAAAACAAATACAACTCTACGTTTATCTTCCAACTAAACAGATCCACATCAGCATTCATAACTCTATCGAAATAAATAATATTCTAAACTAATTAAACACAATTGAAATTACTTAATACCCAAACCAGTGGTTCTAAGGCGTCGCCTAGGCGGTTTAGGCAAAAAACACCTAGGCGTTCACTAAGGTGGGCGGTGGGTGTTTTTGAACACATTGTAAGTCTTTAGGGAGGTCTTTGTAAATCTTATCAATGAACTAAACCCTAATAGAATCTCCATTCTCTACCCCACCTCAACGGCTGCCCCACCACCTTATCCACTCCACCACCATCCCTTCCAACAACAACTTTCCGACCTCCGACGAGACCTCCGACGAGACCTCCGACGAGGTTCCATCGCGTCTCCGACAAGGTTCCAACGTGTTTCCGACAAGTTGAGGAAACACTTTAAATCTTTTTGAAAACACTTTAATTATAACTTGCTAGTTATTTTTTTTTTCTAAATTAATTAAAGACACTTTAGAAAAAAAATTCTTTTTGAGTTGTTTTAATATATATTAAAATCCTAAAGTGTCTATAATTAATTTTTATTTAATTTAACTATATTTTTTGAAGTATCGAATTTTTTTTTAACTTACAATTACGAAACTTCAATATTAATTGTTATTATTAATGTAGGAAACAAACAATGAGTAGTAGTACTAGTAAACAGACAGGGAGTTAAAAATAAATAAATAATTTTTCAAGGGCTTTCAAATTAATATTTTTTTATCGCCTAGGCGTCGCCTAGGTGCCCCCTCGCCTTTGACAAGAAAACGCCTAGGCATCGTCTGAAGCCTTGCAACCACTGACCCAACCAAACTTAATCTTCATCACTCGCAGTCTAGGAAGTATGGTCCATATGCTATTTTGATGAAGATCAATGACAATGCATACGTGGTGGATTTACCAGCCACCATGGATATTTCAAACACCTTCAATGTGGCGAATTTGTCTCACTTTCATGATCCTAAGACTCCATTATATTCAAACTCGAGGACGAGTTTTTCTCAAGTGGAGACTAATGAAGATGGAGTTTCGTTGGTTTTGGGTGTTAAGTAATTTCAGTTGTGTTTAATTAGTTTATGATGTTATTTGTTTCGATAGAGTTAGGAATGCTGATGTGGATGAGTTTAGTTGGAAAGATAAAAATAGAGTTGTAGTTGTGTTAGGAGTTTTTAAGTTTGGTTATTATCTAGATAGAACTTATCATTAGTTGATTAAGTTGTAGTCAGATTCGAAGTCTTATTCATTATATAATCAAAGCTATTGGAATGTAATAAGGACATAATTTAATCAATCGAAAATTTCAGTTTTATTAATGTTCTTTTTCTTTTTTTTTTTCAATTTCGGTTCTTACAAGTTGAGAAAAACTGATTATATTTGTCAAAAATCTGATTGTTGATTTGCTTCGCTATGCTGCGTCAGAAAGCGATTCATGTAGCCACAACAAATTTTGGATCAAGGGCATTATTGTTTGTTAAGGGTTCATGTGGATTTATTATTTTTTAATGTCAATGAGGTTATATGTTAGTGATTCCATACTTCCTCTAAAATTTATCTTACTTTTGTACCTATACTTGCAGTTTCGCTAACAATGGATGCGATCTTTGAAGAAGTAATAAAAAGTGAAGACGGCCGTACCATGACGTTGGATCATGTTAGAGCTGGTCTCACCCAACTTGGTTGTCACCCTTTCATAAGAGATGGAGAAGAGTATTTCAGTGTTGGTACTTTGTTATGCACGCGCACATGCGTCTTACACTCTTTCCTGATTCATTTGGCTTTCTTCAATATTTTTCAATTATTTAACTTGTCTTTTGCAAAATCTTACCATTTTTCATAATGAATTTGACGTTTGATTTCTTTTACCTTGTTACGACTTACGAATAGAATATTACATTATGCAATGTCTTTTTTTGTCAGTTTCTGATGTATTACCAGTGTTTAATTGATATAATAGTTAAACTGATATAGGGTGCCTAACTTTGATATGCAGATATAAAGAACATCATTGAAATTGCTCAAAATGAAGAGGTGTTCACCTCAGAACGACCTTTTTAAAAAAAAATGGAAATTACTACTTTTTTAGTTTACGGATGTGAACCATTAAATTCTTCCATTGCAGGTGGAATCAATAATGTTGAAAAGGTATGGAGATGATGCATACAGGATGTTCAGATTACTGTCAAAAACCGGTCACCTTGTGGAGACAGAAAAAGTAATGATTCTGTCATTTCTTAATCTCTCTGCTTCTTCCCGCACAGATGCATACATAATTGCATAATCCTTATATTATTTGCATACTTCTGCTGTTTGCATTGACAACCAAATATTCTGTTTTGGGAGGTCATTAGAGAAGCTAAAACAAATTTCATGGAAGATCTATATACAAGGTTAGGTAATAGAGATAGCGAAAAATATATATATAGGCTAGCCAAATTAAGAGATAAAAAGAAACAAGACCTAAGTCATGTAAGATGTATTAAGGACGAAAATCAAAATGTTTTAACGCGCGAAACGCGCGATGAGGATATTAAGGAGAGATGGAGAAGTTACTTCGATAGTTTATTTAATGATGACCAAGTTGATACTATAATAGATGAAAACCTACACCAAGAAAGAAATGTGGCCCAGATGAAAAGAATGAAAGTAGGGAAAGCATGTGACTCAGATGAAATACCCATAGAGGTTTGGAAATGCTTATGAGAAATTGGATTGACTTGGTTAACAAAAATTTTCAATAAAATTTTAAAATCAAAACGGATGCCAATGGATTGGAGAAGAAGCACGCTCGTGCCAATCTTCAAAAACAAAGGAGACATTCAAAGTTGCTCAAACTACCGGGGAATTAAACTTATGAGTCACACTATGAAACTTTGGGAGAGGATAATCGACAATAGGCTAAGGAGAGAAACAACAATATCAGAGAACCAATTTAGTTTCATGCCTGGGAGGTCAACTATGGAGGCGATTTTCCTTGTAAGACGATTGTTAGAAAAATATAGAGAAAAGAAAAGATCTTCATATGGTATTCGTAGATTTAGAAAAAACATATGATGTGGTCCCTAGAGATGTTCTTTGGTGGGTTTTAGAAAGAAAAAAAGTGCACGCTAGATGCATAGACACTATGTAGGATATGTATGATGGAGTAGTAACGAATATAAAGACATTTGGAGGAGCTACAAAAGAATTTCCCATTACGATAGGACTACATCAAGGATCAGCTTTAAGCCCATATCTATTTACTTTAGTTATGGATGAACTAACTAGACATATTCAAGAGGATATACCATGGTGTATGCTATTTGCAGATGATATTGTCTTAGTGGATGAAACTAAAGATGGAGTGAATAGGAAATTAGAACTCTAAAGGAATACATTAGAATCTAAAGGCTTTAAGTTGAGTAGGACGAAAACCGAATACATGTCCTATGAGTTTAGAAACACTAGACATCGAGATGACGGAGTGGTAAAATTAGGGAAATAGAAGTTTATAAGGTAAACCACTTTAGATACCTATGATCAATCATACAAAATGATGGTAACATTGAGAATGATGTCACACATATAATTCAAGCTGGATGGAAGAAATGACGGAGTGCAACAGGGGTGATTTGTGATCGAAATGTTCCTACTAAGTTAAAAGGAAAATTTTATAGGACCGCAATTAGGCCAACTATGCTCTATGGAAGTGAATGATGGGCGGTAAAGCAACAACAATTACATAAAATGAACGTAGCAAAAATGAGGATGTTTAGGTGGATGTGTGGTAAAACTCGTAAAGATAGAATAAGAAATATAGAAATTCGAAGACAAGTAGGAGTAGCACCAATTGATACAAAGATTAGGGAAGGGCGGTTGCGATGGTTTGGTCACCTGCAAAGAAGGCCTACAAATGCTCCAATTAGAAAACTTAACTCAATAGAAACTGTAAAAACTCGACGAGGTAGGGGCAGACCAAAGTTAACATGGGATGCATTAATTAGGAGGGATTTGAATGGTTTGCAAAGCTCACCATCAATTGCACTTAATCGAGCACAATGGAAAAGTTTGATCCATGTAGCCGACCCCAGTTAATTTGGGACTGAGGCTATGTTGTTGTTGTTGTTGTTGTTGTTGGGAGGTCATTAGACGCTTGGCTGTCATCTTTCTCAAAGTGTATTGACTTTGAACCTCTATGTCAAATATAGGCTCCTTTAAAGTAGCAAAAAATATGAAAAAAAAAGACTCCGGCAGGTATACGACACTCTTGCATCATTGAGAATCCAATGCATTGTGTCATAAATCAGTTAATCTCTAAAAGGTTGGTGCATGAAAGAGGCCATTAACCCATTAGATGCCAATGACAGCCTGAAAGGAAGGAGGCTACAAAATTATGGTTCTGACTCCAGAGAAACCATATCTTGTAGTTCAACAATTAACGTGCAAACTGATCAAATGCTTATATATGATAAGAATATATCCTAATCAACCATGGACCATTTTTTCGTTAATCATACTATGACGCACTTATGCAGCTCTAGGCAACATTGATTGAAAATATGATTTGTTGTTGCTTGATTCAGATCTTCATCATATCAGCACTAGTCCTATACAAGTCTAAGTTGTTGAGTTACTTGAAATTGGAACTTATACTCTGATGGCTGTTTGACATTGATACTTGTTCGGTTGAAGAAAAACTCAAATGGAACTGGGGTCTCACTGCAAGTTGTTGATGGCTTACTCTTAAAAGTTTGTTTGACTTTGTCATTGATTTGCTGTGTTGCTGTTGATCATCTTTTATGTAGAGTTTTATCTAAGTAGATAAAGTAAGTGATGCATCTTCCCTTAGTACTTTTGCTATGGATCCCTTTGTTTTTAGCTATGGAATCCAACTACTAAACCTAGAGATGCATCTCTCTTGTACCGCACGTAATCAGGAATCTTACGTTTTCATATCTTGATTGATGTTATGCAACAAAAATGACAAGAATGTCTTCTGATGCAGCTCCCTCTGCGTGCTTTATACAACAGCAGAAAGGGGGTCAGAAAATAATCAGTTGTACTCACAGCAGCAGGTGGTGTGTCCCTCACGTTAGGTGGACGAGAATATTACACTGATTAATAAATGTGAACAAATGCAGTTGAATATCGGTATTTAATTTAATCAGCGGTTGCTACTATTTGCCAAAATGACTTAACTACTCCAGATTTGTAGCATTAAAAATCTAAACCTTTGGAGTAGTGCGTCGGGAGAGGGGCATTCTAGCACCCTCTTGCAAATTTACTGAACAGGGAGAAAGAAGAATAATAAAGCTGGAATTCTTATTAATTATCCTTTTGGGTCTTGTAATGTGGAGCATTAGGGTCTCCATATATGAAGGAAACCGTCTCTGTTTGTTGGTCTTCATTCTTTTTCTGACTGGTTTATTTTCTAAGTTTCTAGATTTCCTTTGTTAATTGAGAAAGTTACCTTTTTTGCATGGTCAATTTATTCTCTTTTTTTTAAAACCTTCTTTATACCGTCACTTCCTATTAAAAGATAATTTTTTTTTTCTAAAGAATTAGTGATTTGATTCCGTTTAACAATGTTTTTGCACGTGCCATCTTCGTAGATTTCTGATATGGCATTTGTTGAGAGGAAGACAGCCTGCAAGATTTTGTACAATCTTTGGAAGGATGGTTATCTGCATATGGAGGTACAAAATTGTAATTTGTTCCTTTTGTGGTTTTTATGTCAATGTATGGAGGTTAAAAATTATTATCAAGAACATATGCTATACTTATTGTGCATACTGCACAAGACATGGTATGTCAATCTATCAAAATTTCTCGAATTAATTAAACTACGTCCAATATGGAATCAAGGATTACAAGGCGCTTAGGCGATGCCTATGCAGCCAAAAACTATTTACTTGGAGGTCCTTGAGTTACTATTTATTTATTTTCAGGTCCTTAATTTAATTTTTTGTTAGTCATTATAATACACATTCAATATACACTTCTAGGATACTATCATACTTAACATAACTGTGTTGAGATTTTGTTATTTGAACTAAGGTAAAAACAACGTAATTTGCAAAATTTTGTTCTAATTTCTAACTAAGGAGATTAGAACTGATCCTAAAATTTATGTATAAGTTAGAAATGTCATAAAATAGTCAAGACAGCGGTTTCCCGAGAATCTTCCTTGTAGTTCTTTGGAGTTTGGATGCCTTATCTTCATAGCAAAACATCACAACTACTAAGCATCATGTTGGCCCTTCCAAAACTCTCTAAGCGTTAAGTCTATACCCCTTGAGAAAAACTTCAATTTTAGAATAAGTTATCTGTATATTCACCATAATTAGTAATGAAGATCGAGTCCTAGAGTCATTGTGTGAGTTAATTTTGTGAGTGAGTGAGTTTTCTATTTACTTTATTAAAAGAAAAATGATTGGATGACCTACTTTTGACGCGCAGTTGTTGGTGTCTATTAAATTATTAATTTGTGGATCGATGTTTGTGCACACACAAATCAATGTATGTCTAGAGGGCAACAACACGAATCAATTTCTTTTTCTTTGCTGCATCAATTAGCTGCCACCTCACCTCGATCAATGAAACTGTAGCACCTTACATTCTTTATTTAGCTAAGACATTACATAATTCCTAATTATTGAATATTACTATTGTCTCTTACTTACCATGCAGAAGATAATTTCGCATGGATCAACACAATATCAATTTTTGCTATGGAAAGTGAATAAGCATTTAATTAAGGAACAAGTCTTGGACGAAATGTGCCATGCTGTCTTAAATTTGATGCAGCGAATGGCGTATGAGCTTGGGAAAGAGCATGAGGTATTTCCTTTCTTTTTCGCAGGTGTTATACTAGCATGTTTTTCCTTTCCATTTCCTTTCATTGTGTCCTGGATCTGGATTTGTTTTGCTAACAGTGAAAATTTCATTTTCAAAAATTGCTTAAATAACTATCAAATTTGATTTTTTTAAAATGTTGCTTTGGCAACCGTTGACAACATTCATTTTAAAGGACCGTGTGACACGCGTCAATAAAATAAAATACCTAAAACCAACTATTTTGTAGATAGTGGCAAAGGGTCGATCCCACGAAGATTGGTATTCTTTCTAAGGTTTAAAAAAAGGACAAAAAGGGAAATCGGGGGTTTTGAGAAAATGAATAATATAACTAATCTAAATAACAATAAATTAACAAACAATAAAATAGCTTTGAAAAAAATTAATAAAAATACCTAGGTCAAGATATACAAGCTCGATTCGAATAAAATATTGAATTTGGTCTTCGATTTAGAAAATATGCAATTCAGAAATATCCTAGTGTAGCTGTAGAGCCGGTAATTTACGCGGTTCCTCGCACTTCCTAATCTTGATAGCCAAGTTACGACGGTGATTATTTCTCTAGTCAATCGTATAACCCTATACTCAAACGCATTGGGTTTAACACGATGACTGCAATGTGTTTCGTGAAGGCACTACATCTAGACAACCGGATCACTAGTGTGTCCGATTTAGTCGAGATTCCCAAGATATTCAACCGGTCCCAAAAGAGGTCAATCAATTGGTATGGTCGATTGTCACTAGTGTGGTCCTATTGCATAAGGACGGATGCTTACGACTCACTGACGATTAAATCAGAGTTTAAATATGAATTTAACTCTCATTATTCAAAAAATACTAAAGAAAATAAAACATAATGAAAAGCAATGCAATTAATATAAATAAATCTCACAAATCCATTGATGTGCGCAGTCGAACCTCCCTCGCAGTCTTGCCTAGGATAGAGGTTTAGCCTCTCATAGTAGAAAAACACAAAACAAAGAATAAAACAAGAATGAGGGAGAAGAGAAGTCGGCTCCGAAGGAGAGAATAGAAGATAAGAAATATATATGTCGGCCCTTCACTTTTTTCTCGCCGCGTTGCTTGTGCGTTGCCTTCTTTTGTGCGTCCCTTGAATCTCAATTGCTATATTTTCTCCCCACTTTCTGTTTCTTTTCTTGCATATTCTTGCTATTTCTCTTCATGCTTCCTTACTAATGTCCTTAAATCATGCAAGCACCAATGGACACATGTATGCCTAGCCGTTCGTCACATCGTCACTCTTGTGCCTTGCATGTGGGCCCCACCAAATTTGCCTTGGGATGCGCGCTAGCATGGTTTTTGGCGTAGAACGAATCCGTGCATATGGATACTCGATTTTGCGTAGTGTTTCACCTCGGATTTAATTGCGCACTCCAATAACCCTTAAAATAATAAATAAATATAATTAGACTAATATTTTGGAGACTTAACAATAAAAATATGTAAATATCCTATATATAATTAAATAAATAATGACTCATCATCGTGGGATTAAAGTGGCAATCAGAGGTGGTCCATGGTTGTCCTAGGTTTTATATTTCAACCGTTTTTCACATGTTAGTTATCATGATTGATGAAAATCTAAATGATAGTTGCAACCCTGGTGTATAGGAATAATCAAACATGTGTTGTGTGCTGCCTTAGGTCATCACTCTATGGTGTGGAAACTATTGTTTTGGTATGGAGGTGAGGATTTTGGTGCCCTGGAATAAAGTCGCAGGCTGATCGATTTGTGGTTAAGATAGTTGAAGAAGTGTTAATGAATTGGTGAATTGGGCGTTTCTGATAAATAGAAACAGGAATTAGTGAGTTGGATGTAAATACTATTAGATTTTTGTGAGATTGAATATCCAAGTCAAAGCGAATCAGAGTGAGGACTTAGAGTTTGGAGAGAAGGTAAGATGGTGTTTTCAATCCAAACTTAACCGTTTATTTACTTAAATATCTGATGTGTGACTTTTTTTAACAATCCCCCTCAAGTTCAATGGCCGATATCCAAGTTGAGATTTGAATTAACGTGCAACTAGCCAATTGAGACAACTTATCCAATAGGACATAGGCCGAATTTGTGCAACTAGCCAACTCGGATGGTCTAACAAGGTATTGGCCATGACTAATACAATAGCTTACTTGGTAGATATAGTTGGACTTAAACTTTGGGCAACCATTTATTTTATTGCTCTGGTGTCATATTGTAATTTGTTGGATGGAATACCCAACTCCAAGTCTTATAAGGGGGAGAGTGTATAAGTGAGAGCTTTAGGTTTGAAGAGGAGGCTTCACCCAAGTGCTAATGCTTGATGATGTCTCTAAGGTTGAAATCCAACAAAAATGGAGGTTAAAAAAGAAAAAAAAAGGGGCAAGCAAAAATGATAAATTTTGGTGAAGGCTCAACTCCAAACGTTTATATATACACCATACATGGTGATGGGAAAATCACCATAGACAGTGATTTAAAAAGATCACCATAGTAGAATTTTCTTTTATATATATATATATATATATATATATATATCTAGCCTTGTCATGGGTTATATTTAAGCTCCATTGTATAAATATAAATACCCTTAAATATATAGACTTGACGCAAAGATTATGGTAGAGTAGTTGCGACGATGTTTTGGACACCTTCAAGACGGCTTACAAATGCCCTTATTAGAAAGCTCCACTCGATTATGATTGAATAAATTAGAAGATGCAGCGGTAGATCAAAGCTAACTTGAGACGTATTGATTAGGAGGGGTTTAAAGGACTTGGAGAGCTCTCCATCAATTGCACTAAATTGAGAGCAATGAAAGAGTTAGATTCATGTAGCCAACCCCAAATAATTTGGGATTAAAGCTTATTTGCTGTAAACTTTACAGATAATCCTTTTGCATCTAGCGACTTTTTAAGGAAATATCCACTACAAGAAAATCTAGTTTTTAAAACGCTATTATATGGTGTTAAAAAGCTACATTGTTAAAAGTTAATTGACATATAACCAATGTATCTCTTCTATAATAAAAATTCTGAATTTGCTTTCCACGGTGAAGCCGTTTTGGCTCAAATCTTTTAAAAAATGCCCCCCAAATGTCTTTAAAAAAAAAAAAAATGATTGAAATAATGTGTAAATGCTAAATATGTAAAAATAGCAAAAACTACCTACCCTTTTTCTTCTTTTATACAAAAGTGGCTATTAATGGCAAGTTGGCCGCACACTTTCCTAAAAAATAGGAACGAAATTAGCAATTTCAAAAATGTTTTAGATTATTACCTTTATCTGCACACACATGCCAATGATTAATTAAAATCATATGTAACGATTTGTTTACTTTATAAGTCATTACTGTTTTTTATAAGAAAAATATATATTATTAAATATTAATTGAATATTCTACAATTTTGAACAACCTGAAGAATTTAAGATAAATTTTAACAGCGTTTAGTATGGCTCTGTTTGGCAAGGCTAGCTGATAATCTAGCTGATAGCTGATAATCTACTAGCTGGTAGCGGAAAGCTGATAATCTAGCTGATTAAGTAAAAACTGTTTGGAATAATAGCTGATCGATTAGCCGATAAATGCAAAATGACAATAAAGGACATATTACACAATTAAGTATATTAATTATATAATTATATAATTAATGTATTTTATTTACAAAATATAAATTAATACCATAAAATAATTTATATTATTTAGAAAACTAAACTATGTATGTCCATAAATGCTTACATGAAAATAGCTCTATATTAATTTATAAGAATTCGTAAAAAATAAACACGTAAAATACAATAAACGACTTGGATAACTATACTTATACCTAACGCATCATCCATAACTGAGAAACAATATTATCGCGAATATTCTTCATTTCTATAGAAGTATCTCTATAACTTAAAAAAAATAGTAGATTAGTAAAAAAAAAAATTAAAAATATGTAAGATAGCCCACCACTCGAACACTACATTTAAAAATATTTTTATAACATCTAAAAATATTTTTATAACATCTAAAAATATTTTTATACTCGACGTTGTTAAAACTTATTTAATATGTAATAAATATCTAACAAGATTATCTATAATTAAGAAATTAATATGTAATGATTTTTAATTTTAGTGAAATTCTTTGTTTTATAATATTTAGTTAATTATTAATCACTATTTTCTTATTAACAACATTAAGCTATATGTTAATTTTAAATTCAATAAGTTTTAATAATGTATTATATAACTGTTGATCTAACCTAGAAGAGTTTAAAATGTTGGTTTCGCCTTTGTCAACTCTATCTGCGTATAATACCGTAAAAATAAGGATATAATGAAGAGAAAAAATCCAAACGACGGATTTTCGGTTCAAACGCTACTAAGAGTAGCGTTTCAATTGGGAGCTTATTATCTAAATTATTTTTAAAATAAGCTACAAATCAAACACAGCTTAACAAATAAACTAGCTTATCAGCTAGCTGATAAGCTAGTTTGTGCTTACCAAACAGAGCCTATAACAACATTTTTAGATGTTGTGAAGAACTAATTTTTTTGTAGTGATCTGATCTTTTTAAAACTCCTAGTCTTACCATGTTAAAGGTTTGCAATATTTTCTTGTAACAATATCATATGGTAATCCTTGCAGATCCTAAAACTGCCAAGAGAAAAAAGGATTGGAGTTTTGGGTAAAAGATTTGACAGGATAAGAAAGGTTAAGATACTTCTAGATTCTTCTTTGTTGAAGCTTGATGATGCCATAATGCTCTTCTCTTGCTTTTGAGATATTAGCCCGATTTTCATGTATGCATGGTTGCAAGTGAATCTTGTGTGATTTCGCATACCGAGGTGAGATGACACATTGTTGATAAAAATACTTCTTTAGAATCGTTGGTTGATTATTTATTTGTAGCTCTCCAGCTGCACTTGATGATTGCAGGTTGTCGACTGCGTTTAGTTGGCTAATTGGTGCTCATGCTGGAGATAAGAGCCAATGGTTAGGATTTTGTCTGATTCAGTGCTTTGTACTAACTTAAAAAACGCCTATGAAGTACAATCAATGTTCTTTTTTTTTTTTACATGAGGCTGTCCATATATTTCTACATTTTCTAACGTTGTTGTGTCTACTTGTATGTACTGAACCCGTTGGAAAGGCTGTAATATTGCTTTTTGAGTTTGGCAACTTGTCTTGCCCCAAGATGTTGGGTTTTGTGGTTAAAACGCAGCGTGTTTTTTATATTTTTATTTCAAAACCTCAACATGATCAAATCCGAATCTCATTGATGTACTTCAAAAGCTAGTTTGCTTCTCTGTGACGGTTGATGTGTAATATGCTGCCATAGATGGTTGAGAAATTTCTCATTTTTCTAAAAATGAAAAGTAGATTTCAACCTTAATTTCTTTCGTAATGTGAATTCACTTGATATGCTCATTTGTAAACCCTTGTCTAAAGTCGGGTAAGTGAATTACCATTATAATTGTACTTAAAGTGGTATTCATATGACACATCATAAAGACATTTTTATATTACACATTTTATCATATAAAATTCATTGTTCTGAGTCATTTAAAATGTTGCAAAACCATTCTGTATGCGCCTCAATAGGTTCATGTAATGTTGACAGTGAACCAAAACTATTTTGGTACACGATTTATAATCGGTATCTAGCATGACATTATGACTACTTAAGTGGCACGGAGATCAAAATCGAGACAACCTAATCAATAGTGTATATTATATCATTTTGTCATAAAATATCCTTTAATTAAACATAAGATATGGAAAAGTCACCTTTAATATTCAATCGTACCAGTCTCGTTCTCTACGATCATATCAATTTATTTGGATTTGACCATTTTTAGTCTGACATATTGAGAGATCCACTGATATCTCTATCTAAACGAGATGGACAAATTCTGTCCCGATTACATATATTCACACGTTATTTCCATGGTAACTAATTACAACCTTTATAATTGTCCGATTAAAGACAACGTTTGATTGTCTCAAATCATTATAATCTCAAGTTAGAGGACTAAATGATATACCTATCATGAGTAACACATATGACTTTGTCAAGACTCATCTCAGTAAGTCTTGACTTAGTCTAATTTCCCCAATTAGGTACCCAATCTATTCAATTAACTTTGTACCTCAAATTACTTTTAATTTCAATCCTTAATAATGGTCCAAATTGTAATTTGGCTTCTCAATGAAACTCAATTCTTGTTTTACTTAATTGGAGCAAATTAGAAAATCATACAAATCATCTTCCATATTTTATAGAAACTTCGGCAGTACCTCCCCTAAAAATGGCACGTTGAAAAACTTTCATCTAATAGACAACAAAATTAGGGAGAGGCCTAGAAGGGCTCGCAACTCCTCGCAGTTCACGATATATATTAAATTGAAATTTCTAAACTATCTTAGAGTCTCCGATGCATTAGTTACAACTTTACAATTCCAAATAAACCAAAACTGGAATATAGACCTTGTAACTTACTTTAAACTAATTTAGGAGACTCTCATAACCTATTCGAGAGTATTTCATGATCTACGCTCACCCCGTAACCCAAAACAATAATGCATAACATGATTACAATGAGAATTGAACTTTTAAAATTGAAACATTCACCAAGATCTTCGAGTCTTATCCATTCTTCCTTGTCTTCATAGAGAACTTGACATCTTTGAAAACAACTCGAAGATGTCCGGTAAGTCAACTCCTACACCGCTTTGTACTCCTGCAAATGTTAGTCCGAATACATGGAGAAATGTAATTGCATTTTCAAATAACAAGAAATTTATATAACATCGTGAAGATTGTCATTACTATTAAAGATTCACAAACAGGTTGGCTGACCTAAGAATGAACCTAAAATAGTAATGAAAGTCCAATGCGTGCTGTCCGGAATCAACATTGCCCGCTTATAGATTTACTCGCATTTAGTCTTTTTCACCTTGACGGGATACTTAATCTCTACTAGCTTTACTTGTACCTATTCTTTTTAGCCTAGGCACAATACCTGATCGAGACTGAACATGACAATGTGATCCATATGCCATGAATGCATGACCAAGAATAATGCGAAATTCAATACGGACTAAACACAAATGCATGTACAAAGATATATTCCATAAATAGTAAAGACCACTGTAGGGTGTACTTACAACCAAACCAACTCAAAGTTGGTTGCGAAGCCTCACATAACATTACTTGGATTTCACGTATTTCCACTTTTCTATTAAGCCATAAACTTCATCTTTTAGAGTTATAACTCTATTTAAATACTTAAAATTCATATTTCAACTAACAACAGAATTCAAATCCCCTAACAAGTTTTAATGACTATTTAAAATCTTTGAAAACAATTTCACACCTCTTTTCCATACGTTTGAATTCCTATTAGACTCCTACCCATTCATTTAACTTGCAAATCAATACTAATTCATCTATGTATTTCTGTGCTTCACATTATGTTCTAAACCACTTGTTGGACGCTAAATAGGATCTTAACCCCTATTTAGTTCCGATAACAAGCTATTAACTTGTTTTGAATTCCAAAACAATATATAACTCCACTATAAATTCCCCAATAGAGCTTACAACTAAATTTACCAATCATAAGCTTTGCCTTAGGCATGGCAACCAATGAGTCCCTGCCCCAACAACCACAACAACAACGGTAACCACAATACCATGTTATATATACCCTCACCATCAACCTCCATAAACTCCATATCTAATCAATCCCAACAAACAACAAAATCAACAACATAACCTCATAACAGCGACAACAGTTAGAATAGTCCTAATAACATCAGTCCTAACGCTATTAATTTCCTTCCTTTCTTCCCACTCCAAACCACAACAATAACAATAACACCATCACGTATCTCCAGCCCCTCTCAACTATGATACACAACCATGACAATAATGACCAACCGTAGTACTATCTCCCTTCTCAATCAACACAACCAATCAAACCAATTGATTTCCAATTAAAACTAACAACAATATCACAACAGCAGCTGTCAAACCATGGATTTGATCGATTCACCCTACTTTTTTAGTTTATTTTGAACGAAAATAGTCCATAACTCATTAATTCGATCAATCGAATCAAAATCTCAAGCTTACCTTTAATTTCATCAAGATTTTGATGAAAAGGATATTCCCAGTGTAACGACCCGTTACCTTAAATTGGTGATTAGTATTAATCCAAATCTTAATTAACCCGAGCTAGGCTCGTGGTTAATTAATGCGATAGTTAATGAATTTTATAGGTTGTTTGAAATGTTTAATGAATTTTATAGGTTGTAATATAAAAAGGGAATTTATATACAAGCCTAGAATCAAGAAATAAATAAATAAACAATAAATAGCCAGTACACTAAGTGCGACGAGGGGGTCGTGAAATGAATGCGCACACTCGAGAACACTTAAAAACATGCCCGATGAATTTATTGGTGAGAAAATATGCAAAGTGTATATATATATTTATATATAATTGATATATAAATATATATTATAAAACTATAAGTTTAGTTTAAATTATACGGATCATTTGATCGGCCTCGAGATGAGCGTAAGTGTTGATGGTGTCAAAATGTATGTCACTTTAAGGATTGTCATTTTAACATATCAATCACTTGATCAACCTCGAGATGGCGCAATGCATATCTTAAGAAAATATATATATATAATCATCAAGTTTATCCTCACTATCTCATTTCAATCATTCGAGAAGGAGAGAGAGGGAGAGAGACTGAGGGTTTGATAATAAGGAGTGGATCGGGAGAAGAGTTTCTCACAAAATTGAGGAGCTTAAACAACATTAGATCAGAGATCATAACTATTAGTGAGTTGCGTTTTTAAGTTTTAAGTTTAATTCGATAATTAGTGATGATTTCTCTGTGATTTGTTGTTGTTGTTGATTGAAAATGGATTGTTACCTCACTAAAGGTCCTCCTTGATGAATTTTGGGAGTGTTGACATTTGTTTTGGAGATTTGGCAATGGAATAGTGGCTGCTGCCCTGTTCACTATCGAGGCAGTGTAGGGTAGAGCGCGCTCTACCTAGCAGAGGAGCGTGCTCCCTTCATCAGCTGGGCTGAATCTAGTTGGGGTACGCGCCCCACCAAATAAGGGAGTGCGCTCCCACCCCAAAAAATAATAAATAAGCTGAGTTTTGATTATAGTTTTTGGAGGACTTAGGGACTGAACTAGGGGTTCTAAATATATGGTATTAGACTTATATTGATCACAAATGATTTGTAATAAGTGTTGGATCTCTGGGAAAGCGTGAGTGACTTGGAAAGTTAGGGAATTTGGAATGGAAACATGAACCGAGGTAAGTATGGATTCACTTATTTATCAATATTGCCTTGATATCTTAGTATATATAGTTCATGTAGTTTACGAGCTGAATGGGGACTATGTACATTGTGATGGTTTTCAATAAATGAAAAATTGTGTGTCATGTGACCCACGAGAGTAACTCCTAGTTTTGAGAATAGGTTTATAGGAGATGGGTTACCTTCCCGACCTATATATAACTCTTGCTCAATTCGATAGGTTGAGTGGATACATACTCATTAGAAGGTTTTAGATAGAACCAGTGGGCATTAATAGATTGGCTAGACAGCACATCGACCAATGTGTTGGTCTAGAAATCACATTAATGGCGTCAATGGGTAATCGACCCTAGTTTTATGAATAAAATAGGATCACAGTGTAATAGTCATTGACTATTTGACTTGCATCCGTTATTTATTGAATTTTATGCTTTTCATATTCTTGTTAGTTAACATTGGTGCATATTGTTATTCCATAATATTCTTAATTATTATATGGAATGTTGATGGCTATGTGAATCCCTACTTACTGAGCAAGTTGGAGCACTCACCCCAAATTAATATTTTAGAAAAATCGATGACCGCTACGACTATGGGATAGAGAAGATTTAGGAGTCTTGATCTTCCCTTCGATGTAATAAATCTCCCTTGTCTTATATATAATTGTTATAAATTACAGTTTTGTAATATCACAAGGGATGAGAGGTTTTGTATAACTGATGTTTATTCCGATTTGATTTGGTACTTCATATTGTATTTATTATCGAAAAAGTTTTTAATTTCCACTACATTTATTATTGTTTTTACACTGATATTCAATATGTAATTGTGTTTATCAAGTGTAATAGGAAAGGTTGCTGGCTCTAGTTAAGTCTAGGGGAATTAACGTGGCTTAATTAAGGTTTTAGGCCAAGTATCGACCTATTCGGGTTAGGGGATGGTATGGCTTGGTATCAGAACCCAAGGTTTATCAGAGTCCAAGGTTTATCACTTTTGCATTAAGTGATATATCCGATACAGTCTCATATCATAGATAAGACTCTGACCTTGTTTTCACTTTCGAATTATTTCCGAAGTAAGTGATAGCGGATTCCTTCGTACTAGAACCTAAGTTTATTAACTCTAAGAGTTGTCTCGAGTTACGAACAAGCTTATGACATAATAAATAGTTTTATCGTAACTGGGGGGAGGGTTAACCAAAAGATAAAAAACTGAGATATGCTATTTGCTGTGTTATGTTATATCTACGTGGTAGATATAAGAGTTATGTCTTTCCTGAATAATGATAAAATGGGTGAAGTCCATCAATTTCTTATGATATGAGAAAGTATTGAAGGTAAGAGTTCAAGAGAACTTTAACCTCGAGGAGTTTGAAAAAGTAAAGACATAAGGAAGATTTACAAAGATAGAAACTAAATTCATTATTGGAGTAAATGTCTTCGGTGGACTTGGTTCTCACTGATATTATTAGACGAATAATAGTCAGTGAAGAAGTATCTATTAGATCTAGACCATTAGACGTGTATTAGGAGAATGAAATTTATGAAATAATGGAATACTGAATAACTTTGGGTGGAACTCAAAAATTATAAGCCACTTTGAGCTATGATTTAATACTAATATTGAGACTAGTAGAGAATTAATGGAAGTTATTCAGTAAATAAATTAGTGGTTATTCAAAAAAAAAAAACCTATTTGAGGTTAGGAAACCACTAATGTATTTATACTTCATAAATTATTATGAAGAAGAAATTGTAGATATGGTGTGAATCCATATTGGAATGACGAGCAAATTGTTAGGTAATGAAAGGTGAAATTAAGAGTTTGAAACTGGAAAGTGTTTAATCCAGAACATAGCAGGGTGTTGGTAAGATATCTTAGTCAGATGTTTTAGATTGGTATAGTTTAAATTGGGGAGAATAAGTTATTAATGAATCTAAGGATTTGAAGAATCGAAAGAATAATTTATGGAAGTGGGAATGAATATTCATTGCCCATGATTGACAATTCATTCTGACAATGAGGTGAAATCAGTTGTTCTTAAGAGTTACTTGAGATCTGATTATCATAATAGTATAATCAGAGTTAAGGATATATTTAAAGATGATTACAGACGATTATCGAATCATGTTAAATGGATAGTGGAAACCATTAGAACTTACTAGAACTCATGCTATGTTCATAAATAAAAGGTGTTGAGTTTTGAAACCCTATTGAAATCAAGTTGTTATTGTAATATTAATAATAACCTAAAATCTTCGAAAACTTAGAAACTGCATGAGCATTACCATACAAAATCATAAGTTGTGACGGTAAATTGGTTCAAACCAGATTTTGCAAGTGCAAGTACTAAGTTTCAAATTAAAATTACTTGTATGAGTGTTGAATATTAACAACAAATTGAGGGATTTAACTGGGAGTAAGAAAATTTGAGATTGTCATACATTCAACACAAGTATGAGATTTATGTAAACTGAAATTATATTCAAGGATGCCTTAAAGGAAAATTGAAGTATAGTTTGACTACAATATTTGTTTTATTATACATGAACTATAAAAGAAGTTAGAGGTTCATCCTAAGACTTCTTATTCAGGTAAGAATATGTGTTGACATAATAAAGCAAAACTGTTGCTTATACTTGTGTATATATATAACAATTCAAGACATTTGAGAAGAACTATTGGAGATTGATGATCTCAAGATAATTAAAGTTAGTAATTGTATCAAATATGGAAGACATCACTTGTAAATAAGAGAAAAGATTTGTTGAGAGTCTTTTAATCATTCTTAAACATTATGGAGAATCTTAGAAGAATCATTAAAAGACAATCTGAATGTATAAAAAGTAGTGGATTGGTATAAGCAGTGAATTTCAAATTGTAGAAGTTTAAAAAATGAAATTGTCAGAGTGATAAAAATAGAAGGTGGGATTGATACCTTGAATTTCATAAATTCTAGGAACTCACTTTGAAACATCACTCATTGAAGGTAATTGTGTTGACAATGCCTTAAAATAGAAAAAAAGACAGAGGATATAGTTTCAATAAAAATAGCTCAATAATATCTCTTGAATGAGATAGGCAATGATGAACAATTGAAGTCCTGTGTAGGCACATCATCAGCTGAGTTGTCTGGATTGTGACTACAAGTCTATTTTTTGGAGCTCAGATAGGAGCTGAGCTAATGATGATTGATTGAGTGATGAGTTATTAGAGAAATTGATTGAAATTATCCAGTAGGTTAAGGGCTGAATACTAGTTATTAGTATTCTATATGGATAATATCGAATCAAAAAATTGAGCATGTAAATAAAGTTCTTGGAACTTGAATTAAAAAATGAGGCAAGAATATTATGAAAATTTCATGGAGTTTTTAAAAAAACCATTATGATAAGAATGAATTGTTGGTGACTTGGAATGAAAATTGACGGTGTCAATTGTATAAAGAAATATGAGATATAACATCAGACGAAAGCTGAGTGATATTAACTTGAAGGGTTATATTATTCGTGCCCTATATGAATGAAATTTGATGCTCATAAATTTATGATGGATTAACTTAAGTTATGATGACAACTGAAGGTTGTAGATGTTGTAATTGTAGGTAGGGCTGGCAAAATATGTCCGGTCCCGTTTTGCCCGTTTTGTCCGGTCCCGTTTAAAACTGGACCGGACAATATTTTTTTGACAAACATACGAGACTGGACAAATTTTTGTGTCCGTTTAAAAATACGGGACAGGGTTCGGGCAGAAATTTCAAAAAAACGGGTACCCGTTTGTGATTAATTTGAAGGGCATATAAGTAATTTCACTATTTAAAGTTTTTAACTTTATGATTTATCATTTCATTTTCTCTTATCTCATTCAGTCATTCTCATCGTCATCTGTCTCTCTACTCTCTCGTCTATGAAACAAACCTAGAAACCCTAACGCCTCCGCCTCACTCCGCCTCTCATCGCCTGACGGTCGTCTCTCACTGCCTGACGGTCGTCTCTCATCGCCTCGCGTTTCACGGCCACGCACGACGCTCCTCCGTCCGCCTCTCACTCTCTCTTCCTCGCACGCACGGCTCCGTCGACTGTCGTCTCTGCCTCGTCGTCTCTGCACTCTCGAGGCGTCCGCCTCTCACTCTCTCTGCCTCCGTCCGCCTCTCACTCTCTCTCTGCCCGACCGTCGTCTCTCGCTTCTTCCCAGTCTCACTCTTCTGTCTCTGTCCGCCTCTCACTCTCTCTCTTCGCGACCAGTCGTCTTCGCGCACGCCCGAGTCTCACTCTCGCTCCGTCCGCCTCTCACTTTCTCCGCTGCCGTCGTCTCTCACTCCCGCCGCCGACCTCTCTTCGCTCTCTCGCTTCGCTTCTCACTCTCTCTTCGCTTTCGCACGCTCACGCTTCGGCTCGGCTCCGCTCTCGCTCTCTCACTCTCATCCTCGGTTTGGGATTAGAATAGGTCGAATTGGTAATTTGGATTATTAAGAATTTGAGGTGATATCTCTTTTTTTAAAAACTTTTGTGATGTTTATATTGAAAATTAAAAAATTGTGATATTACGTATTTATTTTTTGGTAATTGGTGACTTGTAGTTGTAAACTTGTAGACTTGTAGTTGTAGTTGAGGGTTTTTTAAAGATAATTGATAAATAAAATATTTAATCATATTTAAAAAAAATGGGCAAAACGGGTCCCGTATGTTTTACCAACATACGGGACTGGACAAAAAAATAATGCCCGTTTTGAAAACGGGACCGGGACTGGGCACCAACTTTAATCATTTTCAAAATAGGTGTCCAGTATCGTTTTTGTCCGTTCCCGTATTTTTGCCAGCCCTAATTGTAGGTCTGATTGAGTCTGTAAGTTTCTTGCCAGTAATATGGTTTAATTCTTCTGCTAAAGTTAGCAGGATACATGTGCGTAGAAAGAGTTGGGAGTTATAGAGAACTATGATTATTATTTTGGTGAGGAACCAAAAGTATATTTCCCAGTGGGGAAGAAATGTATAATAGCTGGGAGGGACCTTTCACAATTTTAACACACTATATATGCAACTAATCTTAATTTTAAAGAATATAATTTCTGAGCTTGTAACTTGAAAGATGTTAGTTATTGGAAGAAATATTTTCTTGTATGAGTTTTTTGGTATTGATATTATCAGGCTAAATATGATGTTAAGGTCTTTTTTACTTCGTTGTCAATTGGTGTGGGACAAGAAGTAATGACACAAGTTAATTTGACCTTAAGTAATTTAAAACTATACATAAATGTATTAGCAGATTGTCAGTATACAATTACCTTTCAAATAAATGGAAATATATATGAGGAAATGTAGATGGCTCGAGTTTATCTAGGACCATTGCTTCATTCTAAAGTGTCACCCAGGCAAGGCAGATGGGTTGCGGATGCCTTAAGTAGGAGAAGAACGTGCATAAAAGATGTAGCTATTACTAGAGCTTCTTAGTATAAACTTCTTGAGGAAGTATCTATGATAATGATTCGTGTAAGTTTAGCTGACATATAATCAATTGAGAAAGCTGGTTCCAAAGCAGCTAATATGTTCTTATGAGCTGGATTTCTTGCTAAACCGGAGACGATTAAGTGATTAATTGGTTTTAAGTAAAAAACTAATTAGGATTATATAGTGCGTTAAAGGTTAACGACTAGTGTGGATCATCCTGATTGGTTAGTTTCTGATGATGGTGCGTTACGGTTTAGAGATAGGTTGTGGATTCTAGCTTACGATTAGTTAAGGCAGGAGTTGCTACGGGAATCTCATAGATCTCTATACTCTATTCATCTAAGTAACATTAAAATGTATCGTGATATGAGACGTGTTTATTGGTAGCCTAGGATGAAGACTGATGTTGTTGAGTTCGTAAAGAGATGTGAGATATATCAGCAAGTTAAGACTAAGCATAGAAAATCTAAAGGGTTATTGCATTCACTACCTATTCTTGAGTGGAAATGGAAACATATATCGATGGATTTTATTTTCGGTTTACCTGTGAATCAGCGTAAGCACGATGCGATATGGGTTGCAGTTGATAGATTGACGAAGTCTATACATTTCTTGCCAGTTTCTATGTGAGATCTTCTTAACCAATTATGCGAGGTGTACGTATATGAGGTGTTGAGATTTCATGGAGTTCCAATGCCAATTATTTTGGATAGAGATATGAGATTCACGTCAAGACCGTGAAGTGAATTACAGAGATAGCTGGGAATTGTTTTTAAACCTCAGTATGGTATACCAACCATAGATTGATGAGCAACCTGAACGGTTGATTTTGGTGTTAGAGGATATTTTTCGAGCTTGTGTCTTGGAGTTTGGTGGTAACTGGAAGAAATACATTTCTCTGTGTAAGTAATTCAAAACTACATAGATAGAATTCTGCAAATTCACCAGCATTTGACTACGGCACAGCTAATATAGAAAAGATATGGTGATAAACATTATAGGTTGTTGGAGTTTTCAAAAGACGATCTTATTCTATTGAAAGTCACACCTACAAAATGATTGTATAGGTTTGGATTGCGAGGTAAGCTAACTCCAAGGTACATTAGGCTGTTCAGAGTACAAGAAAATATTGATCCTGTTACTTACAGGTTAGAGTTACCTCCTCAGTTGGTTGGAGTTCATAATGTCTCCCACGTCTTTATGTTTCATAAGAAACGAAGACTCGTTTCACTCAAAGGATTGATTGGAATGAATTTGATCTTCAGGAAGACTTATCTTAAGATGAGTATCCAATTTAAATACTTGATTGTAAGATTTAGAGGCTGAGAATCAAAGAGATTTCTTTGGTTAACATGAAATGGTAATTTCACAGAAATGAGGAACTAACGTGGGAGGAAAAATATTATATAAAGGACCAGTTTCTATTTCTCTTCGAAACTATAGGTGATTTTACATTTACTTTAATTTTGAGGACAAAATTGCTTTAAATTGGGGAGACTATAATGAAATGTTACCTTAAGTTGGTGATTAGTGTTAATTCAAATCTCAATTAACCCAAGTTAGGCTAGTGGTTAAGTCCAGCATACCTCGGTTAGCGTGTGCGTGAGTTTTTATGATAATTTGTGTTTGTTTGAAATGTTTAATGAATTTTATAGGTTGTAGTACAAAAAGGGAATTTATATAGAAGCCTATAATCGAAAAATAAATAAATAAATAATAAATAGCCGGAACATCAAGTGTGACGAGGGGTTCGAGAAATGAATGTGCACACCCGAGAACACTCGTAGGCATGTCCGGTGAATTTATTGGTGAGAAAATACGCAAAGTGTATATATGTAATTGAAATATAAATATATAATAAAAAATTAAGTTTAATTTAAGTTATATGGATTGTTTGATCAACCTCGAGATGAGCGTAAGTTTTGATGGTGTCAAAATGTGTCACTTTAAGGAGTGTCGTTTTAACACATTAATCACTTGATCAACCTTGAGTTGACGCGATGCGTATCTCGAGAAAAATTTATATATATTTATAGAAATCCAAAATCATCAAGTTTATCCTCACTATTTAATTTCAATCATTCGAGAAGGTGAAAGAGAGGGAGAGAGATTAGGGGTTTGATTACAAGGAGTGGACCAGGAGAGGAGTTTCTCATGAAATTGAGGAGCTTAAACAATAATGGATTAGATATAATCACTATGGGTGAGTTGAGTTTTTAAGTTGTAAGTTTAATTCGATAGTTAGTGATGCCTTGTCTGTGATTTGTTGTTGTTGTTGTTGATCAAAAATGGTTTGTTACCTCACTAGAGGTCCTCCCTGATGAATTTTGGGAGTTTTGGCTGCTGTTTTGGAGATTTGGTATTGGAACAGTGGCTGCTGCCCTATTCACTATCGAGGCAGTGCAAGGTGGAGCGCGCTCCCTTCATCGGTTGGGATGAACCCAGTTGGTGGAGCCCCCACCAAGAGAGCGTGCTCCCACCCCTAAAAATAGCAAATAAGCTAAGTTTTGATTATAATTTGTAGAGGAATTAGGGACTGAACAAGGGGTCTTAAATATATGGTATTAGACCTATATTGATCACAGATGATTTGTGATAGGTGTTGGCTCCCTGGGAAAACGTGAATGACCTAAAAAGTTAGGGAATTTGGAATAGAAACCCGAACCGAGGTAAGTACAGATTTGCTTATTTATTAATGTTGCTCGGATATCGAAGTATATATAGTTCATGTAGTTTATGAACTGAATGAGGAACTATATGCACTGTAATGTTTTTCAATAAATGGAAAACGGTGTGTAATGTGACCCACAAGAGTAACTCATGGTTTTGAGAATAGGTTTATAAAAGATGGGTTACCTTCTTGACCTATATATAACTCCTGCTCAATTCGATAGGTTGCATGGATTACATACTCACTAGACGATTTTGGATAAAACCATTGGCCATTAATAGATTGGCTAGACAATACATTGACTAATGTGTTGGTCTAGTAATTGCATTAATGGCGTCAGAGGGTAACCGACCTTAGTTTTGTAAATAAAATGGGAATCACAGTGTAATAGTCATTAACAGTTTGACTTGCATATGTTATTTATTGAATTATATGCATTCCATATTCTTGGAAGTTAACATTGGTGCATATTGTTGTTGCACAATGTTCTTGATTATTATATGGAATGTTGATGACTATGTGAATCCCTATTTACCGAGCAAGTTGGAGCGCTCGCCTTAAATTAATATCTTGAGAAAACCGACAAGCGTTATGGTTATGGGATAGAGAAGACTTAGGAGTCTTGATCTTCTCTTCGATGTAATGAATCTCCCTTGTCATATATATATATTTGTATTGAATTACAGTTTTGTAATATCATAAGTGATGAGAGGTTTTGTATAACTAAGATTTATTCTGATTTGATTTGGTACTTCCTATTGTATTTATTATCGAAAAAGCTTTTAATTTCCACTACGTTTATTTTTTTACATCGATATTCGATATATAGTGGTGTTTATCAAGTGTAAAGGGAGAGGTTGCTAGCTCTAGTTAAGCCTAGCGGGATTAACTGGGCTTAATTAAGGTTTCTGGCCGAGTATCGCCCTAATGACTTTGGGGATGTTACACCCACTGTTCCAACTTTGCTGCCGTGTAACCCTTCATCATCATCACCAATCCATAATAACATTAACAACATAGATAACTATAGTTTTCCCCATTCTCATCTACACCTTCCTCTCCTCACTAATTATCCATTAACAAATCTAAACCACAATCAATTCTCACACATTAATTGAACAAAACTAATTAATTGAACTAAATACCATTTTTTCCTCCATTGATTCAATCAATGCCTCTTTGTCCTTCATTGTTTCCCCCACTCTCGCTCTTCACTTATCGAGAGGGATAGGGAGAGGAGATAGTGGATTTGAGAGACAGGAGCGTGTGGATGAGCTTGAGGTAGGTTTCATTGTGACCCTCTGATCATCATCACTATAAACCAACAACTTCATGAACGATTCATCCTTCCTATGTCCACCACCATGAGAGAACACCGAGAGAGGAGAATAACTTATTGACAAATACAAACAAATATGAGGGAGAGCCGTGAGACTAGGAAGGAGGGAGCTCATGAAGAAGACGATGAGGATCGAGAGAGATATTGAGTTAAGAGAGAGAGAGAATGGGCAGATGAAACAAGAGAGAGCAATCAACATGAGAGAAATCAAGAAAGAGAGTGAGGGACGATGCACAAGTGAAGATAGGGAGGGTTGTGATCAATTTATCCCTATTTACAGTAAAGGAAAAATGGTTTTGGGTTGGTCAAATAACCAATCTGTTCCTTTATACTTATCCACACCAATATAAATCAAATGCTATTTTTAGTCTTTTCCCTATTTTATTTTATTTTTGTTAGTTTTTCATGTTTATCTCTTTAATTAATGCCTAAATCAAACCCCGAAAGTTACCCCGATTTTGTCAAAAATTTGCGAAAATACAAACGCACTTCAAAACATGCGGACACCACGTCTACACCTCACTTGACTCATTTCATGCCAAATAGAGTATATTACACCAATTAGTCATACGTCACAAAAATAATAATTAACTCATGACCTCCAGTTCGTGACATGTGGGTCCTACCTCAGATACTTAAATCTCAATTTAGATCCAAAATATACTAAATTGACCTCATAATCAAGTTCATGAAATCTTTAGATTTCACAATTCTTCCCAACTAATTAAAAACTTTGTTCTCAAAATTTAGACTTACAGGTTAACTGAAGCAAAAAAGATATAGGAAAATGATTCTTTATATATAATTCTTTTAATCTAAACCTGTAAAAATCATTTCCAAGGTGACACCGTTAAGTGGAACCAGTCACTTTCGTTGTATTCAATAAATCAGTGGTAGAGATCAGACATTTCAACTTTTCATTTCCAAATTCTTGGTTTAGTAAAAAGTGATATCCGTTATTTTGCCAATTCTAACATCTTATGAATTTCTGACGAGTTAACTGATCAACTTTGTGGATTATCTAATAAACTTTACTTTACTACTCAATTCATGCCTTGAACCCCATTCAATATTCCACACCTAGCAAGATCCAACCTATCTTGCTTTTCATAACACAGTTTTTCATTCTTAACCGAATAATATTCAACAAACCGTTGATAATTTTCTTTTCTGTCCACCAAACTCTAGTATACAAATTCCAGATCGCATTCTCATCCCTGATCATTTTTTAATAGAATTGTCGGCTGATCAATTTTTAGACTATCCGTAGTCTAAATATATATAGTGACGAAATAACATTTGAACACGATGCAACATTGGAAACTAAAGTATAGTTGCATGTCTATCTGATCCATCACCATTCCATCGTTTCTCAACAAAAACTTGAAATTACATAAGTCATCCCATGACTATTGATCTAGGTTTTTCAATCCTACCATAAAATGAAACCTAACACATCGTGCAACTCTCACTCATTCTGTAAATATCCACTCAAAATATTATTTATATTGTGGACTAGAAAGTAATTATCGATTCCAACTCATTATCCAATTCACTTAACTTTTTCTTTGACTGGTTAGAAAACTAACGCCTTTTCTAACTTCGTCAAACCATTATCTATCAATAAGTTCACCAAGAATCTGTCACGAACCAATAATTAATACACGTTTAATTTGTGAAGCATGACAAAATGACCCGTGACGTGGGACCTGCAGCGTGATACATGTCACTATTGAGGCACGGTGGCCGAAGTAAATGTTATATTTGTGTGTTGTATGCCTAGTGTACTATATATCTGTAGCCTACTAAGTCATTTATGGGTATGCAGATACCGAGATGAGCGGGGACTTAACTTAACTCTGATTTATGGACAGCTATAGGTTAGTCAGTAGAATTAGCTTGTTAACTGTAGGTGGTATCATAATTGGTAGGTGTTTAGGTTTTTAAATAAGGCTGACTAGTTCCTTGTTAAGTCCTATAGGGGAGATTAGGGCTTAATTAAGGGATTAGGCCGGGCGGTGCCTTTATTTGTAGTCGGAGTCATCACAAAATCTCATTTCATTCAGCTAACCGTGAATCTCTTTCAGATTGTCTTATTCTATATTCCGGATTTTCACATTTCTCCAATTACTAAGATTTCATACCATTTCACCTTTCAATCACTTAATGTTTATCATATTTCTTTTGTTACTTGCATAGAGACAATTATCCTTAACTTGAGTAGACATATTTTTCTAAGAAGAGATATCGACATATTCTAGGATTATACTCTCATAGTATAATTTTTAACTTGTATTCCATACAAGGTATAACTATGATATCTCTCTTTGTCTCTACTCAATACATATCTTTAGCTCTACTCAATTTACTCTAGAAGAATATTCAATTTCTTTAACATATTAAGCAAGATACATTGTTCTCTATTCAATATTTCAAACCACTAGGGATAATGCTAACTAATTGAGCTGTAAGTTTTGCTTATATTTTCATTTCATTTGTATCTTCACCATAATACATATATTTTACATCGACTCCAATTTAATATAACTGGTGCTTCAAAAATTCACCACTGACTTATCACGTGGTGTAGTAACGCATATAACCAATATACAACGTATTTACTAATATCATTTGTATACTACTTTTGGTTCAAAACTTTCAACCTTTGGAGTTTTACTTCTTATAAGATCCTTGTGAAAATATATTACATTTTATCAAACTTATAGTTTGGCATCCTAAGTCTTATCGGGACTCATTGGCCTAATATTTTCATTTTCATGCCTATGCGAGAATTTATTCACCATTCATTTTCCCATACTTAGGTTTTCAATTGACTCTAACAAAACTTCATAGACTCTTTTATTCTGACTCTCACCAATTCATTCGATTATTCAAAGATAGGCGGGTGCCACAATCGGTCTTCTATGCCGTGAATGAATCGTGATAATGATACGAAGTTACTTAGGCTTTTAGTCATGCAAAACTATTCCAGTGCCTTACCTTGACTAAAGGAGTCCATTCGTGTCACTTCCAATAGTCATAAGTCATCTTAATGTCTCATTTTATTTTATACACAAAGTCTATTCCGTTCTATTTTGTCAATCTTAGCTATTCTCACATTGATCTCACTTATATGCCTCTTTATCGAACTTATCATGACTTTCGCTCAACACCTAAACCACTTACAACTTCTTTATCTTCACCGACAAAGGCAATTCTTTCCATCTCTACTCTTTTCATAAATACAGCTAGGGATGGTGCGAGTTCTTATGATCATTAAGTCAATTGAAGACTTCCTAAGCTAATTTTTGTTTGAAACAGATAAATTTTTGGGACTCAAATAGTTCTATTATTTGTTATTACCTTAAGTAGTTTAGATTAGTCTCGAATTTTCCAAATTTTCTTTTTCTCAAAAAGAAATTCAATACTTTTAAATGGAATGTGAAAGATTTCAAAGTATATGTGACGATCCCTTCCCTAATCTAGGGCACTGCCCATACATCAACTGAAGAGATCTGGCTCCAATGCTCACAACTGATCGTGCAATGTCCGGTCTCAACCCATCACCGAGTAGAAGGCATCATTAACATCACTCATAAACAAGTCCTTGGCAAACTATATAAGGTAGCCATATCTGTCCTTGTAGCTCATCACTGACTCGCCCTAAGCCTGTCTCAGCGCCATAAAATTCTTCTTCATTCTCCACATCATTGAAACTGGAATATATTGCTTGAAAAACTATTTCTTGAAATCATCCCATAAGGTAAGTGCCTCTGCTTGCCAGTATAGTCCTCCACCAGACATCCGTACCTTTCTCTAAGGTGTAGTAAGAGAGAATGAGCTGTAATCTATCCTCGATGCCCAACAGTAGATGTAACTTCTCGTGTGAGAGAATCCACCACTTGATCTTCTCATGGTTCGCTCTACGACAAAGAACACTGGCCTAAGCTTGATGAACTCCTTCACCAGCTTAGCGTCCCTCGATAGTCTTGCAGTTTCAGAAGATGTAGGTGTAGGAGTATGCATGTCCTCGGTTGTAGCTATCTCCTATACATTCACTATTGATAACTCTGGTGGACATAGTGCCGTAGGGTCTACCCGTAGCACGTGGCACTGGTGGTGCGGGTGCTTGAGGCCCTAAAGTAGTAATGCCTGGTACGGTCTCAGTTCTGATGGTCTGGTGTGTCATCGTTCTAGTATGAGTGGCGGGGATGGCTGGTGTGATAGCCGCCATATGCTCTATCATGAAAGTGATGAAATCAACTAGCCCTGCCCCTGAGCTGCTATACAGTCATACAACCTTTGATAATCATCCACTAAGGTAGTAGAAGGCTAATTGCTGCTAGCTCTAGTGTCTCTACCATCGCGTGTATCTGCCATATATGTCTGCAAGTAGATAGCAAACACGAATCAGCTACTACGTGGCATAACTCGTATTTATGTACATATAGAATCTAACATGTAAATAAAATACCCCCAGCTCACTCTCACTCACTTCCTAACTAATAGTTTCTAGGCAAAGATCATATGGTTTCCACATCTAAAACTTGTGTTTTATTTTAGTTTAGTTGTATACTTATTGCGAACTAGACTCTGATACCAATAATGATGGCTCCTGCCCGAATCTAGGGCACCGTTCGACCTAATCTTGTAATTAAGCCTTAATTTAGCCACACAAGACTTAACTACGTATAGTCAGCTTTTTATCCTATTCTCCTCGTGAAACATGTTCATGATAAGTAACACGCATGTCACAATTTAATTGAATTTCAGAGTTAATTAAATACTTTTTAAAAGTTATAAGATTTAGGAGAAGTCTTAACAGATTATGCGGAAGCAATATATTTAATTCTAAGTATGGAAACCAGGAAATAACGATCACATGTATATATATAATAAAGCGACTAATATAAACAATGTGATGGTCATCATAAGTCGGTGAACTAAATGCTCGACCCAATATACAACCCCAAAATATATCAAAGACATAACTGTACAATACACGAAATATCAAAACCTACAAATGTCAATGCAGAAGTAGGCCGTTGGCTCAGAGGTATTCGTCGATCTTCTCCTTGCCAGGCCTGCTCGTCGACGACTTTACAACTACCGTCATAAAAGGACGGTGAGTACAAAAAGTAACAATAATCCCTATTGACATATTCATTCACATTTCCAAAAGACTAAACGATATTTAAAAGCATAAGTTTAATAAAAAAAGACTAGTACAAGAAATATGCTAAGAAATACCATAGTTAAACTAGTGAAACTGACACGAGACTGAATAGTTATGATTTAGATCCGGTCGGCCGTGAAATATGTAAGTGAAGCCTTTAAAACTAATAAAAGACGCGTGTGCCATCACATAGTCTAATATCACTAAGGACTCCAACCCCAGTGTCACCAGGGACTTTAACCTTGGTGTATAGATAACCCTAAGGACTCTAACCCCTTAAGTCGCATCACAGTGGCGAGTGCCGACATCCCTAGGGAATCTAACCGCTTGTGCCGATCAACTCTAACATAGTGCAGTTGACTCTAGATTCTATAACTACTTTATAATTCCAAGAAATTGACTCATTGAGGATTCCAAGGCTCGGCTATGCTATAAAGCATAATTCCCAAAAGAGTACAAGTCCATAAAGTCACCTACAACTTCACAATTCCTAATAGCATGTTGTTTACACTATATTCATTGTAAAACAACAAGAAATGACATAAATCTCATGTATGGATTCAAAGGAAATCAACTCATCATAATATCATGAAAGTCATGCTCAACAAATGAGGAACGTCAAATAAGTTCATAATATAAGAGTATAACGCTGGACATAGTTAATATAAACTACAACAAACAATCATAAAATGGATATGAAATGCAAATAAAATAATTAACGGGTATACTCACATCAAGCAATGTAAAGTCCTAGCTTTACCGGCCTCCTAACACCCCAAATCTCGTATTCGGAGGCTTGAGACTCTTCCCTAGGTTCTTGATATCATTTAACATGTTCTTAGGTGTGTTTAGACTTTTAACTAGGGTGTTGGTCTAGTTTAAAATATTTAGGTAGAATTTAGGAAACTGTTGATTTTTGTACTGTCAGAGTAATTAGCATGCTAGATAGCTTACCTAGCCCTTTAATGATCTTATTAGCACGCTACCAAATTCCTCTAGCAAGCTATACGAAGTAAGCGTGCTAGCTGATCATACCTAGCGTGCTATGTGTAGGAAAACCCAAAATTATGCAATTAGAATTTTGAGTTCTCTCCACACGTAGGCCACCCCAACACCTTGGGATCTCTTTTCCACATCTCTAGAGACCCAAGGCATCCATTAACAACCTAAACGAGCCACACATCATATAATTCATGAATTCATCAAATTAATTTATGTTGCTAGTGTAAGAAAATTACCTAGTTTGATAAGAACCTTGCTTGATTAGCACTTCCTACACCAAACCCATTGATTTCTCCTTGATGTTCTCTAATTTCTCTTCTTCTCCAGCAAGCTTTACTTAGTTTCTAAGGTTTGTACATGAAATGATTTGATTGCATGTGTTGATCTTAATCTTTATATATGCAATAGATAAGCTTGATTAATAGCTATTAATCTTTATATGCATATGTATCTCGAGACTAATCTAATGACCTACATCTTGACATTCTTCTCAATAACTTTCCACTAACTCTCCACTAACTTAATCCAACTAACACCAATGCTAAACTTAATTGGTTTCTATATGTGTCAATACGTATCTCGAGGAATATCAAATGACTATGGTTTTAAATTTCTAAGTTAGGTACATTTATCATATAATCAATTATAGCAACATTATTTCAACTATATAAACTACACTAAGCTTAAACCAACTTACCACATCACTATCTATCCTGGTCTCACATCGGCACACATCTTGAGGCATGTTTCCACTCATGTCTCGACACCTATACATCGGTAGAAGTGACTTAGTAGTCTACATATATACAACACACTAGGCATTCACAACAATAAATCTGACATATACCTCGGCAATCTCGCCTTGGTCAGTGCACGTATCACGGTGTGGGTCCTACGTTACAGGTAGGTAATCTTGATTATAGATAATAAAGAAGATTAGAAATTTGGGTCGTGATAGTATCATACTGTTTATTAATTTACTTTTGATGTTCTCATTTTTCATTATTGTTCAACCGAAAAGATAGAAGAATTTGAATTTCCAAACTCTGATTAACTCGACGTCTAATTAAACTCTTAAAAGGATGCTATTGCAATCCTTTAAACCATATTAATGGAAATTCTGGCTATATAGGAGTTCTTACCGACTTCTTATAAAAAACTACTTACTGATTCTCAATCAATACATTTATATCTTCATTAGTTATATTTTAGGTTATAGTTATAGGCATCATTACTTAATTTGTTTAGAAGAGACCACTGGGTACTTAAAACTTCTTAACACAATAACTCGTGTTAGTTTTTAATAGCTACTCATCTGAGGATGAACTTTGGTTGAGAACCAAAGAGAGATTGAGAGTGATTAGTGGGAAATACTATGCTTTTCAACTCACTTTATCATCTTCATTAGTTATATTAAGAATATATTAGTTCACAACTTCACATAGGTAATGAAATACTATGATTTTCAACTCAATTTATCATCTTTATCATGTGTGTGCAATGCCTAATTAGAATAGACATATTTTCTTCAAATCCACTTTAACCCACTGTTATGATGGAAAAGATTCTAATGTGTAAACTAGTACTTCACCTATCGATGTGAATAATGTAAGCTCCACATTGCTTTAATGTTCGAATCTTTAGATTCATAATCAATTAAGTTTACTATCCGTGCCTCCTTAATCAACAACTATTGCTTGATGTTGTATATTTTATGTTTGTATCGTCCACATCTGGCTTAAAAGCTTCAATGACAATGGTAACTTCTAAAATCTAATATCAACAAACACGTGATCAAGATGTTTGTAGCATTATGCTCATAATCAATACAAATTCTAATCATTGCACTTTTTATATTTCTACTCTACTTATGTTTATAGCATATCATTCATACCTTAGGATCCATTGATCCATAAGATTAATAAACTATTCACACTTCATTGAAACAAACATGCACATAGTAGTATTCATTAAAATCAGAGATATAATGAAATACTTTCAATTAATCAATAAACACAATACTCAAATCACCACGTGAGTCTTCAATTTCTTCTCTCCATAAATCGTCTTAATACGTAAGAATAAAGTAAATCTACGCTAAACTATGTTAATGGTGGATAATCTATTGTAAGCTATGTGTTTACCATGTTCAATTATCTATTTATACTCCCTAATCATGTTTCCAAACAATTCGAAACCTACTCAACAATTGTAACACAAAATAGAACTCTACTTTCTATTTTCTTCTCTTCTCGACTCTGTTACTTAAGTCCTGGTGCTATGTGTACACTCCTACAATGCCGCCATTGTGCCAAGCACTTTGTGTGTCAATTTTCTTTTCAGTAGTCTTGTCGCGGTGTGTATAGCTCCCCAGTGCCGTCCCTTGACCTCCTAGTGCCACCACTACGTCGAGCTTCCTGTCTCGATTCTCTCTACTTACTTGCTTTCCTATTTCGTGCATTTCCTTCCCATACCATGCCTTGATGTCCCACAACGCCACACTGCTTAGCCATGACGCCAAGCCTCCTTAGATGTGTTTTTGCTTTGTTTCTTCTCGAATTCACTCTTTTCCTTCCTTCATGCCTTATATACTTAAAAATGCACAGGGTAAGAAGGGTAGAGAAAATGCCTCAAGCCAATGTCCGAGTACTTGGTGCTACTGCACTGAAATAACCCATGCCATACTCCCAGGAAAATCTCGAACGACCTTCAACAAAAAGGGCATCAATTTGAGCTCATTTAGGGATATTAATACTAAATATACTACTAAACTAACCCTATATATAAGTCTAAATAATCACTTATCAAATACCCCCAAACTTAAGATGTATTTTTCTAAGTTTCTTAACTACTTCTATTACCTAGTTCACATTCATTTTACGCTATTCATAGAGTATCCTTTAATTCACTAAGTTTTAAGTTAATAATCCACTTAAAATTTTTTCTTTACAAAAACTTACAATTTCAAGACATGTAGTTTTAACAACACATATAACTTACTTTCGAAACACCAAAGTGGATCACAACCTAAATCATTACTACTCACAAGTTTGTTCCACCTCGACACTCAAGTAGCAAGTGTACAATCTCATAATTTCTCATTAAGCTCAAGTATTCACAATTAAGCATAGATCAAACTAATTTTGGAAGACTTTAGCACTTCAAGAGTCTATGAGACTTAACATCGTTGGAATGAAAACTTAACTCAATAAGGCTACTAGCACTCGAGCTAAATCTTTTATTTGAAGAGTTTTAATTTAACTTTCGCCTTCTTTTCTTTATTTTTATCTCTTTTATTTTCTTTTTCTCCTTATATATTTTCCATTTCACAGTCCCAGTTCCTTTTTTAGAGACTCCATTTTTCCTCTCCTTTTCCAATCAAGTTCTCTGCTACATTTTCTGTAGAACTTGTGGGACATTCTATTTTTTTATTCTAAAATTCTTGTTAGCACTTCTCACTTTCATTTTATCAAGCAAGTTAACACAAAATTTTTATTCAAAATGCCTAATCCTTCCCCTCTTTGCACTAAGTCTTTATTTGCTTTTTATTCAAGAAAGATTCACACTTATTATAGAATTCCTTAGATTTCTACCTTTTTCCATAAGAAGTGTTCTAGTAATCTCCTTGCTTTTGTTTCAAGTTCATGGTCTTCCCTAACTTTAGGATTCTAATCATGAAATCATACCGTTGTTTGCTATATTTCATATTTTTTTCAAAAATTTATAACACTCTATTGTGTTTCATATCAACAAGACACTTATATTTTACTCTTCCTTAATTAAAGACATGAACATGCAAATGAACTACTTATTCATTACATATTACTATATATAACCTAATCTATATTAACTATACATGTAATAAGTAAATGACATAGAATACACTACCATTTTTTCCTCTTTAACTGCTTCAAAAATAAGATTTAAAGGATTGTACCTTTAGTGTTTTTCCTTTTTTCATCATTTCTTACCATTTCCTATAGTGTAGTGTAGTGTTGATGCCCAAAACTTAAACCATACCTTGCCCTCAAGGTTTAAAAATAAGCCTAAAACATGAAAACACAAAAACATACAAACATATATAATAACGCAAAAAATATTATCATAAACTTACTATAGAATTTAAACAACTAATTAGTTAACAAAATATCCCCAATTTAAAGTGAAATGGTATCTATGTATCTTTCATCTCCCCAGGTCTAAAGAAGTCATAAGACACCGACATTAAGACTGCGCGTCACCATCATCATCTGCATCATCAACTCTAACATAGGATGATGTCAATGGACCACCCTCCTACTCTACACCACATCCAGATCAAATACATAGTCCGGTGCCGCTAGAAAGCCCAAATACCTATTAGTCGATCTCATTCGTCCGCTATTCTCATATCTAGCTACATCCCTCTGTTGATTAGCAAACAACATGAAGTTTTGCTGTCTGTTTCGTCTGTTTTGCTCATATCTCCTCAAGGTTTCATGATACTGAGCCCTATCATTTTGATATTGTCACCTCATCTCGGTAATCCACAGCCTTTGCTGTCGTGGAGTCAAGTCCACTAGTGGTGGTACTGGTGTTGTAGTGGAGAAGGTGGTGAAAAATCTTCAGGACCATCCAAGTCTTGCTCTCCAATAAGTGGGTCACAAACATGTAGCCCTTAGTGAATGTAGCATCCCCAAACCCAATTAGGACGATACCCGGCGTGAAACTCTAATTAAGCCCTATTAATTCGCTAGACTTAACTAGAGCCTGTAGCCTCTCATTCTATCTCCTAATAGACACTACCGTATATAATATCAAAGTAAAACAAATAATAAATGCATCATAAATTAAAAACTTTTCAATAATAAATACGATATAAAACACCAAATCAAACCAAAATAAACCTCAGTTATACAAAACCCCCCCATCCATTGTGATATTACAAAACATGTAATTCAATACAATAATATAAACACGCAACCTATCTAACTGAGTAGGAAGTTACATATAATCCGAGAGATCAACCCCGTATTATATATAACCTGGTCTCAATATCAAGAACTTACTTTCGTGAATCACATTAAACGCCGTTTTCCTTTTATTAAAACCATCATAGTGTACGTGGTCCCCTCATCCAGTCCATACACTACATGAACTATATATACTAGTATAGCCAGACAACATTGATAAATAATCGAATCTATACTTACCTCGGTTCAGGTTTTCGTTTCCAAACTTTCTTAGTTTCTGGGTCACTTATGCTTTCCTCGTGTTCCATAACTTATCACAAACTATTTATGATTAATATATACCTAATTCCCTGTGTTTAGAACCCCTAAGTTAGTCCTTAAAACCTCAAAAAATCCAAAGAGAAACACAATGCAATTGCAGTTTTCAGGGGTGGGAGCGCGCTCCCTAATTGGGTAGGGTACGCTCCATCAACTGAGTTCGTCCTAATTGATGAAGGGAGAAGACTCCACCCTGTACCGCCTCGATAGTGAACAGGGCAGCAACCATTGTTTCATTACCAAATCATCACCACAGCCTCAAACACTATCATAAATCATCAGGGAGGACCTCTAGTGAGGTAACAAACTATTTCCAATCAACAACAACAATTCACAGAGAAATAATCACTGACTATCGAATTAAAATTCAAAAATAGAAAAACTAACCTTACCAAAGTGATGATCTTTGAATTTCAAGTTGTTTAAGCTCCTCATCTCCACTGGAAATCATTCTCCTGATCCACTCCTCACCAAATCAGATCATCATAACCCTCAGCTGCTTAGTTCTCTGACTCTCGAATGACAATTAATGAAATGAGGATAAGTTCGATAGTTTTGGATTTATATATATGGGTATTCCTTGAGATACACATTTCCCTATCTCGAGGCTGATCAAATGATCCATTTTATTTTAACCAAACTTATAGTTTTAATTTATATTTATATATTATATATATAAATATATGTACTTCATGTTTTTCTCTCGCCAATAAATTCATCGAACATGCCTACGAGTGTTCTCGGGTGTGCATAATCATTTCACGACACCCTCTTATTGCACTTGATTATCGGCTATTTATCGTTTAGTTACTTATTTTCCATTTATAAGCTTGAATATAAACTTCCTTTTATACTGCAACTTATAAAATTCATTAAGCACTCCAAACAAACATAAATCATCACACAAATCCACGCACACGCTAGTTGAGATACGCCGAACTTAACCACAAGCCTAACTCGGGTTAATTAGGATTAGGATTAACACTAATTACTGACTTTAGGTAACATGTCATTACAACGAATCCCTGCTGGTTTGGCTCCTCCTTTCCATACCCTTCATCTTCCAACTCCAGGGCTAACTCTGATGCTGTTGCTGCGTGATCCTCTTGCTTTTCGACCAACAACTCGGCCTTAAGTCTAGCTCCCTTGACTTTTTCCCTATCGTCCTCAGATTCTTGATAATCAGGTGGTGATTTCGGTGTGAGCATAAATGCCTCATCCATGGTTGTTTCAACCTCAATATCAAATTCTTCATCTCTAAGTAATCACACTCTGGCCTTTAAGCACAATTGAGTGATCAATATTGGAAACACCAATTTGTTGTCTCGCTTTGACATAATGGACTCCTTCAGATTGTTGCAGATGATCTCACCGACGTTGATTTTGCCGTTTTGTGTAATCTCAAATAAACAAGCCGCATTTGACTTGTTGATCTCTCCCTACTGAGTGATGGGGTATAGAGAAACAATAAGGAAATGTTGACACGTTTGGTACACTTTCCTAACACTCCCCCTCCTGATGTGTTTCGACACATTCTCAACTCCCATTACCCAGCCTTGTTATCCTCGGACAACTAATGCTTGCTCTATGACTCTAAAAGGGTATAAGTTATATGGTTTCTCGAAAAAGTTATTCAGGAAGTTCAGGTAAGCTCCATCCATACTCAAATGCTCAATTTAATAGATGCTATTAATTTCATGCAAATTAAAGGACACATGTGGAGACCCCAGATTTTAGGCCGCTTTGGGACCTGTCATGTCGCATTCCACGACACGAAGCCCTGCCACGTCATAGCACGCTTATCCTTGATGCCCCGCGATCTTACTGGTTGCTTACACTTTTCCATTTAATCCTAACTTAAAAAATTAATTTCTATATAAATATTAATGATTTCATTAACTAGTTAATCAATTTATCAAGTTATATTACAATTTTATAGCAAAAGTCTTAAATTAAGTAAGTTATGCAGTATTTAACAATCCTAAATAGTGGAAAACTCAACAAAAAATACCATGTATATATATCGAAGGCAGAATAAGTATAGCAAAAGATCCATATACATGTATTCTGTGTTCGACAATCCCTAAAACCCAATAAAAATATAAATACGAACATACTGTAGTCACACGTGAGCTGGCTCCACAATCTCAGAGGTAGTCGCGCATTACCTCCTTGCCCTTGCCATTGTTCGTCAAAGGATTTGCACTCGGTTACCAAAAAATACAATGAAGATTCCAGTGAGTAAAGTCCCAAGAGAAGTCCACACAATATTCATGAAATAAAACTCATAACTACGAGACATGTGAATATACCACTTGGCAACAGTATGCCATATCCCCATGAATGTATGCAACACACGATAAGCAAAATTAGTAGCGCGAAATAAATAAACAACATATACCAATTAAATGTGCTTGGAAATAAAGCAATTTAATAAGCAACGATAAAATCATGAGAAACCCTGACCCAAGCTAGCCAGTAATTGATACAATCGAATAAGAACAACGTATATACTTACAGGCTTACAGTGACTAAATTCCAACTTCGGTTATTGGATAAACCCCTTCAGACGATATTTCAAGTCAAGGGAACACCTTAAATCCTTCTTGACGGTCGTAAGTGTATCCTACTACCGGCGACACGAGCACCAAACACAAGTAACATGTGCAAACGATTTAGCCACAACCGATATATACACAAACCGCATGTGTGCCCACCAACAGTCATACATGTAATTTGATGTCGACAAAACCAACCATAAATCTTGTGAGGCATTCTAATGGGTTTACTCACCTCAATCCGCGCTCCGATTTCTTTGAATTCTCGAAATCCGCCCTGACTAGCTCCCCAATATTTGAGCTACGGTCCCCTAAGTCCCTGAAGCCCAATTTTACATATTTAGTATGATTATAGGCGTTTGGGTATGTATTTAAGTCAAAACTCCCAAAATGGTCCCTTAAATTCAATTTTTATCTGGAATTGGTGTGCTAATGGGTCTACCTAACACGTTAGGTGAAGTTAGCGCGTTAGGGGATCTGTATAGAGCACTACTGTTCTTCATTTTGAAAAGTAGTTAAGTGCCCAGATTGATTAGTCGGTAATCGATCTAGTTAGCACACTAATCACCTTCTATGATTGAATTCTCAACTCGAGAATTCTATCCCTAACTCTCCAATCAGCTACCTAGACCCTATAATTACATTCTCCATACCAAAGTGACTTCAAAACATCATTTACATCAACCTTAGAACATCGATTAGATCAAATTAATCAATTTCATGAAATATATTAGTTTTTCCCAAATTCACTTAAGACTTCAATTTCATGCAAAACCAGTCTATAATTCTCAATTGGAACACCAATAATACTTATAATTCATTAAGACACACAAAAATCAGTTACCTAATCGTCCATCATTAATTTACATCAATTTTCCATTAAAACGCCAAATTTTGGACTCAATTGAAAGTGTAAGAGATGGAGAAGTAGATTACTTAAGTCTAATCATTTGATTTGTCTCAAAGTGGTTGAATTCAAGCTTTCAATCCCTTCTTCAACTCTCGTTCTTCACTCTAGCAAGTTAGCCATTGAAATGGTTTGATTTGCATGTTTAGATGAATGAACCTCATATAATAATGTGAGCTTGATTCCTGACCTTTGATCTTTATGTATTTACGTATCCTAAGGTTCATCTAATGGCCCATCTATTACCACTTAGCCCACCAACTCCTACTAACTAAATTCAAGTGACACCAATTGATACTAATAGGGTTCCTAAATGTTCCAATACGTATCTCGATGATAATCCTATGTTTTCCAATTTATTAACCAAACTATATACCTTTCTCATTTGGTTTAAATTAAAATACTTTAGGCCCATTATAATACATATGGTTAGTACTTTTTTTAATCAAAATTAACCAAATTATGGACCCACTAACCTTTGCCTACCAGACACTCGATGCCCCATGTCTCGGCACGCATTTCAAGGTACGCCATAGCCTATTGTTTGAATTGAGTCATCTTAGCCTATGGTTACATTACCCATTTTAACTGAATTACTTAGTCATATTAACGTGAATTAGTGGAGTTTCCTAGTGTACCCGTAGTTCGCCTACCCGATACCCGCATTGCCACGCCTTTCGAGGCGAACCCCATCACACAAACTCGTCTGATAGCAACATATACACATGCGGTGCCATATAATAATAATAATTTAAACACCACATATATATAACTACTATCCATAAATAACATATTTCCTCATTTCTCGTGTTTTAGTCAACCGGATTGTCCACATAACGCCCGAATTATGATCGTTAATCCCCAAGATTAATGCTAATCCTAGTTTAATTAATTTGGACTGTTATAGGACAAATGCCCCTCTCACTTTCACTTGCTCATTCTTCCTAGTGGACTTTGCATTGGCATAAAATTCGTATACGATTTCATGCCCTCCTTTAACTTCATTCTTTCTATAGTCTTGAGTGAAATGCTCCCAATTCTGTTGCCTAATGAAGTTATTCACTCATTTATCATACTTGGCCGACAAATTTATACCTCTCACACAAATGATTTCCTTATGCTCAATCACCTCATATCTATCCTTGGCCTCTCTACTAATGAAGTACTTTGACTTAAATGACCTAGGTTCCTCTTAATTGAGATTTCTTGAGGTTAATGCCTAAAAATCATTTGCGCTTACTTGACTAACTTGCCTCCTTGTTCTCGACATTTTCTTAAATTCACACAACTCAACACAATAATGCAACTAGCAATTTGGGTCTTAGATCACCTAAAAAAATTTATATCACAAGGATCATTCACATGCCAAATAATGCAAAAATCATAAAATAGGTCTCCATAAGTCTCATTGATGCTTAATATTCACACAACTTGAAAATCCTACTCTACAACCTCATATCCACTATTCATGCAATTTCATTAAAATTCTTAAATTTCAAAGCATAACTAATGAAATTGTAAATTTACCTCAATGCTGGACTACTTTTCGTGGTAGACCACTCCTCAAAGTCTCTATCAACTTTGTCAACCTCTCATCATTAGAATGACTAACCAGCCATGCTTAACACTAAACCCTAATAATCTAGTCAGCCTGTCTAAAACCTCAAGATCTCCCTCAATATTTTAACTTTGATAACTGTTAATCAGACTATCAAAACCTAATTCTTTCACTAATAAAGTGAAGCAAATTGAGAAATCACATTCCAAATGATTTCAATTCCTTAAATAAAAATTTGGACATAGTCTCCCCTAAAAATTGACTACAACCAAATTTCATTACCTAATAAATAGTAGTAAAAGAATGCCAAAAAGGACTCAAATATCAATATAAGATATTATCATCAAATCAACACAAAAACAACAAGTTTAAACTTTTTGAAACCTCCCGAATGACCCCTACAATGTCCACAAGAACGATAAGAATACCAAAAGTTCAAGTTTTAACATCAAAGTATCCACATTTAGTTTAAAGAACGACCTACTCTCACCAATATCCAAAATATAGAATATATACACAAAAGACCAAGTCACATACAAAGAAAGTAAGCTCTAAATGAATCAAAGAAAGTCTTTGAGCTTCCCATTTCCCTTATTGCTGCAAGATGGACCTGTCACCATTACAACAAATAATGATGTCAGATAAGTAAATTTTACACTATCTAACATACCTTGTAATAGCAAGAGGACAATATGGAATAATCATAAAGCAAGGGAATTGAAAATATAAATATATAACGGTGCAATCCAGTCCATTTTTGTTCGCTAACTATAATCAGACGTCAACTTCCAAAAAAAGTATGGAAATAGTATTAAAAGTTTATGAAATGCAGAGATAACTTGTCGGCGTAAGACTTTGCTAGTCTCACAAGATGGCATAGAGGTAGAATTGAAATCTAGTTTCAACCAAAACAGACTCTGAAACAAGCTTATCCCCCTTACTGTCTTTGTACATGCATGTCTAATAATAAATGTAATTATGCAAATAAATAAACCATATCAATGTGAGAGTCACTTTAAAGTTTACTTACCTTTAATATACTCCAACCTATTACCCGAGGCTTGCTCCAAGTGGCTTTGGGATCCTTGATGTTACCTAAAACCATTGAGAAATTTAGATAACTTTTCAAATCCCAAATATCAAATCTCATTTCTAACACCAATGAACTCAATCTTTATGACTAAATAGGTTTCGACATTTGTTGGACTCAACTCCTCAATTTTACTAAATTTTGAAGTTTTTAGCATGCTTTTCGAGGCATAAACCCTGATGTAAATGCCCATAAAATCCCAAATTTTTTCTCAGAATAAATTGATTCTTTTTTTTTATTTGGATCAAATCCTAGAAATTCTTTTCAAAAATTGATAAGGACCCCCCTGCTTGCGTAAGGCATAGCTCACCGAGCTAGGGAAACCTTGGGCAATGCCTAAGGGAGTCTTAACTCACTTTTATCAAACACTTGTAGTGCAACTTTTGTAGCTAACTACTTCCCTTTTTGCGACTCCAACTCAATGCACATGCCTCCAAATCCTTTGAAAAAATGTTTAAATCGAAGATTGAAGTACAATGAAGTGATTGGTGTGGAAAGTTTGCTAAAAGAAAGAAAGATAAGTGATATATTCAAACCTCAACATACCTTATTCAACTGTTTTACCGTTATGAATCCTTATGAGTTGTCCCACTTCCCTCACTTATAACCTCAAGTACCGAACTCTAAATCTGTGATGGAATGGTTTAATTACAAGTTTGATACATAAGGAAGAGTAAAGAACCAAGATTTGCCTAAAAGAGATAGAGATCCACAAGGAAAAGTGAGCACAAACTTACAGTTTCAACTATCAAAACTACAGTTTTGCTGTCTGTAGAATTATATGTCGAGTTGATGCTGCTGGTATGGACAGAGCTGGTGTGGACAGAACTGGTGTGGACAGAGCTGGTGTTATGATACACAAATGTGGTGTTGTTTATGTTAGCTAATACCTATGTATTGAATCATATATTCAGTATAATGTACTATAGGTTCATGTTAGTTTGTTCTAGGCAGTTGTAACAAAGGGGTACAATGTACACCATGTAGATTTTATATATAAGCAATACAGTGTAATATACAGTTTGATTTTGGATGAAATAAAAGATCAAATTACATAGTTTCATCGTGTACAGAGTGTACTGTTACATTGATCAATGATCTTTGTTGATCATGGATCTGCAGTTATTGATCTGCATTTGTTCATGGTATCAGAGCAGGTTCTACTATTCTTGATTTGTGTTGTTTGTTGATTGAATTGACGGACTGTACATGGCATCTGTTCATGGTTCTGTGAGTTCTTCAGTTCGAAATGGAGCAGGAAGAGCTCCTGAAACAGGTGATCTTGAGGCTGAGAATCCTTTACTTCTTCAAGGATCCGATCATCCTGGTATGATACTTGTCTCTAATTCTCTTACTGGTTCAAATTACCTGTCATGGAGTAGAGCTATGATGATTGCATTGGGAGCAAAAACAAAGATTGGTTTTATTGATGGTAGATGTGTAAAACCAGAAACTACTGATCCTAATCTTGATCGATGGATCAAGGTGGATTATATGGTCACTTCTTGGATTTTGAATTCTATTTCAAAGGAGATTGTTGAAGCTTTTCTCTATACAACCTCTTCTTTTGATCTATGGAATGAATTAAAGGAAAGGTTTGGAGAATGTAATGGTCCTCTTCTATACCAGTTGAAACGTGACATTGCTTCTATAAATCAAGGAGATCTGTCTCTTTCACAGTACTATACCAAACTTAAGAAACTTTGGGATGAACTGAGTTGTTTAAATCCTTTACCTGTGTGTGACTGTGGAGCATCTGCTGCAATGGCTGTTCTAGAGTCTAATGATAGGCTGATGCAGTTTTTAATGGGATTGAATGATATGTATGATCATATTCGCAATCAAATATTGGTGTTGGATCCATTGCCAAGTATAAACAAAGCTTACTCTATGGTTCTTAGAGTTGAAAAGCAAAAAGAAGTACATGTTAACTATTCGCCTATGATGGATACTGCCATGATGATGAAGGTTACCAAGATGAATTCAGGTACTTCAACTAATGGTCATAGGTTTGCTGGAAAAGGAAATCAAAAGAAATCTGTGAATAAAGATGATATGTTTTGTGATCATTGTAAGGCAAAAAGACATACAAAAGATACTTGTTTCAAACTTCATGGATTTCCAGATTGGTACAAGAAAGATTATGATAAGAAGCAGATATCAAATAATTCGAAATCCTTTGTGAATTTGATGGAATCACCTCTGGACATACAAGGTGCAGAATCATCTCAGTTTGAAGATTTTCAGTCGAATATAGCAGCAATGATACAACAGGGGATTGAGAATTTCATGAAAGGAAAGTCTGTTTCAGAGCCAGGAGTTTCTAATCATGTGAATTCAGTTATATCTGATTTTACAAGTAGCTCATACAAAAGATCTTCCAGTTCTTGTTCTTTGTTTAATTCAGATGCTTGGATTGTGGATAGTGGAGCAACAAATCATATGTGTACTAGCTATGATTTACTTGCTAATGTCAATGTTTTACCAAAATCTGTTATGGTTTGCTTACCTGATGGACATACTAAAGAAGTAAACTGCATTGGAGATGTGAAGCTGAGTTCAGACTTAGTACTTTCTTCTTGTTTACATATAAAATCATTCAAGTATAATCTTTTGTCAGTTAGTAAGTTACTATCATCTACTAAACTGACAATTGAATTTTATCCATCATTTTGTGCTATACAGAACATTGAGAGTTCTCAAGTTCTAGCTGTGGGAAGGATGGTTGGAGGACTATACATACTGGATTCAAGCTCCTTTCATAAGGATGTCATTGCTTCTTTTGTATCACCTTCAGAATTGTCATTAGCTCACTGTAATAATGCTACTGATAAGTTTTCATGGCATTTTAGATTGGGACATCCTTCTATTCATGTAACAAGGCAACTTGATATGTTACTTAACAGTCGATCAAGTGAAAAACATACTGAACCTTGTGATGTTTGTCAGATGTCTAAACAATGCAGATTGGTTTTTCCAGTGAGTTCTATTCAAACATCCAGTATTTTTCAGTTGTTACATATGGATATATGGGGACCATATAAGCAGTCTTCCATTCAAGGAGCTCATTATTTCTTGACTATTGTGGATGATTTTAGTCGATTCACATGGACATTTTTGATGAAACATAAGTCCTTGACAGGCAACATCATCAAACAGTTCTTAGCTTTCATTCAAACTCATTTCAAGGTCTCAGTTCAAACCATTAGGACTGATAATGGAACTGAGTTTTGTAATAAAGATTGTCATGCTTTGTTCTCTGGTTTGGGAATTGTTCATCAAAGATCAACACCATATACACCTCAACAAAATGGTGTTGTTGAAAGGAAGCATAGACATTTACTGCAAGTTACAAGAGCCTTGATATTTCAGTCTAATTTGTCAAAAAAATTATGGGGAGATGCTGTTCTCACTGCCACATACATCATCAACAGATTACCTACTCAGTTACTGAAGTGGAAATCTCCTTATTGTCTTTTATTTGGAAGAACACCAAATTATTCTTCTTTAAAGACTTTTGGTTGTTTGTGCTTTGCTACAAATGTTTCACCAAGCAAATCTAAATTGGATTCAAGAGCTGTTAAAAGTATATTCATTGGTTATTCTCCAGGACAAAAGGCATATAGATTGTATAACATGGCCACACATACATGTTTTGTTTCAAGAGATGTGATCTTCTTTGAAAATCAGTTTCCTTTCCATAAAGATTCTGAAAGTTCAAAGTGTCCTCTGCCTATTCCATCTGAAGATAATTCTGATTATTTGAGAGACATTTCAGATGTTAATGCTCCTACATCAGCTACTGTGCCTTCTTCTCCAAATTTACCTATTAATGAAGCAGTTTCTGATGTCCCTGAAGATGTCTCCTATGTACCTCCTAATGATGCATTGGTACCTCATACTAATGATGATTTACATGAAGTCGTCCCCGCCTCTAATGTCTTTGTTGTTACTAGGAAAAGTACTCGTGCAGTTCATAAGCCTCTTTGGCTGAATGATTTTGTTCTAAACAATGTAGAGACTTCTGTTCTACCAATTTCTCTATCTACTGGTAACCCTCCTACATTTCCTTTTATACATTCTCCAAACATTACTGCTAGCTACAAATGCTTTCTAGCTGCTGTTTCAAATATAAAGGAGCCTACCAGTTATATTCAAGCTCAACATGATCCTGTTTGGATTGAAGCAATGGAAAAAGAGTTACAAGCTTTGGAAACTAATGGAACTTGGAGTCTTACTACTCTACCACCTGGTAAAAAAGCCATTGGTTCTAAGTGGATCTACAAGGTTAAACTTCATCCTGATGGTTCTTTGGATAGGTGTAAGGCTCGTTTGGTGGCAAAAGGTTTTAATCAAATTGAAGGAGTTGATTATACTGATTCATTTTCTCCAGTTGCCAAGAATGTCACTGTTCGAATTGTATTATCTTTAGCAGCTGCTCGAGATTGGCCCTTACAACAATTGGATGTTAACAATGCCTTTTTACATGGATACATAGATGAAGATGTGTACATGAAGCCACCTGATGGTTATAATGTTGTTTCACCTAATCAAGTCTGCAAACTTCATAGATCTCTGTATGGTTTGAAGCAGGCTTCTCGTCAATGGAATCATGAGTTTACAACCAAGCTTCAATCTTTTGGTTTTACTCAATCTGCTCATGATCCCTGCTTGTTTACTTACAACAATGCTGGTCATTTTTTGGTGTTGTTGGTGTATGTTGATGATGTTCTTCTTACTGGTACTTCACTTGACTTAATTGATCAAGTAAAGAACTTCTTACATACCTTGTTTACCATTAAAGATCTTGGACAAGCTCGTTATTTCTTGGGTTTGGAGTTGGTTAGATCTTCTTCAGGTCTCTATGTTCATCAACGTAAGTATGTTCTTGATCTACTTACTGATGCTGGTATTCTCATGGCTAAACCAGCTGCTACTCCACTCCCTCGTGACTGCAAATTTACAGATCCTGATTCACCTTTGTTACTTGAAATTGACAGATATAGAAGACTTATTGGTCGTCTTCTTTATCTAGGATTCACTCGTCCTGATATTACCTTTACCACACAACAATTAAGTCAGTATATTCAAGCCCCTACAGAGCAACATTGGTCTGCTGCCCTTCATGTTTTAAGATATCTTAAGGGTACTCCTTCCAAGGGTCTGTTCTTTCCTGTTCAGCAAGATCTTTCTATGGTTGCCTACTGTGATTCAGACTGGGCTGCTTGTCCTACTTCAAGAAAATCTATCACTGGCTATTGTGTGTTCATGGGATCTTCTTTGATTTCTTGGAAAGCTAAGAAGCAAGCTACGGTATCCAAGTCCTCTGCTGAAGCTGAATATCGAAGTTTATCTTCCACAGTTTGTGAGTTGTTGTGGATTTCCTATATTCTTAAGGATTTACATGTTCCTACTTCACTTCCAATTCCACTTTGGTGTGATAACCAAGCTGCAATACATCTATCTGCTAATCCAGTTTTTCATGAACGTACTAAGCATTTAGAAATTGATTGCCATTTAGTTCGACATCAGTTTAAGTGTGGATTTGTTCTTCCTCAATACATTTCTACTAAGCTACAACTGGCTGATTTATTTACAAAATCTTTATCAGCTTCCTTGTTTTCTGATTTATTGTCCAAGATGGGTCTATGTGATTGGCATAGACTTCCATCTTGAGGGGGGGATGTAGAATTATATGTCGAGTTGATGCTGCTGGTATGGACAGAGCTGGTGTGGACAGAACTGGTGTGGACAGAGCTGGTGTTATGATACACAAATGTGGTGTTGTTTATGTTAGCTAATACCTATGTATTGAATCATATATTCAGTATAATGTACTATAGGTTCATGTTAGTTTGTTCTAGGCAGTTGTAACAAAGGGGTACAATGTACACCATGTAGATTTTATATATAAGCAATACAGTGTAATATACAGTTTGATTTTGGATGAAATAAAAGATCAAATTACATAGTTTCATCGTGTACAGAGTGTACTGTTACATTGATCAATGATCTTTGTTGATCATTGATCTGCTGTTATTGATCTGCATTTGTTCACTGTCGATGCTTCAAAAGCTACTATTTTTGTTTCAATCTAATGTTAGGGACGTATGGAAACTAGTGTTAGGATGCTGAAGTTGACAAAGGAACACAGAGAGAGAAAGAGTAGCGATAGTAGAATGCAGTGATCGAAGAGAAGATAAGCGAAGAGGTGAGGCGGTTGTATAATTCTTTTAACTCACCTCTTTAGCTTAGGAAATACAACATTTCCTTATTCATTAGTTGCCCCTTCCAGCCTACCTTCTTCTACTCAAAACCAACTTTCCTTTAATTTCTTAAGCCTCCCTAAACTTTTAAACATGTACAACCAACCTAAAAATTTTAAAAACTCTACCATTAAAACCCCTCAAATTCACTATTTTACTCGTTTCTACTCGACACCTTTTTTTTGAGTTAGACATGTTGGATTGGCATGAAACTCAATACACACCTTCATCTCTATATTATAAACTTATGTGACTACCCTGGACCCTAGACTCAAGTCAATTTCTTGCTTTGGTAGTTTAAGGCCAAAATGGCAATTTTAAGTCAAAATGACTTGGTTTTTCTACTATAACCCATATACTCGTTCATGTTAACCAAAATAAACCCCAAGCCAGTGTTGGACCATTACTTTAGACTAATTTGACATGCATCTTGAGGTTATAACCCACGAAATTCAAAATTACTTTTCTTAATTGAAGATTTTCAAATAATATAACTATACGATACATACTAGGCAAACATCATGAAAAATATAACATTACCTTAAAATCTCAATTCCATTGACCTTCGCTTCCTAGGTCGTGACCTAAAATACAAGTAATCCCTGTTAATCCAGATTAGCCATAATTACAATTTTAAGAAATCTAGGATTTCACAATCATCCTAACTAATAAAAATAAAAATTTCGTTATTGAAATTGAAATTGAGATAAGATTTACCTAAATTAGAAAAGATATGGAAAATACTCTCTCATATATTCCTCGTGTTCCCACATTAGCTTGAAACCATTATGAAACTACCATTTCAATATAACCAATGTAATTTCTATATTCCAAAGTTTATTGACCTTCATATCCATGACTTGAATAGGTTTCTCATCATATGAAATATCTAGTTGTGAATCAAATTGACTCAATTCTACAATATGATGTGAAACGTGGAATACGTCATGAGCTCTAGCTAATTGCGATGGCAATGCAAGTCGGTAAGAAACCTTTCCAATCATTTTAAAAATCTTATAAGATCCTATGTATTTGGGAAAAAAGTTTTCCTTTCATTCCAAACCTGTAATTGCCTTTGCGAGAAGAGACTTTAAGATATACTTAGTCTCCTTCATTATACTCCACGACTCGGTGATAGAGATCATAATAACTACTTTGTCTTTCTTATGCAACTTTTATTTTATGATGAATATGCCTAACAATCTTTATGTGATCTCATACAATCCGTGGCCCCAACACTGCTAAATCCTCTGGCTCCACCTAACAGATAAAAAAACGACATGGTCTACTATATAAAGCTTTAAAAAACCAATTTCAATGCTTGCTTGAAAGCTATTATCGTATGAGGATTCACATAATGGTATATATTTTTCCCATGAACCTCCATACTCCAATATACAAGCCATGAGCATATATTCCAGCACTTGAATTAGCCTCTTAGACCGACCATCCGTCTGTGGATGAAAGGTTGTGCTTAAATGAAGTTGCTTTCAAAATTGTTCATGCATACTCTACTATAGGCGAGACATATATCGAGCATCTCGATCAGAAACAATAGTCAAAGGTACACCATGCAACCTGATAATCACTCGCTCATACGAATTGCTCAACTATGAAAAGGTGTCAAAATTGCCATGGGAAGAAAATAAACAGATTTTGTTGCTTTTTCAATAATAATCCAGATTATGTCATGTTTCTTATAAGACATTATTAAATGTGTAATGAAATCCATTGCTATGTATTCCCACTTCCATTGAGGAATAGGGAGTAGTTATAGAGTACCACCTGACTTTTGTCGATCAGCTTTGACCTGTTGACAAATCTTACATCGTCTAATATAATCATCAACACTAGCTTTCATTCCTGGACACCAATACAACCTTTTCATGTCATGATACATTTTGGTTCTACCCAGATGAATGCTATATTTAGACCTGTGATATTCCCTGAGTATCTCATCTTGAATCTCTGCCACCAATGGAATCTAAAGTCTGCATTTGAATCTCAAACTTTGATCTGCTTGTTCAACCTAGTCTGAGTTATTATCGTCAACTACAAAGCCTCTGAACTTCTCATAATTAGAATCACCCCATACCCTGTTGACTTTCAATCACTTTCTGAATAGAGACAATTTGCGACCTAATCTGAGCATAAACAGAAAAGTTAGCAAAATCCAAAACCTCGAACATTGACATAGTAGCGACTGCTTTGAGTAAATCATACTTGTATGTCATATGGAAAGCTGCACACAAAGCCTCATCACATTTCTTGCTCTATGCATTGGTGATGATATTGGCTTTCCCTGGATGATATTTAATACTAAAGTCAAAATATTTTAGGTGTTCAAGCTATCTTTGCTACCTTATATTTAGTTCTTTATATGAAAACATATATTTCAAACTTTTATGATCCAAATAAAGAGAAAATATCTCTCCATAAAGATAATGCCTCCACAACTTTAGAGCAAACATAATAGCCACTAGTTCTAAATCATGAACATGGTACTTCTTCTCATGAATCTTCAACTCTCGAGAAGCATAACCAATAAACCTATTATTCTTTATCAAGACAACACCCAAACCAACTTGAAAAACATCAATATGCACTATAAGTACCTTCTCAGGCTCAGGTAAAACAAGAACTGGAGTTGAGGTGAACCACCTCTTGAGTGCCTCAAAGGCATTCTCACAATCCTTAAATAAAATTAAATCTACGTTCTTTTAGGTTAATCTAGTGATTGGCGCATTTATCTTAGAGAAGTATTTCACAAATTTACGATAATAGCTATCCAATCCTAGAAAACTTATGATCTCTGTAACTGTAATTGGGGTAGGCCAACCAATGATAGCTTCAATTTTCGATGGATCTACATAGATTCCCTTTATTCCAACCACATGACTAAGAATTATACTTATGATAATCAAAACTGACATTTACTAAACTTGGCATATATGCTATGACTCCTCAAAGTTTGAAGGATTACTCCGAGGTGTTGTTCATGTTCCTCACGGGTTTTCGAGTAGATTAATATGTCATCAATGAACACAAGTACAAAGTAATCTAAATACGGTTTCAATACCCTCTGCATCAAATTCATAAACATTGCCAGGGCATTTGTCAACCCAAAAGGCATGACTACGAATTCAATGTGGTCATATCGGGTACTAAATGTAGTCTTTGACCTATCTCTGCTCGAACCCTCAACTGACGATAACCAGATCGAATATCAGTTTTAGAGAAGAACTTGGCTCCATTGAGTTAATCAAAAAATTCATCAATTCAAGCACGATAAGGAAAATGATATTTAGAAACGGAATTAGCAACGGAATTAAGTTCCGTTGCTAAAAAAGTAGTTAGAGACGGAATTGAGACGGACTAATTCAGAGACGGAATTGAGACGGATTAGAGACGAAAATAGAGACAGAATCAAATTCTGTCTCTAAAAAATGGTGCAAACTTTTCCACCAAAACTTTAATTTTTGACAACCGTCCGTTACGTCTCAAGATTCGGGCGTGCTTCGATCTCGATGATTCAAAAATGGGGACCAAGACAACTCTCACCGAAATATCTCTCTCTCTCTCTCTCTCTCTCAATCCTAAACGCTCTCTGCCTTCTCTCTCTAACTGGGTCTCTGCTCTCGCCGTCACCGCTCTCTGCACCCGGTCACCGCTCACCCCCGTCACCGCTCACCGATCTCTGCTCCCTCTCCGATCCCCGCTCTCTGCCCTCTACTCAATGTGTTGCTTACCGCTCCCATCACCGCCCACTGCTCTCTCGCGTGCATAGGCCAATCTCTGTTCGTTCTCTCTCTCTCACCTCTCTCACCGCTCACCGAAGCTTCCCAGTTCTCCCTCTCTCACCGATGCTTCCTAGTTCTCCATCTCTCACCGCTCTCTCTCTCTACCGTAATCTCTCTCCCTAGCCTAAACTTTCGGCCGTCGCTGCGATTGGGGCTGGCTCTGCCATCGCCGAGGCCTAAACTATTTGCCGTTGCTGCGATCGGGGCTTCCGTCGGCTCTGCTGTCGCCGTCTGCCGGAGATTGGAGCCTCCGAAGCCCTTACCCGTTGCCCTTTCTCCTTTAAAATACCAGAGTTGGGAATGGAAGTCCTCTCTCCATTTTTCTTCGTTGTCTTCTTTATTTGTTCAAAATCTTTCTCCGTGTTTATGTTTTGTAGGTTCTGGATTTTTGTTAATTAAATACAGGTGGAATGCATTACCTGCTGAGCAGCGTGATGGGATGAAAAATTACATATCAGAAGTCATAGTGCAGGTATAAGGATTTCTTATCATTAATTTATTTACATTAATTTATCAAAAAAAAATTATTTGCATTAAGGACTTTCTTGCAAAACAATATTTTCCACAACGAATTTGTTTGTCATTTCTTATGCTTTGTCTCATAGCTCTCAAGCAATGAAGCTTCATTTAGACGGGGACGCCTTTATGTCAACAAACTCATCGTGATTTTGGTTCAGGTTATTCTCTTTCTGCTGCTACTTGCTTAGTCTGCGTGCTTGGAAACTTGGGATGGTTATCTTTGAGATTTTTTTTTTAAGAGAGAAAGGAGCAAGCTCCTGAAAGTTATATTAACTCAAAAAATTATGTTCACCAAGGCTATTCATTCACGCTTCGCATTTTGCTGACATATTTGCCTTGTTGTGGTTTGCGAAGGTTCTTTGCACTTCGTTTGGGGAATTCTATGACATGCGGTATGTGAAAATGTTTACTGTCTTCATGGTTTAATTACAGGTAGCCTTTTTTTTTAGCAGCATGTTTAAATAATTATAACTTTTAGCCTTTGCTCAAACTTCATTTACTTAACCAATTGCTCATATATGTATAACCTTCTTCATCAGATTAATTTCCATTTTTGTTCATTCCTGATCGATATATACAATTATCTTTTTTATTAAAGGCTTTGGAGTGCTTGCTATGATTAGCTTCTGTAAGACATTCTCTGTTCGCAAACGATGTTCAGAGTTCAAAGTTTCTGGCTCATCTAATGACAGGAACTAAAGAAATTTTGCAAATTGGCCAAGGTTTGGTCTGATCTTATTTGTGGGGATGCATTTCCATCACAGTTTCTGTTTGTTGTATATGATTAAATTATTTGGACACCAATTACTTGTAGATTTTGATAATCTAGTTGCTTTTGCTACTCATGCATGTTACATGGTTAGAAACTGATATTTTCACTGCTGGTCTTGGTTTTCTTATGCTTTCAATGGGTTTGACCTTGACATTTGAGGATTTTAGAAGATGCCTGCGGAACCCATGGACCGTAAGATGCCTTTGCATTGTCACCTTAGGCTACAGATGCCAACTTTAGTTTAAGCTACCAAACAGCTTGTTTAAGCCTTCTCATCTCATTAACTATCTGACAACAAATTGAGGTCTTCCATTTGCAGGTTGGTGTGGGATTTCTCGCTCAATATTTGATCAAGCCCATGTTAGGCTTCTTTATTGCAATGGCATGTGTTATATGCTTCTTGTAATATGTTATTCCTTTTTATGATTGAGAACATCCACTATTATTTTTTGTGCTACTCATCGCGTGTTTCTCCGGGTTGAACTAATAATGGGATGGATGAATTTTCTTAGGAATTAGTTGGCATGCTAACGCCTCAATTTCCTTATGTTTTATCTTGTTTTCCATCTCTTACATAGTTCACAAAGTATAAATTCACTTTATCTTTGCAAAATATGAAACTGTCTGCTCCACTAGCTACTGGGCTTATTCTAGTGTCATGTTTCCCTGGAGGCCAGGCATCAAATGTAGCAACATACATATCTAAGGGAATTGTTGCTCTATCAGTTTTAATGACAACCTGAGTAATAGATTTGGGCTTTCACACTTGATGAGGTTAGACTGTTAATAACCATCTCAGAATTGTTAAATTATTTTTGTGTGCTGTGTCAATATGTTCCTTGTACGTATATCATGATATTAAAACTTGCATATTTTCACTTGAGGTTACAATTATCAGTGATATCATTGGTCCAAGGGAAAAATGGACTTGGATAGCTTTCTTTTGGCTACGTTGTACTTGTCCTGGGGATGATTTGTATGGGGAATGGAATAAATTGCCTTTTGAAGTGACTACTGTAAGAAGTCATGCCCATGTCCAAGTATTTATGCTACTCATGTTTGATTGGCCCTTCTCATTATTTATTGATTTTTTATTATGTTTTATTTTATTTTGTAGTAGTAAAAATATCTTATGTTTTTGTGCAACTATAGTTCACTGGGTTTCTTGAAGAAGGGGAGTTTGGTGAATTAAAGTGCGTCTTAGTGATGTCGGATATTGTTTTTTTCTTATTGCAATCTTAAAACATGCTGTTTTTTCATTAATTGATTTTTTTTCATCAAATTTTTGTTAATCGATTTGCAAAATGTTTCTTTTTGTTCATTCAATTTTGGTTCTGCTACTAATAGGCTTGGTTCGCTTGTTAAATATAAACTCTCGATGGGCGACGCAGACAATGCAATTGAGTTGTTTCGGCTACATATTGAGGGTGGTCCTCAACATCTTCAGTGACTTTTGTATTGGATCATTCATTCATTGTAAATGATTATTTAACTTTGATTCAAGTTCTACCTCAATTTTAATATGACATTTTTTCTGTAAATATAAATTTAATTATTTGATACTATCTAACTGCGAAATAAAATTATTTCACCGAGTTTGGAATAAATATTACTGCAATTATAGTTTTAAGGAGTTGGGGCAACCTCATTTCCTTGTGAATGTTCATTCTGAGTGTAAAATTAATGGATCGTGTGTTGAGTTTTCTCTTTCTTGATCTTCAATTTTAATCCTTTTCTTCGATCAATGAATTGCTTGAATTCTTCTATTCACGTTGCTAATACTGAAGATGGTATCATTTGGTTATTTTCATTATTATCTTAGGATCACGGATTGAAGCAAATGTTGATGAGGAAAAATGTTATACTCAAAAACATTCTTATCTTAATCAAAATGTAGACGGGCAAAGTTATTGTAATGGTAGTAGAAACCCAAACAATTGAACAGGATTGATGGCACTAATTAGCATTTTTGAGTAAATTATTTAACTTGCACACTTTATCATCTGTTGTGGTAACATAATTTGAATATTTTGCTGCCTTCTCACCTTAATGCTACTATTATATTGTTAACAAAATATTGTTGATCCATGCAAGCTAAGCACCAAAGGAGACGTCAGGAGCTGACCCAGACTACACCGGACCAGCAGCTGGATGATGAGGCGGTGTACTACAAGGTGGCGGATGACTGTCCCAAAGGATGTGTCTACAGTCTCAGGTCGTTATGGAGAAAGAAGAGAAGATACGTAGATCCTGATGCTAGCACATCCCAGGTGCTAGCACAACGAGGAATGAGCAACTTTATGATACTTAGGTATTTTTATGGTTGTTGTAAAACAATGAGAATTGTAGTTTTTTATGGATACTTAGGTATATTAAACATTTATTATACTTGACTATGTTTCGTGAATATATAAATTTTTTTAATATCGAATTTTATGTTTTTTCTCATTTGAATATTTGTTCTGATATATATTGTTGATTTGTGTATGTATGTCAAATTCTGCTTTTTTGGGGGATGTTAGCACCCCCAAGAAGTTGTTGGAGGGGGTGCAGGTTATGGTTGTATTTTCAGGTTTAGATGTTTTGGAGAACCAATTGGATTAAGCTTAGGTTGAAAAACTAAACAAAGCGGAATTGTGACGGATTAGCAACGGAATTCAAATATTCCGTTGATATTCCGTCTCTAATTTTTTAGGCATAGCTACATAAATCAGCAACGGATCAGAGACGGAATTATTGTATTCCGTCTCTGATCCGTTTCTAATCAGAGACGGAACAGAGACGAAATCTAAAAATTCCGTCTCTGATCGGATCAGAGACGGAATGCAATTACAATTGTACCATTTATAAAAAATTTCCATTTATGTTCCATCTCTGTTCCGTTTCTAAATTCCGTCTCTAATCCGTCTCTAATCAGAAACGGAATCACATTTCCGTTGCTGATTGAATCAGCGTCGACCATTTTAGAGACGGAATAAATTTCGTCTCTGTTCCGTTGCAGAATTGAATTAAAGACGGAATTTATGCAAATCAGATATGGAAATTTCCATTTCTGATATGCTATTTTTTGTAGTGAAGGAAGCAGATATTTATTCCAAATAGTGGCCTTATTCAGTTGTCGATAATCGACACAAAGCCTCAAATTCCCATCATTCTTCTTCACAAAGAGGACTTGCGCGCCCTAAAGCGATATGCTAGGTTGAATAAACCTTTTTCTAACAATTATTGCAATTGTGTTTGTAATTCATGTAACTCCTTCAGAGCCATTCGACATGGAGGAATAGAAATGGGACTAGTTCCAAGAACTAAATCGATAATAAAATTAATTAACCGTGGAGGTGAAAGTCTAGACAAGTCATTTGGGAAAACATCGAGAAATTAAGATATGACTGAAAGCTCCTCAATGTTTAATTGCACTTTTTCCTCTGTACTGATCATATAAGCAAAAGCCTCCATCTCTGACTAGTGGCAACTCTACCTCTAGTCCCAGGTAAATTGGATGCTACCTTTATGTAAGTGAACACAATACAACCTGGAATGTAAAAGGATATAGTCTTATGGAAGCAATCTAATGAAGCATGATAAGAGGCTAACGAATCCATACCCAATAGAGCATCATATTTTAAAATTCAAGTATTCAAATAGTCGCAGCCATCTCGTGCCCTACAATCTCCACAATACAGTTCTCGCATACTAAGTGCAGATAAATCTTGTCCCTAATTACTGTATTTAAGACCAAGTGTATATTGACTCTCACTGGAGTCAAACCTAACTCATCAACCATTCGATCAGATATAAAGGCTATAGTAGAACTGAAATCAATTAATACATGCATATGATGAAAGCAAATAGAACTTTCAATAAGGTTGCGGTTAGCATAATCGTCCGACTCTGCAATCACCTGAGCTCTCTCTCTGGTCTTAAATCGCGACTGAGAGATAGAAGGCTATAGTCTCGCTAACCGTGGGCACTCTTTCATAAAATGGATTAGCTATCTGCAATTAAAACGATTCCCTTCTGGTTTACTACCCACTGAAGAGGCCTGACTGCCAATAGGTCTCTGACCCTGACTCTGAGTTCCTCGACCTCTAGCATTGTCACCCAATGTTTGAGGCTGACTAAATTGAGTTAATGACTAAACTATATGTGATCGTCTAGGCCCTGAAACTGTCAATGATTATACCATTGGAGGTTTTTTTAGTAACATTAAGAGTAGAAGAAGGAACAAAGGTAGGATTGGTGGGTTTAGATGGTACTGATGTTGATTCACCAACCTTGCTCCTCTCGAACCCCTTCTTACCTTTTCTAGTAAGCCATTGTTGTTTGCCACCAAAACCCGAACCCTATCCAGATTCTACAATTCCTTTGGTCCCCTCGGTCTTCTGATGATAAAATTGAGTCATTTCCAAAACTTTGGCTCTGTCACGCACCTTTTGCAATGACACAGGATTGGTAGCTAAAATAGGGGTGGAAATGTCTTTCCTCAGCCCAAACATGTACTTAATGTTCATATCAATGTCGGCTAGTTTTATTTCACCAAAAAACTACAACAAGTGACTAAATTCCACTATATACTAATCAATCAACTTGTCTCCCTGACTAGCCTGTAGAATTCAATCCGTTTCTAGATCCTCATAGTCTCAATGACATATTCTCGTTTAAAAGCCTATAAGAAAGTTGCCCATACATAAAAGCCTCACCCAATTTTGATGATAGAACTCCACTACATCAATGCATCCGACTCAAAATGGAAAGCAAAAAACTCCACTTTCAAGTGCTCCGGTGTACCAAGCAAACAATGGATCTTCTCTTGATCAAGAATCCATTCCTTCATCTTTTTCATGTCCAAACCTCATTCAAAGGTCTTGGGACACTTTTTCGGAACTCAGATCACAACTTATCCTCTATAGACCGAATAGTCATTATAGTTTATTCTGGCATAAGAATAGGATCTTCCCATGCTAGCTCTAATTTAGCTTGAACGACAAATGTGGCATGTTCCTCCCGAATATCTAGAACATTAAGGACTCTAAGTATCAGTGCTACTACACTATGTGCCCTTATCGATGCTAATGTATTAGCTATCTACTGTTGCTTAGCAGTGATCTGCTCGGTCAATTTGTGAAAAGACTCAGAGTTAACGTATTGTTGATCCAAGCCCTCGCCTAATCCTTGTCCAAGCTCCTGTTGTCCACTCATAACTTCTGTTAAATAATAGGCAAATAAGGGTCAATTAGCAATGTTATATCTATCGATACAACGATAATATAAACACAGCTAACACCAATATAATTGTTTCCCCAACTCACATTCACTTCCCAACTAATCGAAAAACGATAGTGGAATTTGCAACTCAAATCGAATTAATGTCATCATGATCATTTCTTAGGTTACTCAATCATGAGTTACCTTAATTGAGCGAAAAATGGTTTCTGATACCAACTTTGTTAACTCCTCATCATTAGGACGACTGACCAGCCTAGATTAACATTAAACCCTGATAATGTAGTCAACCTATCTAGAACCTCAAGATTTCCATTAATATTTTAACAAAGATAATTGTCAATCAGACTATCAAAACATAATTCTTTCACCAATAAAGTGGAGCAAATTGAGAAATCACATTCCAAATGATATCGATTCCTTAAATAAAAATTTGGACATAATCCCCTCTAAAAATTTATTGCAGCCAAGTTTTATTACCTAATAAACAACAGTAAGAGAATGTCTAAAATGACTCACATCTCCATATAAGATATTATCATCAAAGAAACACAATAATATCAAGTTTAAGCTTTTCGAAACCTTCCACTAACCCTATAGTGTCCACAAGAATGATAAGAACACCAAAATCTCAAGTTTTAACCAAAATATCCACATCTAGTTTAAAGAACGACCTACTCTCACCAAAACCCAAAATATATAATATATACACAAAAGAAAAAGTCACTTATTGAGAAAGTAAGCTCTAAATGAATCAAAAAAATTCTTTGATTTTCCCATTTCCCATATTGCAGCAAGATGGACCCTGTCACCATTACCGCAAATAATGATATCAGATAAGTAAACTTTACACTATCTAAAACACCTGGTAATAGCAAAAGGACAATATGGAATAATTATAAAGTAAGGGAACTAAAGAAATATACATACAATGGAGCAATCCACTCCATTTGTGTTCCCTAACTATAATCAGATGTCCACTTCCAAAAATATTACGAAAATAGTATTAAGAGTTTATGAAATGCAGAGATAACATATTGGCTTTAGACTCTTCTAGTCTCACTAAACAGCATAGAGGTAGGATTGAAACCTAGTTTCAAACTAACTAGACTCTGAAACAAGCTTATCCCCCTCACTGTTTTTGTGCATGCATTTCCCATAATAAATGCAATTCATGCTAATAGATAAACCATATCAATGTGAGAGTCACCGTAAAGTTTACTTACCTATAATATACTCCAAACCTATTACTTGATTCTCATTCCAAGTGGTTTCAAGATCCCCGATGTTACCTAAAACCATTGAGAAATTCAGATAAGTTTCCTATTCAAATTCTTTGACTTTTCGGTAAATTTTCTAATTTTTTTGGTATTCTCAAATCCTAAAAACCTCAAAAATCAATTGTAAAATTTAATTCCCAAGTTCCAAATCTCATTTGTAACACCAATGAACTCGATTTTCATGACTCAATAGGTTTCAACACTTGTTGGACTTAATTCCTCAATTTTTCTAAATTATGGGGTTTCTAACACGTTTTTCAAGGCACAAACCTCGATGTAAAACCCTATAAAATCCCAAAATTCTTTTTTTTTTCTCAAAATAAGTTGATTCTATTTTTCTTTGGTTTAAATCCCTAATTTTAGAATTTTCTTTTCAAAAATCGATAGGAACCTCCCTGCTTGCGCAAGGCGCAACTTACCGGGCTAAGGATTACCTTGGGTAATGCCTAAAGGCGTCCCTGACCCTTATTTTTTATTTTTATTTATTTTTTCCATCCTTTCAATTCAAATACCCACATGTTAGACAACCTAACTCAACTCCTCTCCCATAGAGTTTGTATGTCCAAAAGTTCAAGAAGTTTGAAGAAAAAGTAATGAATTAACTTACTTTTATCAAATAGTTGTTGTGCAACTTCTGTAGCAAATGGCCTCCCTTGTCGCGAATCCAACTCAACGCACATGCCACCAAATCCTATGGGAAAAGGTTGAAATCGAAGATTGAATACAAGGAAGAGATTGGTGTGGAAAGCTTGCAAAAAAAAGAGAGATAAGTGATATATTCAAACCCTAACATACCCCATTCAACTGTTTTATTGTTATGAATCCTTATGAACTGTCCCACTTCCCTCACTTATCACTTCACGTACTGAGCTCCAAATCTGAGATGGAAGGGTTTGATTACAAGTTTGATACACTGGGAAGACTTAAGAAACAAAAGATGCCTAAAAGAGCTTGAGAATCACAAGGAAAAATGAGCACAAACTCATAGATTCAACCGTCAAAAATACAGTTTTGCTATCAATGCTTCCAAGCTTCCAAAACTACTATTTTTGTTTCAATCTGATGTGAGGGAGTTATGGAAATTAGTTATTTTTGTTTCAATCTGATGTGAGGGAGTTATGGAAATTAGTTTTAGGATGCTGAAGTCGATGGGAGAACATAGAGAGAGAGAGAGAGAGAGAGAGAGAGAGAGAGAGAGAGAGCAGCGATGGTACGTTGCAGTGATCAAAGAGAAGATAAGCAAAGAGGTGAGGTGGAACTAACCTAACAATTTTAAAAACTCTACAATTAAAACCCCTTAAAGTTACCATTTTACTCGATTTTACTCATCACCTCTTTTTGAGTTAGACATGATGTATTGGCACAAAACCCGACACACACCTTCATTTTAATATTATAAACTTGTGTGACTACCTCGGACCCCAGCTTGCATGCAACTCGAGGCAATTTCTTGCTTTGGTATTTTAAGGCCAAAATGGCCATTTTAAGTCAAAATGACTTGCTTTTTCGACTATAACCCATATACTCATTCATATTAACCGAAAATAAACCCCGAGTCAGTGTTGGAACCCGCGAAATTCAAAATTACCCTCCTCGCTTGAAATTTTTTGACACGCATCTTGAGGTTATAACCCTCGAAATTCAAAATTACCCTCCCCACTTGAAATTTTTCAAAATAACATAAGTATACTACATACACTAGGCAAACATCATGAAAATATAACATTACCTTAAAATCTCAATATCACCGACCTTCGGCTCCCCAGTCGTGACCTAAAACACAATTAAGCCCTATTAATCCAAGATTAGTAGTAATTATAGGTTTAATAAATCTAGGACTTTGCACAATTAAAGCCTTCTCACTTCACTAACAACTTAGAACCTTAGTGCTTCTTGAAATCAAATTTCAAAATCCAAGCCTTAGCTTTTCACTTTGTGCGAATCTACAATGCACTTTTTTCTTTCACTCTCAATCACTAGGAACACTCTTTCCTTACTTGGAAATGATCAATATTGAGCTCTAGTGGTATGTATACTTGGTAGGTTGTGTTTGAGTTTGGATGCAAGTGTGAATAAAATGGTGTTTTAACCCCCTCCATGATAATGGCGTTGCGCCTTAATAGGAACAACGCCGTGACTGCGCTACGACGACGTCAACACTCCTGAAGGTGTTCTTTTGTTCTATTGATGGCACCTTCCTGGCGCCGTGCTTACTACCCACGGCGCCGTGTATGCCCTCAGTTCCCATTTTTCATGTATATTTTTCAATCGACTCCTATTTGGCGATCCTTCTACTTTGTGTATTACAACACAAGATGTCATGATCGCATGAAATCCATGTAAATATAAAAGTTTCATAAAAACTTACCCGTGATTTTCTTATGTACCTCACCTTTGGCGCTTAAACTCCTTCGCTCTTTTATGCTTTTCACTGAGTTTGGAGAGGCAGTTCCAAATAAATTATCACCTGGCAAATGGCCTTACCTACACGTTTAACATAATTTTTTTGAAAGGTTGAAACTATTACGTGTGTATTGTCCTTACCAATCTAATTAACTAACTAACTAACTGAAATTGAAACTCGAAATTTAAAAACTCCTCGGCTGCCTCCCAGTAGCGCTTGGTTTAACGTCATTAGCTTGACGCCTTTTCGCTCGTTTAGTCCGAGTCTAAATCGAGATACTCCAATTGTGAATTGAAGATAACAATGTCGTTCCCATTCGGATATACTTCTTCTCCATCAACAAAGACTATCTTATCTGCATCATCATCCTCGTCGATACTCATTATGATATTCTTTTTCCTTTTATACAAGTTTGGATTGACAATGTTCAAGAATGGCCTCCTTAGTATCATAGACACATCATTATCCATATTGTAATCCATAACTCTCAAAATCTACGATGAATGTGAATTTCCCTACTTTTACATGCACATTCAAGAGTCTTCCTATAGTTGGTATCAACTTGATATCAATTACTTGCAAATTTGTTGTATCGGTACAATTGATCTTCAAATCGGTGTACAACATGTCCATTATTGGCATGACATTGATTGAGGCTCCCATATCACATAAGACATTTCTAAATCATTGCCCATCAATGCTTATTGATAGGCATATTTCTCCAAGATCTGTCCTCTTGATTGGTTGAAGTCTCGATATGAACTTGAACTTTGGCTCCGGATTCCTTGGAACTACCTTGATGTTATTTCCTTTCGGTGCTTCTTCAAAAAGTTTTTCGTATTTTTGCTTAGCTTTCCATTATTTCTTCACCTTCTTGTATGTACATCACTTACTCTTATCTTAACTCATTCTTTGTTGTAGCGCTCATCACGTGAATAACACTAACATTCTCATTGGGATTTGTAATCGTGTTACTAAAAAACTATCATTTTTCCTTGACTTCAAGGCAATGAATAACTGACTAATTTATCTTTCCAAGTTCTTGATGGATTGTGATCTCTCATCATCCATCCTCTTCATGGCTTGCTTTACTACTTCCATTTATTTTTCGTGCTTCTTATGTCGTTCCCTATTGTTCATGTCCTTAGTGTGCAAGAGTTTTTCAATTGACTTCAATAAATTCATCTCTTCAATCTTTCATAGCTTCCCTTATTGGACTTTTTGATTGAAGCCTAGATGTAACTTCAATGCATTATCAGGATTTCCATTGAAAAGTTTGGTATGTTGTTGTTTTATCCTTGATAGAACCTTTGAGTAGTCATTCCTCTTGGCCTGAAGTTGTTTTTCATAGCTTGGTTGTTTATGAAGTTTACATCTTCATACTCCATTCCTTGCTGCATGTTTATTTGGTTAACCACCATAGATTGATGATTAATGGGCTGATGTATTTCTTATACTTGTGGACCTTATTGTCCCATTCAAAGATTTTCTATTTGATTGCTCAAGTTGGATAGTTATGCCCATTATCGCAACTTGCGAATCAATTTCGTATACACGCACTAGTTTCCTTACTGTAAAACGAGTATCGGCTGTAGAAGTTTAAGACATAAAATATAGGAGATCAAATGCTCCACCCTTATCCTTAGTTAGTAGAGAACCACTTGCTGGAGCATCTACTAGTGTTCTCGTGCTGTGGTTCATCCCATAGTAGAAAATCTGGAGTTATGTTCATTTCATGTATCCATTTCTTGGACATATCCTCAGCATCTATTTGAACCTTTCCCAAGCCTCTCCAAGAGCCTCGACATCTATGTGCTTGAATTGATTGATTTCCAGCTTCCTTTCACTGACCTTTACTGGGGAAAAGAACTTGTTTAGAAATCTTTCATTGATTTCTGCCTATGAGTCATACTCCCTACATTCATTGGAACTAGGATTTGGCTTTTCCACTCAATGAGAATGGAAAAGCCTCATCCTAATAACCACCTTTCTAACTCCGATAATGTGCATGGTGTCGCATTTCTCCTAAAAATTCTCTACATGCGCAACAAGATCTTCATTGGCTAGCTCGTTCAACAAGCTATTCTACACCATGTTGATTAGAAACGGTTTCAGTTCGAACTCGATGGTGTTGGTTGGAAGCCTCATCAATCCATTATAAGTCTCTTGAACTTTTGGTTTAAAGTAGTCGCAAAGGCATCTCTGTCCCTGCTCTCTAATGTGCATTACCAAATCACCTTCAGGTTAGTTATTCCCTCGACCCTATTATTAGTTTCTTTCTTGATCCTCAGCCATTTTAATTGCATTCTTTTTCTTTTCTTTGTTGGTTTTGTCAATCTCAAGGTCATAAGACACTAAGTCCTTCTCTCATTTGCTACACATGCACTAGTTCTCTCAGAAAAGAAAACATAAAAGATCAAGTGCATATGTCAAACTTGAAACTTAAACCTTTTATTTTCTTTTGTTTTTATGAACTTGAAAGTAAAGTACTTAAAATAAAACTTAGCAACTTTTCAAACTAACTAATTTAGTCTAAATGGCTACTTATCCCCAGCAAGGACGCCAAAAACTTGATGTGATGCGTGGTCGTAAATATAATGGCTCGCTTATAGTAATAGTGTAACCAACTTACGTTGACTATAGATATCATTCTCAGAGAAAGGTGTATGCACTCGTTACGTACTTAACCAAACTCTATTGCTAAGAAAGTCCTTTTAATTGGTTTTATAACTAAATTAAACTAATCTATACTAACAAATCAATGTAAATAACTTTAACTCTTATATTAAGACTATCTTAGTTCACAACTTCACCTAGATAATGAAATACTACAATTTTTAACTTAATTTATCATCTTTATTATGTGTGTGCAATGCCTAATTAGAATAGACAAATTTCCTTCAAATTCATTTTAACCCACCGTCTTGATGGAAAAGATTCTAATGTACAAACTAGAACTCCACCCATCGGTGTGAACAATGCAAGCTCCACATTACTTTAATTTTCTAAATCTTTAGATTCATAACAAATGAAATTTACTATCCGTGCCTCCCTAAACCCTAAACCCTAATCAACAACTATCGCTCGATGTTATATATTTTATTATTGTACTGTCCATATCTGGCATAAAAGCTTAAATGACCATGATAACTTCTAAAACCTAATATCGACAAACTCGTGATCAAGATGTGCGTAGAAATACTCTCAGAATCAATACAAATTATAACCATTGCACTTTTTATATTTCTACTATATTCATGTTGATAGCATAACATTCATACCTTATGATTCATTGATCTCTAAGATTAATAAACTATTCACACTTCATTGAAATAAACATGCACGTAGTGGTATTTATTGAAATCAAATATATAATGAAATAATTTCAATTAAATCAATAAAAACAATAATCGAATCACCACATGTGAGTCTTCAATGTTTTTACTATCCGTGCCTCCCTAAACCCTAATCAACAACTATTGCTCGATGTTATATATTTTATGATTGTACTATCCATATATGGCATAAAAGCTTAAATGACCATGATAACTTCTAAAACCTAATATCAACAAACTCGTGATCAAGATGTGCATAGAAATACTCTCAGAATCAATACAGATTATAACCATTGCACTTTTTATATTTATACTCTATTCATGTTGGTAGCATAGCATTTATACCTTATGATTCATTGATCCCTAAGATTAATAAACTATTCATACTTCATTGAAATAAACATGCACGTAGTGGTATTTATTGAAATCAAATATATAATGAAATAATTTCAATTAAATCAATAAAAACAATAATCGAATCACCACACGTGAGTCTTTAATGTTTTCTATCTATAAATCTTCTTAATATTCAAGAATAAAATAAACTTATGCTAAACTACGTTGATGGTAGCTAATCTATTGTAATTATGTGTTTACCACATTCTCTTATCTATTTGTACTCCCTAATCACGTTTCCAAACAATTAGAAACCCTACATAACAATTTAACACAAATAGAACTTTACTTTCTATTTTCTTCTCTTCTCGGCTCTATTACTTAAGTCTCGACACTATGTCTACACTCCCACAATGCCGCCACTATTCTGAGCACTTTATATGTCAATTTTTTCTTCGGTAGTCTAGGCATTTTATGTGTTGCTCCCTAATGTCGTCCCTTGACTTCCAAAGTGCTGCCATTGCGTCGAGCTTCCTATCTCAATTCTCACCACTTGCTTGCTCTCCTACGCCGTGCCTTTCCTTCCCACATCGTGCCTTGATGTCCCACAACACCACATTGCTTAGCCATGGTGCTAAACATCCTTAGGTGTGTTTTTGCTTTGTTTCTTCTCGAATTCACTCTATTCCTTCCTTCATGCCTTGTATACCTGAAAATGCATAGACACCATCAATTCAAGCTCATTTAGGGATATTTATACTAAATATACTACTAAACTAACTCTATATATAAGTTTAGATAACCACTTATGAGGTTCCCAGTATAATCATTTAGGATGTTTTAGTAAACATCAATGGATCCAATTATAATATACATGCAAACATATTATAATAATGAACAACAAATGAAATCCATTATTTTATTAATCAAAATAACGATGTCCATAAGATAGACCTAGGTGACATGCCCTAACACAAGATGCTAGCAAATAAATACAACTTCCATTTGCTCCAAATAAAAAGAGTCGTGCTATGTCCACCCCTATTACTAGGGCACCCCATTTAATTTGTTTTCAATGTGAAAATACTCATATGCCCCTCCCAACCCAAACTACCAATTTTTTTTCTTCCTACCCCAGTTGTTCCAACACTAAAATCGTTTCTCCCAACCAATTCCACCACCCTGTCGCTGATCGAACACCACTTTATTCGATCAAAGAGTGCATAAAAACTTAGTACATATCGGTTTGCATGCTTTTTAGGGTTTAATCATTAATTTTGGGGTTGAGAAGCTGTGGTTTGAAGTTTTGGTTTTCACATATAGGGTTTAGGGTTTGATCACTAATTTTGGGGTTGAGAAGCTGTAGTTTGAAGTTTTGGTTTTCACATATAGGGTTTGTTAGATTCAACGCCTCGTTAGGTGTTTTTAGGGTTCAATGAATGAAGAGAATGCAAAGGGAAGTAAGTTTTCATTTTTTTGTGTTTTTCCCCATTTTTGAATGTGTGCCATGTACATGAATGTCTCGGTCACATAGAACTGAGACATATTTATTGGGGCATATGCCATAGGTCAATCTACAAACATTGTTTATCATATAATTTTAGTTAAGAAAATGGAGGTTTTCATTTGTTATTTTATTATAAGTGATTGCATGTTTACCTTATAGTAAGATCCATATGTATTTGATGAAATATCTTAAATGTCTCTAATCGATCATTATACCGAGAACTATAATTAATTAAGACTAGCACGAATCTTGTTTGATGGTCATGTGATGATCATGCGTATAGGGATATGAATTGAGATAATGCGTACTTGTTATGGAACAAGGTACTGGACCGACCCGCTATAAGAATGCCACGTGAATTAAGTCATAGGTGTTACTCATGATAGGTATATCATTTAGTCCTTCGATTTGAGATCACCATATACTTCAATATTAGGAGCGTGATACTTTGACACAATCAAACTTTGTCTTTAACCAGACGATTATAAAGATTGTGATTGGTTACCATGCGAATAATATGTGAAGGTGTGTAATTAAGATAGAATTTGTCACTCTTGTATAGAGAGATATCAGCGGATCCCTCGATATGATAGATTGATAATGGCCAAGTCCATGTGAATTGATATGATTAATGTTACTTCGATATTTTTCAGTTTACCAAAAGATCGAGACTAGTATGATTGAACATTATGGATGACTTTCCATGCCATATGTTTAGTCAAAGGATATCGCATGACAAAATGATATGATATATGTTATTCATTGGGTTGTATCGATTTGGATATTCATACTACTTCGGTAGTTATAATGCCTTGCTAGAGACCGCTTATAACTTGTGTACCAAAATGGTTTTAGTTCATTGCCAACGTCGCATAAACCTATTAGGTCACGCAAAAAGAATGGTTTTGCGCAATTTCAATTGGTCCAGAGTAATGAATTTTATATGATAAAATTCATGACATAAAAGCCTTTATAATTTGTTATATGATAACATTAATAGGGGCATATGTGTAATTTGCTTAAACTTCTTAAAGACAATAGTTATATTACGAATAGAATTTTAAATGAGGGCTTATCTACATATATAAATAAAAACCTTAAAATAAAATAAGATTTTTGTTTTTGCAAATTTCGCGTTCTCTGAATTTTAGGAGAGAAAGAAAATTGTTTTCAATCTCTCTTGGAGCTAGCACTTCAAATTGCGGTCACCATTTGTATGTGGATTTCCAATAGAGGACGTGCGCTTGAACATCTTGGAGATCTAACAATCATAGAAGAAAATGGATTAAGGTATTGTTTATTTTTAGTTCTAGTTTAATGGAACCTATTTTTGATACTGTTGGGGTTTTTCAAAAACTTATTTGAATCTCCCACTACGTATGAACCCCCAAAACCCAATAATATTATGTTGTCTCAATTTCTAATGACCGATACTTCAATCGAAGTCTTGGCCGTGTGTAACCGAACCTGTGGTGCCATTAGCGTGTCCTCGTCTCGGTTACATAGTACCGAGACTAAACGAATGGTGTCAACCATATAGTATCGATACTCTTTATTAAGCATCATACATTTAGTATTGAGAAATATTATTTTAATGATTTTTTGGACTTCTTATGCCGACTACTTACGATACACGATTTTTGTTGCAAAATTTTCATTTACATTTGCCTATGAAGACTTTACTAATGTTTTCACTCTAGAATAACCATTTCAATCTAGAAAGGAGGTTGTTGAATGGGTTTAAGAAAAAGGTCATGTAAGGAAGTTTGTGTTACAAAGAAGTCTGATATCGAAGAGAGAGGGCGTACGGAAAAGTTCAAGCTTGCGTGTGAGAGATCTGGATTAGTATTAACCAAAGCATCCTCCCCTAAAGTTTTTTCCTTCTTTAAACATTTCCCTTTAATATCATTGGTGAACCCATCAAGCCTTGGAACACGTCTCCCAACTCGATATCGAATTCGTGGTAAATACTTTCGTTCATTATCACTAAAATTGAAATCACAATAAATTTCATCATCATTACCACTGCCATAAGTGTATATGAAGCAAAGCTCTCCGATGCATTATAAGCTCCATCGACGTTCGTGTCGTCATTCCGTGACGACTCAAATGTCTTGGTTTCATATTTAGTTTCAGTTTATGTCAATTCGTTCGAGCTGATTGAAATCATATTGTGGAGAAAGGCAGAGCTGGTCCCAAAGATACTGTGATATTAATCAGCTAGAACGAATCGATGAAAACTAAAACTGAATTCGTAAGCGAGTTATCTGAGTCATCAGGGAATAACGACTCTAACCTCAATGCAGATTATAGTGCGTCGAGGATCTCTGCTTCATATTCACTTGGAGGTGGCAGTGGTAATGGTAGTGGTGATGATGATGAACTTGATTGTGATTTCAGTTTTAGTGATAGAGAATGAAAGTATGCACTGCGAATGAGGTATAAAGTTGGGAGAAGTGTTCCATGACAAAATCTGATAAGGAAAGACATTGTAAGCATGGTGCGCGAGAATCATATTTAAATACGAAAAAGAATCACTTAGTAATATGTTTCAGTACTATACAATCAAGACATAAACATAAGTCTCGGGTATCGTGCACTCGATAGCTGCTAAAGGGCTTTATTGACCACCCATCAAGACTCACCCCAAACATACACTCGGTTGAAAGAAATCGAGACATAACTCAATGTCTCGTAATATATCACTGAGACCAATCAAGTAGTCTTTGTGATACACAACCTCGTAGTCATGGGGTTCTTTTAACTTAAATGTCGGTTGAGCTTATCCGACACTTACTGATCTCGACAATGAACTATTGAGACCAAAACACAAATCATGGCCCTGTGTGGCCGAACACGATGTGATTGCTGTTAAATCCAATGATGGTTGCATTTTCATAAAAGATAATAAAAAATAAGATAAATGAACTTACCCTCGTTTGCTTGACGATTCAACATCCACCTAAACTTGAAGTCATCACACAAACCTTTTACCCTCCGAACGGTTCTATTAGGCGCAAAACACTCATCTAACCTTAAACAACAAGAAATCTAGGGTAAACGAGCAAGAAAATGAGGGGATTTAGTGGATTAAGGCTTTGATTTCTGATGGGAGCAAGAACAGAAGAAGGGGAAATGATTGGTTCAGTAGTATGGTGCATTTGTTAGTGGACAAGAACAATTTTATCCATTTACTGGTGTATTGAATAATGTGTGAGGTGCGCATATTGCGGCTGAAAAAGCTATTTTCCTTTTAACATTAATAGCACCATTAAATATATGGAGTCTGCAGTAGCAAATGCCATAGGGTCTGCTGAAACCTGCTCGTGCAGGTGTGTGGGCCCGTGGATCTCCACTAATATTGATATTGTTCCCAACTTAATCACTTTCAACACTAGGTATGAGGTTTTACTTCAAAGACCTCAATACTATTTGGAGAGAGAAATACAACTTAAGTATTTTTATTGAAGTCATATTGTGACGACCCCTTCTTTAAAACAGGGCACCACCCGGCCTAATCTCGTAATTAAGTCCTAATCTAAGCCAAGTAGGACTTAACTACATATTAGTTAACCTTTTTGTCCTATTCTCCTCTTTAAACGCATTCATGACAAGTAATACACATGTCACATTATTATTGAGTTAACTAAAACTTTTTATAGTTAAAAACATCTAGCTGAAGTCTTAAAACTTGTACGGAAGAAATCATTAAAATCCTAAATGTGAAAACTAGGAAACGATATCACATTCATATGAGTATCAAAAGGATGATAACATAGTAAGGTAGTCAATTGATTAATCGGGGAACAAACTGCTCAACCCGATATACAACAAAAAATGTATAGAAAAAATATAAAGTAAGTAATGCATCAAAAGTCGAGGCCTAAAAGATAGGAAGTAGAAAACTGCTGAATGCTCAGAGATAGTCACTAAACTTCTCATTGCTTGGCCTGCTTCTCGATGGATCTGCACCCACCGTCATAAAAAGGACGGTGAGTATAATATGTAATAAAATAATTCATAGAAATTCTTATGTACATTTCTAAACATAATCAACTGGTTTTTAAAAGCATAAATATAACAAAGAAGTGTTGAAATAGAGATATTCTAGAAAATACCACAGTCAAACAAAATGAGACTCACACGGGCTAAGTAGTAATGATCTAGGTCCGGTCAGTCGTGAGTCCTATCACATCGGCCTTTACTCCACTATTTTAGGGTGTAGTTATGCTCTACACCTCTCTTAAAGGTCGAAGCTGAGCTATTCGCCTTCATAACCACTCATTTAAATATCCTTGCCATCTACCCCAAGTTTCGTTGACCGGTGTGACGTGCAAGTGTAGTGGTGAGTACCAACAACCCCAGTAGTCTAGTGACCCCGTGTGGCGTGCATCCCATATCATGCAATGAATCCTAGATTCTATCACTACTTTATAATATCATAAAAAATTCACATTAAGGTCTTAGAGACAAGGTAATATGTTTCAAACCAAACAATCACAGAGTACAAGTCCATATACACTCCAATTTCATTACTCTAATCTTAATAGCATGCTATTCTTGATCACACTTTCATCAAAACCGTAAGAAAAACATAAAACACAAGAATAGAGTCAATGAATTTATAAGCAAATGATATCATGATAAAAACACCCATATAATGAGTCGAATATGAAACAAATTCATGATATTAGATTTCAATTCATTTCGTAGTAAGATAGACTATAAAACGTAGCATAATTGGAATGAAATATAAATAAGAACCTCGATAAGATTACTTACAAGTCCCGCAATGTATTCCTTAACTTAACCGGCTTCTTGAAACCCCAAAACGTGTACCCAGACTCCCGAAACTCTTTCCTAGGCTCATGTTATAATTTGGTATGTGTTAGAGTGTATTTATGCCCTTAGTTTGGGTTTTAGGCTAGGCTAGATATTTTAAGTGTGTTTTGAGAAAATTTAGTGAAGACACATAATACTTCAAAAATTCATAACTTTTTGGTTTTAAGTCCAAATTAAGAACTTCATAATAGCTAGATTATGAGCTTGAAATGAGGGATTCAAAATACAACTGTTTTTTGAAATCAAACACATCTTCAAACTAGAATTTGACAAATTTAGTTTCATGACTAAAAAAACATCGATTTTTACTAACAATCTTTAATTTTAAAAATCAAGGTTCAATGACTCACTTGATGCTTCATTTAGCTCATAAAACTAGTGATAAAAGTTTTCGAATTCATTTTGATAACAACATCCTAATGTAAGACCATATGCTCATAAAATTAGGGCATGTTTTTTTTTTTACTAAACTCGAGAACACACCTAACACTTTGATTGATCATAACTTAGTCAATTTAATTTTGAATTTCAAACTTCTTTATAGCAAATTTAATAATTTGTCACAAGGAATCCAAATATGTAAACCAATTTTGAAAATAATATAATTTACCCTATGAGGCTACACAAAAACCAGAACTGAACTAACACCTGTAGTTTTATCAAAACTTTGTATAGATTAGCTAACCTAATGGTGTGAGCTCCTTGGCTTGATCATCACCTTTTGACTTACTAAAGTTATCCTCAATCAAACCTTAATCAGAACTCCAAAGCTTTCTCTCCTTTTCTTGCTTAAGTTCAAAGTATTTGCATGTTCATCTCATCCATTAACATATATATTATATAAGATTAATTTATAGCCATTGATCTTAATGTCATACACATCTCGGGACTAATTTAATGACTTTAATTTTGATTCACAATCCACTAACTCTCCACTAACTCATCCTTAATAACAACATTTGAAACTCTATTCATCTTTTGAGATGTCTAAACGTATATCGAGGAACATTAAATGGCTAATGTTTTAATTTAGCTAGAAAAAAGAAGTCATTTACCACCAATTACAATACATTTCTTAGGATGCTTGTTCTAGTTACCTAATTTTGTACATCAAGTGTACTTTTTACTTCTTTTTTCAATGTTGGCCAGTTTATAATTGGCAAAATATACATAGCATTAAGTGGAAATGTTAGACCCATATAGCTAACCTTAAATATTTTCGAACCGCGGTATTTGTTATCATTTGTGTTGTAAATAGAAATTATTATTTTTAATAAACAATTATTTGTTTCTAATCGCAACTACAGTTGTGAGATTTTGATTATTCGATGGTCTCGCATTGGTAATGTTTTGAAAATTTGGCGACTTGTCCACATCTGCGATCATCGGATGCAATCCCTCTTGTTTCGCCTCAGAATTCGGCCCTTCCCTCTCTGCCCAACGCTCATCATCGACGCCTCGCATGAGCCACTTCTTGCCGCTTTGATCTTAGCCCCTCATTGGAACTCGCAACCAAAAACCCCATTTCATATATATCTATCATATATATAAAAACACGAATTACAAATTTTTGAGTCGTAATCAAAATTACCTTTTTGTCCCTCGCCAACACTTCTCGTGCATCCCTAATGCTAGCTATTAAATAGCTATCTATTGCTAACAAATAGAAGGATAGATTTATAATCGTCTTCTATTGCTAACAAATAGGAGGATAAGTACAAAAAGGTAATCACTTTTTCCCTCAAAATACAATCGTACTAGGCTTTTAAATAGCTATTAAATGCAAACAATGCAACTAACATCCTATTAAATAGCTATTTAAATCAAAACTATATCCAAATACAACCGACACTACTAAATAGTACAAATATAAAAATGTGTTTGGTCTTCCTCACTTTCGATCGATTCTCAACTTCCATTGCTCGCATCTCTCGCTCTCTCCCCTCTATTTCACACAGTTTGTCGTGCAATCTCAATTGCTCGACTAACCTTCTCTCTCACCAACTAATTGGGACTTCAATTATTAGGTTAGGTCTGAAATCTGATGTTGGTTTTGGATTTCAATTTTTATGTTTAATTCTTTGATCTTTTTGGTTTCTTTTGAATTTCATTTTTTATACATTCTATGTGTTTGATGAATTGTCTATGAGTTTTTATATATGTTTGATCAATTATCTATGAATTTCTATGCATAATTTTTTCATTTGTTTTGGTTTATTTTCAATGTTTTTTGTGATTAATATTTGTGATTAATAAGTTTGAGATTAATATTTGTGATTAACAAGTTTGAGATTAATAGATTTGGTTCACATTTGAGATAAATCAAAGCCTCCAAGTAATTAATAAAATACAATCTGATGGCGTTCATACTACTTACAAGTAAATAAACAAAGCTAAACTTCTTTAAAAACAACACTATTGTGAAGTCAGTTTTGTCACGTCTTTTGCTTTGATATTTCATTCCTATGGATCCTTTATTTCTTTCTATTTTTTTCTTTGCTAAATGATGCTTTTTGAATTGCATTTTTACTTATTACATATTCAAATTATGTATGTTTTCTTTTTATATTACATAGTTTGTTCAAACTCATACATATTGATTCATGGTTTTTGAAACAATACCTTGGAAGCTAATATGATTAACCACTCATTCATTTTATGGTTCTTGAACACAAAAAGCCGAAACTTAATTGAGCTTTAAGATATTGGATAGTAGGTGTTTGTTGAAATGCCAAAATAATCTTCTTCCCTTATATAAGAAATATATAGATGTTTGAATAATTGGATTAAATGAATTTATGTATACTTTTCAATCCACGCAAATATTTATTTATACATACGTTATAACATTAATGCTTAATTTATTTATACTTTTCAATCCACGCAAATATTTAACTTTTATCAACAGGTGAACCAACATTTTCATCAATAAGTGCAACAAAGATTTACTCAAGTCCAGATATTGAAGAAATCGCATCATTCATGAAAGGGTATAAAATTCTCTTTAAACATATGCGCTCTTTCATATGTAATGCGTAAATTACATTCCATGACATATTCTTTTCCTTGTTTTTTTCAATTGCAGAGAACCACTGAGTAAAAAAGTTCAGTTCACTCGAGGAGAAAATGAAAATTTTAATATGAAGGCAGAAACTATGACTGTAGAGGAAGTGAAGCGCTAAAGATTGAAAGCTACGGTAAGACATTATTATGTACAAAATAATATTATATGACTTCTTCACGATATAAAACTAATTGTTAATTTTTTACACAGGAATTGTACGTTGTTTGCAAAGTGAAAATCATGTAAATAAATTCAAGTGGTTCTTGGCATTACAATACTTTCTATTTACATTACGTCAAGTTAGAAAAATCGGGAACACAATATTATTGCGAAAGGTGCAAAGAGTTTGTTACAACGCCATATCGGAGGTACATTAAAATTATATTATACAAATGTATGTCACTTTTATGAATTACGTATATCATTTTAACATGCATCTTTGACTCTTAATAGCCATACCTTAAAACTATTTATTATTAATTTTCAATTTCCTAAGATTCTTTGTTGTTGTACTGTTTATACATATATCTTATCAAAAATCTAATTCATGACAATTGGATTTGTTTTTAGATTCAAAGTTCATGTGCGCGTCGAAGACAATTTAAGGTCCACAACTTTTGTTCTATTCGATAGCATAGTGAGAAATATTATTAGTAAATACAATGGCGAAAGAATCTTGAATGAGGAATCTTCGGTACATCTTTTTCTAATTTAGAATATAAAACTAATTGAATGCAAATGCAATATTCTATATAATCTATATCTTATTCATTTTTATGGTCCTTTTGTTCTAATTTATTTTTTGCTTATATTGTCAGACAAACGAAAAGATTGCAGTCCCGATAGAACTCTGCGAGATTGTAGGAAGAAGTTTTACTTTTAAACTAAAACTCACTGATTACAATTTAGCCAGTGAAAATGAGAATTTCACCATTTCGAGTATATGCCATGAAGAAAATGGAGATAATTTTCGTCATAATTATGTATTTATTTTATTTTACAGTAACTTACAAGATCACATTATATAATTTAATTTTACATATTGTCTTATTCTTGCAAATAATAGGGGAAGTTGTCAAATGATATTTCAACACATAAATACGAAGTCGACAATAACAAAAAAGTCAACATGAAGAGAAAAAGTATTGATAATGAATTGGGAATAAATAAATGTCCAAGAAAATATTGTTATGTTGAGTAAGTTATTTGAAGTTACATATTATTAATTAGTTACTTATATATTTATAAATAAACTAATATGATGTATTTCTTATGCAGTGATGACGAAGATGAAGTATAGTCAACATCATCATGAACATGCTACAAAATACAAAAGACTTTATATTTAATTTTTAGCAGTAGGCATTTTATATTTTCATTATCATATTTTCAATTTATTTAGCATTGTATATTAAATTTAATATTTTATATTTATATTACATAGTTTGTTCGAACTCATAAATATTATTTTAATTTTTGTTATACATTCAGTTGCTTATTAAATTTACACCGTTTTAACTATAATGCATGGCTCATACCTTATTAGAATCTTTTTTTCAAGTTATATATCAATCTATCTATCATTAATTAGACTATATGGAAACTTGAGTTGTCTACAATTACTAAGTTCAATGTTCTTTTAGATCATGATTAGGATTTTGTTTAGCATGATTCTCATCTTTTTAGATCGCATCCAAGAATTCTAGCATTGGTTATTTCTATTAAAAATGACAATTTATTGATGCCTTGTTCCATACATACTCATAAGATTGACATCTCTGTCAAGCATGGAAACTCCACTTGTGTTTTTTTATGATTTTTTTATTGGTTTATGACAATATATTGATGCCTTTTCTTGTTCACCATCATTTATATTACGTCCACTCTATTTTCTTGAACATAAATGACCTCTTAAAACATCAATTTATCATCCCTTTAGTTTCATAGGCATTGATGAAATTTTTGTATTAGGTTTTGTGATTCTGAATTTTTTTTTATTATTTTAAGTTCTTCTTCTTTGTTTTTTATTTGTTTCTATATTTGATATAACTAAGTTATTGCATTCTTATGTAATATATTTACCTCTCACCTTCATTAGTAGACAAAAAAAGTGATTGAACCATGAATTCTTAATGGGATTTCATTATTCTTATTTCGTTCACCTTATTCTCTTTGTTTTAGTCCTGCACTTGCACTCAATAAGGTATGAACTTTTTTTGTATTCCTTTAGTGTCATGATTAAAACTAGATAAAAATACATAGGTAAAGTGTTTACGTAGGTAAAGTGTTTACATAGGTAAAGTGTTTACATAGGTAAAGTGTTTACAATTAGAGAAGGAAATAAAAAATTAGAACCTGCTTGAGGTGCTCTTCATTCTCTGTAACCAATCCTGATGTTTCTTATTTGAGAATTTCTTCTCCCTCCTATATTGATGATTTTACGACGCCTTCAATTGTGTCTTCATGCGTGCCTGCAACATTATTAAAAACATGAACAACCTGAGTTTTCGACATATCATAAAAAAACCCTGCACTACACCATGCTGCTAAAATATAATGTGTGCACTGGATGGATGAAATTTTAATTTTGCCTTATCATTCGGCTCGGCTGAAAGCTCAAAACTCAGAATATATTTACATTTGTGGATGTGATATAATTTTACATTCTTAAGCTTTAGCCTATTAGATGATGAGTTGGTTATTGATATGGTATTTGAGGAAGGAAGAATGCCACTTATTCAAATACCAAATGTATTTAAAAAATATTCCGGCTTGTGCTTTTTTCCACTCTTTCTTTTGAATCTTTGATTGGCATTCTTGTGATCAGAATGTGCACTATAGAGGGCCGGGTATGATTGGAAGTAATGTCCATTCCGTAATAGAAAAAAGTAAAAGCTTTGAAGCTATGGTAAACATGACATTGGTAGATGGATGAAAAAATAGTAGATATTGAAAGGGAGGAAAATGAGAATTTCATTAGCTTCTTGATACTGGAGCTATGTTTTTTGCGGTGTAGTACTGGAAGCTTAAATTGTGGATAAACTTAGTACCTTCAGTTTTAACTGATATAGCATCGAAAGATCTTGAAGCGCCATTGATCTGAAATGAAATAATTGACACTTCTTGTGAATCTGAAACTTTGACAATTGTGTCTCCAAGCTGTGAAATAATTTAAGAAGCTCGATTACTAATAATAGAGGCTTTGATGAATTTCTCGAGATCCTTTCATGACCTTTAAACTTATTATCTTGAATGTTATTTTTTGACTTTTGCTGCTCTTTTTGTGCTTTGCTTGAACCCCTTTGCCTGGAGAATTGGAAGTTTGAAGTATGTTTGGTTGCTGTGATGTAATAGTCTGTAGAGTTTTTTGGAGTTTTCTATACACTGGAATCCTTTCATTCACAATTTTTCTTTCTTTCTGGTGTGTGATCTCCTGGGTTCGTGCTTTTTTCTCTTTAGCACACACAACATCTGTGTTTTTTTGAATTTGCAGTTTCACTCTTTCAAAACCATCCTTGAAGGATTTGTACAGTGGCTCCTCAAAGTCAGCTCTTTTCATGGTTTTCTATTCATTCAGATTTGTAGTCTCCTTTATTTGCTTTTCTTTTCTTGTCTGTCCACCAAAATTGCAGTGTTAAGTTGTAACTGATGATTGCTGTTGGTGGTTATATAAATTTTGTCAGTTGGCATCTTCAAAATGAGTATAAGATGCAAATGTTCCTTTGTCCTTCCCGTTTTACTCGTACTTTACCACCCTAACTTTCTTTACAACAACAACATAACCTATGTCTCAAATTAATTGGGGCTACATGGGTCGAGCTCTTCCATTGTGCTTGTTTAAGATCATCCCTCTTTCTTAAATGCCTATAAATTACGGTAATTGTGATAGTAAGGTATGTCCGGTTATTTTTTCCATGTTAGTCTGAGAGAGCCACTAGGAGGCGAGTTTCAATGTTGCGAAAAATATGTATACTCTCTAATTGTTTGCAACATGGCTTTACAAACAAACTGACTACCAGTTTCTCCCAAAATTTAGCTTGCTTTTCCCTCTTGTTTTCTTTTCGTTGGAGGTCAAAGTAATGGTATTTGTGATTACATTTTCTTTCGTATCAACCATAAATGCCTATTTTTCATGTTTGAGCTTCTTTTTGTTTACAGGTAAACGTTTAAGAGATCCTTATCTGATGGCAACATTCTTTCTAAAGCTGACACTCTTATATCAACTATGACCATAGAATGAAGAAATTTTCTAACACTATTGTACCAGAAAAATCGCATGGAGATTGCGCTGGTATTTCTGAATCCACACCTGATGTGTCAACCAATGAAAATGGTATATCATACAGCAGATTAGTTTATTGTATCTATTTCATAACATAATACACCTCATCATCTAAATTTACCTATCTTACATTAGAATGAGAGTGCAAAGTTGCTTCTCACATTGTTTTGTTGTAAAGGGAAATGTACTTTTAAATGCATGCATTTAAAGGTTTTATAAGATATACAAAACCCAAAGAGAGATACAACAAAAATAAGAAAAGAATGGAAAGAGATCAACTAAGGCAAGGTTGTTTATGTGAAATATGTGATTGAAGGACTACAGAGTTCCACATGGTACATGAGAGAAGGCAACACAACCTCTCTTTTAATATTTCTTTTTTTTTCTTGGTCAGTGTGTCTAAAGTTTTAATTCCAATTAATTGAATTATTTACATTCATAATTTCAAAGTTATCCTTTCTATCTATAGAGTTTGAGATAAATATTGAACTTTATGTACAATTTTATGAAATCTCCACAAGTAAGTGTTCATAAATTAATGGGTCAAACCACTTGTGTTTTTTTTCCTTGTTTCTCATTTTTTTTTTTGAGGAAGTAATGGCTTAGCATGACTAGCTTATTTTTTCATTCACATCTTATATCAAATTACATTAGAGAATATTGATGACCTAAAAAAGGTGCTTGTATTTCTAATTTTTAAATTTTAATTACAATTTTAAATTTTATTAATAAACTCTTAGAAATTAATCCTCGCGAGCGAAGCGAGCGGGTCAATCATGCGTAGCACGTCCTGAAATTAGTATATATGTATATCTACTACTATAATAAAAGAGCCAATATGGACCATATGGAAAAGTTTATATTACCCTTTAGTTCCATTCATCCGTAAAATAATTAAGAAAACCCACGTTAACATGAAAACTTACGAATAAAGCATAACAACCACATATAAATACTAGAAGTATTTACTTAAAATAAAGACTTTTCAGAATTTCTCTTTGTTAATTTAAAATATTTATGCATATATATAAACAAGTATAGAATAAAATAATATAAAAAGGTAATTGCAGTAAATTTTATATAAAGATACCCAAGATATATATATATATATATATATATATATATATATATATATATATATATATAAAGTTTATTTTATTTACATTAATTCAAAATAATGATTTATTTTATTTTTGATAAATTTTATATAAAGATACCCAAGATATATATATATATATATATAGAAATTTTATTTTATTTACATTAATTTCTAATAATGATTTATTTTATTTTTGTTAATTTAAAATTTATATATATCTATGATTATTTAATTTATATTAATTTCATGTTCTACGCATATATATATAAACAAGAATAATATAATATATTGATAAAATGCATATAAGACTATTCATAATTTCTTTTTGTTAATCAATTTTAGTTGCGATTTCTACAATTTGATCCGTAAAATAATTTATTGATATATTTATTATCATGTGTTTATTCAATCATAGTTTTTTTATTGTCTTATTGTGCCAAAAGATATTAGTGGGGCCCTTATGGCAATTTTAAATTGCAAATTAAGTTGGAGTGGTTTGTAACTTATTTGCTAGGATTGTGTGAAATTCATGAGCTGAGAGTGTCAGGAAAAATTTTCTTTTATTCCTATTCAAATTTTTTTTTTACGAACTGTTCTTTTAATTTACATCTATTCACTTAATTAATCATGTAGTTACTTTAATTTATAAAAAAACGTTAAATTTTATAAATATTCCTTAATTGTATTTTAACTTTGATAATTATAATGTAGTGTGTACGTAGCACGTGCACCGCAAGTGCAGTAGCACGTTACAAAACTAGTATATATATATAAGGGAGTTCTACCATGGTGATTGAGGAAAATCACCATGGATGGTGATCTCCATTGCAAACTATTATAATAGGTAACCCAAATTGTCATAAAGAGAATTAAACGCATATCAAATTCATTTCATGTTGGAAACCCAAACTATCATAAATAAGCAAATCAAATTTTGTTATAAAGTTGTTGGTAAAAAAACATTAACTCATCATTATAATTAATAAGTGTATTCCTAACCAATTATTAATTGTTGGCATTATTGACTATTAATTGATATATAGTTATCTTGAGATACATATATAAATTTATTTCTCCAAGAATTATTTTTTTTCTTAAATCTTCAATAATTATTAAGACATTCATAAGGTCTTTTTTATTTTAAAGAAAACTTGCAAACTTTTTTGTTGATTATGTTTTGTTTTTATGCTCTCTCCTAATAATTATCAATGTGATGACGTTCTCCGACAAAAAAAACTAGTGACATTAAAAATTTCCAAAATAAGAATTTAACATGATATATTTGCATAATTAACCATTTTAAATAAATTTGATCATATACCTAGTGAGAATAAACTCAGTTTGTCCAGTGATATTATTCCTTGCTTCAAATAAACTAAAGATTACATCATAAGTTTTTTTTTACTTATGGTTTACGTTAAATTTATTTTTGTTTTGTATCGATAATAGGATCTTGCTCATACGCTGAGCGCGGAATTGCAACTAGTAGAAATTATAAAAGAAAGACTACCTTTTGAAAAAAAAAATATAATTCTTAATATAAGAAATTAAAGTTAATAGTAACTTTTAAAAATAATATTGAAATATCTTATTTAAATTTTATACTTTTTCATATAATTTTCTATTTTTCTTGATAGTAGTTATTTATGTTAATTTAGTTTTTAGGTTTTTTTTTCAAATGTCAATTTACTTTTTATTTTTGTTATTTTTTCTTTTTTGAAGGTAAATATATGTGTTTGTACTAGTATGTACAAGTGACATTTTATAACTTTATAAAGAAAAACGTGACAATTTATGATTAAGTATGAAATGCGGTAAATTTTACATTAGTCTTATTTTTTAATTTAGGTTTTTTTTAACGAAACATGTTCCAATTAGACTTTTCTTAAGTTAATTTCATTAAATGAGATCATATTGCGTGATTATTTTTTAAGAGAGTTCATCAATAACTTGCTAATTATTTTTTGAAGAAAATATAAAAGAAAATTAATTAAATTCCCAACTTGTTTTTTTAGAAGTAAAACACCTAACTTTTTAGATAGTAAAATAAAACTGAAATTTGAAATTTATCGAAAAAATACTTTTAGTTGTAAATAATGATAAAATTTATTTTCAAATTATATAATGTATTTTATCTATTTAATTTAATAATTTTTCTCTTTAAAAAGTAAGCAATATGCATGACATATATTTTTAAAAACCTTATTCATAATATTAAAATGAATATAATATATATTGTTGATGTTTTAAAAATAAATATAGTTGTTCATAATTTTGCTTATTCTCAAAATCACAAGACTAGATCTTAAATTTATATTATTTTTATTCTCGATGTTTTAAATATCTAAAAATTTCTTCATGTTAAATATTTTATTATTTAAGAAAACAAAGAGTTATTTAAAAAGTTATAGAAAAATAAGACTTTTAAGACTAATCAAATTGCATTATACTATTACAAATAATATAAAGTACAACAATACTTTTAGAAATCAAGCATTGTTAAGGAAACTATAGTAGTTGCTATATTTTCATTGTTTATGTATTTTGATATCTAAGTAGTTTATGTAACTTTCCTTATTTTATGATTTGTTCAGCTCTATAAATAAGAGCATTCTATTGTACTCAATTTGCCCACATTAATACAATTCTCGAAATTTTCTTAAAAATATATCATGGTATCAGAGCTTGATTATGAGTGATCTTTGATTTTTCTTTTGTTTCGGTCGACTACCTCGACTTTGGGCACCATTTCGGTGTCTCAAGTTTGTGATATGTTTGTCTTTGCTCTCCATGTAGTGCGTATCCGTCTCTGCCTATGACTTCAGTATTTGTGGTTTTGTCTACATATTTGTTCCGCTGCTCGTCCACGTGTTCGTGTGAGCAATCTGTCTGCATGTCCACCTGTCCGTGTTCAGCATCCACTCATCCGTCATGTATATGCATACCGCATGTCCATGGGATCATCACACATACTTGCTAGTTTGTTTATCTAATTACCCTTTGATAGTGGGCCTTAAATGGGCCTGAACAACATCAATATAAAACTTGTGTTGCTATTCTTGTTGATGTTGTCACATCTTATGTCACGGGCTCCATTCCCCTTTACCCAACATCTTCACTTCTTGCGAAGTGCGTGCATCTCAAAGAGAGATCACTTTCTGACTCTGCACGATTAGCCATTCTGTCGACTCTGTTATCTACTATCCGTCATCGACTATGTCAATTATGCTATCTGTTATCGGCTATGTCAATTCCATTGCCTACCTGCCGTCGACTCTTCTACTTGTACATCGCCGAGTCCGTCAACTCTACTATATGACATTTCGTTACCTGCCTACCATCGACTACATCGACTTTGCTATCTCTACGTCGTCGACTACGTCGACTCTGCTATCTATACGTCGTCAACTCCGTCGGCTCTGATATCCGCTGTTCTACCGTTCCGTTGTTCTGATTCTGCTACATATAAATATGTTCTTGTCGTCTTATGTGGTCGTTGATCAACTCCGCAATGAACCTTAGATTTGTCAAGTGTACTGATTTGATTGGCAACCTCAAGTTGATTTTCATGAACCAACTTGTGTTTGAGGGAGGGTGTTAAGGAAACTATAGTATTTGCCATATTTCCATAGTTTAGGTATTTAAGAAGTTTCTCTATTTTGATATCTAAGTAGTTTAGGTAACTTTCCTTATTTTATGACTTGTTTATCTCTATAAATAAGAACACTCTATTTTACTCAATTTTCCCACATTAATACAATTTTTAGACTCTTTTTAGAAATCTATCATGGTATCAGAGCTTGGTTATGAGTGACTTTTGGTTTTTCTTTTGTTTCGGTCGCCTACCTCGACTTCGGGCACCATTTCGGTGTCCCTAGTTTGTGATTTGTTCGTCTTTGCTCTCCATGTAGTGCATCCCGTGCCTGCCTATGACTTCAGTATTTGTGATTTCGTCCACATCTCTATTTCGTTGCTCGTCGGCGTGTTCGTGTGAGCAATATGTCTGCACATCCATCCGTCCGTGTTCAGCAACCATTCATCTGTTGTGTATATGCATACCGTATGTGCATGGGATCATCACACATATTAACTAGTTTGTTTGTTTAATTGGCCTTTGATAGTGGGCCTTAAATGGGCCTGAACAACATTAATATAAAACATGTTTGCTATTCGTATTGATGTTGTCACATCTTATGTCACGGGCTCCATTCCCTTTTACCCAACATCTTTACTTCTCGTGAAGTGTGTGCATCTCGAGGATGGATCACTTTGCGACTCTGCCTGATTAGCCGTTCTGTCGACTCTGTTATCTGCTATCTATCGTCGACTATGTCGACTATGCTATCTGTTATCGGCTATGTCAATTCCATTGCCTACCTGCAGTCGACTACGTCGACTCTTCTATTTGTACATCGTCGACTCCGTCGGTTCTGATATCCATTGTTCTACTGTTCCATTGTTCTGATTCTGCCACATATAAATCTATTCTTTCCATCTTGGGTGGTCGTTGGTCTATTCCGCAACGAATCTTAGATTTGTCAAGTGTACTGATTTAATTGGCAACCTCAAGTTGATTTTCATGAACCAACTTGATTTTGAGGGAGGGTGTTAAAGAAACTCTATTAGTTGCAATATTTCCATAGTTTAGGTATTTAAGAAGTTTATATATTTTGATATCTAAATAGTTTATGTAACTTTCCTTATTTTATGATTTGTTCAGCTCTTTAAACAAGAGCACTCTATTGTACTCAATTTGCCCACATTAATAAGATTCTTAGACTCTTCTTTGAGATTTATCAAGCATAATATATAGAGTGATTAATAATTAAAAGTAGTAACTCTTATAATCATATAATCATGCGTAGAACATTAAATGCACTCTATTAAATGCAAAAGATTAAATGTAGTAACTTGATCTATAGGTTACACTTTTCACAAATCTAGCACAATGTCTAAATTGAAGAATTAGATGATGATCTAATGGCTAGAATTAAATATCACTATCCATGGTGATTTTTCCAATCACCATGGTAGAACTCCCTCTATATATAGATAGTTCTACTATGGTGATTAGGAAAAATCACCATGGATGATGATTTTAAATTTTGACCATTGAATTTAGATCCAATGATAAATGTGCCTTTTTGAAACTTGTGCACAAATTTAAGAGTCATAAATGTAATTTTCTTATATATATATATATATGTATTCTAAGGTTTAAGGTTTAGAAATTTATTTATTTTTATTACAAGCTCACGAGGAGCAATTCTAATCTTATCAAAGTGTAATACATAGATTTAAGCTTGTCATTATACATCTATAAAGCTTAGGTGGGTCACAATGAACCATAGAATCCGGGTTAGGCCTAATGGGCAACAACAACATAATCTATAATGTACTTAATTATTCTACCAATATTTATTATGAACTTTGAATAAATATTATTCAAAGTTCTTATGACGTAAACAGTCATACATTTCTTCATGTGTTTAATAAGAAGATTACATTATAAACCGAAGTCCAATTTATTATTGATACCACATTCAGCTCTAGCCTTTAATTTGTTGGAATTGGATGGGATTTTATCAAAGGAAAATGTTCGGTTGACACAAAGGGGCGCACGACCAATGTGGCGCCCCATGCGGGCTCCACAACTGAAAAAGGGGTGTCACAGGGTGTAACGACCCATTTTCCAAATGGACCGCCACGGGGTCGATGCGGGCCCCCAACCTGGCCTAGCAGCGCCAGCTGTGTCCCACATGCCAACTCATCCACCATTTACTCATTATTAACCGTATATTACAACAATTAACTGCTTAAATTGTTACTGAACTCAAATCATCTACCTATAAGATCAAGTTAATCCCAAATAAACCACAACTGAAGTCTTTTATGATGACAATTAAAATGCAAAAAAATTAAGTCATGAAATCAACTCTGATACCTAATGTGGAAAACCCATATATCATCATAGATAAAACATGTACCTCAATGTAACACAATATCAACAGTATAGAGTCCGAGTGTATCACCCATAATCCCAAATCTCAAAATAAAACAAAACATATATAATACAAACGTACAAGCCTAGCTAAACATCTTTGTATTCCGGTGGCTTGCCATTGCCCCCGCTCGTGCTAGGATCTGCATTCAAGCCATCACAAAATGACAGATGACGAGTCCAGAGTGAGTATTACCAATGACATTAAGTGAGCAATACGAAAATTTAAATACTGGAATTTAAACAAAACTATTAAATAACCATGCGGAAATAAAATATAGGCAACTGTGCTCATCGCATGCATATGTAATAGTGAAAACTCAAAGTGTGTTCCTAGCCCCTAAGGTCAGACTAGCGCCATACTTCGGACTCCCAACAGACTACCGTCGGTGAGTAGCACTCAAGCAAAGGCCGTATCTGGAACCGCTAGGTGGTCGGCGTGGAACCTACGACACACCCACACGTGCCCGTCACAACTTTCGATTAGCCCTATTCACCGAGATGGCATACGTGTTATGGCCTAGCGGACGTACACACAAAAATGGCACGGAAGGAGAGCCTCAATGTCCGTCCATTATAACACACCAGGAATAGAGTAATGAAAGATGGAAAATGAATTCAAAAGCAAAAGTAAATATTTCTCAAGAAATTTTAGTTGGGATACAACACACCTCACACCGCACTACGTGTCCCGTCATTAACCCCTAGTCCGACTTCACCTAGTCCCAAATATCCCAAATTACAGCCCGTACTGACATATTTCCATGTATAAGTTATATTTAGTCATTTGTAGGTGTGTTAAGTCATTTCCCACAAATTATGTCAAAACAGTGGTACATTAGCCCGCTAGGTCTAGGCATTAGTGTGATAGATGCCCAAACAATTATACGTTCTTCATCAGGAAGAACATTAGCGCGCTAATTTTCTGGCCTAGCGTGCTAATTGTCATTAGCGTGCTAGATGGCCACATTAGCGCGCTAATTGTGCTTTGGACATCAACCAACTGCAAATTTTCTGGGTTGTACACCACCCCACTAACCTAACAACAGCCATAACACCAACAACACAACTTGATAGCATTAGAAACTTATTTAAACAACAACCCAACATCCACCAAAAACATCACCAAAACCTATAAAATAAGATCAAAAGATAGAGAAAGCGGTGGTTTATGTGATTCTCACTTTGTTTTTGGTGTTTCACCCTCCTAAGCTCCTTGAGTCTCTAAGAGAAATCACCAAACCCTTGTTCCCTCATTGAAATTCTCGGAAGAAATGGAGAGGAGAGAGAAAAGGTGGTGAAACTAAAGTCAAATATGACTTTTTATGATCTTAATGTGATTTCCAACATTTGTGCATCACTAGGCCATCAAATGGCCTCTATTTGGCCCATTTCTCATCTTCTCATAACTCCAATTGGGACACCATTAATTCACTTGCTCTTGTTCTTAGCATATAATGTCCATTTTTGGGCGTTCCGACGCTCGGTTTTGGTCCCAAAACGCTACATACGCATCCTACCATGTCCCTTACCAGAAAATATGCATTTCATATCAATTATTTAACAAATTTCAGTAATTTTGTGTGTATAATTTCCCCCGGCCTAATGTTTAGTCAGTTAAACTACCCGGTACCCGCGTTGACAAGCATATCGAAGCGACTACTTAACATACAGTCTCGCGCATCAAATGTAATATACTAACTCACATTGCGATGTCATTTACACAATTTCAAAATAAACATCACAATTTAAACAAGTCAGCACCCAAAAATAACCATTTACCTAGCTCCACGCGTGCGCAAGCCTGATTGCGGTGAATTATATTAAGGCCGTTACAGTTTTTCCCAACTAGGGGGAATTTCATCACGAAGTTTAAATTAAACTGAAAATACTTACCGATAAATAAGTGGGGATACCGTCATTGCATAGTAGACTTGAGCTCCCAGGTGAGTCCCTCCGTTCCGTGATGTTGCTAACGTACCAAAACCTTCGGGATCTCCTTATTCCTCAAAATCTGAGTCTTCCTATCTATGATTTCCACCGGTTGTTCCTCGTATGACACGTCAGGTCGCACCTCAATCTGATGTATATCAACCATAGGCCTCGGTCCTGACTTAGCCAGCCTCAACATGGAAATATGAAACACTAGGTGTACCCCTGCCAACTGCGGTGACAACTCCGAATGGTATGCACTCTGCCAACGCATTCCTCAACTCTGAACGGCCCAATGTATCTTGGTGTTGATTCCCCCTTGATGTCAAACCTCTGTTAACCCTTCCAGTGCGAAACTTTCAAGTACACTAAGTCTCCAACCTCGTAGCTCAGACCCTCTAGATACATGTTCGCATATTTCTTTTGCCTATCCTGCACTGCCTGAAGTCTCTGCCTGATCTGTCTTACCTTCTTAGTATGATCAACAACAACCTGAGGTCCTATAGCCGCTGTATCTTTCGGTACCACCCAACATGCGGGTGACCTGTAGGGCCTACTTTAAAGTGCCTAAAATGATGGCATCCCGATACTCGCTTGATAGATGTTGTTGTAGGCTCATACAAAGGTAAATACTGTTTGGGCATGTGCCCTAGGTCAATCCATTAACTGACTTTATGAATACTTTTAGTTAATAAAATAGAGGATTTCATTTGCTTTTTATTATAATTAATTTGCATGTTTACATTATAATACGATCCATGGGTATTTACGAAACATCCTAAATGTCCCTAGTCGATCATTATACTTGGGAACTATAATGAATTAAGACTAGTGTGAGTCTTGATTGATGATCATATGATGATTATACGTATAGGGATACGAATCAAGATCACGAGTACTTGTTAGGGAACAAAGTACTGGACCGACCCGCTATAAGAACATCACATGGATTAAGTAATAGTTGTTTCTCATGATAGGTATATTTTTCAGTCCTCTGACTTGAGATTACTAGAGACTTCAACATTAAGAACATAGTGATTTGACACTATCAAACGTTGTCTTTAACTGGACGATTATAAAGGTTGTGATTGGTTACTATGTGAGCAATGTGATGAAGTTGTGTAATCAAGATAGAATTTGTCCTTCTCATATAAAGAGAGATATCCAGTGGATCCCTCGATGTGTTAGAATGTTAAAAGGCCTAGTCTAAGTGAATTGATATTGATCAATGTCACTTAGATATTTTTAGTCTACCTAAAGATCGAGACTAGTACGATTGAACATGTTGGATGACAATTCCAAGCCTTATGTTTGATCAAAAGGATATCGTGTGACAAAAGGATGTTATATACACTATTGATTAGGTTGTATCGATTTGATATTTGTACAACTTGGGTAGTCATAATGTCTTGCTAGAGGCCGCTTATGACTTGTATACCAAAATGTGTTTTGGTACACTGCTAACGTTGTATGAGCCTATTGGGTCGCACACTAAGAATGGTTTTGCGAGATTTTAAGATGGTTCAGAAAAACGAATTTTATATGATAAGATTCATGACAGAAACGTCCTTGTGGTGTATTACACTTATACTTCTTTAAGTAGGGGTATATGTGCAATTTACTTAACCGTCGTACAAATAGACGTTTTAAGTTAGAACACACGAAGGAGAGATTAAGGGCCGAAACTGTATTTTCGTTTTTAAACGAACTAGGGTTTTCTGGTACGCTCTGAATCGTTTTGGAGAGAAACAAAAAGGTTTGGTATTTTCTCGAAGCTAGCACTTCAAATCTCGGCCGTCGTTCGTGTGTGGACTGCTGATAGAGGGCGTTTGTCGTTGACAGCGCCTTAGAGATCGATTAACATTTAGAAAGGTACATTGCGACTGAGGTATGATTAAGTTTTCATGGTTTAAACGTTTTTAATGGAATTAGATTCAGATCCTGTTGGGGTTTTTGTCAAAATTGTTTTGTAATCTCCGCTGCGCATGAACCCCAAAACCCAACAAGTACTCATCCCACGATCCACCAAACAGTAGAAAACACGCCCTGAACATATCCCCGAGAATCTAAATCAATTGCTCTGACTGCCTGCCAGTTTGATGATGGTACGCAATACTAAACTATAAACGAGTGTCAAGCTGCTCCTGCATACTCTCCTACACTCTTGATGTAAACCTTGGATCTCTGTCAGAAACAATAGAGATCGTTACACCGTGCAATCTAACAATCTCTCTCTCGAACATAATGTTCAGTTGTGTAACAAAATATGTCATGGCTATCGGTATAAAGTGTGCCGACTTCGTCAGCCAATCGATAACCACCCAACTCGCATCGTGTCTCCTCGTCGTCTGAGGTAGGCTGCTGACGAAGTCCATAGTCACGTGTTCTCACTTCCACTGAGGAATGGGCAGCGACTGTAGTAACCCAGTCGGTCTCATGTGCTCAGCCTTCACCTGCTAGCATATATGACAACTCCGGACGTATTTGCCTACGTCAACCTTTATCTCTGGCCACTAGAACAATCTATGCAGATCGTGATACATCTTGGTCCGACTAGGATGAATTGTATACCGCGACCGGTGTGCGTCCTCGAGAATGTTATCCCTGAGCTCCGATACCCCTGGTATCAACAAATGACCCATGTGTCTCAAGCACCCTTTTGATCACTCTGACCACTCTATGCACCCCAGATCCTAAACCAGACCATTAATCTGCAAATATCGGTCTTCAGCTCTCTCTAACTCAACAACCTGCTCTAGAGACATTGTAGGAACTCGCATTTGACAACAAATCCGTAGCTCAGCAATAGCCTCTGTCAAACACAACACCGACGCTACCTCGAGCAACTAGTGCTCATGTGTCATATGTCGCACTACTGTCTAGCTCCCAATGCTGCTCCTGCTCAACGCATTAGCTATAATATTTGCCTTACCTGGATGATACTCAATGACAAAGTCATAGTCCTTTAGTAATTCGAGCCATCGCTGTTGTCGCATGTTCAACTCCCTTTGAGTGAATAGATACCTCAAACTCTGGTGGTCTGTGAACAACTCGAACCTCTCACCATAAAGGTAATGCCTCTAGGCCTTTAGTGCAAACACGACCGCTGCAAGCTCCAAGTCATGCACTGGATAGTTCACCTCGTGAGGTCTCAATCGTCGAGATAAATAGGCCACTAGGTGTCCATCTTGCATCAACACGCCACCCAACCCGGTGCCTGATGCATCGGTATAAACTAAAAACCTTTACCTGCCACCGATAAAGCCAAAACTAGCGCCAAAGTCAATTTCCTTTTCAGCTCCTAGAAAGCATCCCAACATTCCTTTGACCATTCAAATTGAACATCCTTCTTGGTCAGCCTCATCAACGGCGCTGCAATCATCGAGAAGTTATGCACAAAGCGCTTGTAATATCCTGTGAAACCCAGGAAACTCCGGATGTTAGATACAAACTTAGGTATCTTCCAGTCAATAATCGTACGAATCTTGTCACCATCAACTGATATACCATGACCATTGATGACATGGCCCAAGAACTTCACCACACTCAGCTAAAAGGCATATTTACTAAATTTGGCATACAGTCTATGCTCTCTTAGCGTTGTCAATACATCTCTGAGATGCCTTTCATGCTCCATACGAGTCTTACTCTAAATCAGAATGTCATCAATAAAAACAATGACGTATCGATTAAGGTATGGCCTCGGCACCCTGTGCATCAAATCCTTGAAGATAGTTGATACGTTAGTAAGCCCAAACGGCATGACCGTGAACTCGAACAGGCCATAACGCGTCTAAACGCAATTTTCTCCACATCTTCTTCTCGAATCCCCAACTGATGGTATCTTAATCATAAGTCGATCTTCGTGAAGAACTTAGCCCAAGCCAACTAATCGAACAGGCCATCGATTCGCGGAAGTGGGTAACAATTTTGAATTGTCACCTAATTCTACTTCTGGTAGTCCACAAACATGCGCATCAAGCCGACTTTCTTCTTCACAAAAGAACTGGAGCTCCCCAAGGCGACAGGCTAGGGTGAATGAAAGCCTTCTGCAGTAAGTCCCCTAACTGAGTCATCAACTCCTCGTGCTTTGATGCTGACATTCTATTTGGTCTGCTATAGATTGGATGGTCCCTGAGATTAGCTCAATAATAAACTCCATAGCTCTCGATGTTGAAAATCCTGAAAAATCATCGAGAAACACGTCTGGAAACTCACAAAAAATAGGGACATCCTCAACCTTCAACGCCGTCTCACGCTCCAGCTCCACCATAGCCGCGTACGTATCCATCTCCTACGACGTTGCTAATCTACGTCGAGTGATAGGTAATGCAGTCGCAACTCCGGTGAAAGTAAATCTTAGAATCCCCTTGATGTCAAATGTCACAGTCTTGTTGAAACAGTCGATCTATGCGTGATAAGATGACAACCAATCCATTCTGAATATTGCGTCGAACTCTAAGTACTCTAACACTCGCAAATCAGCCGGTAGCTGATGTCCCTTGATTTCCACAACATAATTCCGACAAATTTAGTTAGGGTATATCTTATCCCTAGCTGCCGAGCTGAGAACAAGATGTGTATCTAATGTATGTGTAGGTAACCCTAACTCTCCTACCATGCATCTAGAAATAAAAGATAACGTACTACCACAATCTATCACAACATGCATAGAAACACCACAGACAGATAACATACCCTCAACTAGTTGTTTAATCACCTCCCTGTCCGGCTTCGCGACCCCAAATGCTGCAGACTGAGCTCTATCTCTGGCCTACTCCGTTTATGGTGGTATTGGTGTTGGTTTGGTATAATCTACTACAATATGTCCCACCTGAGCGCAACGATAACATGTATGAGTCTCTGACCTGGCAGACTTCCTCTGACTTGGCGTTTAACTCTGGCCTCTCGGATCTCTATCTTGCCTCTCCTGCCTAAGCTGATTAACGGGCGCAAAAGATGCAAAATATGTCAACTGATGGTCATCACGTCGCTAGTTGTCATCATGACGATCCTTGTCACCTCTACTACCCTGACCAGTCTACCAATCTCCTCGGCGAGGTCTTTATCTTTGTCTCTGTCGGCCCTGATCCCTCATCTGTCTTTTTGGCCTATGCTCTGACCGAGAACCTGATGCTGGCTGACTTTGCTGACCTTACAGCACAGCTGAATCGCTCGTCGACTGACCCTCTGAACCATGTAGGTCTCATGTGCGAGGCACCTGTCGTAGACCTTAGTCAGAGTACGAGCTCCACTAGATACTACTGTTCTCGCTATCCGTTCATCCGGACCCTAGACAAAATAATAGATCTGCAGTCGGTCGGTACCTGCTATGTCCATGGAGTACGACTGTAGATAGCGGTACCTCTTCATGTATATCGTGACCGACATATCACCCTGGACGAGGGACAAAAACTCCTCCCTCAAACGGACCCTGACCTCCATCGGTATGTACTCATCCATGAACAACGTCCGGAACTCAACCCACGTAGTTACAACAGGATGAGTCGCAGTGTAAGTAGTCCACCAGATCGCAGCATCGACTCTCATACAAAAACTCGATAGCCACGGCCGATCAATATCCTCGACCAAAGCAAGTCGTGTAGTCGCTAATGTTATAATAGTCACCTCTTGGCTACCTCTAGATCTCCAGCCCCATAAAAGTATCCTGGAGAGAACTTAAGGAAGTCCCTCATCTTCTTAGCCTCTAATGTCATCTGGCTCCCAAAAGTCGATGCCACTGTTGGCTGCTCGGTCGTAGCAGGTGTAACCACCACAGCAGTTTCCACTTATACTGCGGCTGGTCTAGCCCTCTCTGCCAATGTCTAGGACACTGCCGCCTGCACCTAAACCTCGGCCATTATAGGAGCACAACTGCCTGCATAGTCGTAAGTGTAGCCACAATGGTAGTAGGAGCAACAGTAACCTCCCAAGCTCTCAACATATCCATCAACAATGTGAACCTATCGTCCATAGTCTGCGCCAACGACTCCAAAGTCAAGGTCGGTCTCATCGGATCATTGGTATTTTGGACATCAGGTTGAGGGGTATCTATCTGTCCATCGGTATCTGCATCGAATAACGTGCACCCAATCAACCTTAATACCCATATACGTGTATCATATATATATAATACACTCAAAATATAACACGTATATCTTTGATTTCTACCCATCTCACCTCTCTTCCCAACAAGGACTCTAGGCAATTCCTTTAGGTTTCCACATCTAAAGTGTATTCATTAGATTTATTCCACAAATATACTCGCTTAAGAGTTAACTTTCCATTCCCTAAGACTCACTAACCTTGTTCTGATACCAAAATATAATGGCCCATTTTCCAAATGGAATGCCATGGGGGCCGATGCGCGCCCACAACCTGACCTACAGCCAGCTATGTCCCACATGCCAACTCATCTACCATTTACTCATTACTAAGTTTATATTACAATAATTTATTGTCTAAATTGTTACTGAACTCAAATCATCTGCCTATAAGATCAAGTTAATCCTAAATAAACCACATCAGAAGTCTTTTATCATGACAATTAAAATACAAAACAATTAAGTCATGAAATCAACTTTGATACTTAGTGTGGAAAACCCATATATCATCATAGATAAAAAAATGTACCTCAATGTAATATAATATCAACAGTATAGAGTCCTAATGTATCACTCACAATCATAAATCCCAAAATAAAACAAAATATGTAATACAAACGTATAAGCCTGACTAAATGTCTCTGTATTCCGGTAGCTTGCCCCGGCTCGTACTAGGATCTGCACTCAAGCCAGCACAAAAAGACAGGTGACGAGTCCAGAGTAAGTATTCCCAAGGAAATTAAGTGAGCAATACAAAAAGTAAATACTGGAATTTAAACAAAACTATTAAATAAACATGCGGAAATAAAAACAGGTAACTGTGCTCATCGCATGCATATGTAATAGTGAAAGCACAAAGTGTGTGTTCCTAGCCCCTAGGGTCAGACTGACGCCATACTTCAGATTCCCAATAGCCTACTAACGACGAGTAGTTGGCTATTCGACACATCCGACATCCGATTGCTGCAAATAAATACTCCATTTTGAGTATTTTTCCGCCACGAATTCAACCGCGCAGTTCGTTTCACCTAAAAATGACCAAAAAATATAATTAAATATATATTTTAAATACTTTTAATAATTAAACATATTAAAATAGACTAATAAATACCTATAAATACCGACATATCAAATACCCCCAAACTTAGGACTTTGCACGTCCCGAGCAAAGGTGTAGATGACAACACAAACTAAACTAGACTCATAATATAATAATGTACTGACTCAACTAATCCTATACCCGACCCAAATTCATGGAGTTCCTTTGGTTTACCTAGTCACCAAATTAACAAGAAACTCAGAAAATTTCAGAGTTTTGATATGTCAAGTTTCGCAATTCAAACACAATTAAGTTCTCACTTTCAAAACATAGAATCGGTCAATACAAAGGCCGTCAACTAATCACAAGTTTTATTAGTCTATACATTTAAGCACGCAAGTTCAAAATATTACTTAATATAGTGAAAGCACTCGAACTAAATCTTTTATTTGAGGAGTTTCACAACTTCCGCCTTTATTCATTTATTCATTTTTCATTTTTATTATTTTATTTTATTTTTTTTTTTTTTCCAAATTTTTTTCTTTTCTTTTTTTTTTTCAATTAATACGGTCATTGCTCCTCCATTTCCTATGGACCGATTTCCTCACTTTTTCCCACCACAAGTTTCCTCGCTCCATTTCCTACGGAAACTTGTAGGACACTCTACTTTTTTTTATGAAAACTCCTGTTAGTACTTCTCACTTTCACTATAATCAAGCAAATCCCCCAATGTGGATTAAAATAATATAACTTGCATAAATTTGACCATTTATTCATTTTCGTTATCTAACACTAAGTCTAACCATCATCTAAGTCTCTAATCATGAAATCACAAAAATGCAGAGCTACGAACTTGATTAAATGTTTCTCCTAATTTTCTCTAAGTTTCAAGTCAAAAAGGCAACTGTAATTTACTCATCCACAACCAAAGGCATGAACAAAGTTTCGGGTGACTCTAAATAAATAAAACATACTAAATATATACATGAAAGTGTATCAATTCCTAATGAAATGAGAAAAGAATATGAATAGACAAGAAATGAAAGAAATGGAAGAAATGATATAAAACACCACCATTACCATCCAATATCCGTATATAACCGCATAATAAAAAAATTAAACGATCTCACCTGCAGTCTTTCGCAAAAATCCATCCAAAACAATCCATAATCCCTAAAACACCCCCAAACTTATTCCGAACCTTGTCCTCAAGGTTTTAAAACAAGTCAAGGAGTCCACACATAGAAAACAAACAAGATGGTGAAAGAAGAACATGGATTAGAAAGTGATACAAGTTCATGAATAACAAGAAATTTCTAAAAACTAGCAGTGAACGCATTAAATCGCATATGTGAATGACTAAGGATACTAAAGAAAAATAATAATCATAACAAGAGCCAGAACTAGCAAATATAGGAATTAACTCAAAAAAAATTCCAATCAAGTCTTGCGAGCCCGAAGTTATTCAACTAAGGGTGAAATCAACAAGATGATGGAATGAAATTTAGGGTTTTGGGTCTACTCAAAAACCTGCCAATAATGTAGCGACTTAAGTTGGGTATATCCAACCAAGTCTCAAAACACCTAAAATCCTAAAAACATGTTAATTCCCAAAAAAAATAATAATGCTCAAATTATGTTAAAAATGTAATCCAAAGTCAAACCTACAAAATTCAGCGCTCCAACCCTATATTACCTGTAAAAATAAAGAGACCAAATTAGAGAGTTATTAAAAATAAACTAAAACGAAAATAAATGCAAGAAATAAATAAAATAAAATAAAATAAAAATAAAGTTGAGCACTTTCGCCTCCCAACGAGCCGCCTTTCTTTTAAGTCTTTGGCCAGACTTAAAATGATTGATCACGTAATGCCCTCTCCTTTAGAGATGTCGACAACGAATGGCGCATCTACGTAATTAGGCAATGAAACACGCATGCCTTCTTTCAGATGTAGGAGCTCATCCGGAACTTCCAACACGAAAGAATCTATCGTATCAGGATCGTCCAACACAAAGGTGTCGGCAGTGTAGAAGATCTGCAAACGCTCCCTTACTTCCACCCCCTTATAAGGTGTACCATATGTGCATGGGAGGGTGGGTGGTTGTACCAACACCAGAAGTTGGTCTTCCTTGCTCTCTATTTGCGGCTTCTCCGGCTTTTCTAAATTGACATCAATGGTCATCTCATCTTCTCCCTCATTTAAGGCAATGACAATCTCTGGCTCAATTGGAAATACTTCACATTCGTCGGATGTTTCTATCAAATATTCTTCTGGTTCCGTATCCTCATGCACCTCAAGATTTGTGAACTTATCATCACTCACATCCTCCTCTGGGGTAAAAGTGAAGGAAGTTTGCACGTCCGTCAAGGCTGGCAAACTTAAATCGATATTTGGAATCTCATTGCGAGTTCGCCAACTTTCAGGCAAACATTCCATCACTTCCATCATCATATCGTTCAAGGAGAGGCTTTGATGGCACCGTTGATTTCGTTCATGTTGAGGAGCTTAGAAAGGCGCTGTGACGTGAATCCGTAGAAGTCGTTGTGCGGTGCATTTCAGCATAGTCGGAATAGTGATAATTCTCATACGAATAGTGGAGGAATGAATTGTATGGACAATTATGTGTAAGTATTCCCAAGGAAATTAAGTGAGCAATACAAAAAGTAAATACCCTAGGAATTTAAACAAAACTATTAAATAAACATGCGGAAATAAAAACAGTAAAGAAATTGATTAGCGTGCTCATCGCATGCATATGTAATAGTGAAAGCACAAAGTGTGTGTTCCTAGCCCCTAGGGTCAGACTGACGCCATACTTCAGATTCCCAATAGCCTACTAACGACGAGTAGCACTCAAGCAAGGCTAGTATCTGGACCTGGTGGTGGTCGGGGAACCTACTACACACCTACACGTGGCCGTCATAACTCTCGGGTAGCCCTATTCACCGAGATGGCACACGTGCTTTGACCTAGTAGACGTATACACAGAAATGGCATGGAGGGAGTGCCTCAACGTTCGTCCATTACAACACACCAGTAATAGAGTAATGAAAGACAGAAAATGAATTCAAAAGTAAAAGTAAATATTGCTCAAGAAATTTCAGTTGGGATACTACACACCTCACACCGCACTCCATGTCCCATCACTAACCCCCGGTCCGACTTTGCCTAGTCCCGAATATCCTAAATTACAGCCTGTATTGGCCTATTTCCATGTATAAGTGATATTTAGTCATTTGTATGTGTGTTAAGTCATTTCTCATAAATTATGTTAAAACAGTGGTTTATTAGCGCGCTAGGTCTGGGCATTAGCGCGCTAGATGCCCAGATAGTTATACGTTCTTCATCAGGAAGAACATTAGTGCGCTAATTTTCTGGCATGGCACGCTAATTGTCATTAGCGCACTAGATGAACACATTAGCGCGCTAATCGCTATCTGGACATCAATCAGTTACAAATTTTCTGGGTTGTACACAACCCCACCAACCCAAAAACAGCCACAACACCAAGAACACAACTTGATAGCATTAGAAATTTATATAAACAATAACCCAACATCCACCAAAAACGTCACCAAAACCTCTAAAATAAGGTCAAAAGATAGAGAAAGTGGAGGTTTATGTGATTCTCACCTTGCATTTGGTGTTTCACTCTTCCAAGCTCCTTGAATCTCCAAGAGAAATCACCAAACCCTTGTTCCCTCACTGAAATTCTCGGATGAAATGGATAGGAGAGAGAAAAGATGGTGAAACTAAAGTCAAATATGACTTTTTATAGTTTTAATGTGATCTCCCACATTTGTGCATCACTAGGCCATCAAATGGCCTCTATTTGGCCCATTTCTCATCTTCTCATAACTTAAATTGGGACACCATTAACTCACTTGCTTTTGTTCTTATCACAAAAGTCCATTTTCGGGCGTTTCGATGCCTGGTTTCCATCCCGAAACGCGACATACGCGTCCTACCATGTCCGTAACCACCAAATATGCATTCCATATTAATTATTTAACAAATTTTAGTAATTTTGTATGTATTATTTCCCCGGCCTAGTGTTAAGTCAGTTAAACTACTTGGTACCCGCGTCGACACGCATATCGAAGTGACTGCTTAACACTCGGTCTCGCACATCAAATATAATATACTAACTCACATTGCGATGCCATTTACATTATTTCAAAATAAACATCACAATTTAAACAAGTCGACACCCAAAAATAACTATATACCTAGATCCGGGCGTGCACAAGCCTAATTGTGAGTCCCACGAGCGTCTGATATGTCAGCCACGTCTGCAACCACGTTAGAAATAATGACGAATTATATGTAGGCCTTTACACAGGGGCGCCACATAGGCTGTGCACCCCATGTGTGCGCCCCATATATATGTGTCAACAAATCACTTGCCTTTATCAAATTCAAACATCGTACTTAAAGAAACAACTAACAACCAAGTAGTCAGAAGCTGTAGTTTCAAACTTTGCAAATAATGTAGACTAGGCTTAGAGGATTGCCCTTCTCAAGGTAGCTGACTTTGCTTATGGCTCTGTTTGGCAACATTAGCTGATAATTTAGCTGATAGCGGATAATCTAGCTAATAGCTGAAAGGTTAGTAGTTGGCAGCAGAAAACTGATAATCTAGCTGATTAATTGAAACTGTTTGGAAGAAATACCTGATCGAGTGGCTGAGAAATACGAAATAACGTAAAAAGACATGCGATTAACGCATTACTTACAAACCTTCTCTAAAACACACATTATTATTCGATATTACAAATCAGTTTACTGTTTATTATTTAATAATAATTCGTCTAAAGAGAAATATTAAATAATTATTTTTTATTTAGTTAATTTTTCAAATAAAATTTTAATTTAGCATTAATTAATATATTTTAAGGTTTTTGTTTTGAACTTCTATTAATTATAGATTTTAAGGTTATCAAAAGAATGTATTTATCTTTTATTTTTTAAAACATTTATTTTTTTGGACACGTAACATATTTGTTTCGTTGTACTTATGTTTTGTTTGACTAAACATATTAATCTTTTTATCTAAAGAATGTATTTATCTTTTATTTAAAAACGGTATTTATCTTTTATTTCTTAAAACCAAACGTAGTTATCATAATACTCCAAAGGTATGTGGCACATAAGTACGTATAATATAGTGAGGGCAAAACAAATCTCAAAATCTCTTTGTCCGTGTGTTTTTGTTATAAATGTTTCTCAAAAGTTTTGAGGGCTGCTAGGGCACCCAACCATTTAATGAGGGCACCCAATTAATGTGGGCACAAATTGATTTACCTGGGGCACCCAAAATTTAGACCCGAACTACCGAAAATACCCCTCGTGGAAATCCCGCTGCACCCCACCACCCCCAGCACCACCTTCACCGAAATCTTATGAGGGGAATCCCCGAAATCGTGTTTCTCGTGTCTCCCCTTGTGTTTCTCCTTCGTTGTACGAGTTTTTTGCAGTTCGTAGGGTCGGGGTGTGAGCCGATTTCGTCTCCAAGTTAGAGCTCGGTTGAAGATCGTCGAACACACATATTTTGCGCGAAATCGATCGTTTGAATGTATGTTTTTAGTATACTTAAGTTACATTTGGTAGAGTAGTTGTAATGTGTGTGTGGCGGTTTGTAGAATGGTTAAAAAAATGGGAATTCGCGGTTCTCGGCCACACAAAGCCGAGATCGTACTGCTAACTGTCTCGGTCAAGCATGGCCGAGACAGAAGCTAAATTTTTGGGAACTCGAAGTCTCGGCCACAAAGGCCGGAAGAGTTCACAGTGTCTCGATTACGCATGGCCGAGAATACTTCAGTTATCTCGGCCAAGACATGACGAGAGCTAGAATTAGTGCTAGGTAATGTGATGTCGGTGGTGTACAACCGAGAATTTGCTAGTACTCTCGGTTGTACCATTCCGTGACCTATGTACACCTCTCGGTTCTCTATGACCGAGACATCACCATACATCTCGGTCCTGCGAGGTCGATACAATCGCGCACATCGACAGAAACTTCGGATAACCGCAAAAAAAACACAATAAATTTGCAAAATCACCTCAAGTTCGACCTCCTCTTGCACCGTAGCAGTACAATCCTCCATTATATAGTGGAAACAAGTTCGGATTTGAGGAAATTATCAAACCCTATGTTGACAAACAAATCATCATTTTCACAGTTTGTCACAACTAAACAGTTCTAAAAAACCATCATATGGTTGTCAAACATTGTTACTTCGCTGTTGGATGATGTCAATCCGCAAGAATCGATAAACACTCGATAAACGCAATGTGGCTTTGTGGTTCAACCTTGTGGTGGGTGCCCTTTTTTTTGTCAAAATGATTTGTGGGGTTTGAATCATTATATATACAGGGGCAAAAAGGTCTTTTATAGTTTTGCTGGAATTTTTACCAAATAATTTAGGTGCCTTCATGAAAAGGTGGGGTGCCCTTAGCGGCCCTCAAAGTTTTATGTATGTCGGCTATATGTTAACCAATGTATCTTGCGGTGTATAGGATCATTGGCATTCTAGCACTTCTCGAGAACAATAAGTAACCAACCAACTAACCAGCGAACCAACCAATCCCAAGGCGCCAATTCCCACTCTCTTCCTCACTCATGAGTTCCCGCGAAATGCTCCCAACCTTCCTTCCCCCCTTTTTGTGCTTCTACCCACCAATGCCTCTCCACCGACCACCCTCTCTCCGACGCCCACCACCACTCTCGTCTCTCCGACGCCGACGTCAACCCCGCATTCCCTTCCTACCGCCACCCCGTCGCGCCTCCCCTGACGCCGCCGCAACCGCTCTTTTCATCTTCACATCATCTCCTGATTGAGAGAAGATTATCGAGTGATTGCTGCGATTTCAAGGTTCACTTTTTTCTTTTCTGTGATTTCTTCGAAATATTTGTGATCATCGATCTCAGCTACTGATGATTGTGGAAATTGGGTTTCGAATTGGGGGGGTTTCAATTTTAAAAATGACAAATTTGTTGGTTTTGAACGGTTTGTGAATCTAGGGTCGCAAATGTTTACTGGGGATCTTCTAATTTTGTAAAAAATTGATCTTTCAATGTTGCAATGTCGGTTAGTCCCTTAATTTGCGATTTTGAGCCCTGTGTGCATTTGCAGCAATGTGCCAGTGCTACCTTGAGTATATAGGGAATTGTATTCAAAATTCGGAACCTCGGTCTCGACCGATGATGGAAAATGTATAGGATAAATACATATTCTGTACCGGGATTATCGGGGTTACCGGGGTTACAGGGGTTCCGCCTTGTCCGGCGACCATCCCCTTCGTCTTGGAGGTATCAGATTCTTGACCCTGGAGGACCGATCGTTACACAATGGAACCGGGTGTTCCTTATTTGTTGTTTGTTTGCGCTCTTCCTCGATCCGCTTTACTTCTACATGCCTTCAAAGCATGGCCCGGGTTGCTTGGAGAATGATGTGAAATTGGGGATTACCGTGACATTCTTTCGGACGGTGGCTGATCTCTTCTATTTGACGCATGTCATTTTGAAGTTTCGTACTGCGTTTGTTGCACCAAATTCTAGAGTTTTTGGTAGGGGAGAACTCGTGATGGATCCAAAAGCAATTGCAATGCGTTACTTGAAGTCAGACTTCATAATCGATGCCGCTGCTACACTTCCGCTCCCTCAGGTACGTTTCATGTATTGTAATGACTTTTCCATGTTTTAGCTTTACAGCAATGACTAATGCATCAAATTATTCTTCATGCGGTTAAAAATTGCAATACATATACTTGAAATATGGCAGAAAATCCAGCACATGTTTGACATTCTAAATGTTGCAAAATATGATTACATGCTTCATTAATTTGAGACTGAGGATTATTTGAGCAATCTCACCCTAAAGTTCAAACAAATTATGTTGACAAACTGCTTTTGAGAGTCAAGCTTCCTACGGCAGTGTAAAGCATACTTGCCAAATATTTTTCCTTATTTGTCATTGTGAAGTTTTGTATGAGGCCTAATCCAATTCTTGAGAGAGTGTGGGAGAGACTAGTTTTATGTGTAGTGAAGGAATATCAAAGTAGTAAATTGAGTTTAAAGAAGCAGAGACAAGAAACAAGAATAAAGAAGAAATATTTCTCATGAGTAGTCTCGATTTCATTTAAGTTGAATAGCTTAAATACACAAAAAAATACTAACGAAAATCGAAAAATAAGGAAACTACTCCTAAAATAATGCCACTACAATCGATATACCAAGATCACCAAAGAAACTAATCTAAAAACAAGGAAGTAACAACCGAAACATTAGACTAAATCAAACAAATAAATACTCATGAAAAATGAGGCAAAAATTCAACACTCCTCCTTGCTTCGATTCTTTGCACACTCCAAGCTTTTCTCTCAGAATTCAAACTTGCTTGTTGGTAAGGCTTTGGTGAAGATGTCCGCCGATTGATAATCTGTCTTGCAAGTACTTCAACTTAATTGATCCTCCCTTTTGCACATCTCTCGAGAAAAATAATTTGATATTGAAGTGTTTTGTTTTTCCATGAAAAACAGGATTGTTTGAGATAGCAATTGCTTTGCTTGATTGTCCACAAACACCTCTCGTACTTCCTTCTTGCTTCAAATTTAGATCAATCAACACTTTCCTAAGCCACAATGCTTGATTCGCAGCAGCTGTAGCAATGAATAAATTCAAATTCTGCGGTGGATTGTGCAACAATATCTTGCTTCTTAGAACACCAAGTGAACACCCCCGAACCTAGATTAAAACAATAACTCGAAGTACTCTTCATATCATCGTAACCACCATAATCACTGTCTCGAATATCCCCGCAGAACACAATTCGATTTGCACAAAACATAACTCCAAAATTAAGTGTTCCCTTAACATATCTCATAACTCTCTTAGCTTCTGTAAGATGAGTTTTAGTTGCACTATTAGAAAATCTGGATAAGACACTTACAGCATGTAAAATATCCGGTCTAGTTGCCGTGAGATACATGAGACAACCAACCATACTTCGGTAAAAAGTCTCGTCAACTCTTCCAGATTCGTCGTTCTTGCTCAGCTTTTCCTTTTGACACATTGGAGTAGCCACTTCTTTGCAATTCTCCATTTTGAACTTCTTTAAAATCTCTCTTGCATACTTCTTTTGACAAACAAAAAACTCATTTTGCTTTTGTTTGATCTCCATTCCGAGAAAGTAAGCCATCTCTCCCAAATCTGTCATCTCAAATGTCCTTTGCATATCTTGTTTGAAATCTTCAACAAGATTGACATTGCTACCTGTAACCAGCAAGTCATCAACATACAAAGAAACAATCACAAAATTGACTTCATCACCTTTGATGTAGAGGGTAGCTTCACTTGGGCTTTTTTTGAAACCCAACTTCATCAAATGCTCATCAATTCTACTGTACCAAGCTCTAGGTGCCTGCTTTAGCCCATACAAAGCTTTCTTTAGTAGATAAACTTCATCTTCATGGCCTTTAATTGCAAATCCTTCCGGCTGATCGATGTAAATCTCCTCCTCGAGAAAACCATTCAAAAAAGCAGACTTAACATCCAAATGATACACTTTCCAAATTTTTTGTGCGGCAACGGCTAGTAGCAATCTAATAGTATCCAATCTAGCAACAGAGCAAATGTGTCGAAAAATCAACACCATAAATTTGAGCATACCCCTTTACAACAAGCCTTGCTTTGTGCTTGTTGATTGAGCCATTTGCATTCAAATTTAGTTCGAATACCCACTTCACTCCAATCACTTTTCTCGTCAATGAGGTCTTTTCACAAGCTCCCAAGTTTGGTTCTTCTCGATCATGTTCAGTTCTTCTTCCATTGCAGCTCTCCATTTGGGATCATTTTCAGCTTCCCAAAAATCAGCAGGTTCAAGAATTGCTACATTGCACCTTAGGTAAATTTCAGCAAGTGATCTTGTACCTCTAATTGGAACATCATCAATCAATTCATCTTCCTTCAGCTGAAACTTTGAATTGTGAAGTAAATTTGAGGCTGATTTCTCTCCATTCCAGTCCCAAATCTCATTTTCCATGAAGTGCACATCTGTACTTATTAGAATTTTCCTTGTATGAGGTTGGAAAACTCTATAAGCTTTAGAAATTGTGCTATATCCCACAAAAATTCCAGCCGTTGCCTTTTTATCTAGCTTATCTCTTTTGATCTGAGGCACATAAACAAAACACAAGCATCCAAACACTTTTAAATTTTTCAGAGAAGGTTTGAAACCATACCAAGCTTCGAATGGTGTCTTCCCGTCTACTGCTTTTGTAGGAAGCCGGTTGAGAAGAAAAACTGAAGTATGTGCAGCTTCAGCCCAATACTCCTTTGGCAAACTCTTCTCATGAATCATGCATCTAGCCATCTCCATTATTGTACGATTCTTCCTCTCACTTACTCCATTTTGTTGAGGAGTATATGGAGCAGTAAGTTGATGTTCGATTCCAGCCTCCTCACAATACGTGTTGAACTGATTTGATGTGTATTCTTTGCCATTATCAGACCTTAAGGCTTGAATTTGATAGCCACTTTGAGTTTCAATCCACTGCTTAAACTTCCAAAAAATTCCAGCAACTTCTGTCTTGAATTTAAGAAAATAAATCCAACACATTCTAGTGTGATCATCAATAAAAACAATGTAGTACTTTCTCCCATTAAGTGAAGGAGTTCTTTGAGGTCCAGCCAAATCTGTGTGGATTAGTTGCAGCCTTTTAGTAGCCCTCCAAGTTGCTTGCTTGAAAGGAAGTCTTGTTTGCTTTCCAAATTGACATGTCTTGCAATCTGGTAATTCAGCTTCTAAGTGAGGTAAGCCTTGAACCAACTCTTTTCTTTGCAAATTCAACACTGCTGCATGATGAAAGTGACCAAGTCTTTTGTGCCACAATTCTGTGGTAAACTTAATGGCTGAATAAGCTTCAATCTCCTCCTCCGAAGGATCTAGTACGAAGCTCTTTCCCTTCATGTTGACTTTGAACACATCTTCTCCTCTTGAATCCTTGATTAAGCATCGATTGCTTTCAAAGATTACTTTGAAACCCCTTTCGAGTAGTTGGCCTACACTCAACAAATTTTGGTTTATGTTAGGTACAAACAATACATCTTTAATTAACTTTGTACCTGAAACACTTTCGATTGCTATCGTTCCTTTTCCTTTGACTGCAATGAAGTCTCCGTTGCCAATTCTGACTTTGGAGGTTATAGATGTGTCGAGCTCTTTGAAGAGATCTCGATCGAAGGTCATATGATTTGTGCAACCACTGTCAACAAGCCACTTATCGCTTGCATTACTTGAGGCGAAACAAGATGCAACAAAAAGTTGCTCCTCCTCTTCTTCTTGATCAACAACTTGAGCTGCATTTTTATGTTGAAGATTGCCTTGAGTCACATTTCTTTGCTGAGGATTGCTTCTACATATCTTTTGATGATGTCCTCTCTTCTGACATTTCTCGCACTGCTGGTCGGGTCTCCTCCAACATTTAAAAGGTGGATGACCTTTTCTTCCACAATGTTTACAAGGAGGGAAATCAGATTTTGTTCCCATATTAGTTTTAGGGGAATCAAAAACTGAGTTTCCTTTCTTGTTCTTCTCATATTTCTTCCCTTTTCCTCCTTGGTTGAATTGAGTTCTCGCAGCTAATGCACCTTCAACAGCCGCTTGAGATCTCATGAGCCATCTTTGTTCTTGTGCCTGCAAGGAACTTAACAATTCTTCCAAGCTAACCTTTGATAGATTTTTAGTATTTTCCAAAGAAGAAATGGCTGATTCAAATATGTCAGGAACAGTCACAATAATTTTTTCAACCAATTTAGAGTCGGGAAATTCAGAGCCGAGTAATCTTACTTTGTTGGCAATGCCTAGTAATTTGTCGGAATACTCTTTGATGGTCTCCGAATCCTTCATTGTTTGTAGTTGGAATTCTCGTATCAGATTAAAGACTTGCATTGCTCTAATCCTTTCATCTCCTTCGTACTCACTCTTGAGAAAATTCCAAACTTCAAATGCTGATTTCTTTGTCATGATTCTGACAAAAACTTCTTCCGAGATCTCGCAAAAACAACGAGGCTTTAGCCTTGGACTTTCTAGTTTTCTTCTCCTTGTGATTCTTGAGCTGCGCCATTGTTGGATTTTCCTGCAATGGAGGAACTTCGTAGTCCTCTTCAACAGCATCCCGGAGATCATGCGCCTCTAGATATGCCTCCATCCTGGCTGCCCATACATGGTAGTTTTCACCATTAAACACTGGTGGTGCTAGTGAAGTGAAGGGCTTTTCAAGTGATTCTGAATCCATGAAAGTAGATGGATATCTAGGCCTTTCAAAGGTGGATTTTACTCAGTTATAGGTCCCTCGAGATGACTGCTCTGATACCAATTTTGAAGGAATATCAAAGTAGTAAATTGAGTTTAAAGAAGCAGAGACAAGAAACAAGAATAAAGAAGAAATATTTCTGCAGTAGTCTACTGATTTCATTTAAGTTGAATAGCTTAAATACACAAAAAAATACTAACTGAAAATCAGAAAATAAGGAAACCACTCCTAAAATAATGCCACTACAACTGATACACCAAGATCAGTCAAAGAAACTAATCTAAAAACAAGGAAGTAACAACTGAAACATTAGACTAAATCAAACAAATAAATACTGCAGCAGCTGAGGCAAAAATTCAACATGTAGGCTTAAGTTCGAGAGTGGTTGTTGCTCCAAAATGCCGAGGCAACTTGAAGTTCCCACTTGAACATATTGTATGCCAATGTCTTTCTATTCAACTAGTTGATACGGGACTATTCTCACATCTCCAACACTCCTCAAGTCCAACTGCTCGGCCAATTGGGACTTGCTTCCAATTTAGTAAGCCTGGGTTTGTTTTCTTTTTCGAGTCTCAAAGGCCTCTTTTTCTTCTTGGGTGTGTACTCTAGAACATCAGAGGCCACAAGTCTTCCAACATTTTTTTTTTTTTTTTGGACTTTGGATCTTTAATAGCCCTAATACCAAGTGAGTTTTTGTATATGGCCCATTCCAAGTCTTTAGAGTGCGGAAAGACTAGTTGTATATGTAGCTTTAAGCTTAGAAAGGTGGTTGCTCCAAAATGCCAAGGCAACTTTAAGTTCCCACTCCAAACATATAATAAACCAATGTCTTTCTATTCAACTAGTCGATATGTGACTATTCTCATATCTCCACTAGTATTATTAGAGTACAATTAGTAGTTAAGAACTCCATAACTTGTAATCTATTCAACTTTTTGCTTTACTGTATTTGTCAAAATTATGAATGAAGAAAGGGAGAAAACAACATTTGCAAGGGAATCAAGACAGATATTTAAGTCTGCAACACTTTCATGAAAATACATGGTGCCCCATTTGTTTCAATTGGTCCTCATACAATGTACATAATATTATTTTCTTAGACTTTTGTAATTTCTTACAAAATTTTCTTTAGACTTCACTTCCTAGTTTCTATTACCTATAGCCTGGGCCTCGCCTCACATATGCAAATCAATTGATTACGCTTGCGAGTTGAAAATCTTGTTGAATTTAGCAAATGTTCTTTGCTGATTAACTGCATTCTTTTGAATTTTTATTGTCCTTACTTTTGGAAGGTAAAGTTAACTAATATCATCATCTTGTCAAATTAGATAGAGTAAATGACTTGTTTGCCAATTTAGACTTGTAAAGAATCACCTCTTACTTTGTTTTTTCAGATCATCAACTGGTTTATTGTGCCGGCAATAAGAAGCACCACCGCTGATCATGCTAACAACACTCTTACTCTTATTGTCCTCCTCCAGTATATACCTAGATTATTTCTAATATTTCCCTTGAATCGACGGATCATCAAAACTACTGGGGTAGTTACAAAGACTGCTTGGGCTGGAGCTGCATATAATCTGCTTCTCTACATGCTAGCCAGTCATGTTCGTTACAGCTTCCCTACTGACTGAATATTAAATGTTGTTCCATGCAATAAATATCATGCTCTAGCCGATGAATTGTCATTGTTTCTCATTCACTGCAGGTTTTAGGTGCTTCCTGGTATCTTATGTCTGTTGAGAGGCTGCATACATGCTGGAGAAGCGAGTGCGAGAGGGAGATGACTCCTGGTAACATGATACCTTGTAGTCCTATGTATCTGGACTGTAATACTTTGGAGAATCCTGAAAGAAAAATCTGGGTGAATGTTACTCGTGTGCTTATGAATTGTGATGCCAGGCGTAAAGGGATTCATTTCACGTATGGAATGTTTACAGATGCTATAGCAAATGACGTGGCCTCTTCAGTTTTTAGAGAGAAATATCTGTATTGCCTTTGGTGGGGTTTGAAAAATTTAAGGTATGGTTTTCCTTGTTTTGATCATTTGCTTACGGAATGCATTTGATACCCAGTGCATCTTTTTCTTGTCTGGAACAATATGGATCAAAAGACAAAAGTATTTCAACCACTGTATAGCAAATGTGTGCATCAAAAGTATGTCACCTTATTATTTTCCTGATTATATTCATAAATTGTTTTCTGCTCAGTATTTTCAGAATTGTTGATAGTAAGTTGCTTATGCTTGTTAGTGACTACTGGCTTCACAGCCTTTTCTAGATTCATCTTTTCTGGCTACCTCTAACACATCTTTCTTGTTTTTATCCAGTTCATATGGACAGAATATCACAACGAGCATCTATACCACTGAAACGGCATTTTGCATTCTCATATGCATTGTGGGTTTAGTTTTATTCTCTCACTTGATTGGCAACATGCAGGTAACAATAGCTTTAGTTTTCTTTCTTTAGTTTATTTCGTTTTTGTGATGTTTTGAATAAAGCATCCTTTCATCATTGTAGTAGAATCATGAACTTTAAATTCTGTGAAATCCCATTTGAATTATTTGATTTCCAATGATTGGATGATAAATTAAATTCTTTCTTAATCGAAAATAAAAAATTGAAGGAAATTATAAAAAGAAAAACAATAAGGTATTTATAGTGTCATGACATCTATTGTAATTGTCTAAATTACTAATGAGCTTATCCTGCTCCCTTCTGAAAAAGGAAGTAGATGTCCTCATTATGATTTGTTTATTGAATCTGAAGTCCAATGATGAAATGATTTGTTAATTTTCGTTTGTTCATATGATTGCTGTGCACACTTAAGCTTGTGCATTTAATATTTGAAATTCCAAAACATGTGTAATACTTCTGTCCTTGAGCAACTATAATCGATTTGTTGTGGTTTAAGCGTGTTGAAAGCTTACTATTATGTGTTCTTGTCCCTTTCAACTTTGCCTCTCTTCACAGACCTACTTGCAATCTATGTCGGTTAGACTTGAAGAGTGGAGAGTTAGGCGAAGAGATACGGAAGAATGGATGAGGCACCGCCAGCTACCTTTGGATTTGCAAGAACGTGTTCGCAAGTTTGTTCAGTATAAATGGCTTGCCACAAGAGGAGTAGATGAAGAATCCATTTTGCAGTCTTTGCCTTTGGATCTTCGTCGTGATATTCAGCGTCATTTATGTCTTGGTCTTGTGCGGCGTGTAAGTAACCTTATGTCTTATCTCTGTTGTTTTCATTACGCTTTCTTTCTCAGTATATTTTACCCTTTTTACTTCAATATTAGGTACCACATGTTTTACTATCGTTTCTATAGATGAGATGTAGTTCAAGTTAATGCCGAAAGAGAAATGAAATCTACCTTTAAGTTGTCAAATGTGAATATAAATGTTTGGAATCATAAATCAGTTGTGGTAATCAGAACTGATCAGAATGATTATATATACTACTTCTGGCTTGATGTCACCACTGTTCTGTTTCGCAGGTACCTTTCTTTTCACAGATGGATGATCAGCTTCTGGATGCGATATGCGAACGCCTTGTCTCGTCCTTGAGCACAAAAGACACTTACCTTGTTCGTGAAGGTGATCCCGTGAATGAAATGTTATTTATCATTCGAGGGCAATTAGAAAGTTCCACAACAAATGGGGGCAGATCTGGATTCTTCAATTCGATCACTCTAAAACCTGGTGATTTCTGTGGTGAAGAATTGCTGACTTGGGCCTTAATGCCTAACTCAACCTTACACCTTCCATCATCAACTCGAACTGTTCGAGCCCTGGGTGAAGTTGAAGCTTTTGCACTTCGTGCTGAAGATCTCAAGTATGTCGCGCATCAGTTCAAACGTCTTCATAGCAAGAAGCTCCAGCATGCTTTTAGGTATTATTCCCACCAATGGAGAACATGGGGAGCTTGCTTTATCGAAGCCGCATGGAGAAGGTTCAAAAAGAGGAAGCTAGCCAGGGACCTGGAAAGACACGAAAGCCTATCCTACTTGCCAATTCCTGGTCAAGATGAATTTTTGGATGAAAATTATGCAGAGAGCAGTCAAGAGGACGATGCAAACCAAGGCCAGAATCTAGGAGCCACGATACTTGCGTCTAGATTTGCTGCAAATGCTAGAAGAGGAATTGGACAGAAGGTCAAAGGAGTCGACCCAGATGATCCAAGCTTAAAAATGCCAAAGCTTTTTAAACCAGATGAACCTGATTTCTCAGCAGATTCGTAGAAACAGTTGACTGTATAGCAGATTATTTGAATGGAGCTAATGAGAGGTTAGTTTGGAATGTTCTTAACATTGATGTATACTCAGCTCTAGTGCTAGTTACATTCTTAGTTATTCATTTTGGATGAAGAAAATGAGTCTCGCTCTGATCACTTGTTTTTGCTGTTTATTTTTTATTTTTTTTCTTTAACTGTTACTGCTTTCTGGCCCTTCACAAAAACTCAATGCATGTATGTTGTAACTCGGTAGCAATGCAATCTTACAGATTTTACTTTTTTGATTATTTTCAGGTTCATGACTCTTTGTTTTCCTTCCAATCTCTTTTCCCTTTCCTATTACACAAAACTTAGACTATGCATATAATCTGCATGCATATTTTCCTCTTATTTACTACTAATTGGATTGCCAAACGACAATGCTTGAGTAAACACTGTCAGATGTTGCAGAAGCACATAATAAAATTTTAGAAGTGTAAGTGTAATTTATATGCCGAAGAACCATTTGTGTGATTTGGTATTAATTGTTGGAACAAATAGCTTCAGATAGAAAATGCAACATGAAAATGGTATAACCAAACAGTGACTTGAGGCGCGTAATCGCTATCTCTTAGACAAGATTTCTCCCTACATTGGGAAAATTGAAACTTGCCTTCAGGATACGATAAAGTCTCTAATGGTTGTTGGATGATGTGTGTGTAACACAACTCCAACCAAGAACACTATTTGAAGAACTTTTGAGAGAATGATGCTATGGCTTAAGAACACAATTTGATCCAAAAATCTTGTTTTTCAATGTTTCTCAATGTCTCAATGTATTTCAATGTGTTTTGTACGTATTAGAGTCCTTTAATTTATAAAAATTAAGGGACTTGGTGTCTATCCACCAAGATGTGAGTTTTGGTGCGAAAAAATGGACAAAATACGGATAAAATAAGTCCCAAAACTTGCAACTTTTCGTTTAGGGCGCTGAGGCGTCGACCCGACGCTTCAACGCCCAAAACATTGAGTTTTATGTGGCTGGTGCTAAGCTTAGCGCCACAGCGCTAGACATAGAGAGCCTATTTTTTCTTCTTTTTTAATCCTACAATTTCCCCCCATTCACAAATTATATGGACATATAAATTAAAAATCTCACTTAAGGAATAACGCGGCCAAAAAACATACAACATCATTCCAAAATCAATACATAAATGAGAAATGTCTTTTGTACTAGAAATTTGTACTTAGTGCAAACATTTCAAAGTTTCATCAGGTACTATGGTGAACGGATATTGAACCAATAATCCTTACGACAAAACTGGAAATATCGCACATACCGATTTCATGTAAGTAAGAGTGTTATGTTGATTGCACGTTATGGCCTTGTGCAAATCCTATCTTTCTTGAGTGCTCTAGAGTCGGATAGGCTCATAAGAAGCGGCCATACTTCTACACCCATATAGGTAAGTCTACTTAAATGAATTTGCCAGTCACTCTATTCGACTTATTAAGACCCAATTGTCAACCTCTGTCATGCAGAAACCAACATTAGAACCAAGAAATGACCTTTTATAATATAAATCTTTTAGTGTTCTGTAATCTTCACTTGACTTGTTAGTACCACATTGAAGTTATTTTGTATTTTCAAGAATTAAGTTGGGTTCCCATTAAGTGACGATTAATTTAGGAAAATCTAAGTCCCATTCCTTTTGATGTCTAAGATACCATATCTCTAACAAGACCCTTTATTATTGGATTTGCTAAATTCTTGTTAGATTCCACATAATCGATCGTGACAACCCCATTTTTGAGTAACTATATCAAAAGATCATGTCTTAGACTTATATGTCTAGACTTCCATTATAAGTCTTGCTTTCGACTTTATAAACATTCCCTTATTACAATTGATCACTATATCTAGACATGACTTATTGCATTATGGTATGTCCATTAATAAGTTTCTAAGTCATTTCGATTCCTTGCATTTGCTAGGGCATTAATTTATGATTCTACTATGAATCACTATTTCTTTGGGCCCTAAAGAAACAACCAATCTTCCTAGTGTATTAATATTTGAATGGATGTAACTCTTCCAATATGTACACAAGTATCAAAGTAATCAATACCATGCTTTTGTTTGTAGCCCTCAGCCACCAAACTATCCTTGAACTTATTTATAGTTCCATTAGTATTCAATTCCCTTTGAATACTCATTTGCTCCATATTGGCTTTGATCTTGGTAAGAGATCAATAAAACCCAAGTTTAATTCAATAGAATTGAATTAATCATTTCATCATTGATCGCTTTTTTTCGAGAAACCAAAACATCTTTTGATGAAGAATTATATTGAAACGAAACATGATCACATTTCATTTTAAGGACAAATTTTATTTGTTCCTTAACTTCTCATATGCTGTCTTCAACCAAATTAGTTAATCTAGACACAAAGATTTATCCATCTTTTGTGTTATGTTTCTTCTTACTTTATCATTTTTAGTAGGAGGATTAATCCTTATTCATTAGAAGATTTTGAAAACAAATTTTCTAGATTTCCACGATTGTATTCATTAGAAGAGTTTTTAGAAAACTCCGCTAGATTCCTATAATATGACTTCATAAGTATTAATTGTGCAAACTAACCAATATAGCCGCATCATCCTTAGTGTAAGGCAAATCACAAGTTTCCATAAGATAATTATTTAATTATCTATCATTCATAAAGGCTTTTGAATCATATTAATTTCAATTATATCGATGCCATTAGAATAGAATTAATCTTAATATATATAGATGCCGTTAGAAGAAAATTTGTGAAAACTCTTCCAGATATCTGGGATTAGAATCCTCATCCATGTATACTTTGTTTTATTTTAGTAAATAAGAACATCATTGGAGGCTTACAATTAAACTCACTGCATTCATAAGCGTATATAATTTCACATGTATAGGCATATAATTAATTTCGCATCCATTTTGTTTAAATAATTATAATTAATTTGCTATACATATGCCAATTATATCCAGCAAGCAAGCAATATACATATTTGCACCTAATTCACAGCAAATCAAAATTTTTGTCTCATGACCGAAACGATATATGCATCAATCATATCTCATATATACCCATTATTGTCATGCGAACACAAAACAACATAGGTAAAGGGCATCACAATATACATATCTTAGTCAAATATATATATATATATATATATATATATATATATATATATATATATATATATATATTCATCAATTCATGAGAATTCAATTGTATATCTCTAATCACTTGTAATCATTATACGCACCCATGATAATCATTAATCACTATGATCAGTATGTATATATAAATTAATAGTGAACACATACCAAAATTTCATGATAGATCGCTAAATCCAAACATGAGAGCAATTGATCAAAATTACCTGTAGTCGCTGTCCTCTCCATAAATTACTAAGAATCCCATCCGAAGAAGCAATGGAGAATAAATCTTATCTAAAAATTGTTGGAACACATAACTTCAGACAAAAAATGCAAGATAAGAATGGAATAACCAAATTATGACTTAAGGTGCATAATCGCTATCTTTTAGACAAGATTTTTCCCTACTGGTTGAAACTGTGTATACACAATGGAAAAATTGAAACTTGCCTTCAGGATACAATCAAGTCTCTAATGGTTGTTGGATGATGTGTGTGTAACACAACTTCAACCAAGAACACTCTTTGAAGAAATTTTGAGAGAATGATGCTATGACTCAAGAACACACTTTGATTCGAAAATATTTTGTGTTTCAATGTTTCTCATTGTCTCAATGTATTTCAATGTATTTTGTATGTACTAGAGTCCTTTATTTTATAGAAAACTAAGGGACTTAGTGTCTATCCACTAAGGGGTGAATTTTAATTCGAAGAAATGGACAAAAAACAGAGAAAATAAGTCCCAAAACTTGCAATTTTTTGTTCTGGGCATTGAGCTTAGTGCTAGACACGTAGAGAGCCAATTTTTTTTCTTAATTCTTAATCCTACAATTTTGTCGACATAAATTGCATTACGAGTGATTATTTTCTTCTTAGAGTGATTAGTTAACTTATCCAACTACAGTTCTAAAGTGAATTGGATTGTTAATTTTTGTATTTTTCAATGTTCCCATTAATGCTTAAAATGTACTGACGATACCTGCATTAATTTCTAATTTTGCATCATCACAAATTATAAATATTTATTATGAAGAGTGATTGAATAAACAAAAAACCTGATACTTTTTTTGGTCATAAACAGGTTGATAGCCCTATTGTATTTTTTCATACTATTGTTGGATAAAGTGTATTGATTTAGAAGGATTTAAATAAATGCACACTGTTGAACAAAATGTTCACAGGTTTCATAAACCCTAGATGAAGAAGAAGAGAAATGTTGAAAACCAGATTTGAGAGAAAAGCCTTCTCTCTCCCATGTGGTTTTCGTTCATTATATATGAAAGTAAGGGAGTGAATACATACCACACGATCTAACACATCTACACCGTTAGATTCGTGAGGCACATATCGAGCGCAATACACATATACACACTCACATGACTCACATGTGCTTGGTACAGTAATAAAAGGTACCACAATAACTTTATACAAATTACTACAACCGTAACTAATGATTTATTCTCACATCCCCCCTCAAACGTAAGGGCAGTGACACTACACCAAGTTTGCTCTCGAGAAAATAGAAGCGAGAATGAGCAAAGGCTTTGGTGAAGCAGTCAACAATCTGATCATGACTCGCCACATGTTAAACCAACAATTTACCAGCTAACACCTTATCACACACATAATAAATATTTAACTCAATATGTTAAGTCCAAACATGGTAAACTGGATTGTGTGCGAGAGCTTGAGCACTAATATTATCACACCAAACATCAGGAGAGGTAGGTACATTAATACGAAGCTCAGCTAAGAGTGACTCAACCCAATATATCTCAGCAGAAACTTGTGCAAGAGCCCTATACTCGAACTTTATGTGTAACGACCCAAATTAATTAAATCAGAATTAGCGTTAATCTTGGGATTAACGGTCGTAATTCGGGCGTCACGTGGTAAGTTCGGTTGGATCGGACACGAGAATCAAGGGAATATATTATTTGTGTATGATAGTTATGTATATGTGGGGTTTAAAATTATTATTATTATATTACACCGCATGTGTGTACATCGATATCAGGTGAGTTAATGTAACAGGCGTTCACCTCGAAAAGCGTGCCAATGCGGGTATTGAGTAGGTGATCTACAGGTACACTAGAAAACTCAACTAATTCACGTTAGGATGACTAGTTAATCAACATAAAAAGGGTAATGTAACCATAGGCTAAGTGATTAAATTAAAAATAATAGGCTATGATGTACCTCAAAATGCGTGTCGAGACGCGGGACATCGAGTGTTGGTTAGACGAACGTTAGTAGGACCACAAGTTGGTTAATTTTAATAAATAAAACACTAACCATAAGTATTATGATGGGCCTAAGCTAGGTATTGAGATCAAATAAAAAAAGGCATATAGTTGGTGAAATTAAATTGGAAACCGTAGGACTTTCTTAGAGATACGCATTGGCACATCTAGGAGCTATAAGAGTATCAATTGGTGTCACTTGAGTTTGGTGAGTGGAAGTAAGTGGGCTAAATGGCAAGAGATAGGCCATTAGATGAACATCAAGATACGTAAATACATTGAGATCAAGAGCTAGAAATGCATATCACCTTAATATGTAAGATGGTTGAATCAAAAGCATGCAAATGAAACCAATTTGATTTCAATTGACTGAAGAGAAGAGAAGGAGGCTGGGAAGCTGGAATTCAACCATTTTGGAGTTCAATTGGAGGATTTAAACTAAAGTAATCATCATCTCCATCATCTACCTATCATATGAACTAAATTTTGTATGTTCTTGGTAAAATTTGAATTAGAGGGTTAGTTCCTTGGTTTTTATGAAAAATTAATAAAATATGTTTTGTGATCACTTTTAATTAAGGATTCACAACCGATTTTGAATAAATCGGTGTTTTGAAGAATTTGGGAAAAACAAGTGGGAAATCATAAATTTGAGGAGTTTGATTTAGTGGATGTTCTGAGGTTGATGTAAATAATGTTTTGAAGTCACTTTGGTGTGGAGAGTATGGTTGTGGGTCTAGTTAGCTAATTAGGGAATTTGGGACAAAACTCTGGAGCGGGGAATTATGTCACATAGGGCAATTAGCGCACTAAACGTTCTGATTTTTCAAAATGAAGAACAATAGCACGCTAGACAGATCCCATAGCCTACGCACTAAGTAGACCCATTAGCACGCTAATACCAGACAAAAACTAAATTAAAGGGTATGTTTTAGGATTTTTGACTTAAATACATACCCAAAAACCTATAAACATACTAAATATGTAAAATTGGAGTTCGGGGACATAGGGGACCATAACTCAGGTATTAGGGAGCTAGTTGGTTGGATTTCGGGAGTTCGCGGAAGTCGGAGCGTGGATTAAGGTAAGTAAACCCATTGGAATGCCTCACATAATTCATGATTTGTTTTATCGATGTCAGATTACACGTGTGACTGTTGGTGAGCAAATAGGGGGTTTCAATCCTATTTCGGTTTGCATATATATTGGTTGTGGCTAAATCGTCTGCACGGGTTACTTATGAGAGTGCTCGTTTCGATGGTAGTAGGATATACTTGCGACCGTCTAGAGGGATTATGGTGGTCTTGAAGTGTAACAGCATTGGGAAGGGGTCATGCTATTTACTAAAGTTGGGATTTAGTCACTATAAGCCTATAAGTATATGCATGGCTCTTATTCTATTTTATCGATTACTGGCTAGTTTGGGTCAGGGTTTTCTCGTAAATATATGATTGTTTATTTAATCTTGCTTTAATTCCAAGCACGTTTAATTGGTATATGCTGTTTATTTATTTCGCGCTACTGATTTTGCTTATCGTGTGCTGCCTACATTCAAGGGAATATGACGTACTATTGTCAGGTGTTATATTTGCTTGTCTCGTAGATTATCATTTTTATTTCATGAATATTATGTTGATTTCTTTTAGGATTTTACTTACTGGAATTGTCACTGTATTTGTTGGGTGGTCGAGCACAGATCCTTCGACGAGCAAGGGCAAGGGTAAGGAGGTACTGAACGACTACCTCTGAGATTGTAAAGCTAGCTCGTGCGACTACAGTATGTATGTATTTATATTTTTTTTCAGGTTTTAGGGACCGCGAAACATTGATTACATGTATATGAAACCTTTGTTATACTTATCTTGCCTTGATATATACATGCTATCTTTTGTCGGGTTTTCCACTACTTACGATTGTTAAATGTTGCATAATTTACTCATTTAAGATTTCCGCTTTAGAATTTTATTATAACTTGATAAATCGATAAACTGGCTAATGAAATCATTAATATTTATATGGAGATTAATTAGCTAAGTTAAGGTTAAATGTAAAAGTGTAAGTAACCAGTTAGGTCACGGGGTGTCAAGGATAAGCGGGGCCAAGACGTAGCAGGGCTTGGTGAAGTTGGGTGTTACATGGCGGGTAGCAAGGTAGCCTAAAATTTGGGGCCACTACAGTTTTGGTATCAAAGCATGGTCGACGAAGCCTAAGATCTTTTTATTTAACTTGATACCACAGTTTGGTATCAGAGCGTGGTCGAGTCTATAGGAGTACACATAGTTGATCTTTAACCTGATACTAATGCTATAGCTGGTGTTAGAGTGAGGTCGATAGGGCCTAGGATGAAATATAAAGGAAAGATAATAAAACTTAAACAAACATTAGATGTGGAAACCCGAAGATCCTGACTTAGAACTCTAGTTGGGAAATTGACTTGAGATGAGTAGAGATAGGTTTATATACATGCTATATTTTGTTATATATATATGATATACGTATATATATGAAGTTAACTCGAAGCATGTTTCTCGATGCAGATCATGGATGGACAGTCTACTACTCATTGTGAGACTGGACATACTAGCAATGTAGGGATTCCCTTATTATGGCGAGTGTAGAGGATTTATTTTCGGCTTAGAAGATTTAGATGGCCGAGGTACTACGATTATTACAGGAAGAGACCGCCGCATTGACAACACTTGTTGCAGTGGTTGCAACACCTCGAGACTCAAGAGTGGTTATAACACATACAGGGACAACTGTCACCCTGGTTATTTCCCACACACCAGTGGAGAGAAACAGGAAAATAGAGCTACAACTATTATTGTTCCACTAGTGATGCTGACTCCTACGCCTCCACCCACGACTATAGATCAGTTGACTGCTACTACGTCGGGATTCGTAAATGTTGAGGAAGTTCATGAATTTTTAGCCAGGCTTTTTTTATGGAGGTGGTGACCCTGAGGCTGCAAGGAAGTGGATCGTATCCCATCATCGATTTCATAAGCTGATGAGGAATGATGAGAGCGTCCAGGCGCAAGTATCCGAAATATGTTTGAGAGGCCATGCAGCAGTCTGGTGGACCACATATATAGATACCTATCCAGTGCTGACGACATGGGCTGAGTTTAGAGAGTTATTCTATGACCAATATATACCTAAGGAGGTGAGGTTGAGATTGAGGGATGAGTTTTTGACCCTGAAATAGGGTAGCTGAAAACTGATACAATATACGGAGTGATTATGGTATCTACTTCAGTTTGCTATGGATGTGGTTGGGACTGAGCAACTACAGATATACTATTTCACACGAGGGGTTGATGACAGGATTGCTGAGGCAGTAGTGGCATCTGAAGGTTATACTCTGCAGGAGATATTCGATCGAGTTTTAATACACGAGATCTTCTTGATGCAAAGAGAGGGTAGACATATTACTAGGATAGAGGTACAAACTAGACAGAGCTCTGAACAGAAGAGACAGAGAGATCGTGACGATAAAGAGGACATATAGTACGGTTGAGACCATATCGATGATGGTCAAGTAGCCAACGCTTATGCTATACCCGCATTACCAGCGCCACCGCTAAGACAAGTATAGGACTAGGGAGAAGGGGACTGGAGATCGCAGGGTCAAGGCCGGAGGTCAGGATTTGGTTATTCGACTACTTGTTTGCAGTATTGGCAAGAGGGGCACATTAAGAGGGATTGCCCCAAGAGATCAATGACTCCATCAATGGTGGCACCGGTGCAGACTCGAGAACCAGTGCACGTGGTAACTGAGCCCAGCCGGGAGATGTTCCAGCAGCAAGTTTAGGGTATGTCATTTTTTAATTTTAATTTTTAATTATTACAATTTAAGTTCATGCATGCATGGTGGTACTGTGATGGTACTATGGTAAACCATATTGATATGATGGTAAATTATTGTGTTAGGATATGGGATTGTCATAGGTCGTATGATGGCATGGGATTGTCATGGTGAGTAAGAGTAGGTCATGGCATGGCTCGAGATTGTCCTTGTGAACTAAGGTAGGTTATGGCATGCCATGGGATTTTCATAGTGTGATATGTTGTTTACGACTATTATGTTACGATATATGATAGGAGAGGTTTACAATCGCTGGTGTTAGGTAACTGGGTTAGGGAAACTTGAACACAGAAATCGAATTGAGAATAGGTTACGGAGATGTTAGAAAGAGAGTAACTGATTTCGACCACCTTGGCAACATGCACCTATGTCTCAGGGTAAAACTATGTTCCCTGCGATGGGAGTAGCAGGGTGTTCAACGGACTGAAGAAGGGTACTATTAAGGTGTGAGGTTTAGTACACATGGATAGGTTAGATGCACAAGAATTTACTTGAGAATTAAGTTTTTATGATGAGATTTCTCCTAGTTAGGAAGAACTGTAACGACCCAAATTAATTTAACTATGATTAGCGTTAATCTCAAGGATTAACGGTCGTAATTGGGTGTTACGTGGTAAGCTCGGTTGGATCGGGCATGATAACTGAGAGAATATATTATTTATGGATGATGGTTGTGTATATGTGGTGTTTAAAATTATTATTCTTATATTGCACTGCATTTGTGTATGTTGCTATCGAGAGAGTTAGTGTGATGGATGTTCACCTCGAAAGGTGTGTTAACGCGGGTATTGAGTAGGTGAACTACATGTACACTAAGAAACTCAACCAATTCATGTTAGGATGACTAGTTAATCAATTTAAAATGGATAATGTAACCATAGGCTAAGTAATTAAATTAAAAACAATAGGCTATGATGTACCTCGAAATGCGTGCTGAGACGCGGGGCATTGAGTGTCGGTTAGACGAAGGTTAGTAGGACCATAAGTTGGTTAATTTTGATAAATAAAACACTAACCATAAGTATTATAATTAGATCAAACGAAAAAGGCCTATAGTTGGTAAAATTAAATTGGAAACCAAAGGGCTTTCTTAAAAATATACATTGGCGCATCTAGGAGCTATGAGAGTATCAATTGGTGTCACTTGAGTTTGGTGAGTGGAGTTAATGGGCTAAGTGGCAAGAAATGGGCCATTAAATGAACCTCGAGATACGTAAACACATTGAGATAAAGGGCTAGAAACACATATCACCTTATAATATAAGATGGTTGGATCAAAAGCATGCAAGTGAAAACAATTTGACTTCAACTTGATGGAGAGATGAGAAGGAGATAGGGAAGCTGAAATTCAACCATTTTGGAGTTTAATTGGAGGATTTAAACTGAGGTAATAATCATCTCCATCATTTACTCTATCACATGAACTAAATTTTGTGTGTTCTTGATAAAATTCGAATTAGAGAGTTAGATCACTGGTTTTGATGAAAAATTGATGAAATATATGTTTTGCGATAATTTTTAATTAAGGATTTACAACTAGTTTTGAATAAATTGGTGTTTTGAAGAATTTAAGAAAAACTAGTGGGTAATCACATATTTGAGGAGTTTGATTTAGTTGATATTCTGAGGTTGACGTAAATGATGTTTTGAAGTCACTTTGGTGTGGAGAATATGGTTGTAGGGTCTGATTAGCTAATTGGGGAATTTGGGACAGAATTCTCTAGTTGGGAACTCTATCAAAGAGGGCAATTAGCGTGTCAACTAGACTGGTTAGTGCACTAACTAGACTGGTTAGTGCGCTAGTTGTTCTAGGTTTCCTATTGTTTTTCAAAATAAAGAACAATAGCTCACTAGACAAACCCCCTAGCGTGTTAGGCGGACCCATTAGCGCGCTAATGCCAGATAAAAATTGAATGGAAGAGGATGTTTTGGGAGTTTTGACTTAAATACATGACTAAACACCTATAAACATTTTAAATATGTAAAATTGGACGTTAGGGACTTAGGGGACCGTAGCTCAGGTATCAGGGAGCTATTCGAGTCGAGTTTTGGGAGTTCGGGGAAGTCGGAGCACGAATTGAGGTGAGCAAACCCATTAGAATGCCTCATAAAATTAATGATTTGTTTTATCGATGTCGGATTATATGTGTGACTGCTGGTGGGCACATATGGGGTTTCACTCCTATTTCGGATTGTGTATATATTGGTTATGGCTAAATCGCTTGCACGAGTTACTTGTGATAGTGCTTGTTTTGACAATAGTAGGATATAATTGTGACCGTCGAGAAGGATTATGGTAGTCCTGAAGCGTAGCAGCGTCGAGAAGGGGCCAAGTTGTTTACTGAAGTTAGGATTTAGTCACATAAGCCTGTAAGTATATACGTTATTCTTATTCGGTTTTATCGATTACCGGCTGGTTTGGGTCAGGGTTTTCTCGTAATTATACGGTTGTTTTTTTAAATCTTGGTTTAATTCCGAGCACATTTAATTGGTATATGCTGTTTATTTATTTCACGCTACTGATTTTGCTTATTATGTGCTGCCTACATTTATGGAAATATGACGTACTATTGCCAGGTGTTATATTTGTATGCCTCATAGATTATCATTTTTATTTCCTAAATATTGTGTGGACTTTTTTTGGGATTTTACTCATTGGAATCGTCACTGTATTTGTTGGGTGACCGAGTGCAGATCCTTTGATGAACAAGGGGAAAGGTAGGGAGGTACTGGGCGACTACCTTTGAGATTATGGAGCCAGCTCGTGTGTGACTACAGTATGTTCATATTTATATTTTATCGGGTTTTGGGGAGTGTAGAACACTGATTACATGTATATGGAACCTTTGTTATACTTGATATATACATGGTATCTTTTTCCGGGTTTTTCAGTACTTAGGATTGTTAAATGTTGCATAATTTAATCGTTTAAGACTTTTGCTGTAAAATTTCATTATAACTTGATAAATCGATTAACTGGCTAATGAAATCGTTAATATTTATATGATGATTAATTAGCTAAATTAGGGTTAAATGGAAAAGTGTAATCAACTAGTTAGGTCACGGGGCATCAAGGATAAGCGAGGCCAAGACATGGTAGGGCTTGGTGAAGTGGGATGTTACATGGTGGGTAGGTAGGCGGCCTAGAATTTGGGGCCACCACACTGTGCTTGACTTGACAACAACCTATTTCTTGGGCTGCAAAGAAATCAAATTGGACCCAAAAAATATAACAAAACTGGTGACAAATAAGTGAGAACTCAGTCTAAACCCAATTCCCTTATCTGATGTATAGTTGAGATAACGCAATACCCATTTTAAAGCTTGCTAATGTGTCAAAGTAAGGCAACGCTGATACTAACTCAACCGGTTTACAATAAATGCAATATCTGGTCGAGTATGAACTAAATATTGTAAACCTCCAAGAAGGCTACAATACAACGTAACATTGAAAAACTGAGGAAATGTATCAGAATAAAGAGGCTTACCCACAAAGGCAAGAGGGTCAATAGGCTTAGCCTGGAGCATACCTCCTTTCTGAAGTAACTGCTTGATATAGACTGATTGAGCAAGAAATAGTCCAGTAGAATCTCTCCTAGCCTCCATACCCAAAAACAAGTTCAAATCACCGATATTTTTAAGAGAAAAACTATAATCCAACTTGGTCATAAACCATTGAATCTGATTAGTTTGTGAACTAGTTACAATGATATCATCGACATAAACCAACACATATAAAAGCATCGAGTTACGTAGAAAGATAAAGAGAGAATTATCAAGCTTTGAATTCTAAAAACCCCACGATAGCAAGGTTGATTTCAATTTATCAAAATAGGCTCGAGAGGCTTATCGCAGGCCATAGAGAGCCTTATGCAACTTGTAGACATAAGTGGGAGAAACACTGTCTATAAACCCTCGAGGCTGGTTTGTATGGAACACCCTCAATTAGAAAACTATTCACAAATGCATTTTTTATATCAAGTTGTTGAATTAACCAACCAAATTAAACAACAAGTGACAAAATAATTCAAATAGTGGAGGCTTTAACTATGTGACAGAAAGTCTCATCAAAATCGACACCCAACATTTGTTTGAAGCCTTTAGCCACTAGTCTAGCTTTTTATCAATTAATATAGTCATCTAAATTCTTCTTTATAGTAAAAATCCATTTATTATCAACATTATGAGAAGAGGAGGTAGGCACGAAAGACCATGTACCATTCTTGATGAAAGTTCGATACTCTTTCTCCATGACCTTTCTCCATTTAGGACCTTTGAGAGCCATCTCAACTGAATTATGATTGTCATCAACTGAGTTCAATGTAGTAGCCATGACCTCAACTGCAAGTATAACGACTCGATTGTAGTAATAGTGTAATCAACGTACGTTGACTACGGATATCGTCCTCATGGAAAGGTGTAAGCACTCACTACGTACTTAGTTACAATCAATCTATTAACAAGGAAACCCTTTTTAAATGATTTTATAACTAAACTAAACTAATCTATACTATCAAATAAATGCAATTTACTTTTAACTCTTATATTAAAACTATCTTAGTTCACAACTTTACCGAGGTAATGAAATATTATGTTTTTCAACCACTTTATCATCTTATTATGTTGTGTGCAATGCTTAATTGTAATAGAAAAATTTCCTTCAAATCCACTTTAACCTACTGCCGTGATGGAAAAAATTATAATGTGTAAACTAGAACTCCACCTATTGGTATGAATAATGTAAGCTCCATATTTCTTTAATGTACCAAATCTTTAGATTCATAACCAATTAAGTTTACTATCCGTGCCTCCCTAATCAACAAATATCGCTCGATGTGTGTATTTCAATAAACATGTGATCAAGATGTCTATAACATTACGCTAAAAATCAATACAAATTCTAACCATACCACTTTTTATATTCAATTTCTAGCATAACATTCATACCATATGATCCATTTGTTAGGGCATATGCTCTAAGTCAATCTACAAACATTTTTATCTTATAATTTAGTTAATAAAATTAAGGTTTTCATTTGTTTTTTTATTATAAATGATTGCATGTTTACCTTATAGTAAGATCAATGGGTATTTGTTAAAATATCCTAAATGTCCCTAGTCAATCATTATACTGGGAACTATAATAAATTAAAACTAGTGTGAATCTTGCTTGATGGTCATATGATGATCATGCGTATAGGGATACGAATAGAGATCATGAGTACTTGTTATGAGAACAAGGAACTGGATTGACCCGCTTTGAGAACATCATATAGATTAAGCCATAGATGTTACTCATGATAGGTATATCGTTAGTCCTTCAACTTGAGATTACCATAGACTTCAATATTAGAAGCATGATAATTTGACACAATCAGAATTTATCTTTAACCAGATGATTGTAAAGATTGTGATTGGTTACCATGTGAATAATATGTGAATGTGTGTAATCAAGATAGAATTTATCACTCTGGTATAGAGAGACATCAATGGATCCCTCGATATGATAGAATGATACTGATCGAGTATAAGTGAATTGATATGATCAATGTCATTTGGATATTTTCAGTCTACCTGAAGATCGAAACTAGTACAATTAACCATTAAGGATGACTTTCTATGCCTTATGTTTAATTAAAGGATATTACACTACAAAAAGATATGATGTATGTTATTTATTAGGTTGTATCGATCTTGATATTCATGCTACTTAAGTAGTCATAATGCCTTGCTAGAGACCGCTTATGACTTGAATACCAAAATGGTTTTGGTTCATTGCCAACATCGCATGAACCTATTAGGTCATACACAAAGAATGGCTTTGCACAATTTTGATTGTTCCAGGGCAATGAAGTTTTGTATGATAAAACTCACGACATAAAAATCTTTTTAATTTGTTATATGATAACTTATTAATAGGGGTGTATGTGTAATTTGCTTTAATTGCTTAAATACAATAGTTGTAATATGAATAAGTTTTTAAGTGAGGGCTTATCTACACATATAGTAGAGGTTAACGAAATAAGATTTTCGTTTTTGCAAATTTTGAGTTCTCTGGATTTTAGAAGAGAAAGAAAAACGTTTCCAATCTATTTTCGGGCTAGCATTCCAAATTATGGGCACCGTTCATGTATGGATTTCTAATAGAGAACACGTACTTGAACGTCTTGGTAATCGAACAATCAAAGAAAGAAATAATGGATTAAGGTATGGTTTACTTTTTGTAGATTTATTTTAATGGAACTTATTTTCAGTCCTATTGGGGTTTTTCCAAAAATTGATTTAAATTTTTCAATGCGTATGAACCTCAAAATTCAATAGTGGTATCATAGCCGTAGGCTCGGTAGTATTAAACTTTTTCATGTTTTCTCTGATGTATATATGATATATATGCGAAAACATGATCTTGATTAATGCATATGTGATGTACATAAAGGCTGTGTGATAATTGTCATTAAGAATTGGTTTTAAAGCTTGATACAAATTCATGTATATTGATACATACGCAAGATTTAATTCAACGATAGAATTCGTGTTTAGAATATTTCGATTAACATATGTTTTAATATTGAACGATGTGAATTTTGTATGTTCATATGGTAAAAGTCATGTTTAGGTTAATGTGATTCTGGTGTTAAATGCATATTTTTTTTTGTTCAATAATTATGTATGTCTCCATAATAGAATTCATGATTACGTTAATATGATTAATTTAATTTGATTATGGTGTTGAATACATAATTAATATTTTGTTTCTTGATTGAATTGCGTGTTTTGTATGAATAAGAATCGAGATTGATTTTGATTATATATCTTACTGTAGTTATCTGTTATTATATTCCTATTAGATAAGAGATAAACTTGTAATTTGATAAGAATTACAAATCCTATAAGATATGTAAGATATATAACAAATTCTAATTGGACAAGGATTCAAAGTATCTTAAATTCTAATTAGAATATAATAAGATATTAAGTTAGAGGTGGTCCCGAGTTAATTATAAATGTTTTAATTAATATTTTCAGAATTAAAATACGGGCAGTTTTTTTGTCAATAGAATTGACTAAAAAATGAGAAATTTTAGGCAATTTTCAATTTTCAAAACTAGAATTCGTTCTCTAAAAAAAAGAGGGCGCTGCCCTTTGTACCCTCCGCGGTCCCGTCGGCGGAACCACCGCCCATTGACTGGTAAGTGGGACTGCTAATAACTCTTCGTAGCATAAGGAAATTCGTATGATAGTTAATATTAGTAAAATCTCTAAAAATGTTTTAGTGATTGTAAGTGCATTGTAATATATGATATTTATCTTGTTTAATTTATAATCACTAAAACAAAATAAAAAAAATCCCTCTTCCAAATTTTAAGTCAAGTGCCATCCATTGTCAAACATTTGTTAAGGCTTCGATCACATCACTATAGGTTTGCCTCTGTAGAGTGTATTGTGTTATCTTGGTGAGGTAAGTTGAGTAATGGTTACTCTATTATTTGAAATGGTTAGACTTGATAAAGCTATTAAAATGTCTTTGGGCTTTAAGCACAAGATGAGGTAAAATATGCTAACGCATAAGATGTCATAATCTCTTAAAAATAACTAAAAGTTACATATGATGTAATTACTAATTGTTACCTACCTAAATAACCTAATTTAAAGTGTCATGCCTTAGCCGTCTTTGAATTAGGTGAAACATAGATTTTAGTCCCTTAAATTAACATAATGTTTTAAGGAGGGTTGTTAATTAAGTGGGAGTTTATTCCTCTATACTAAAATGAACTTTTACATAATCTTTGTTTTATATCTATGGCCTCTTCAAATACCAGTAATCCTTTATCATTGCAATCCATAATTGAGAATGATTAGTAATCTGTGATAAACTTTCTTGACTGGTTCAGAAACTTGAGAATTGTTCTTAAGCATAAATGCAAGTTGTATGTCCTGAACTTCAGAATGACAGTTAAGAACCTTCATTCTCGCAAAATGGCTAAGGGTGCGTTAGTTAGTCCTCATGTTCTGAAAATGAAGGGTTATATTGACCATTTTGACGAACTTGGGTTTCCCAAAAGCTTAAAGTTAGCTACGGATTTGATCCTGAATTCATTGCCTTATAATATTCATAATTTTTGATGAACTATAACATGAATAACATGGAGAAGTCTATCTCAAAGTTGCATTTGATGCTTAAAACTGCTGAGCCGCATATCAAGAAACCCATTGCTAATGTATTGATGGTTCAGAAAGGAAAGGCTCTGAAGCAAAAGAGCAAAGGCAAAGTTAAAGTTTCAATGGTTATTGTGGCTGTCTTAAAGCCTGTGGAACAAGTCAAGCCTAAGGTTGATTTTACTTCACAGTCCCTGAAGGAAAAAGAAAAAGAAGGAAATTGTCATTTCTTCCATGCACTTAGGTATTGGTTCAGAATTTGCAAGCTTTATCCTGAAGATCTAAAGAAAGAGAAGAGTAGTGCGACTACTGCTTCATGTATTCACGTTATTGAAGTTAACTTGTCTACTAGTGATTCTTGGATATTTGATACCAAATGCGGATCTTAAATTTGTATTAATGTGCAGGGTCTCACCAAAAGTAGAAAGCTAAAGAAAGGAGAATGTCATCATACGAATTGGAAATGGAGTAAAGGTTGCTATGTTGGCTATATGATGCTATGAATTAATTTTACTAGGACTCGTTTTAGTTTTAAATAATTATTATTATGTCCCTGCCTTGAGCCGAAACATAATTTCGATTTCATGTTTGGATTTGGATGATTTTAATCATCATTGTGAATAATAATTGCTTTATTTCCAGTAAAGACGTTTTCTATGCGAATGCTAATTTGTATGATGGTCTTTATAGTCTAACCATGAAAATGTCACAGATACTCTTATTCTTAAAGTAAATACAAAAAATTCAAATCAAATGATTTGAGTCAAACCTACTTTTAGCATTGTCGTCTTGGCCCCATTAATGAGAAACAAATTCTAAACTCCATAAAGATAGACTTTTAGACTCATTTAATTTTGGATCATATGAAACATGTGTATCTTGTTTACTAGGCAAGATGACAAAAAGTCCCTTTATTGGACACAGTGATAGGGCAAGTGATTTATTGTGTCTAATACATACTGATGTATACAGTCCTATAAACGCAATAACTAGAGGTGGTTATCAATACTTCATTACTTTCACTGATGATTTCAGTTGATATGGTTATGTGTATCTCTTGAAACATAAAGGTGAATCTTTTGAGAAGTTTTGAACATTTCAGAATGAAGTGCAAAACCAACTTGGGAAAACTATTAAAGCACTTCGATCAGATTGAGGTGGTGAATATTTGAGCAAAGAGTTTAATGATCATCTTAAAAACTGTGGGATTGTCTCACACTTAACTCATCTAGCGACTTCACAATGGAATGAGGTTTTTTAATGGAGAAATTGAACTTTATTAGATATGGTTTGATCTATGATGAGCCATGCAGATCTTCTTATTTCCTTTTGGGGTTATGTTTAAGAAACTATCACATTTACACTCAATCGTGTTCCTTCTAAAGTGGTTGATAAAACACCATATGAGATGTGGTTTGGGAAAAGACCAAATTTGTATTTCCTTTAGATTTGGGGTTGTGAGGCTTTCGTATAACGAAAAATCTCAAAAAAATTATTAGACGAATCTATCAAGTATGTGTTTGTTGGTCATCCTAAAGAAACTAGAGGATGCTGCTTTTATAATCCCACTAAGAACAAAGTATTTGTTGCTCGAAGTGAAGTCTTTATGGAAAAAGAGTTTATTTCAAAAGAAAATAATGGGAATAAAGTAAGTCTTGAAGAAGTCCAAGAACCACAAATAGACACTCATCCTCTAGTGGGAGATTAGCAAAGTCTCGAACTAGTTGAACCTCCACAGGTATTACAAGGCCTGCGTAGGTTTGGTAGGGTAAGACATCAGCTTGAGAGATTTGGATTTCTTATTACTGATAGTAGTGAGGTGTTGCTTATGAATCAAAATGAGTCTACTACTTATCAGAAGGATGTGTTTAGCCCCGATACAGATAAATGGCTTAGTGCCATGAATTTTGAGATGCAATCAAAGTATGATAACCAAGTTTGGAACCAGGTTAATTTACTTGAAGGCATGAACATGCAAATGAACTACTTATTCCTTACATATTACTATATATAAGCTAATCTAAATTAACCAAACATTCAAAATGGTAAGTAAATGAAACAAATAATACACACCATGCTTCCTCCTAAACTGATTCCAAAAATAAATTTAAACAATCATACATGTAGTGTTAATATTTAATTTTCAACTTTGTTACCATTTCATATAGTGTAGTGTAGTGTAGATACCCTCAAACTTAAACCAAACCTTATCCTTAAGGTTTAAAAGTAATCCTGAAACCATGAAAACACTAAAATACAAAACATTTATAATAATATAAATTATATAAGCATAAACTAAACTAAATACATAATTTAAACAACTAAATAGTTAACGAAATATCCCAAATTTAAAAATAAGTTGATATCAATGTATCTCTCATCTCCCTAGGTCAAGAGAAATCTTAAGACACTGACATCAGGAGTGCTCATCATCATCATTTGCCTCATTAGCTTAAGAGTAGGATGATGTTAATGGACACTCCGCGCTACTTCTCTGCACCACATCTGGATCAAACATATAAGTTGGTACTGTTGGAAAACCAAAAGACCTATCAGTATGTCTCATCCGTTTGCTCCTCTGATACCTAGTTATGTCCGTCTGATGATCGACAAATAATATGAAGTTTCGCTGCTCATTCTGTCGGTCTTGCTCTCTCCTCTACGTATCCTACTCATATCGTAATAAGGTTGCCCGATACTCCAGCCTGTCCTTTCAGTACTATTTGCTCATATGAGCAATCCATACAACCTCTACTGCTGTGTACTCAAGTCCTCTAATGGTGGTACTAGTGGCTGTGATGGAGGAGGTGATGGAAAAACTTAAGGACCATCCAAGTCCTGCTTTCTGATAAGTGGGTCTACGAATTTGTAACCCTCAGCGAATCCATGCTACTATTGCTCCTCATCTTCTCCATAACCTTCATCTTCCAATTCCATCACTAATTCTGCTGCTGTTATTGCTTCTTAATCCTTTCAATGTTTGGCCAACAACTCGGCCTTACGTCTAGCTCCCTCGGCTTTTTCTTGCTCCTCCTTGGCGTCATGATAACTAGGCGATGATTTAAGTAAGAGCATAAAAGCTTCATCAATGGTGGCTTAGGTCTCAATATCAAATTCTTCATCATTTCCTAGTCTATCTCCGGCCTTCAAGCATAAATGAGTGATCAAAATAGGAAACAACAATTTGTTGTCTTGCTCTGACATAATGGACTCCCTCAGATGGGTATAGATGATCTCGCTAACGTTGATCTCCCCATTCTTTGTGATCTCAAACAAGAAAGCCACCTTTGGATTATTGATTTCTCCCTGCTGAGAGGTGGGGTATAATGAGGCAACAAGGAAATGTTGCCATATTCAGTATACTTTCATGACACTCCCCTTCTTGATGTGCTTCAGCACGTTCTTGGTTCCCATTACCAAACAGGTTGTCCTTCGACAATCAATGCTCTTTTTATGTGTAACGACTATGTCCTTAACTAATCAATTAATGTTAATTAAAAATCTAATTAACATGAGTTAGACTAGTGATTAAGCCCGACTTGTCTCGATTAGCGTGTGAGTGCAATTGTTATGCTATATCGTGTTTGGTTGGTGTGAGAAATAATTAACGTGACTATAGATGATTAATGTGAATTAAAATAAAAACTATAGTTGGAAAATAAATGATAAATTAATTGACTATATGCTCAGAATGACACATGTGAATCGTAGGGGATCACGTGTAAAAACATGGAAGCAATGTGTATGTCCGAGTGTATTTATTGGTGTATGTTGCAAATGAATAAGTAGTAAAATATATAGGTGTATATATATTTATATATGTTGATATATAAATATATAAATAAAACAAAAAGTTGGAAAGAAAATAATTGAAAAACTATGTGACGCCTAGTACCATGTGTGTGGTCAAGGGTGACGCACATGGGTCGTGAGCTAGCATGCACGCCCTAGGGTACTCGTTGGCATGCACGACAAAATCATAAACACATGAATATGTATATATATATATGATATGTATGTATATATATATATATATATATATTCAAAATATTAAATAAATTGGTGAGCGTCTAGTGGCATGTGAGGTTGAGGGAAGCAACTGTGGGATGTACAGTAGTGTGCATGACCGAGGGTGCTTGTTAGGGTGCGAGGTGAATTTATAGGTGAGAAAATACATATATATATATATATGTATTTATATATAATTAATATATATAAATATATAAATAACCTATAGTTTGATTTGAATTTTTTAAATCAATAGATTTGCCTTAAGATACGCGTAGTGTAGTCATCGGGGAATTGAATGGTAGGACATTGATGATTTAAACAGAAATCTATGCCTTGAGATGCGTGCAAATCTATTTCAAGAGTAATCAAAGGGTATGAGATATAAAATTGTTATTTAAACCCATATATCCTTAGATCAGACTCGAGATTCGTGCGAAAGAATATAAAAAAAATGTTTATATTTTGGTAAGTCGGTAAGGAGGTAATGACGTACCAACAAGTATCTCGAGAAGGATCAAAATATAAATTTAATCTTTAGACCTGGCTCAAAATTTGTGCAATACAAATCTCGAGGACATTTCATACTTGTCCCAAAATCACTTCGTCTCTGCCATTGTTTTGAAACTCTGGAGAGTTCGAAATTGAAGGAGAGGCGGGGAGAGCTCGAGGTTGAGAGGAAGAAAGAAGTACGAGACTATGGGAATGACGAGATGATGATGATGATGGGTAAGTTGTTAAGGGTGTTGTTGTTCATTGATGTTGTTGATGGTTGTTGTTGATGTTGGTTGTAACAATGAAGATGGGCGTTGGCGGGACTCGGTTGTTTGAGGAAGGAGATGATCGTGGGTTCATCTCCCCTCCCCAAGAGTGCCATTGGGTTGGGATTATCCCAAGTCTAGAAAATAAATAAAAAACTAAACAGAGAGATCAGTTTTCATCAATTGGGGAGAGAGGAGGAAGAAGGGGGTTTGATCCCCCGAACCGGGGTGAATCGGGTTTGGTTCAGGGGTTAAATCCGTATTCTCAAATACAAAGAAAGGAAAAATGCTATGATTTAGTAAAAAATCTAGAAAATTATTAAAAAATCATAAATAAAATATCTGTTGACGAAATAAATAGAATTGAGTCTTTCTATAAATGGTTGAGAATTCATAAGTCTGTTGAGATTTTATATTGGAGTTTTACCTTAAAATACGTGAAAAGATCGTATTGACCTAAAAATTAGTAAATTGATTTCGAACTCAATTGGGACCGGCTTAGGGATTTAAATGTGAGGTATTGGTTTTATAATAACCATAAATGATTTGTGATAGATTTTAGAACGCTGGGAAAGATAGAATGACCCAAAAGTAAGGAAATTGGAAGTGGAACCCAATTGAGGTAAGTATGGATTCGTTTAGTTATCAACTTTCCCTGGCTGTGTATTATATTTAGTTCATATATTTTATTGACTTGAATGGAAGCTATGTACAATATAATATGTTTTTATGAAAAAGAAAAATGATGTTTGATGTGATTCACGAGAGTAAATCCTGGAACAGAGAATAGATTATATAGGAGATGGGTTACCTTCCTGGCCTATATGTAACTACTACTCAATCAGATAGGTTTCATGGATTATATACTCGCTAAGAAGGTTTTGGATAGAACCATTTAGAAAGTGAAAAGTGGTCATAAAGCACATATGTGCAATGTGTTGGTCGGGTTGTGGTGTCACTATAGGTAATGGGTAATTGACCATGATTTTATAAAAATAAGGAAAATCGCAGTGTAATAGTGATTGACTCTATGAATTGCATCTATTTATCTATTAGATTATATGAATGCTCATATACCCTACTAGTTATGATTGGTTCATATTGCGACTTAAGCGCTACAACTATTGGAAAAAAAGGTTTAGGAGTCTTGATCTTCTCTTCGATGTAATGATTCTTCTTTTGTTTATATATTATATTGAATTGTAGTTTTGTAATATCAAGGGGTGGGAAGTTTTGTATAACCGAGGTTTATTCTGGTTTGATTTGGTTTTATATATCATGTTTAATATCGTGATAAGTTTTTAGTTTCCAAAGCGTTTATATTTGTTTTATTGTTGATATTCGATATAAAATGGTTTTTATTTGGTATAGATGGCGAGGCTACTGACTTTAGTTAAGTCTAGCTGGTGAATCGGAGCCTAATTGGGGTTTTGGGCTGAACGATTCTTTAATGAGGATAAGGGTTGTTATAGTTAGTATCAGAGTCAACATTAAAGTATAATGTTATTACTTGGGAATGGTGATAACTTGGATACAATTTAGTATCGAAGTTTAAGTTCTTGGATTTTATATACCTTGATACTATAACCTAAGTTTACTAACTCTAAGAGTTGTCACGAGTTAAGAAGAAGCTTAGGATGTAATAAATGGTTTTATTGTGATTTTGGGGGTAACTAAAAGATAAAAGACTGAGATATGTTAATTATATTATTTTATTATATTTATGCGATAGATATCAGAGTTACGTCTTTTCTAAATGATAATAAGGTGGTTGAAGTCCATCAATTTCTCACGATATGAGAAAATATAGAAGGTAAGAACTCAAGAAAGTCTTTTTCTAGAGGAACATGGAAAAAGAAAAGACATAAGAAAAACTTACAAAGATTAAAAAAAAAATTTATTCTTCAAGTAACTGTCTTCAATGGTCTTAATTCTTATTGATATTATTCGAATAATAATAGTCAGTGAAGAAGTATCTATTGGACCTAGACCTTGAGACGCATATTAGGAGATTGGAATTTATGAAGTAGAAATTCCAGATATGGTGTTAATCCATATTAGAATAACAAGAAATTTGTTGGAAAATGAAAAATGAAGTTAAAAATTCAAAAACTAAGAAAGTTTGAAGATGGTTCAATATCGAACATAGCAGTGAGCTAGTAAGATATCATAATCTGATGTTTTAGACTGGTACAGTCTAAGTTGGAGAGAATGAGTGGTCAATGAATATGAGAACTTGAGGAGTTCAAATAATAGTGTGTGATTGTGGGAATGAATATTCACTTGCCATGATTGACAACTCATTTTGATAATAAGATGAAACTAGTTGTTCTCAAGAGTTAGTTGAGATTTGATTGTCGTCGTAATATGATCAAAGTTAAGGATATATAAAAATGATCTTAGATGATAGATGGATTACTTTAAGTGGATGGTGGAAAATATTAAAACTTACTAAAACTCATGCTGTGTTTGTTAATGAAAGGCGTAAAGTTTTTGAACTTTATCTTAATTAAGTTGTTATCATGTTATCGATAATAAGATGAAATCTAAACTTAGGAGGTGCATGAGCATTATTGTAGAGATTTGCAAATTATTATGGTAAATTGGTTCATGATAGATTTCACAAGTGCCAACACTAAAGTTCAAAGATAAATTACATGTATAAGTGTTAAATATTAACTACCAATCGACAAATTTGACTGTGACTAAGACAATTTAGGATTTTCTTATATTCAACATCAAGGCGAAAGAGAAAAGAAATCTTGAAATAATTGAATGATACAAACGATTGATCTAGGGATCTTTGATATTGTTGTGTAATTTATTTAGTTAACTCAAGCATGAGTATTGTTGTAAGTTAAAACAGATACAATGATGCCTTGGAGGAAAGTTGAAGTATAGTTTGACTATAATGTTTGCTTGATTGAACCTGAGTTGTAGAATAAGTTAGAGGTTCATCCAAAGACTTCTTATTGAGGCAAGAATGTGTGTTGACACAATAAAGAAAAATCGTAGCTTATACTTTTTTATATGTAGTTTAAGACATGCGAGGAGAACGATTGAGTGATTGATAATCTCGATATAGCTATTTTGGTAGTTGTATCAAATATGTAATGGCATCACTAGTAAAACAAGAGGATGATAAGGCATTTGGAACTATATGAGTTTGAAATATAGATGGATTCAAGAAGAAAAGATTATTTAGGTTCTTTTAATTATTCTTAGAGATTATCGAGAATCTTAGAAGAATCATTAAAAGACAACTTGGAAATGTAATATCCAATGGATTGGTGTAAAGTTAAAGCAATAAGTTTCAAATTATGAAAGTTCGAAGAATGTAATCGTTAGGGTAAAACAAATGGAAAGTAAGATAACCAAATTTTTTTAAATATTAGGAATTCACTCTGTAACATCACTCCTTAAGGTGATTGTGTTGACAATACCTTGAATAGCAAAAGGACAATAAACATAGTTATGATAAAAACTACTCAGTAATATCTCTTGAATGAGATGTGAGATGGTGATCAATTGAAGTCCTGCACAGGAACATCATTAGCTGAGTTGTCTTGATTGGTAATTGCAAGTCTATTCTTTGAAGCTCAGATTGGAGCTGAGCTAATGATGATTGATTGAGTAGTGAGTTAATGAAGAAATTAATTGAGATTGTTTAGTATGTCAAGGCTTGACTACAAGTTATTGATATTTCATATAGATAATCTCAAATCACAATATTGAGCATTAAAAGAAATTTCTTGGAACTCGAATTAAAAGTGAAAAGATGTTATAAGAATCTCATAGATATTTTAAAATATTCATTCAAGTGAAATCTAAAATCATTGTGATAACAATGAGTTGCTGGTGACCTGGAATGAAAGTTAATAGTGTCAATTTTATAAGGAAATATGATATGTATCAGCTAGTGGAAGCTGAGTATTATTAACCTGAAGGGTTATATTGTTCTTGCCTCATATGAATGAGATTTTATGCTAAAAAATTTATGAAGTTATAATGAAAACTGAAGGTTGTTGACGTTGCAGTTGTAGGGCTGATTGAGTATGCAAATTTCTTGCCAGTATCATAGTTAAATTCTTATGGAAGAGTGGGCGAGATATATGCGTATAGAAAGAGTTGAGAGCATATGAAGAACCAAGAATATTATTTCAGTGAGGAACCCAAAGTTTACTTCCCAGTGGGGAAGAAATGTATAATAACTGGGAAGGACCTTTCTCAATCTTAACATAATATATCTGCAAATAATCTTTGTTCTAGAGAATGTAATTTCAGAGCTTGTGAGTTGGAATATGGGAGATACTGGAAGAAATATTTTACTGTCTGAGTTCTCTGGTATTGATATTATTAGGCTATAAATGTTGATTGGAGCTTGAGCAATTTAGAACTACACAGAAGAGTGTTAGTAGATTGTCCGAATGCAACTAAAACTCAGATAAATAGAAAGATGTGTAGACAAGCATTATAGGGTGTTAAAATAATCAAAAGTGTATGTATTCTTTTAAACTTCTCACCTTTGAAAGGGCGAAGTAGATTCGGAAATCTTAAGGTTAAGGAGAGATTGAAAATGATTATATACAATTTGTGTAGATCAATTTGTGTCCAGTGTTGATTGGAACAAAGTTGATCGAAAGGAAGATTTATTGATCAAAGAATTGATTTGGGAAATAAGGAAATAACTCCCCTATATCTTCAATTTTATAGTTAGATGATAAAATTTAATTTCGAGGAAGAAATTGCTTAAGTTGGGGAGAATTTAATGACTTGTATCCTTAATCTGGTGATTAACGTTAATCTGAGATCTAATTAACTCAAGTTAGACTCGTGGTTAAGCCCGACTTGCTTGATTAGCACGTGAGTGCGATTGTTATGCCGTATCGTGTTTGGTTGGTGTGAGAAATAATTAATGTGACTGTAGGTGATTAATGTGAATTAATATAAAACCTATAGTTGGAAAATAAATGATAAATAAATTGACTCTATGCTTAGAATGACACATGTGAATCGTTGGGGATCACTCGAGGAGACGCAAAAGCAATGTGCATGTCCGAGTGTATTTATTGGCGTATTTTGCAAACAAATTAGTCATAAAATATAGGTGTATATATATTTATATATGTTGATATATAAACAAAACCTTTAGTTGGATAGAAAATAATTGAAAAGTTATGTGACGCCTAATACCATGTGCGTGGGTCAAGGGTGACGCACATGGGTCGTGAGGTTGCGTGCCGCCCGAGTGTACTCATTGGCGCGCACGAAGAAATTATAAACGCATAAATATATGCGTATATATTTATATATATGGTGTGTATAAATATATATATATATATATTCAAAACATTAAATAAATTTGTGGGCGTCTAGTGGCACTTGTGGTCGAGGGTGACACGTGTGGGATATATAGTAATGTGCATGCCCGAGGGTGCTAGTTGGGGTGCGAGGCAAATTTTAGGTGAGAAAGTACACATATATATTTATATATAATGAATATATATAAATATATAAATAATTGATAGTTTGGTTTAATTCTTTTAAATCATTAAATTTGCTTCGAGATATATGTAGCTTAGCCATCAAAGAAGTGAATGGTGGGACATTAATGATTTGAAGAAAAATCTTAACCTCGATATGTGTGCAAATCCATCTCAAGAGTAATCAAAGGGCGTGTAATATAAAAGTGTTATTTAAACTCATATATATACTTGGATTGGCATCCAGATTCGTGCGAATGAATATCGAGAAATGTTTGTATTTTGGTAAGTCAGTCAGGAGGTAATGAGACTGATTATTAGCCATAAGATCAATCTCGATAACGTATCTCAAGAAAGATCAAAATATAAATTTATTCTTTAGATCTGCCTCAATACTCATGTAATACGAATCTCGAGGAAATTTCATATTTATCCCAAAACCACTTCGTCTCTGCCATTGTTTCGAAACTGTGGAGAGATCAAAATCAAATGAGAGGCAGGGAGGGCTCGAGATCGAGAGGAAGAAAGAAGAACGAAATTATGGGAGATGTGAGACGAATATGATGGGTAAGTTGTTAAAGGTGTTGTTGTTTGTCGATGTTACTATCGTTGTTGTCGATGGTTGTTGTTGATGTTGGTTGCAATAGTGGAGATGGGGGTTGGGGGGACTCACTTGTCCGAGGAAGGAGATGATCGCGATGTCATCTCCCCTCCCTTAGAGTTCCCTGGGTTAAGATTTTCCTAACCCTTGAAAATAAATGAAAAAAAATATTGAGAGATTGGTTTGCAGCAACAGGGGAGAGAGGAGGAAGAAGAGGCTTGATCCCCCGAATCGGCGTAAACTGAGTCTAGTTCAAGGGTCAAACCCTTCTTCTCAAATAAAAATAAAGGAAAAATGCTGGAATTTAGTAAAAATTCTTGAAAATGAATAAAAAATCAGGAAAAAATATATTTGTTGACCAAATAAATAGAAATTAGATATTTCTATAAAAAGTGAAGAATTTAAAAGTCTGTCGAGACTTTATATTTTAGTTTTACCTTGAAAAACGTGGAAATGGTGTATTGACTTAAAAACTAGTAAATTGGTTCCAAATTCAATAGAGGCCAGTTTAAGGATATATATGTGATGTATTGGACTTGTAATAACCATAAATGATTTGTGATAGGTTTTGAAACATCGGGAAAGATCGAATGACCCAAAAAGTTAGGAAATTGGAAATGGAACCCAACCGAGGTAAGTATAAGATTCGTTTAGTCGTCAACTTTGTCTGGCTATGTAGTATATTTTGTTCATATATTTTATGGATCTGAATGGGATCTATGTACACTATGATATGTTTTCGTGAAAAAGAAAAATTTGTTTGATGTGAACCTCGAGAGTAATTCCTGGAACTGAAAATAGGTTATATAAGAGATGGGTTACTTAATTCCCGACCTATATGTAACTCTAACTTAGTTAGAGAGTTTGCGTGGATTACATACTTACTAAGAGGGCTTTGTATAGAACCATTTGGATAGTGACAAGTGGTCAGATAACATATACACACAATGTGCTGGTCAGGTTATAGTGTCACTGTAGCTGATGGGTAATCGACCCTAATTTTACAAAATGGAGAAAATCAAGTGTAATAGCGATTGACTGTATGACTTGGATCTATTTATCTATTAGATTATATGAATGCTCATATACCTTGCTAGTTATGATTGATTCATATTGTTACTGCATTTCATTCTTGAATATTATATGGATTGTTGATAGTTCTGTGAATTTGTACTTACTAAGGAAGTTGGAGCGCTCACCCCAATTAGCATTTTAGGAATACCGATGAGTGCTACAACTATCGGATAGAGAAGGTTTAGAAGTCTTGATTTTCTGTTTGATGTAATGATTCTTCCATTGTTTATATATTTTATTGAATTACAATTTTGTAATATCACAAGGGGTGGGAAATTTTGTTAACCGTGGTTTATTCTTGTTTGATTTGGTTTTGTATATCATATTCAATATCACGAAAAGTTTTTAATTTTTGTTACGTTTATTATTTGTTTTATTGTCGATATTCAATATATAATGGCTTTTATCAGGCATAGATGGTGAGGCTGCTGGTTCTAGTTAAGTCTAGCTGGTGTACCGGAGCTTAATTAGAGTTTCAGGCCAAACAATTCCTTAATTAGGATAAGGGTTGTGACGCTATGGCTCTAAATGGGTATAAGTTACAAGGTTTCTCATATAGATCATCTGAAAAACTTGGTTTGGTTTCAACCGTACTTAAATGCTCCAATCCATAGATGCTATTAAGTTCACACTTATTAAAGGGGACAAACACCCTTCTCACATTTACTGGCTCCTCCTTCCTAGTGAACTTTGCATTGGCATAAAATTCGTACGCAATTCCACCCACTCCTCTAATTTCATTCTTTCTATAATCTTAAGTGAAATGCTCCCAATTTTATCGCCTAATAAAGTTGTTCACTTATTTGTTATATTTTGCCGACAATTCTATACCTCTCTCACAAATAAACTCCATATGCTGAATATCGTCATATCTATCCTTGACATTTCTTCTAATGAAATATTTGGACTTAAATGACCTAGGCACCTATGTGGGATCTCTTGAGGTTGATGCCTCAAAATCATTTGTTCTAACTTAGCTAACATGGTTCCTTTTTCTTCGCATTCTCTTCAATTCAAACAATAACACAAGAAAACAACTAGCAATTCGGGTATCAAAATCACCTAAAAATCAAAATTTATACCACATAGATCATTCGCATGCCAAATAATGCAAAAACATTGACTAAGTCTCCATGGCTAACATTAATGCTTAATATTCACAAAACTTGCAAATCCTTATCCAACAACCTCAAATCTACTATTCATGCAATTTCATCAAAAGCTTTTCAAAACTTAAAGCATAACTAATGAAATTGTAAATTTAACCTCAATGCCGGACTAGTTTCTGGTGTAGAACACTCCTCCAAGTCTTTATCGATCCAAGCCCTCTCACTTTTCTAACAAACTAGAACCCTAGCTCTCATTAAATCAAAGTGCCAAAATGAAGCCCTAGCTTTCTACCTTGTGCAAATCCACAATGCACATTTTTCACTATAAATCACTAGGAACTCTTTTGTCTTACTTGGAAATGATTAAACTTTGGCTCTAGAGGAATGTATACTTGGTGGTCGTAGTGGTGTTTTGATGCAAGTGTGAAGAAAGTGATGAACTTAGGTTTAAAAACCCCATCATCGACACTGGCGCCGTCCTTTATGGGCATGATGCCATGACTTCGCCATGATAATGTCGAGGACACTGTCACATTTCTTTATGCTTTCCTTTTGGTGCCTTTTTGGCGTAGCCATTCATACCCACAACGCAGTGGCTCATAACCACAACATTGAGTAGTCTATTAACGCGTTTCGCATAAACTCTCGTTAATTCCTATTCGATGCTCCTCCGATTTTGTGTATCACTTACACAAGATGTCGTGATTGCATGAAATCCATGTAAATATAAAAATCTCATAAAAACTTCCCCATGATCTGCCCGTGTATATTACCTTTGCCGCTTAAACTCCTTCGTTCTTTTACACTCTTTCATGAGTTTGGAGAGACATTTCCATTTCGATGAATAATCACCAAGCAAATGGTCTTTCCTGCACAATTGACACAAGTTTTTGAATGTTAAGAACTAAAACATATTAATTGCACCCACTAAACTAAAAAACTAAATAACTAACTAAAATTGTTTAAACTTAAAACTTTAAAAACCCTAGGTTGCCTCCCGGTAGCGCTCTGTTGGGTTTTGGGGTTCATACGCAGCGGAGATTACAAAACAATTTTGACAAAAACCCCAACAGTATCCGAATCTAATTCCATTAAAAACGTTTAAACCATGAAAAACTTAATCATACCTTAGTCGCAATATACCTTTCTGAAGGTTGATCGATCTATAAGGCGCTGCCAACGACGAACGCCCTCTACCAGTAGTCCAAACACGAACGGCGGCCGAGATTCGAAGTGCTAGCTTCGAGAGAATACCAAACCTTTTGTTTCTCTCCAAAACGATCCAGAGCATACCAAAAACCCTAAGTCGTTTCTAAAACGAAAATAAAGTTTTGGCCTTTTGATCTTTCGTACATGTGTTCTAACTTAAAGCGTCTATTTATACAACCCTTGTATATAGATGGTTAAGTAAATTACGCATATAGCCCTACTTAAAGGAGTATAAGTGTAATACACCACAAGGACGTTTCCGTCATGAATTTTATCATATAAAATTCATTTTTCTGAACCATCTTAAAATCTCGCAAAACTATTCTTAGTGTGCGACCCAATAGGCTCATACAACGTTGGCAATGTACCAAAACACATTTTGGTATACAAGTCATAAGCGGCCTCTAGCAAGACATTATGACTACCCAAGTTGTACGAATATCAAATCGATACAACCTAATCAATAGTGTATATAACATCCTTTTGTCACACGATATTCTTTTGATCAAACATAAGGCATGGAATTGTCATCCAACATGTTCAATCGTACTAGTCTCGATCTCTAGGTAGACTGAAAACATCCAAGTGACATTGATCAATATCAATTCACTTAGACTAGGCCATTTAACAATCTAACACATCGAGGGATCCACTGGATATATCTCTTTATATCACTACAAAAAATAGCAAATCAGAAACGGAATTTTCCGTCTATGATTTGCATAAATTCCGTCTCTAATTGAAATTAGAAACGGAACAGAAACGGAATCAATTTCGTCTCTAAAATCGTCGTCGCTGATTCAATCAGAAACGGAAATAAATTCCGTTTCTGATTTAGAGACGGAATAGAGACGAAATTAATTCCGTTTCTGATTAGAGACGGATTTAGAGACGGAAATTAGAAACGAACGAGAGACGAACAAAATGAAATTTTTTCAAAATGGTACATTTTTAATTGCATTCGTCTCGATTCCGTTTCTAATCGAAAACGAATCGAGACTAAATAATAAATTCATGAATTCCGTCTCTGATTCCGTTGCTAATCAGAAACGGAATCAGAGACGGAATCAGAGATGGAATTTTTGAATTCCGTCTCTGATTCCGTTGATGATTCATGATATATTCCTGAAAAATTAGAGACGGAATAGCAACGGAATGTCTGAATTCCGTTGCTAATCCGTCTCTAATTTTCCTTTTTGTTTAAATTTCAAACATAAACATAATCCAATTGGTTCTCCAACCTATAACTTGTAATTACAACCATAGGACCTACTTCATCGCCTGCACCCCCTCCAACAACTCCTTGGGGGTGCTAACATCCCCCAAAAAAGCAAAACTTGACATTCATACATCGACAAAATATATCAACAAATATTCAAATGAGAGAAAAAAAAATGTAAAATTCAAAATTTAAAAAGGATTTATATATCCACGAAAAATTGTCTAGTATAACGAATGCTCCAAATTTCTAAGTATTCACAAAAACCACCAATCCTATTGTTCAACAACCACAAAAAAAAACTTACAATCCTCTAAATATGCACAAAAAGAATTATCAATCTAAAAGTCATATAAACAACTATAAAAGTTACATGATATGCTTTAATTTCCTCATCTCTCACTTGGAAAAAAGATTATGGCAGGTATTGTCACAGGGATATGGGCAATCAATGGCACTAACTCCCACTCGATCGAAGAACCAATCACCTACTGATAGGGTCACGCTCTGCAAATATTGCAAAATAGATCAAACTCATGATAAAAAATACGAAACTCAAAAAAAATTTTTTCAATTTACAGTGCAAAAGAAAACAAAGATACTTTACTATAATTGAACACACCATTCTATTATACAAATAAGTCTAATAACACCATATCCAAGAAGAACATAATTTAACAAACAACACATGAAATCCAATAACTTTTCTTTCAATTAGTTTATGTCAACTCGTAAAGATCAAATTACTTGTTTACCTAATAAATCAACCAACAATATAATCATGAAATGTCCACAAAGCAAAGGATTCAAGGTCATGCTAAAATAAAAATGTCCACAAAGCAAAGACTTCAAGTGCATAAGTTTCTAAAATGGGAAATTAGACATAATAATGATGAATATTTAAGAGAATAGGAATGTTTCATGCATGCATGGGCCAACATGCTCGTGCCATTTTGTGTCAATCAACCATGTAAAAGCAATACAAGGCATAAGCATCACGTTTTTACAAAAATGAAAAGGAACGCAGATTTTGCTTTTGGAAATTTCTAATAGAATTAATATAATTAACAGTTATTAAAATATAACAGAGTTCACTTTGAACTAGTTTATGAATGTAACTCATCATATGCCATGATAGCAATGCCAACCATCAAGATGCAAAAGTCAAATGATAAAACTTTGTAGAGAAAAAAAAATCATCTAGAAATCAAGAGTGGTAAAGATTCATGTGTCACAACAATTTAAAATGAAAAAACAATATCTTAGTCATAGAGAGACAGATGACATTTAAGCTTTAAATGAAAAAGTAAAGCAATGACATTACAATGTTTTGCAAGGATTGATAGTGCGAGTAGCATAGGGAGCTCCCTCTTCAAGATTGATAAATAAACCTTCTTTTGCAGGGGTACCAGTGGTGCTACCCTATTAAGATGACAAACTATCCAAAGATTATCAAGCATGAAACACAAACGTACGTAAAGTATTATGAGAAAGGGAGACGCAGTAAATATCAACTCGCATTGTATTTTTCAGGGCTGTTTTGTGTAGCCATGAGAGTGTGAACACCTTGTCCACAATAGCCTATCTTTTTGTAACTAAATTCCTATTAATATATATATATAGTCTCTTTCTCTAAAAAATATACTAGTCTAGTCAAGGGTCCCTATTAATATAAGAAGTGATGTGGACTTTTTCTTATTGAGAATAAGAATAAGACATCGAAACAAATAGCTTTCATATGCAAATTTCAAACACTTTCAAGGTACATGTGAAAAAGAAATAAAAGAGGAAAGGAAAAAAAATGTATTCTTGCCGATTTGACACATATAACCCGATCCATGAGTTGCTTGAAGCTTATCAAGTGTGCCTCCGGTCAAGAAGCCTCCACATCTCTAAAGCATAGTCCAAATTAGTACACTACAATGATTAGACATGGAAATAGCAGGACTATTTAAAAAATAGTCAGTACAACGAACCTTCAAAGAAGACTTTTTAAATCATCGAAAAGGAAACAATGAGGTGTGCCGATGGGGAAGTAATGTACGGAGGATTTAGCTAACTAATAGTCAAATATATGACATAGCAAGGAAAAGGAAGGAAGGTCAGACAAATCTCTATAGCTAATCATGCACAATTAGTTTAGTCCTATACTATATCATTTCCTTTGTTTTTAACATTCATGTTCAATTATTAGGCCACCAAAGAACATACAACACATGTCCCTCCTCAATCTAAGAAGAAATAAACAAAGAATGTATTAAACTAAAGGAAACTTAAACACAAACATGCACAATCATGAGAAGAAATAAACAACAATGTATTATCTATAATATGGGGAAGAAACACACATGACACAAACCTTTGATGAATTGGCGTGCTTCCTCTTTGCTTGAAGGTTTTTCTCTGATTTTCCCTTCATAAACGACCACCTAAAAACAAATAATTAAGCAGAAAGTTATAAATTCAACTAAGTTACAAAAGGTTACATCTGATTCAAGCATGATGATTCAAACAAGAAAATGGAGAGGAAGGAGAATTCGGCAAGTTCTACTGCATGGAAAGAAGTAACGCTTCCAAGTATTACCATACTTACTTGGAATGAAGATAATTCATCCCGCAACATGCCATATTTTCCCCGCAACATTGCGAGGCTCTCTATCATTACGTACTTTTCTTGTTCAAGATGTTCAAGGCTTGCTTGTATGAATCGCTATCTCGCTGAAGTTTGCTATTGTATTGTTGTAAACCGTGTTGTAATCTTGCGAATTTTTATATGAAGCATTAAGTGACTCAAATATGTAAAGCAATTTTGAAAATAACTTCATTTACCCTATAAGTCAAAGAAAAACAAAAACCGAACCTCTAATTTTAAACAAAACTTTGCAAACTAATTGTGTAGATCTACTTACCAACTTGTACACCACCCCTAGCTTGATCATCTCCTTAAAAATTCTCCAAAATCTCTCTACCTCTAATATATAAATATGTATGTCATACTTACATGCGCCTGCGCTTGTCCATAAAACTTTCCGGACGATCCGAATAAGCGCGAGTTCATATTTCCAAGTTCCAATTGCAAAATTTCACAAGCCATGTTGAGAGCACAGTTGCTAACTAGCAAGGCAAAGATAAGCAATGGTAGAAATAAAATTGTCGAAAAAGAACATACATAACTAACATTATGCGTCCACTCAAAACATACCTAAATGCAATGTCTTCTACAAACATTCAGTAAGTACCTACAAGAAAATTGTTTAACAACAAAAATGGGAGGGAAGAAAATTGAACAAATTGAAACAAAAACTGAAAAACACAAAACCAAACACGAAAGATCGAAGCTTTCAAGACCAAAGAAAACTCTACCAAAACCCCATTACCAAAAACACAAAAACAAACCCTAGACACCACAAAACCCCAAGAAACTCACATGCAATCTTCGAGAAACCAAACAATAAAAAAAAATCTAAAATCGAAACCCTAGAAACCAAAAACAGAACTCACATCGAGAATCCCCAGCAAGTCGTCGACCGATCTGGGGGGTTGCCGAGGCGCGTCCGGCTTCATTGAGCTCGAGCTCCAGTTCCTGGTCCGTCATTTCTCCTAATCTCCGCAGACCCTTCAAAACCCTATCGATCACGAACTCGATTTTAGACTCCACGCCTCATCAAAGAAACCCTAGAACGAACCCTAGAAACCAAGACGGAATCGGAGGGGACTAAATCTAGGGTTTGGTACGCGAAATCGATTCAGACGAACAACATGGCTATTGGTGAGAGTGAGAGTAGAGAGGTGCGAGAGAGAGAGAGCAGAGAGCGGCAGAGAGAGAGAGTGCGGTGACGGTGAGAGAGAGAGAGGAGAGAGCGGTGACGGTGAGAGAGAGAGAGGAGAGAGCGGTGACGGTGAGAGAGAGCGGTGAGAGCGGTGAGGGAGAGAGGTTTGTTGAGAGAGAGAGAGCGGTGAGGGAGAGGTTTGTTGAGACAGGTTTTGAGAGGTTTTGAGAGACAGAGAGACAGAGAGAGGTTTTGAGAGACAGAGAGAGCTGAGTGATTTTCGGGAGAGACGGACAGTTGTGGGTATGTAGATCATGCATGCACGAATCTCGAGACATAATGAACGGTTGAAAAAAAAGAAAGTTTTGGTGGGAATGTTGGCGCCATTTTTCAGAGACGGAATTTAATTCCGTCTCTAATTCCGTCTCTAATTCCGTCTCTGATCCATCTCAAATCCGTCTCTGAATGTTTCCGTCTCAATTCCGTCGCTAACTTTTTAATTTAGAAACGGAACTTATTCCGTTTCTAATTCCGTTTCTGATTTAGAAACGAAACTTATTTCCGTTTCTAATTCCGTTTCTGATTTGCTTTTTTTTTTGTAGTGTATGAAAGGGAAAAATTCTATCTTGATTACACAACTTCATCACATTGCTCACACAGTAACCAATCATAACTTTTATAATCGTCCGGTTAAAGACAACGTTTGATTGTGTCAAATCACTGTATTCCCAATGTTGAAGTATCTAGTAATCTTAAGTCAGAGGACTGAAAAATGTACCTATCATGAGAAACAACTATGACTTAATCCATGTGATATTCTCATAGCGGGTCGATCCAATACTTTGTTCCCTAACAAGTACTCGTGATCTTGATTCGTATCCCTATACGTATAATCATCATATGATCATCGATCAAGACTCACACTAGTCTTAATTCATTATAGTTCCCAGTATAATGATCGACTAAGAACATTTAGGATATTTCTGTAAATACCAATGGATCTTATTATAATGTAAACATGCAAATTAATTATAATGAACAACAAATGAAATCCTCTATTTTATTAACTAAAAGTATTCATAAAGACGGTTAATGGATTGACCTAGGGCACATGCCCCAACATCTCCCACTTGCACTAGGGCCAATCATACATGTATCTAATGCCTAATGATCTAACATGACCATCATGTTTTACTTGTGGAAGAGCTTTTGTCAATGGATCCGCAACGTTGTCTTGAGTAGGTACTCTGCAAATCTTTACGTCTCCCCTTTCAATAATTTCTCTGATGAGATGAAAACGCCTGAGTATATGTTTGGATCTGTGGTGTGATCTAGGTTCCTTGGCCTGTGCTATTGCCCCGTTATTGTCACAATACAAACAAAAAGGGTTAGCAATACTTAGAACCACACCTAGTTCGAAATGAACTTTTTGATCCAAATCGCCTCCTTTTTTGCATCGGACGCCGCAATATACTCGGTTCTGTTGTAGAATCCGCCACGCCTCTTCTCTTGCTTCGATCTTTTCCAAATTCTTGCACCCCCATTCAAAGTAAACACATATCCAGATTGCGATCTAAAATCATCTATATTAGTTTGAAAACTTGCATCTGTGTAACCATTTACAACTAGATCATTTTCAAAACCTCCATAGACAAGAACATTGCCTTAGTCCTTCTTAAGTATTTAAGGATGTTATTTACTACTATCTAGTGACTCTCACCAGGATCTGACTAATATCTACTTGTGGTGCTCAAAGCATATGATACATTAGGTCGAGTGCATAGCATGGCATACATGATAGATCCAATAGCTGATGCACATGGAATCTTATTCATACGCTCTCGCTCATCATTTGTCTTAGGACATTGAGTCTTGCTGAGACTTATGCCATGAGACATTAGCAATAATCCTCTTTTAGAGTCTTGCAAACTGAACCTATTCAACACCTTGTCTATGTAAGCACTCTTACTTAGACCGATTAGCCTCTTAGATCTATCCCTATAGATCCTTATCCCTAGGATATAGGCTGCATCTCCTAAGTCTTTCATTGAGAAACACTTCCCTAACCAAGACTTGACATTCTACAATCTTGGGATGTCATTTCCAATGAGTAATATATCATCAACATACAGTACCAGAAAAACTACACTCCCACTGACCTTCTCGTATACACAAGGCTCATCTTCGTTCTTAATAAAACCAAAATCCTTAATTGCTTCATCAAAACGAATATTCCAACTCCGAGAAGCTTGCTTTAATCAATAAATGGATCTTTGAAGCTTGCATACCTTCCTAGAATTCTCAAGATGTACAAAACCTTCAGGTTGTTTCATATACACGTCCTCAAGCAGCTTTCCATTAATAAATGTTGTTTTTACATCCATTTGCCATATCTCATAGTCATAATATGCAACAATGGCAATTAAAATTCTTATGGATTTAAGCATGGCTACTGGCGAAAAAGTTTCATCATAATCAACACCTTGAGTCTGCTTGAAACCTTTTGCTACAAGTCTTGCTTTAAAAGTATGCACATTGCCATCCATGTCAGTTTTCTTTTTGAAAACCCATTTACATCCAATGGTCTTACCACCTTCAGGTAAATCAACCAAGTTCCAAACTTGGTTATCATACATGGATTGCATCTTAGAGTTCATGGCACTTAGCCATTTATCTGAGTCTGGTCCAGACATAGCCTCTTGATAAGTGGTGGGCTCATTTTGATCCATAAGCAACACATCTCGACTATCAGTAATGAGAAATCTGAATCTCTCTGGCTCATGTCTTACCCTACCAGATTTACGCAGGCCTTGTGTCACTTGCGAAAGTTCAAGTAGTTCAGAACGTTGTTGAACTTCCAGTAGCGGTTCAGGGTTTATCCGTGATTCTTAAACTTATTCAAGATTTATTTCTCTCCCACTAGTGTATTTTGAAATAAACTATTTTTCCATAAAGGCACCATACCGAGCAACAAACACTTCTCAGCGGGATTATAAAAGTAATATCCTTTTGTTTCCTTAGGATAGCCTACAAATAAACACTTATCAGATTTAGGTGCTAGTTTTTCTGAGACTTGTCGCTTTACGTAAGCCTCACAACCCCAAATCTTAAGAAAAGACAAACTAGGTCTCTTCACATACCATATCTCATATGGTGTTTTATCAACCGCTTTAGAAGGAACTCGATTTAGAGTGAAAGCTGCAGTTTGTAATGCATAACCCCAAAAGGATAATGGAAGATCTGCATGACTCATCATAGATCGGACTATATCTAATACGGTTTGATTTCTCCTTTCAGAAACTCCATTCCATTGTGGAGTTGCTGGTGGAGTCAATTGGGAAACAATCCCATAATTTCTAAGATGATCATCAAATTCTTGGCTTAAATATTCACCACCTCGATCTGATCGAAGTGTTTTGATAGTTGTACCAAGTTGATTCTGCACTTCATTTTGAAACGTTCGAAACATCTCAAATGATTCAACTTTATGTTTCATAAGATATACATAACCATATCTCATTGAAATCATCGGAAATGTAATGAAGTACGATAACCTCCTCTAGCCATTGTGTTTATAGGACCGCATACATCAGTATGTATTAGACCCAATAAATCACTTGCCCTTTCACTGTGTCCAGTAAAGGGACTTTTAGTCATCTTGCCTAGTAAACAAGATACGCACGTTTCATATGATTCTAAATCAAATGAATCTAGAAGCCCATCTTTATGGAGCTTCGTTATGCGTTTCTCGTTTATGTGCCCGAGACGACAATGCCAAAGATAGGCTTGATTACAAAAATGACAATTTCCTTCCTTTTCTTTTGGGTGTTTTGAAGCAGGAACAGGCTGGGGCTTGACTTCTTCCACAGGCTTTGCGACAGGTGCAGGAGTAGCCTTGACAACTTTAGCCTTGCCTTTGCCTTTCTTCTTCATTCCCTTTCTCTTTTGGACCATCAACACATTACTAGAGGGTTTCTTGATATTTTTGTTCAGCAGTTTTGAGCATCAAATGCAACTCTAAAATTGATTTCTCCATATTATTCATATTGTAGTTCATCACAAATTATGAGTAACTCTCTGGTAATGAATTCAGGATCAAATCTGTAGCCAACTCTTGGCTTATGGGAAATTCGAGTCTATCAAGCTGGTCAACATAGCCCTTCATCTTCAAAACATGAGGACTAACGGACGCACCCTCAGTCATCTTGCAAGAATGTAGGTTCTCGACTGTCTCAAACCTTTCTTGCCTAGCTTGCTGTTGAAACATTTCCTTAAGCGTTATAGCCATGTCGTAGGCTTCCATTAGTTCCATGTCCTTCGAAGTTCAGAACCATAGTTGCCGAGATAATAAATGCAACATCGGTAGAATCGTTGACATGCTTATTATGCGCATCCTTCACAAACTTTCGTAGCATTGGTGGTGGGTCCTCGGGGATTGGAGCATCCAGGACATACAACTTGCGTTCATGCTTAAGAACAATTCTCAAGTTTCGAACCAATCAAGAAAGTTAGTCCCGATAGCTTATCCTTCTCAAGGATGGATCGCGATGTGAGGGGATTATTGTTACTTGAAGAGGCCATTGATCTACAATAAAGATTATGCAAAGTTTATTTTAGTATAGAGGAATAGACTCCCACTAAATTAACAACCCTCCTAAAACGTACTGTTTATTTAGGGGACTAAAATCCATATTTCACCTAATTTTGTGACAACTATGGCATGAAACACATAACTAGATTATTTAGGTTGGTAACAGTTACCAATTATATCTTATGTAATTTTTAGATTCTTTTATGAGATATGAGACATCTTATGTCTTAGCATGTTTTTATCTCATCATTTGCCTAAAGCTCAAAACTATTTTGATGGCTTTATTATGTCGGTCCATTTTAAACATTAAGGTAACTCTTACCCAACTTGTCTCACCAAGATAACACAATACACCCAACTATGGCTGAAACTATATTAGTGTGATCGAGGCCTTGACAAGTGTTTAAAATGGATGGCACGAAACTTAAAATTTAATAGAGGGATTTTATTCAGTTTTAGTGATATTTTGTAAACAATGAAATATCATATATTTTATTGATTTGTTCAATCACTAAACAATTTGAATTTTTTTTTTTAATACTTTTCACTAACAAAAGAATTTATGTACGCTAGGATTAGTTAGACATGGTCCCGTTGCCGGCCACAATGGACGAGGTACAGGGCGCGCCTTTTTTTTTTTTTTTTTTTAGAAGACGAATATGAAATTCCAAAAATTAAAATTCGCTATAGAAAATCATAATTTGTCGCTGATTTTATTATCATAAATTAACCCCTTAATTTATCCGAAATTAAGTCAATTGAAACATTTTAATTAACCCGGGCCCACATCTAACTAATCATCTTATCCTAATCCAATTAGGATTTAAGATATTTGAATCCTAGTATATCACCAATAACAAGATTCTTGATATTTATCTCCTATTCTAATTTGTTATCTATCTTTATCAAATAGAAACTTCATAACAAAATAGATATAACAAGATAAATAAATAATTTCAAAAATTAATTAATTATAAATAAATAATTTCAAAAATTAATTATTAGCAATTTCGGTCCTCATCCAAATAATCAAAAACATGTAATTGAATCATGAACTACTATCCCAATAGAACCTAATGGTGTTATGGATCACAGAACACAAAATTCAATTCATTAAAATTATTTGAATTAACCTAACATGGTTACTAGCATGTACGAAACTGATTTTAATTAAATCACAAATATGTGTATCATATACACTAAACATTATAATAAATCTCAAAGACAACTTATGTATATCACATATACATCAACTATTAAAATGCTTTCAATCATATATCATGTATATATCAGAAGAAAACACGCAATGAATTTAATGGAATCGAATTCGAAGGCTTTGATACCACTGTTGGGTTTTGGGGTTCATACGCAGCGAATATTACAAAACAATTTTGACAAAAACCCCAATAGGATCCGAATCTAATTCCATTAAAAACGTTTAAACCATGAAAAACTTAATCATACCTTAGTCGCAATATACCTTTCTAAAGGTTGATCGATCTCTAAGGCGCTGCTAACGACGAACGCCCTCTACCGGTAGTCCACACACGAACGGTGACCTAGATTCGAAGTGCTAGCTTCGAGAGAATACCAAACCTTTTGTTTCTCTCCAAAACGATCTAGAGCATACCAAAAACCCTAAGTAGTTTCTAAAACGAAAATAGATTTTCAGCCTTTTGATTTTTCGTACATGTGTTCTAACTTAAAGCGTCTATTTATACAACCCTTGTATATTTATGGTTAAGTAAATTACACATATACCCCTACTTAAAGGAGTATAAGTGTAATACACCACAAGGACGTTTCCGTCATGAATTTTATCATATAAAATTCATTTTTCTGAACCATCTTAAAATCTCGCAAAACCATTCTTAGTGTGCGACCCAATAGGCTCATACAACGTTGGCAGTGTACCAAAACATATTTTGGTATACAAATATCAAATCGATACAACCTAATCAATAGTGTATATAACATCATTTTGTCGCACGATATCCTTTTGATCAAACATAAGGCATGGAATTGTCATCCAACATGTTCAATCGTACTAGTCTCGATCTTTAGGTAGACTGAAAACATCCAAGTGACATTGATCAATATCAATTCACTTGGACTAGGCCATTTAACAGTCTAACACATTGAGGGATCCACTGGATATATCTCTTTATATAAAAGGGACAAATTCTATCTTGATTACACAACTTCATCACATTTCTCAGACGGTAACCACTCACAACCTTTATAATCTTCCGATTAAAGACAACGTTTGATTGTGTCAAATCACTGTATTCCTAATGTTGAAGTCTCTGGTAATCTCAAGTCAGAGGACTGAAAAATATACCTATCATGAGAAACAAATATGACTTAATCCATGTGATGTTCTCTTAGCGGGTCGATCCAATACTTTGTTCCCTAACAAGTACTCGTGATCTTGATTCGTATCCCTATACGTATAATCGTCATATGATCATCAATCAAGACTCACACTAGTCTTAATTCATTATAGTTCCCAGTATAATGATTGACTAAGGACATATAGGATATTTCTGTAAATCCCATGGATCTTATTATAATGTAAACATGCAAATTAATTATAATAAACAGCAAATGAAATCCTCTATTTTATTAACTAAAAATATTCATAAAGACAGTTAATGGATTGACCTAGGGCACATGCCCCAACATAATTTAACGTCATTTGCCTGACGCCGTTTAACTCATTTAGTTCGAGTCTAAATTGAGATACTTCAATTTTAGATCAGAGATTATGATGTTATTCTTGTTTGGGTGTACTTCTTCATCATCAACAAAGACAACTTTCTAGGCATCATCGCCCTCATCAATACTCATCGTGATCTTCTTCTTTGTGTATAAACCGGCATTGGCAGTGTAACGACCTATTACCTTAAGTTGGTGATTAGTACTAGTCCAAATCTTAATTAGCTAGAGTTAGGCTTGTGGTTAAGTTAGGCTTACCTCGATTAGCGTGTATGTGCATTTGCATGATGTATGGTGTCTATTTGGATTATTAAATCAATTTATATATAGGTTTTTTTTTATAATAAGGAAATTATACACGAGCCTATAAAATGGAAAAAAACACACAATAAACAACGGTTTACCCGGACACCAAGTGTGACTGGGGGGTCGTGGCATGAATGTGAATGCTCAAGGACACTTTTAGACATGTTCGGTGAGTTTATTTGTGAATAATACATGATATATATATATATATATATATATTTATATGTTTTAGATATATAAATATATATTGGAAGATAAAAGAATAATAGAAATATATGGATTGTTTGTTTGTCTCGAACAGAGCATAAGTGCTTGTGTCAAATTTGGTGTCATTTTAAGGAGTGCCACTTTAATGCATAAACCACATGATCGGTCTCTAGATAGTGCGACACGAATCTCGAGGAAACCCTCGTATAAAAACAAAAATCCATCGTTATATCGACAGAAGGATAGAGAATTCGAGGGATATGGTTTGGGAGTTTGATTCAGATTAAAAGGGATGATCCGGGGAGTTGAATTGGACGAGATTGAGAAGCTCAATTGAATCGACAGCTTGAGAGCGTCACTTAGGTATGATTTGTTCATGTGCTTGTCAAAGTTCAATTCGATGGTGATGATCAAATCGTTGTGAATTGGTGTTGTTGTTGATGGAAATTGGTCAATAACCTCACTAGACGTCCTCCAGGATGTTTTGGGAGAAAATTAAGGTTGTTTTGATGAGTTGAAGTGAATTGGTGATAGAATAGTGGCTGCTGACCTGTGCTCTGGTTTGACAGCTCAGGGTGACGTGCACCCCACCCACTGAGGGAACGTGCTCCCACCCCTGAAGACAATAAGTTTGCCGTGTTTTTCATAGAATCTCTTAAGATTTGGGGAGTGACTTAGGGTTTCTAAACATAAGGTAATTAATCTATAGTGATCCCAAATGATTGGTGATAGGTTGAGGAACATTGAGAAAGTATGAAATGACTGATAAGTTAAGAGTTTGGAAAAGGATACTAAACCCAAGGTAAGTATGAATTCACTTATTTATCAATATTGCATGGCTATTTAGTATACGTAGTTCATGTAGTTTTTGGACTCGAATGGGGACTATATACACTATGATGGTTTTCAATAAATGGAAAATAATGTTTATTGTGATTCACGAGAGTAAGTTCCTGGAAGTGAGACTAGGTTATATAGGAGATAGGTTACCTTCTCGGCCTATATGTAACTTCCTACTCAGTTTATAGGTTGCGTGGGTTACATTCTCACTAGGGGCGTTGGATATAACCATTAGGAATTGATGGATGGGCTAGAGAGCACATATGCACAATGTGTTGGTCTAGCAATCTCATTAATAGCGCTGGTGGGTAATCGAGTCTAGTTTTTTATAAAAAAAAAACTAGGGATTCCAAGGCATTTGCTTTGCATATGTTATCTATTGATTTATATGATTTCCATATTCTTGTTAGATATTATAGGTGCATGTTACTATTGCATGATATTCTTGATTACTATATGGAATGTTGATTGTTATGTGAATTCCTATTTACTGAGCAAGTCGGAGTGCTCACCCCAATTAACATTACAAGATAACCGATGAGCGCTACGACTACGGGATGGAGAAGATATAGGAGTCTTGATCTTCTCTTCGTTGTGATGACTCTATCTAGTCTTATACATCTGTATTGAATTACAGTTTTATAAGATCACAAGGGATTAGTGATTTGTACAACCGAGGTTTATTCTGATTTTGTTTTAATACTATATATCATGTTTCGAGTTATCGAAAAAAGGTTTTAAATTTTTGTTATGTTTATCAATTCTTTTATTTCAATAATCAATATACAGTTGTACTTATCAGGTCAAGGTAGTAAGGCTGCTGGCTCTTGTTAAGTGTGGAAAGGGTAATCTAGGCTTAATTAAGGTTTCAGGCTAGGTATCGCCCTAATCAGGTTAGGGGATGCTATAGGCAGTGTTTAAGAAAGACCTTCCATGTATTATAGACACACATCATCCATGTTGTGACCCATAACCTCAAAATTCATGATGAATGTGAATCTACTAACTTTCACACGCATATTCAAGACTCTTCATCTAGTTGGTATCAACTTTCCATCAACTACTTGCAAATTTTCGTATCAGGACAGCGATATTCAAATCAACATGCAACATGTCCATTAGTGGCATGACATTGACTGAGGCTCTTGTATCACATAAGACATTTATAAACCGATGCCCATCGATGCTTATTAGTATGCGTATTTTTTTGGGATCTCTCCTTTTGATTGGTTGAAGGCTCGCAATGAACTTGAACGTTGGTTCCGATTTCCTTGGAACTACCTTGATGGTATTGCCTTTCGGTGTTTTTTTAGAAGGTCCTTCATTTTTTTGCTTGGCCTTCCATTGTTTCTTTCCTTTCTTGTCACTTTTTGAGGAATTGATTCTTTGTTGCCTGAATCCATCGTGTTCATCTTTCCTTACTTTCGTTTCGTACTCATGCATCTCTTCCTACTTCCTCATAGCTAAATTGTTGATTTTTTCTAACTTGTACGTCGCTTGCTTGTGTCCTCTCTCACTCGTTGCCGTAATGCTAATCATGTGAATAGCACTAACATTTTCCTTATGATTGGTGACTATGTTGCTTGGAAACTATCATTCCTTCTTGAGTTTAAGGCAATGGAAAGCTGACCAATCTGCCTCTCTAAATTCTTTATGGAGTGTGATCTCTCGTCATCCATCCTTTTTATGGCTTGCTTCGCTCCTTCCATATCTTTTTTGTACTTCTCATGATGTTCCCTATTGCTCATTTCCATGGCTTGCATGTATTTCTTAATTAACTTCAAAGAAGTCATATCTTCACAGTCCTAGCTTCCCTTGTTGGACTTGTTGATCAAAGCCTTGAGGTAACTTTAATGCACTATCGGGATTTCAATATGAGAAGTTCGGGTTGTTGTTGTCGTATCCTTAATAAAACCTTTGAGTAGCCATTCTTCTCGGCTCGAAGTTATTCCCATAGCCTTGGTTATTTATGAAGTTGATGTCCTCATACTCCATTCCTTGCTTTATGTCCATTTGGTCAACCACAATAGCTTGGTGATTAATGAGTTGTTGAGCTACTTGTGGACCTTGATGTCCTATTTAAAGTTTTGCCATTTGATTGCTCAAATTTGATAGTTATGCCATAATCGTAGCTTGCGAATCAATCTCGTATGCTTCCGCTGGTTTCCTCAGTGTAGAACGATTACCGACTGTAGAATTTTGAGACATAAGATCAAGGAGATCCAATGCTCCATTCTCATCCCTGGTTTGTAGAGAACCACCTGCTATGGTATCTATTAGTGTTCTTGTGCTGTAGTTCATCCCATAGCAGAAAATATGAAGTTGTGCCTATTTCACGTATCCGTGTCTTGGACATCTCCTCAGCATCTCTTTGAATCTTTCCCAAGCCTCTTCAAGTGACTCAGTGTATTCTTACTTGAATTGATTGACTTCTAGTTTCCTTTCATTGACCTTCACTGGGGGGAAAAATTTGTCAAGAAATCTTTCATTTATTTCCTCCCATGAGATCATACTCCCTATATTCAATCTTTGAAACCACAATTTGGCTTTTCCACCCAATGAGAATGGTAAAAGTCTCATCCAAATCTCCTCTTTTGTAACTTCGGTAGTGTGCATGGTGACACATATTTCAAATAAATTTTCTATATGTGCAACCGGATCTTCATTGGCTAGCCCGTTGAACAAGCTATTTTGCACCATGTTAATAAAAAATGGTCTTACTTCAAACTTGATGGTGTTGGCTGGAAGCCTCATTACTCCATTGTAAGTCTCATAAACTTCTAGCTTGAAGTATTTATGAAGGCATCTCTATCCTCACACTCTATCATGCACTACCAGATCATCTGCGGTTTGCTTATTCTCGTGGCCCTGTTGTTGGGTTCTTGCTTGATCCTCAACCATCTTGATTCCTTTCTTTTTCTTTCCTTTATTGGTTTTGTTTTAGGGTCGTAAGGCACTAAGTCCTTCTATCCTTTCCTACGCATGCACTAGTTATCCCTGAAAAGAAAACACAAAATATCAAGTGCAAAAAGTCATACTTGAAACTCAAGCTTTCTATTTTTTTATTTTTGTTTTTGTTTTTATGAACTTGACTTTAAATTACTGAAAATAAAACTTAGCAACTTTTCAAACTAAGTCTAAGTGCCTACCTGTCTCCGGCAACGACACCAAAAACTTGACCTTGACCGCAAATATAATGGCTCGTTATAGTAATAATGTAATAAACTTACATTGACTATGGACATCGTCTTCAGGGAATGGTGTATGCACTCACTACATTACTTACAATGAATCTATTGCTAAGGAAATCCTTTTTAAATGATTTTATAACTAAATTAAACTAATATATACTATGAAATCAATGCAATTTACTTTTAACTATTATATTAAATCTATCTTAGTTCACAACTTCACCTAGGTAATAAAATACTACGCTTTTTAACCACTTAATCATATTATTATGTTGTGTGCAATGCATAATTAGAATAAATAGATTTCCTTCAAATCCACTTTAACCCACTGTCGCGGTAGAATATATTCTAATGTGCAAACTAGAACTCCACCTACCGGTGTGAATAACATAAGCCCCATTTTGCTTTAATGTTCCAAATCTTTAGATTCATAAGAAATTAAGTTTACTATCTATGCCTCCCCAATTAACAACTAGCACTCGATGTTGTGTATTTTAAGGTTGTACTGCCCATGTCCTGCTCAAAAGCTTCGATGGCCATGATAACTTCTAAAACCGAATATAAATAAACATGTGATCAGGATGTCTATAACATTATGCTCATAATTAATACGAATTCTAACCATTGCACTTTTCTTATTCAATTTCTACTTATGTTCATAGAATAACATTCATACTATAGGATCCAATGATCCTTAAGAAATAAGAGATATATAAGAAATACTTCAAATAAATCAACAACACAATACCCGAATCACCGCAAGTGAGTCTTCAATGTCTTCTCTCCACTAATCATTCTAATACTCAAGAATAATGTAAATCTACTCTAAAATATTTTAATGGTTGCTAATGGTTGATATATGGTGAGTTTATCACGTTCTAATATCTATTTATACTTCTTAAACACAATTAGTGACCCTACTTCACAATTTAACTTGAAATAGAACTCTAACTTTTTATTTTTTTCTATTCCAACAATATCACTTAACCCCTGACGCTATGTATGTTATGCCACACCGCCTCCGCTGTTGTATGATTTTCTTCTCTTCAGTGACCTCGGCACTACCCCTTAGGCCTCCGACACCATCCTTTCAAGCTCCACAGTGCCACCAATGCATGCCACAATGCCGAGCTTCCTGCTTCCTTTTCTTCACTTGTCTTCTTTTCGCACCGTGCCTAGGTCCTCCATGCTGTCCCTTCACTTTCCACACTGCCACACCATCATGTCAAGACGCCAACTACAATTTGGCTAGTTTTAGCTCCATTTCTTCTCGTTTTTGCTCGTTTGCTTCCTTTATGCCCGATTTACCTGAAAAAGCATAAACACCATCAATAAGTGTTCATTTATGGACTTTTATACTAAATATACTACAAAACTAAACCAATATATAAGTATAAATAATCATTTATCAAGCTAAAAATATTTTTTTTTATAGAAATTCCATCTTCAGCTCAAGTTATCATTGGATTTGTGTGGTGCCTCAGATTGTGAAATATCATTAGACTAATTAGATGCAATTATATCATGTGTTTGAGAAGGTTCATGTGCAGACTCAGGAAAGTAGGTGTAGAGTGTGACCTAGTCGATGGAGATGGATAAGACTGTACTAAAGGAGAAGAAGGAACATGCACTGATATAGATGAGTTGGAAGACAATTGCTGATGAATTGAGGTAGGTGTACAAGACTGAGTACATGGAATAGGTAGACATAAATGAGAAGGTTGCTTAGAAATTCCAATCTGAGACAAATATTGAAACAAGTTCAAGTATAGAAATTCTTCTTCATTGAACACAACGTGACGAGTGATGTACATTCTTCTAGTCATATGTAAACACTTGTATCCTTTATGGAAAGAACTGTATCATAAGAAAAAACACTTATAAGATTGAAATTGATACTTGTAAGCATTATAAGGTCGAAGATAGGGGAAATAGGAACAACTAAACCCTCACAAATTAGAGTGATCGGGAGGTTGACAATATATCTTTTCATATGGAGACTGACCTCCCAACACTCTTGTAGGTAATCGATTAATGATAAAAACAACTGCTTCACAAGCATCCCACCAAAACTTATAAGGTAACTGACCATGAACAAGAAGAGTAATACTCATTTCGACGATACGTTGATGCTTCCTTTTAGTTCTACCATTATGTTCATGAAAATGGGGACATGAAAGGTGAAAACCAATGCCCCAAGAATCAAGAAGCAATTTGAAGGACCTAAACTCTCTACCCCATTTTGACCGAACCTTCTTTATTCTAGTAGAAAATGAATTGTCAGCAAATATTTTAAAATGAATAGATGCATTAAGACTATCAAACTCCACCTATGTTATACACTACGTGTGCTACAAAGCCGACCCCAAGTCCAGATAGAGGAGGAGGACTCTGACGCCCATTTTTTTCATACCGAAAAATGGGTAAGGGAGGTCTCAAACTCATTTTTCATACCCGAAAAGTGGGGGAGAGAGGCTCCAAGCTCATTTGCCATTCTCAAAAAATGGAGGAGGGTTGCGATAGGTTGACAGCCAGCAGTAAAACTTTTGTCATTTTTCATGAAATGGATCAAACATAATTTGATCTATGTAGCCGACCCCAGTTAATTTGGGACTGAGGCTACGTTGTTGTTGTTGTAGATGCATTAAGAGTATCAGACTTAGCTTTCAATGGATAAATCCACGTAAACCTTGTGCATTTGTCACCGCCCAAATCTCTAACCCCCGTTTTAATTCTTTAATTAGGATCACCGACCCTTAACGTGGGATCCACACCATGATACGCACATCGACCGAGGCGCGTGGCTGAGGTATATTATATTTTTTGTATTGATGAATGCCTAGTGTTATGCATTGTGTAGACTTACTAAGTCAGTTTGTACAGTTATAGGTGTCAATACGAAAACGGGAATATGCCTCGAGTAGCGTGCAAGCTAAGGAACCGGTAGTTAGCAGTTTGGTAAGTCTTATTCAATATTAATATGAAATAAGGAATTACTTAAAAGCCTATGGTTGTGTTTGTTAATGTAAATCAATTTAGAGTCTTAAAGTCTTGGTTTAAAAATTTACAACACTTAGACTTACCTCAGGATACGCGCTAACACAAACTCCTATGATGTGTATGTCAATATGGTGTGATGGTGTGTTAGAGAGCCAGAATTAGTGGGTTAGTAGGAGTGAATGACAACCACAAGACAAACCTTGAGATACATAATTGCATGAGGATGAATGGCCAAGATATCAACCTCATATTGATACATATATAATGGGTTGCTCAAATACATGCAAATGGAACTTTTTGATCCTGAACATGTTGGAGAAGAAGAGAAGGATTTACTACTGGAATTACAGCGGGAGAATAGTGAATTGGAGGATCCAACTTAGGGTAATCATCTTCTCCATCATCACCTCTACCAAATGAACCCATTTTGTGAGTTCTTAATGGAAAACTGAATTTAGGGGTTAAATCATTGATTTTGTTGTTAGTTTGTCAAATCTCATATCTTATGAACAAATAAATGGAAGATTAATCAATGGTTTTGAAGAAATTGGGTTTTTGAATAATTTGAGAAAAACTAGTGATTTTGTGAGATTTGAGAAAACTTATCAAATTGTTGTTTTAAGATTTGTTCTAATTGTTATTTTGCGGCAATTTGATATGGAGAGGGTGTTTAATGGGGGTTTAGTTAGCTAATTAGGGACTTTGGGATATAATTCTCGAGTTGAAAATTCTGCCACAGAGGGAAATTAGCACGCTAATGATTTTGGGCAAAAAAATCAATTTTAGTTTCGTGATTAGCACTCTAATAAGCCATATTAGCACCCTAATCAGACACCTAAAATTGGAAAAAATGTGTTTTAATAACGTAGCTAGTTCAAACAAACTTTTGACACATCGATTCTTAGATTTACAAGGTTTTAACATATTTTGGTGAATTTACCCTCGATAAAAGAATATTTAATAATTGTTAGGTTTGAAATAAATATTGGTTTTAGGAGTTAATAGACACTAAATTAAGCTTAAACCCAAAATATTTGAACTAATAAGACACCAAACTTAGGAACTTAGGAAAAGGGTATGGGAGAGCGAATACAAGATTTGGAGTATCGGGAGGCCAGTAAAGCTAGAACTTTACTTTGTTCTTTTGAGTATACCCAATGAAAATTTTACTTGGTATTTCATTTCTATTAATTGTTGTCCTCGCATAGTCCTTTTGACTATTTTGCCTTTGTATTCTTATATCATGTGTTATTTATGTCTATGCTCACTTGATGAGTCTAGTTTGCATGATATCCATTTATTTTATTTGATTCATTGATTCTATCTCATGCTATGTTTATTCTTGCTGTTTTAAATGTGAATTGAATGATTAATAGCATGCTATTAGGCTAGTGAATATCTTATAAATGTTTAAAATGACTTATATTACTTATTTGTGTAGGTGTGTAGATGTGCCTATGCCTTGACAATCCATACTTGGTATTTCTTGAAATTTAAAAAGTAGTTTTCGCATTTACGTCCCATACTCAATCGAGGTGTGCGCGACTCATGGGGTTAGAGTCTCTAAGGATGTCGGCATGTGTTACCTGACAATGTATGACACTAGGGGTTAGAGTCCTTGAGGTGGTCTATACACCGGGGTTAGAGTCCCTGGTAACACTTGGGTTAGAGTCCCTTGTGCTATATGATTATTGAGTCGGTGTGACGCGTTTCACTGCCGATCGGACCTAAGTCAATACTACTTAGCCTAGTGTCAGTATCAGTTGTTTAACTATGGTATTTACTCGCATATGGTTTATTTTTCAGTTTTCCCATTTATATGCTTTTTAATTCCATTTGAATTTTTGGAAATGCAAATTAAACTTGTCATCTGGGATTATTGTTTTATTCTTGTACTCACCGTCCTTTTTATGATGGTGGGTGCAGAGCCGCCTGCCAGCAGGCTGGGCAAGGAGAAGATCGGCGATTATCACTGAGCCCGTGGCACATCACTGCATCGATTGTAGGTCTTCTTTTTGTATTTTGATTGTATATGTTATATATGTCTTTCAGATACTATTTGGGGTTGTATTTTGGGTTGAGCATTAATTCCCCAACTTGACTTATACTATTTTATTGTTTCACTGCATTTTGATGACTTTATATATGTGATGTCATTTCTTGGTTTTCCACACTTAGGATTTAATAAATGGTTTCCACATAAGTTACTAATTGATTCCGCATAATCAATAAGATTTCTGCTAAATAATTAATTTAATAAGAAGTTTTAATTAACTCTAAGTTTTATAAACTGGTAGGACTAGTGTATTACTTATCCTGAATACGAGAAAATAGGCATTTAGCTTGTAAAGGCTGACTAATATGTAGTTGAGTCATATGTGGATAAGATTAGGGCTTAATTACGAGATTAGGCCGAGCTGTGCCCTAGATTAGGAGAGGGGTCGGCACGGTTTGTATCAGAGCCCAGGTTATTAAAACCTTAGGGATAAATAATAAAAATGACAAACCTTAGAAGTGGAAACCAAATGATCCTTGCCTATAAAATATTTTGTTAGGAATTGAGTGAAGGTGAGCCGAGGTGTTTTCTTTATATACATGTTAATTGTATACGTATAGGAATACAAGACACATCCCATAGTTGTTGATTCGTGTACAATTGTCAACATGCAGACACCGATGGCGGATTCGCACGATGCCGGAGACACTGGAGCTAGCGGGAGTCAACCTTCCACCGTATAGTTGACAATTTTCAGAGGTTGTCTAACCGGATGACCGCTAAGGAGCGACAGATCGTCAAGTTCATCGCCTACATGTTGGCATAGATGACTGCACTGGTTTCAACCGCCCCGTCACCACAGCTACTACTATATTACCCCCAAGCATAAAGACTCCTATTGCACCAGTACCATTCGTAGAGCCAGTGGCACCGCGCCCACCAGCACTACCGGTCGACACGGTACCGGTAGCAGAAGCAGTAGTAGACCCGTCCATACCCACTATATCTGAGATCACCGACTTTTCAAGGGACGCCAATCTAGTGAAGGAGTTCATTAGACTCAGGCCGGCGTATTTCTCGGGAGAGAGGGACCACAACAAGATCGAGAAGTGATCCTATCGCAATAGAAGCTACATCTACTACTTGGTATTTAAGACATACTCCAACCAGTTCTTTCATACTACACCCTAGATAAGGGTGCTAATGTTTGGTGGCGCACTACAGTGGTGAGCCGATGCAGTTTCACATTATGGGCAGACTTCAAGGTAGAGTTCTACAAGCAGTATTTTTCAGCTTCGATGTTGCGGAGGTTGAAGAATAAGTTTATGAGCTTGAGAAAAACTGAGGGGGAGACAGTGATGATGTACCGCAATTGATATGGTTACATAAGGCAGTTCACAGGAGACTTGGTGAAGGATGACGCAAATGACGCCTTCTACTTTAGAAATGGACTAAGGCCAAATATAGCTAGACGCGTCGTTGGCATCGGGGCCCGCACTTTGCAGGAGAACTATGAGAGAGCCTTCGCAATTGATATGGTTACAACTAGGGTTTAGACTAGGACAAGAGGCGGAAGGGTAAGGGACAGGGGAGAAGGGGCATGGGTCCGTAGAGGGGTGGGGCACTTGTTGCCCCTATTTCAGCAGTGCCCAACGCACCACACCCTGCACCCACATAAACATATGGCAGAGCTCCCTTGCTGCCTCCTACCAAACAAGAATTGCAAGTTTCATCACCATCGCGACATCAGCAGCTGCAGTGTGGCCGAGACAGAGGCAAAGGCCGGGATGGACCACGACGGGTCAGTGACAGTTACAGGGACAAGCGAAGCAGGCAAGGCAGCGTCGTCAGATCACTTGTTGGAGACGTGGTCAGGTGGGACACATGTCCAGGGAGTGCACACTGCCGACATCACATCCCCCACAGCAGGGAAGAGAGAGTTTACATGGTCGCACAACAAGATGCTAGAGCAACACACAGTCTCATCGAGGGTACGATTTTTGTTTATGGTAGAGACCTATATGCATTGTTTGACTTTGGATCCACTATTTCTTTTATTGTTTGTCGCATGTTAGGCATATTAGGATAGAACACTTGTTAGGCTTAGCGTACACCTGATCTTGAGCACTGCAGCTTAGGATAGGGTTTACCTTAATAGTCTAGTTTGGTGATGTCCGATAGAGATAGGAGGGGTACAGTTATCGGCATATTTTAGAGTCCTCCAGATGTTATAGTTTGAGGCACTAGTTTGGATGGATTGGTTGTTAGCCTACCACGCACACATTGACTACTTCAGTAAGTCTTTCATATTTGAAATTCTGGGATGTCCGATGTTCGTTCGCCTAGGTAGTACACCGAGACTCAACACCATGAGATGTCGACTTGCATCCAGTGGACAGATAGAGACTCTAGTAGCGTTGTACTAGCAAAGAGTCAGGGACCTAGACTAGAGGAAATACCTATTTTTCGAGACTTCCCAGATGTTTTCCAAGAGGATTTACCTAGATTACCGCCATTGCAAGAGGTAGAATTCATCATCGACCCAGTACAGGGTACTAGACCAATCACAATACCGCCTACCGCATGGCTCTGAGGGAGTTAGAAGAGTTGATGACTCATCTTAAGGATTTGGGGGAGAAAGGATTCATCACACCTTCAATGTCGCTGTGGGGAGCGCCAGTTCTATTTGTGAAGAAAAAGGATAGCAGTTTGAGACTATGCATCGAATACAGGAAGTTGAACAGAGTGACATTTAGAAATAAGTACCCACTTCCGCGGATAGATGATTTATTTGATCACCTTAGAGGAGCATAATTTTTCTCCAAGATAGAACTGAGATCGAGGTATCATCAACTTAGGATCAGGGACGAGGATAGGTCCAACACAACATTCAGCACCAGATACGAATAATACCAGTTCACAGTTATGCCATTCAAATTGACCAACGTCCCCGCCGTATTCGAGGATTTAATGCACCCAGTACTTAGACCATATCTCGACCGTTTCGTAATAGTCTTCATCGATGACATCTTGATACAGTCGAGGATACGTGAGGATCACGAGAAACACCTCGGAGAGACATTTCAAACATCTAGGGAGCACCGACTTTTCGTTAGGTTTAGCAAGTGTGAATTCTGGCTTGCAGAGGTCAAGTTCTTGGGGCACATTGTTGGAGCAACGGGGATTGCAGTAGATTCAACCAAGATTCATATGATCATGGACTGGCCGACACCGACATCAGTATTGGAGATTAGAAGCTTTCTGGGGTTAGCAGGATATTACCTTAGGTTCGTAAAGGATTTCTCGAAGATTGCTTCACCGATGATGAGGCTGACATAAATGATGTTTCTTATGAGTGGACTGAGAAGTGCGAGGCTACATTTACTCAGTTGAAGAGGTCATTAACTACCATTCTAGTGTTAGTACTTCGAGAGGCTGGATAGAGATATCTAGTGTACAAAGAGGCTTTTCATATGGGTATAGGTTATGTGTTGATGCATGACAGTGGTGTTGTGGCATACACATCGAGACAGTTAAAGATACTTGAGAAGAACTACCCCACACACGATCTAGAGTTGGCAGCGGTTGTATTTGCGCTGAAGACTTGGAGACACCTTCTGTATGGAGAGAGATTCAAACTATTCACTGATCACAAAAGTCTGAAATATTTCTTCATACAAAAAGAGCTGAACATGAAATAGCACAGATGGTTGGAGTTCTTGAAGGACTACGACATTTCCTTGGAATATCACCTAGGAAAAGCGAACGTAGTCGCAAATGCGCAGAGTAGGAGACCGATTAGAGATGTCGAGGTTGTCAAATGTCACATGACACGTTAGTACATATTACTCAAGGCAACAGTGACAACATGTCAAATAGAGGTTCCTACCAATACTGGGGTGATGATTCACCCATAGATGAGACAACAGACCGTGTCTACACAGCGAGTGTCAAAGGGTTAAAGGATTGACCGGTTGTACTCGAGATTCAGTGAGTTAGCGTAGAGTAAAGAGTGTACAGATTGGGCAGAGGCAACAAATCAACGTCTGATATACTAGGGCAGGTTGTGGATACCAGAGGTGCAGGAGCTAAGAGATGAGATCCTTCAAGAGTCGCGTCATTCTAAATTCATCGTACAACCAGGCATGACTAAGATGTACCACTATAGGAGGAGACATTTCAGGTAGCCTGGGATGAAGATAGATGTGTCTAGGTTAATCAAGAACTTTGGTATCTATCAGCAAGTGAAGTCCGAGCATCGCAGACCGGTGGATTACTACAACTGCTTCTTATTCCTTGATTGAAGTGGGAGGACATATTTATGGATTTTTTTAGAGGACTACCGAGGACCGCGATGAGACATGACTCGATTTTGGTGATAGTTGACAGACTTATAAAGTCTGCTCACTTCTTGCTAGTGGCGAAGCATTACATGTTCGATTAGCTGAGTATACTATTCGAGATAGAGATTATCAGGCTGCATGTGGTACCATTGACGATCACGTCAGACTGAGATGCTACGTATATGTCTAGCATCTGGTGAAGTGTGCAGGAGCAGTACGGTACGCGCCTATAGTTTAGTACGACTTTCTACCATCAGACCGACGGGCAAACTAAGAGATTGATTCAGGTCCTTGAGGACATGTTGTAGGCATGCATGTTGGAGTTTGGTGGATCTTGGGCGGAGTATCTACCACTGTGTGAGTTCGCTTACAACAACAGTTATCAGGCTAGCAATGAGATGGTGCCATTCGAGGCTTTGTATGGCAGACAGTATCGCTCGCCATCGTGTTGGGTTGAGATAGAGGACCGAGAGATAGTGGGGTCTGAGATTTTTGTTGAACACACGAAAAATGTCAAATTGATCCGTCAGAGACTCAGAGGAGCACATGAGAGATATAAGAGATATGCAGATAAGTATCACTGTGATCTCGCAAATTCCGAGGGAGCCTTTGTCTATTTAAAGGTTTCCCCTTACAAGGGTCTTTAGAAATTTGGGTGAAAGGCAAGCTTGCACCGAGGTACATCGAGTCTTTCATGATTAAGAAACGGGTCGAGAAAGTGGTATATGAGCTTGAGCTACCTCCATAGATTTCAGGGGTCCATCATGTATTCCACATTTTGATGCTTCGACTAGCCGAGTCGAAAGCTGGCGTACGACTGACAGTTGACTTGAGTGAGATTGACCTGAGTGAAGACATCTCTTACGAGGAGCAGCCCTATTCAGATCCTAGATTGGAAGGCACATCAGTTGAGAAGCAAGTCCATCCCGAAGGTACTTGTTAAGTGGCAGTTCCACGATGACACGGAACTTACTTGGGAGCGGGAAGACTAGATGTGAGATAGATTCCAGAACCTGTTTGAGTCAGGTAGAACCGTAACTCAAACTTAATTTCGAGGAAGAAATTACCATTTTTTTGGAATATTTGTAATGGCCCAAATCTCTAACCCCCATTTTAATTCCTTAAACAAAATCACAGACCCGTGACTGTGATACATGCATCGACCGAGGCGTGTGACCGAGGTATATTATATTTTTTTGTTGATGTATGGCTAGTGTTATGTATTGTATAGACTTACTAAGTTGGTTTGCACAGTTGTAGACATCGAGACGAGAGCGGGGACGCGTCTCGAGTAGCGTGCGAGTCGGGTAACCAGGTAGTTAGCATTTAGGTAAGTCTTATTTAATATTAATATGAATTAAGGAATTACTTATAAGCCTATGGTTGTGTTTGTTAATGTATATCAAATTAAAGTCCTATAGTCTTGGTTTAAAATTTACTACACTTAGACTTACCTCGGGATACGTGCCACCATAAACTCCCATGACATGTGTGTCAATATCTTGTGTTTTAGAGCTAGACTTAGTGGGTTAGTAGGAGTGAATGAGAACCATAAGAAAAACCTCGAAATACGTAATTGAATAAGGATGAATGGCCAAGAATCAACCTCATATTGATAAATATATAATGGGTTGATCAAACACAAGCAAATGTAACTTTTTGATCCTGAACATGTTGGAGAAGAAGAGAAGGATTTACTGCTGGAATTAGAGCGGGAGAATAGCTAATTGGAGGATCCAACTTAGGGTAATCATCTTCTCCATCATAAATTCTACTAAATGAACCCATTTTGGGAGTTCTAGTTGGAAAACTGAATTTAAGGGTTAAAGCACTGATTTTGTTGTTAGTTTGTCAAATCTCATATCTTATGAACAAATAAATGGAAGATTAATCAATGGTTTTGAGGAAATTGGGTTTTCGAATAATTTTGGAAAAACTAGTGAATTTATGAGATATGAGATAACTTATCAAATTGTTGTTTCAAGGTTTGTTCTAATTGTTGTTTTGCGTTAATTTGATATGGAGAGGGTGTTAAAGGGGGTTTAGTTAGCTAATTGGGGACTTTGGGACATAATTTTCGAGTTGTGAATTACGTCACAGAGGGAAATTAGTGTGCTAATAAGGAAAATTAGGGCGCCGATGACTCTGGCAGATACTTGGTTTTAGTTTCACGATTAGTGCGCTAATCAGACAAAAAATTCAGAAAAAATACGTTTTAACAATATAGCTTGTTCAAACCAACTTTTGACACGCCGATTCTTAGATTTACGGGGTTTTAACATATTTTAGAGAATTTACCCCAATAAAAAGATATTTAGTAGTTTTTAGGTTTGAAATAAATATTGGTTTTAGGAGTTAATAGACAGTAAATTGAGCTTTAACTCACTATATTTGAACTAATAAGACTCCAAACTCAGGAACCTAGGAAAATGGTACGGGCGACCAAATACAAGATTTGGATTATCGGGAGGCCAGTAAAGCTAGGACTTTACTTTGTTGTTGTGAGTATACCCAATGAAAACTTTAATTGACATTTCATTTCTATTAATTGTTGTCCTTGCATAGTCTTTTTGACTATTTCGCTTTTGTATTCTTATATCATGTGTTATTTGTGTCTATGCTCACTTGATGAGTCTAGTTTTCATGATATCCATTTATTTGTTTTGATTCATATATTCTATCCCATGCTATGTTTATTCTTGTTGTTTTAAATGTGAATTGAATGATAAATAACATGCTATTAGGCAAGTGAATATCTTATAAATGTTTAAGAGGACTTGTATTCCTTATTTATTTAGGTGTAGATGTGGCTATGTCTTGACAATCCATACTTGGGATTTCTTGAAATTTAAAAAGTAGTTTTCGCATTTAGGTCTCGTACTCGATCGAGGTGTACGTGACTCACGGGGTTAGGGTCCCTTAGGATGTTGGCACATGTTACTTGACATTGTGTGAAACTCCGGGTTAGAGTCCCTAAGCTAGTCTACGCATCGGGGTTAGAGTCCCTGGTAACACTTGGGTTAAAGTACCTTGTGCTATAAGATTATTGAGTCAAAGTGACGCGTTTCACTACCGACCGGACCTAAATAATCTCTACTTAAGCCTAGTGTTTGTATCACTTGTTTAACTCTGGTGTTTACTCACATATGGTTTATTTCCCCTTTTTCTCATTTATATGCTTTTAAATACCATTTGAATATTTGGAAATGCAAATCAAACTTGTCATCAGGGATTATTATTTTATTCTTGTACTCACCGTCCTTTTTATGACGGTGGGTGTAGAGCCGCCAGCTAGCAGGCCGGGCAAAGAGTAGATCGCTGATCATCCCTGAGCCCGTGGCGCATCATTAAATCGATTGTAGGTTTTCTTTTGCTATTTCGATTGTATATATTATATATGTCTTTCAAATACTATTTGGGGTTTTATATTGGGTTGAACGTTAGTTCCCTGACTCGACTTAGACTATTTAACTGTTTCACTACATTTCGAGGACTTTATATATCTGTTTTGATTTCCTGGTTTTCTACACTTATGATTTTATAAATGGCGTTCACATAAGTTTCTAATTGCTTCTACATAATCAATAATTGTTTCGCTAAATAAATAATTTAATAAAAAGTCTTAATTAACTCTAAATTTTTATAAACTGGTAGGACTAGAGTATTACTTATCCTGAATATGAGAAAAGAGGCATTTAGGTTGTAAAGGCCGACTAATACGTAGTTAAGTCATGCGTGGACAAGATTAGGGCTTAATTACTGGATTAGGCCGGGCAATGTACTAGATTAGAAGAGGGGCCATCACAACATTCATCCACGAAAAGAACATAGTAATGAAAACCTCAATATATGCAACATGAGAAGGTCCTCATGAATCCGTATGAATAAGATCAAGGACATATGTGGACTGATTATTAGATGACTAAAATGGTAAAGCATAACTCGTACCTAAAGGACAACTAGAGCAAAATCCAATAGAACTACGGGTGACATTTACAAACTTTCAAATTTATGCTATGCAGGATGTCCTATTTGGAGTGCCACAAGGGAGAAAGACACTTATTAAATGCAATAAAAGCTGAATATACGAATGAAGGAAACTATGGATACCCAAAGAATCGATATAGACCATTGTAAAGTGTTTCCCGAAGTAGAACCTTTTTACTTCTGACATGCTTCACAAAACAATCACGAGGAAGAAACTCTATTAGAACATCATTTTCACATGTCATCTGAGACACATTCAAAAGATTTTTCTTAATATAAGGCACACATAACATATTCTAAAATGATTAACTTGAACAAGAAGAAGAAGGTAATGAAGCAGTACCTACACCAAAAATAAATAATGATTACCCTGTTGGGTTTAGGGGATTAAGTGTAGTGAAAGTTTTTAAAACCTTTTCGAATATCCCGAACCGAGATCATATCGATTCTATTAAACTAATTAACCAAGAGCGAAAAACATACCTTACCAAGGACAACTCTATTTTTGCCTTATTTGGTGTTTATTTATTCCTTCAGGAAGCTACCAACGATGAATTTCCCCTATCAAAAAAACTCACACAAATGAACGATATCGATTTGGAGTGCTGGCCCCAAAAATTCTTGGGCAAAACTTCTCACAAAAACTCTTTAGAAAAATCGCTACAACAACTAATGTCTTATTTGTAGTACAACAGGTCAAATCTTAAAGGAACTCCATCTCGTAGTCACACTCCAAATAGTCTTTGTTAAAGTCCAACTCTAAAAAGGATAGAGTCATAAATAATCTACAAAAACTAATCAAATAAGGGTTGTAATATATCTCAAACTCAAATGAGAATTAAACTTGTATTATAATTCCAATTAGAGTAGTCCTATTCAAAATAGGATTTAACAAGAGATAATCCATACTTGGTATTTCTTGAAATTTAAAAAGTAGTTTTCGCATTTAGGTCCCGTACTCGATCGAGGTGTACGTGAATCACGGGGTTAGGGTCCCTTAGGATGTCGGCACATGTTACTTGACATTGTATGAAACTCGGGGTTAGAGTCCCTGAGCTGGTCCACATACTGGGGTTAGAATCCCTGGTAACACTTGGGTTACAGTCCCTTGTGCTATATGATTATTGAGTCAGAGTGATGCGTTTCACTACTGATCGGACCTAAATCATCACTACTTAGCCTAGTGTCAGTATCACTTGTTTAACTCTGGTATTTACTCACACATGATTTATTTTCTAGTTTTCTCATTTATATGCTTTTAAATACCATTTGAATATTTGGAAATGCAAATCAAACTTGTCATCGGGGATTACTGTTTTATTCTTGTACTCACCGTCCTTTTTATGATGGTGGGTGTAGAGCCGACTGCTAGCAGGCCGAGCAAGGAGTAGATCGGCACTCATCCTTGAGCCCGCGGCGCGTCATTGCATCGATTGTAGGTTTTCTTTTGTTATTTTGATTGTATATGTTATAAATGTCTTTCTGATACTATTTAGGGTTGTATATTGGGTTGAGCGTTAGTTCCCCGACTTGACTTATACTATTAACTATTTTACTGCATTTTGAGGATTTTATATATTTGATTTCATTTCCTGGTTTTCTACACTTAGGATTTTATAAATGGCTTTCGCAGAAGTTTCTAATTGCTTCCACATAATCAATAATAGTTCTGCTAAATAAATAATTTAAAAAAAAGTCTTAATTAACTCTAGATTTTTATAAACTGGTAGGACTAGAGTATTACTTATCCTGAATACTAGAAAAGGGGCTTTTAGGTTGTAAAGGCTGACTAATACGTAGTTGAGTCCTACGTAGATAGGATTAGGGCTTAATTACGGGATTAGGCCGGGTGGTGCCCTAGATTTGGATAGGGGCCATCACAACATTCATCCATGAAAAGAACATACTAATGAAAACCTCAATATATGCAACATGAGAAGGTCCTAATGAATCCATATGAATAAGATCAAGGACATATGTGAACTGATTATTAGATGACTGAAATGGTAAAGCATAAATCTTACCTAAAGGACGTCAAGAACAAAATCCAATAGGACAATGAGTCACATTTACCAACTCTAAAATGTATGATATGTAGGATGTCCTAATCTGGAGTGCCATAAGGCAAAAAACACTTATTAAATTTAATGAAAGCTGAACGTATGAATGAAGGAAACTGTAGAGACCCAAAGAATCGATATAGACCATTGCGGAGTGTCTCATGAAGTAGAAACTTTTTACTTCTGATATTCTTCACAAAACAATCGCGAGCATGAAACTCTATTAGAACTTAATTTTCACATTTCATCTGAGACACATTCAAAAGATTTTTCTTAATCTGAGGCACAGATAACGTATTCTTAAATGATTAGCTTGAAGAAGAAGAAGAAGGTAATGAAGTAGTACTTACACCAGAAATAGATAACGATTGCCCTGTTACGTTTAGGGGATTAAGTGTAGTGAAAGTTTTTAAAACCTTTTCAAATATCCCCGAACCGAGATCATATCGATTCTATTAAACGTATTTACTAAGAGAGAAAAACATACCTTAACAAGGAGAACTTTCTTTTTACTTTATTTGGTGTTGATTTATTCCTTCAAGAAGCTACCAGAGATGAATGTGCTCTATCAAAAAACTTCAAATGAACGAACAATCAACATTTTGAGTGCTAGCCCCAAAAACTCTAGGGCAAATTTCTCAAAAAAACTTTTTAGAAAAATTTCTACAACAACTGTGACCCTAATGTCTTATTTGTAGTACGATAGGTCGAGTCTTAAAGGAACTCCATCTTATAGTCACACTCCAAATAGTCTTAGTTAAAGTACAACTGTAAAAAGGAAAGAGTCATAAATAATCTACAAAAACTAATCAAACAAGAGTTGTAAAATATCTAAAACTCAAATGGGAATTAAATTTATATTATAATTCAATTAGAGTAGTCCTATTCAAAATGGGATTTAATAAGAGACAATCCATACTTGGTGTTTCTTGAAATTTAAAAAGTAGTTTTCACATTTAGGTCCTGTACTTGATCGAGGTGTACGAGACTCACGGGGTTAGGGTCCCTTAGGATGTCGACATATGTTACTTGACATTGTATGAAACTCAGGGTTAGAGTCCCTAAGCTGGTCTACGCACCGGGGTTAGAGTCCCTGGTAACACTTGGGTTAGAGTCCCTTGTGCTATATGATTATTGAGTTAGAGTGACGCGTTTCACTACCCACTGGACCTAAATCATCACTACTTAGCCTAGTGTCAGTATCACTTGTTTAACTCTGGTATTTACTTACACATGGTTTATTTTCCAGTTTTCTCATTTATATGCTTATAAATACCATTTGAATATTTGGAAAAGCAAATCAAACTTGTCATCGGGGATTACTATTTTATTCTTGTACTCACCGTCCTTTTTATAACAGTGGGTGTAGAGCTACCTGCAAGCAAGACGGGCAAGGAGTAGATCGACGATCATCCCTGAGCCCGCGGTGCGTCATTGCATCGATTATAGGTTTTCTTTTGCTATTTTGATTATCTATGTTATATATGTCTTTTAGATACTATTTGGGGTTGTATATTAGGTAGAGCGTTAGTTCCCCAACTTGACTTAGACTATTTAACTGTTTCACTGCATTTTGAGGGATTTATATATTTGATTTCATTTCCTGGTTTTCTACACTTTGGATTTTATAAATTGCTTTCGCATAAGTTGCTAATTGCTTCCACATAATTAATAAGAGTTCCGCTAATGAAATAATTTAATAAAAAGCCTTAATGAACACTACATTTTTATAAACTGGTAGGACTAGAGGGTTACTTATCTTGAATACGAGAAAAGAGGCATTTAGGTTGTAAAGGCTGACTAATACGTAGTTGAGTCCTGCGTGGATAGGATTATGGTTTAATTACGGGATTAGGCTGGGCGAAGCCCTAGATTAGGAGAAGGGCCATCATAACATTCATCCGCGAAAAGAACATAGTAATGACAACCTCAATATATGCAACAGAAGAAGGTCCTCATGAATCTGTATGAATAAGATCATGGACATATGTGGACTGATTATTAGATGACTGAAATGGTAAAGCATAACGCTTACCTAAAGGACAACTAGAACAAAATCCAATAGGACTATGAGTCACATTTACCAACTCTAAAATGTATGCTTTGCAGGATGTCCTAATTTGGAGTGTGACAAGGCAGAAAAACACTTATTAAATGCAATGAAAGCCGAATGTATAAATGAAGGAAACTGTGGAGACCCAAAGAATCGATATAGACCATTGTGAAGTTTCTTATGAAGTAGAACCTTTTTACTTCTGATATGCTTCACATAACATTTGCTTGCACGAAACTTTTCTAGAACATCATTTTCACATGTCATCTGAGACACATTCAAAAGATTTTTCTTAATCTAAGGCAGACATAACATATTCTGAAATGATTTTGTTGAACAAGAAGAAGAAGGCAATGAAGCAGTACCTACACCATAAATAGGTAACGATTGCCCTGTTGGGTTTAGGGGATTAAGTGTAGTGAAAGTTTTTGAAACCTTTTCGAATATTCCCGAATCGAGATCATATCGATTTTATTGAACTGATTTACCAAGAGAGAAAAACATACCTTAACAAGGACAACTCTATTTCTGCCTTATTTTGTGTTGATTTATTCCTTCAAGAATCTACCAGAGATGAATGTCCTCTATCAAAAAACCTCACACGAACGAACGTTCATGATTCGGAGTGCAAGCCCCAAAAATTTAGGGCAAAACTACTCACCAAAACTCTTTAGAAAAATCCCTACAACAACTATGACCCTAATGTCTTATTTGTAGTATGACAGGTCGAGTCTTAAAGGAACTCCATCTCGTAGTCGCACTCCAAATAGTCTTAGTTAAAGTCCAACTCAAAAAAGGATAGAGTCATAAATAATCTACAAAAACTAATCAAACAAGAGTTGTAATATATCTAAAACTCAAACGAGAATTAAATTTATATTATAATTCCAATTATAGTAGTCCTATTCAAAATAAGATTTAACAAGATACAAAATTTTTAGTCACAGTAGAAATGTAGGAGGGTTTTGGAATCCCAGTCAAACTAGGACACTTAATGAGAATCTTCAAAATAAATTTTATCAAATAAATTCATCAACCTAGATAATATTAAATTGCGCAAATCCGTTCTTTGTGTTCGAACCAATAGGTTCATATAATGTTGGCAGTGAATCAAAATATTATTCAGTACACAAATTATAAGCAGCCTCTAGCACGACATTATGACTACCCAAGTTGCATGAAGATTAATAAATCAATACAACCTAATAGACAATGTATATCACACCTTTTTGTCATGTGATATCTTTTGATTGAACATAAGACATAAAATGTCACCCTGATAGTTGAATCTACTAGTCTCGATCTTCTAGTAGACTTAAATTGTCAAGTAACATTGATCTAATCAATTCATTAGATATGGCTATTTATCAGTCTAACATTTCAAGGGGCCCAATAAATATCTCTCTAAATAAGAGAGGGGCATATTCCGTTTTGATCACTTAACATCTACATATTAGTCGGACAATGACCAATCACAACTTTTATAATCATCTAGTCAAAACCAACGTTTAATTGTGTCAAATCATTATTCTCTTAATGTTAGAGTCTTTGGTGATCTGAAGTCAATGGACTAAATGATATAACTATCATGAGAAACACTTAAGACATTGACCATGTAGCATTCTCATAGCGAATCTATCCAACATTTGTTCCCAACAGATACTCATGATCTTGATCCGTATCATATACGTATAATCATCACATGACTATCAATCAAAACTCTTACTAGTCTTAATTTATTATTGTTCCCGCAATAATAACTGACTAGGGATGTTTAGTATGATACAATAATTATTTATTGATACTATTATAAAAGAAACATGTATCTACTTATAATATTTAAACAACGTTTACGGATTTGGCCTAAGGCATATACACCAACATCTCCCACTGGCACTAGGTCCAATCCTACATGTATCTAATATTGTGTGACCTTAACGCGTTCTTCGTGGAAGAAGTTTATTTATGTATCTACTACATTGCTTAATATTGATGTTTTGTAAATCTTCACGTTCTTTCTCTAATAAGACAAAAATGCTCAAGTGATTGTTTAGTTCAATAGTGTGATTTAGGTTCCATAACATAAATTTATCTGTTTGGTTTATAATAAAAGTCAACGTTGTTTCCAACACTCAGAATCACACCTTATTCAATCATGAACCTTATGATCTAAACATTTTCTTTGACTACATCAAATGCCGTTAAACACTCAGCTTATGTTGTAGAACTTGTTAGAGTCAGTTTAGAACGTTTCCAACTCACTTCATCTTCATACGAAGTTAACACAAATCCATATTGTGATCACCAATCATTTATATTAGCTTGAAAGTTTGCATTTTTAACTATTTACAAGACTCATATCTTTTAAACCTCTACAAATTCAATAACATTTCTCAAGTGCTTCCGAAGTATTTAAGAATTTTATCAATAAATATTCAACGACCTTCCTTGGAATCTATGAGATATATGTGTGTTTTGCCTAAAGAATTAGACATATCAAGTTGAATGCAAAGTGTAACATATGTGACGATATTCATAATTAATGCATATGGAATCATATTCACACTGTCCCGCTCATCATGTTTCCTAAGATTTTGAGTCTTGCAGAGACTTACGTTGTAAGACATAAGTACAAATTCTCTTAAGAATCTCGCACTCTGAAACCTTTTTAATTATTTGTCTATATAAGCACTCTAATCTAGACCAATTAGCCTCTTAGATCTATCTCTATAGATCTGTATGACAAGGATATATGCCTAATTGTTTAATAATTTTATTAAGAAACTTTTCCTTAACCAAGATTTGACATTCTATAAGGTTAGGACATCGTTTCTAATGAACATTATATCATCGATACATAGATTCATATAATTGTGCTCCTACTAACCTTTATATATACATAAGGTTTATTTTTTTATTAAATGAACATAATTCATTATTTATTTCATCGAAACAAAGATCATAAATCTTATAAGCTTACTATAATCCACAAATTGATCCTTTAAGCTTGCATACTTTTTTTTAAATTCTCAAGTGAATAAAAAACCCTTAAATTGTGTCATTCACATCTTTAATGAGCATAGAGCAATGCTATTTTTACACTCATTTATCGTATCTTATACGTAAACTATGAAGTAATGACAGTTGGAATTCCAGAACTTGAGCTTTAGAATTCTAGAACTTGAGCTTAGCTACCAGTAAAAATCTTATCATAATCAACACCTTAATTTAGATAGATTTTTTTGATAAGTTGTGCATTTAAGTATGCACCTTTTTCATGTCATTTTAAATTATTTACATCTAATGGTCATACCGCTTTCAAGTAAATAAATCAAGTTCCAAACTTGAATAGCATACATGAATTAAAATTTAGATTTCTTTAACACTTAGTCTCTTCATCCAATCTAGACGAGGCATGTCTCTTGATAAGTACTGAATCATTCTGATCCAGTACTAAAACTATATCACAACTATCAAGAATAAGAAATTCCAAATTTCTTTGGCTAATTTTTTTTTAATTTAGACTTTTAAGAGATGTATGTTACTTATGCACACTCAACTAGTTTAAAACATTGTTGAGCATCCTAAAGTGGTTCAGTTCTCACTTGGGGCTCTTGATAATCTCAAGATTTATTTTATTTCTAATAGTGTCTTCGAAATAAACTCTTTATTTAGAAATACATCATTTTGAGTAACAAACAATTTGTTCTAAATTCTATAAAATAATATCATAATGTTCTACAACAATTAGACATAAATGACTTAAGTATCAAACTTTAAGTGACGTTGCATCTTACGCAAGTTTTGTCACCTTAAATATCAAGAAATGACAAAATAGGTCTTTTTATTCTATATCGTATATTGAGTTTTATCAACCACTTTATAGAAAATAAGCTCTAGAGCGAAGTGCAGTGGTTTCTAAAGTATAGCCTTAATAGGACATCATATGAAGGTCATTTAAATTCTTGGCTCAAATATTATCCACCTTGATCTCATCAAAGTACGTTAATAGTTTGCCAAGTGATTTTCTTATACTAATTTTGAAATGTTCATAACAATTCAAAATTGTGTCTTCCGATAGGATTTATAATTCATTATAAAATGAACAATTTCATTCGAATGACAAAATTTGTCCTTTAGAGCTTTTATTTAGAACTTGGCAAAAATTTGTCTTTGAGCCTTTAACTTCCTCTTATCCTTTCTGTTACGATCTATCACGGCCAAATCTCTAACCCCTATTTTAATTCCTTAATCAGGATCACCAACCCGTGACGTGAGACCCACACCATGATACGTGCAGCGACCGATGCATGTGTCCGAGGTATATTATATTTTTGTATTGATGTATGCCTAGTGTTATGTATTTTGTAGACTTACTAAGTCGGTTTGTAGAGTTGTAGGCGTCGAGACGAGAACGGGAACGTGCCTCGAGTAGCGTGCGAGTTGGGGAACCGGGTAGTTAGCATTTTGGTAAGTCATATTTAATATTAATATGAAATAAGGAATTACTTATAAGCCTATGGTTGTGTTTGATAATGTAAATCAAATTAAAGTCATATAGTCTTGGTTTAAAAATTTACAACACTTAGACTTACCTCGGGATATGCGCTAGCACACACTCCCATGATATGTGTGTCAATATGTTGTGTTAGTGAGTTGAAATTAGTGGGTTAGTAGGAGTGAATGAGAACCACAAGATAAACCTCGAGATACGTAATTGCATGAGGATGAATGGCCAAGAATCAACCTCACACTGATACATATTTAATGGGTTGATCAAACACATGCAAGTGGAACATTATGATCCTAAACATGTTGGAGAAGAAGAAAAGGATTTATTGCTGGAATTAGAGCGGGAGAACAACAAATTGGTGGATCCAAATCAGGGTAATCATCTTCTCCATCATCTCCTCTATCTAATGAACCCATTTTGGGAGTTCTTAATGAAAAATTAAATTTAAGGGTTAAGTCACTGATTTTGTTGTTACTTTTTCAAATTTCATATCTTATGAGCAAATAAATGGAAGATTAATCAATGGTTTTGAGTAAAATAAGTTTTTGAATAATTTGGAAAAAAATTAGTGAATTTGTGAGATTTGAGAAAACTTATCTAATTGTTGTTATATGGTTTGTTCTAATTGTTGTTTTGCATCAATTTGATATGGAGAGGGTGTTAAATGGGTTCATTTAGCTAATCAGGGACTTTAGGACATAATTTCCGAGTTGAGGATTTTTTCACAAAGGGCAATTAGCACGCTAACGATTCTGGACAGAAAACCTGATTTTATTTTCCCAAGTAGCGCGCTAATAACCCATATTAGAGCGCTAATCAAACACCAGAAATTTGGAAACAATGTGTTTAATAACATAGCTAGTTCAAACCAACTTTTGACACACTGATTCTTAAATTTACGGGGTTTTAAAGTATTTTGGAGAAATTACCCCGGTAAAAGACTATTTAATAATTTTTAGGTTTGAAATAAATATTGGTTTTAGGAGTTAATAGACATTAAATTGAGCTTAAATCCACTATATTTGAACTAATAAGACACCAAACTCAGGAACCTAGAAAAATGGTGCGGGAGAGCGAATATGAGATTAGGAGTATCGAGAGGCCAGTAAAACTAGGACTTTACTTTGTGTTGTGAGTATACCCAATGAAAACTTTACTTGGCATTTCATTTCAATTAATTGTTGTCCTTGCTTAGTCCTTTTGACTATTTTTCCTTTGTATTCTTATATCATGAGTTCTTTGTGTCTATGTTCACTTAATGATTCTAGTTTGCATGATATCTATTCATTTGATTTGACTCACTGATTCTATCCCGTGGTATGTTTATTCTTGTTGTTTTAAATGTGAATTGAATGATAAATAGCATGCTATTAGGCTAGTGAATATCTTATAAATGTTTAAGAGGACTTGTATTCCTTATTTATTAGGTGTGTAGATTTGCCTATGCCTTAACAATCGATACTTGGTATTCCTTGAAATTTAAAAAGTAGTTTTCACATTTAAGTCTTTTACTCGATCGAGGTGTGCAAGAATCACGGGGTTAGAGTCCCCGAGGTGGTCTACACACTGGGGTCAGAGTCCCTGGTAACACTTTGGTTATAGTTCATTGTGCTATATGATTATTGAGGCAAAGTGAAGCGTTTCATTTCCTACCGGATAGCCTAGTGTTAGTGTCACTTGTTTAACTTTGGTATTTACTCGCATATGGTTTATTTCCCAGTTTTCTCATTTATATGCTATTAAATACCATTTGAATTTTTGGAAATGCAAATTCAACTTGTCATTAGGGATTACTATTTTATTCTTGTACTCACCGTCCTTTTTATGACGGCGGATGCAGAGCCACCTACCAACAGACCGGGCAAGGAAAAGATTGGCGATTATCCCTGAGACCAAGGTACGTCATTGCATCGATTGTAGGTCTTTTTAGGTATTTTGATTATATATGTTATATATGTCTTTCAGAAACTATTTGGGTTGTATATTGGGTTTAGCTTTAGTTTCCCCGACCTGACATAGACTATTTTACTGTTTCACTGCATTTTGAGGATTTTATATATGTGATGTCATTTCCTAGTTTTCCACACTTAAAATTTGTCAAATGGCTTCTGCATAATTATAAATGGCTTCTTCATAAATTACTAATTGCTTCTGCATAAACAATAAGACTTCCGCTAAACAATTATTTTAATTAAAAGTTTTAATTCACTCTAGATTTTATAAACTTGTAAGACTAGTGTATTGCTTGAACACGAGAAAAGAGGCGTTTAGGTTGTAAAGGGTGAGTAATACATAGTTAAGTCCTGTATGGATATGATTATGGCTTAATTACGGGATTAGGGCGGGCGGTGCCCTAGATTAGGAGAGGGGCCATCACACGAACCATCAAATACATGTCTAAGGCCCTTTTTTAAATATTTTATCTTATAGTTTTAAATATCATATGCAACTGTAAACAAGGTTCTCCATGTCATTCATATTCTATAGTTCAAAACTATTTTGATGAATTATAGATCAGATTTACATTTAGCTTTTAGCAAATGAAGATTCAAGCCTTTTGAGATAATTAATGTTGTCTTTTCATGTTCCAAACATAAAGACAAATTAATAGGCTCTCAACCATTTTACAAGAATCTATGAATTTTGTAATCTCATACCTTTCCTGTGTCACTTACTTTTAGAACATTTCCTTTAGTGTCATTGTCATGTCATTAGCTTCCACAGTCCCGAATCTTTCCTAAAGTCCAGTTTTTATATTTTACTACATGACATATAATTTTTGTACTAATAGATGCTAGTTTAAATGGAACTATTATTCTAAGACATACATCATTGTTTTTATGGCTGATAACATTTATCAATTTTCCAATCAAAATAAGAAAATTAGTCTTAAAAATTATTTTATCCTTCTTAAGGATTGATCGTAGTTACTCTGGATTAGCGTTACTAGAAGTTCAATATCTACACCTAAAAAATTATGCAGAATAATTTATTATTGAGTAACTAAACTCCCGCTAAATCAATAACCCTCATAAATATTAATTTAATGGCCTAAGATTCATATTTCATTTAATTTTGAGACAGCTAGGGCATGACACTCAAAATCAAGTTATTTAGGTAGGTAACCTTTACCAATTGCATCACATGCAACTCTTAAGTTCTTTATGAGACTTTGACATTATAGGTTGCAACATTTTATGTCTCATTTATAAATAAAGCCCAAAACTGTTTTGATATCTTTATTAAGTCAAAGCAATTTAAAACATTCAGGTAACCGTTTTACAGCTTGCCTCACCAGGATAACACAATACACCCTACGGAAGCAGACCATATTGATGCGATCAAAGTGTTGATAAGTGTTTTAAAATTGGGTGACATTGACTTAAACACTTTAAAGGGGGATTCTTAATAAATTGTATAGCCTTTTTGTATTTTATGACAATAAATTCTAGCATCTAGTTTATCATGGAATATCCAATACACTAAAATGTAGAGAATAAAGATCATAAATAAAACATGAAACAATTTTAGTATATATCAACAAAGCATCATAAAGCAAATTTACTTAATCTATTTAATGACCCCCAAAATTCTAATCAATATAATTGATAGAATTTAACCTTGTATACTTGAATTGATACTTATTTAATTAAATCATATTAATTAAAATAAGGTTATCAATTATACACATTTTTTAAATAAATACATTTAAATTAATTAAAAAATTTAATTAACTTAATTTATTTTGGCATATAGTTTCTTTAATCACATTGTATGCTAGGCACAAGTATAGGTATCTAGGTATCTCAAGTTAATCACATTAACTTAATGTCATGCAATACTATTCCGAACAAATCTTGCTTGCATGACCATTGGTTGGTCTAGGATACACATAGTCGTGTTTCAACTAGTGCGCGAAAACTTTTGATAAGTGAGTTATCTCCCAACTTACAGGGAAGGGTGTGAGATATCTCCCCACCCTCCCCCATAAGGAGATAACTTCCAAGAGTTATATGGACACAATTACCCCTCATAAATTTACATTTACCTATGTCCCTACCCTCTCAAATGCTTGTTATTAATCCATAATAAAAGATTGAATAAATAATTCATTCATTAAAAGTATTTTTCAAGTGAAAAATATTTTAAAGAATTATCATTAGTTGTATTTTATAGTATTTATTATTAACAATTATTTCAAATAAATATAAAAACACTTATAATTATTTAATTTTGTTTAATATTTTGTAAATAATATATTATGTTTTTATTTAATTCAGGTTTTTTATTTTTAAATAAATAAATAGTAGTTCATGTGATGAAAATAGTAATGCTTTCTTTTTATCTTAAAAATATGTTTAAATGGTATATATGTCAATTCCCGCAATTTATAGTTTTTAAAATTTTGCAACTTCCTTGCAAGTTTAAAGTTCAACCGAACTTGAAATATGAAATGACATTGTGAGTTAACTTTAAAGAATTATCTCCGCTCACATTGTAAGTTAGCAAAAACGAAACAAACGAGGCCTATTGTAAAAGAAACATGCATCTACTTATCATAGTTAAACAATGTTTACAGAATTGTCTTCGGGCATATACCCCAACATGCCCATTACATATAATTAATGAATGATTACCTTGTTAAGCCATGATGTTGTTCAGTTGTGATGGATTTGTAATGATATAAGACAAGGCACCACTTTCTGCATACCACGACATGTCTGATCCAGGTTCAGAGACTACATAGAAAGCATTATGTCGCTAAGACGGTGGTAGAGGAGGTAACCTCAGTTGTTTTGATGAAGAACTCTGCTAATACTTATTTTGACCCATTTGGGCACCTATATATTTCATATCACCTTGAAAGTAACACACTATAGCTGAAAGACCAAACTTGCCACAGATCTAGAAAGTAGGTCAACTAGTATTCTAAAGTTTGAAACCACCTCTAGCACGAGATCAACCTCCTTGACCAACATAGTTTTTGTGACCATTCGAGCCACTACTCTCGGATCTATTATGCATCTGACCTCCACCACGAGTTTTGACCTCTGCAGAGTTTGCAGAGTCGTTCTCTTCTTGAATATTCAACGAGTTGAGACCTTGAACATTCTGGATCTAGCTTAATGTCATTTTGAAACTCATCAACTACGCTTGAGACTCAGTCCATCTCAATGAGACCTTGTCTTATAACAGAGTAATGATCAGAAGATACTCACCATCCGACACTGCCAGAGTATGGAAATCAAATCTTCATTTGACACCGACACTCTTGTAATCGCCAAATTATCCGCTAACCCTTTCATTTTCAATAGATACTTAAAAATTAATTGAGAAACCTTCTTAGCAGTATGGATGTGAAATCCATAAACTAGGATTTGAGCCATACCATGTGATCTACAATGTTCTTTAATACTCTAACAAGCATCTTGAGCTATGTTAACTCCAATATCTGTTGATGTAACTTCTTTGGACATTGCACTGATCAACAAACCAAGATAGGATTAATCTTTTCCATACCATTCTTCATATACTAGATTCAACTCATCAGATCTATACAAGAACTCCAATGGACATGCACGAGTGCCTAGAGGATAGCTATCAAGACGACATATTCTGAAAATTGGAAGAGCCATTGCCTTCCAAACCAAGAAATTTGTACGATATAGCTTCATTGAAACAGTTTTTGTTTAGAGAGTTACCAAATGGAATTATAAGTTGGTTTGGAGAAGACGATCCAATACTAGAAAAGGAAGATCATGAGCTTTTTGATCTAGATCCACCATGTATTATTGGACTATATCTAGCGATTTACGACTCAGATGTACCATTTTCATGTGTAGATCCATTAAGGTCTATACGATATACCTCTGCAACATTCACCATCATTGATGATGATCCTGCGTTTGCAAATCTTAATCCAAGACCCTTTAAAATGTTAGCCATGAACTCTCTGATACCATGTTGAACGAGATGTTCACGAGTTTCACAAGCCCTAGATGATGAAGAAGAGAAATCTTGAAAACCATATCTGAGAAAAAATTTATTTCTCTCAGATGGTTTCCTTTTTTATATATGAAAATAAGATAGTGAATACACACCACATGATCTAATACATAAACATTGTTAGATTCGTGAGGTACAGATCAAGCTCAGTTCACACATACACACTCACATGACACATATGTGCTTGGTATAGTAATAACAAGGCACCACAGTAGCTTTATACAAATTACTACAACTATAACTAATGATTTATTCTCACATACACCATCATCAAATGCATTAACTTAAGTAGAATGGGAATTCAAGATATTGTTTTAGCTTTCTAAAGTCATTAAGTTCATATTTGTTATCACATCGCATCATATTTTCACACAATGAGTGTATGAACGCTCGTTCATTCTGAACCAATTAAGCAAGCTACGCTAAGTAGAGTTTCGAGAATTGATAGTTAGAGATAGGAACATACCTTAATGATCTAGTCGACTAGGTACTTTAAAAGGGAATCATTAATCAATGTGGATTTATAGATCAATATAAGGGTTGTCTTCATATCCATCTATTTTTCCTAACTTAGAAGATAAGGGAGAACAAAGTAAGATTTCTTGATGTGCTTGGTTATTTTGCTAATTAGAGGTTGAACAATAATGAACATACTTTCATATTGGTATTCTTCCTCGGCATTAATTCTTTGTGTACCCTCACTAGAAATCTCATTGACTTTCATAGTTGTAAGATTAAAGTTGGATATCATAAAACCTAGACCATTGACAAGCCTAAGGTACACCTGCAAATGCCTAACATCAAATTTGCATGGATTTTTAGGCTTCCTTTATGCGTGTTAAAAGTACGTCCTATATATTGAATAGGTAACTATATAAGCAGAGGAAAGAAAAGGTTTTCTTTACAGAGACGTGTTAGAATGACATCAGGATGGCATATCGTAAGACACATTGGCTCAAAAGAGCCATTTATGTACGCCTCAACATGTGGGTATACACAGATCTCGATGCATGATGCGTGGGCCGATGTCGTATGGAAGGCTCTTATAAGCCAATATGTCTTTATGGTGTGATAATGTTGTTATCAATCTAGTATTTTCCTTATTTATATATGACACATACACTACACACATACAAAGTTATAGGACATGATTTGAAAGCCTTAAATGACACTTTTCATTATGTATGGATGAGAAGTGAAAATGGAATGGAATGTGTTGTTATGAACCTTTATACAGGATCTAGTCACGGGTTGAGACACAATTAAGTTTGTACATGCTTCAACCTATGTTGATAGAGAAAAAATAAGAAAATAGTAGAAGAGATGAGAGAGATAGAATAGGTTATTGAAGAGGTGGAGTTCGTAACTCTCCTACTTTAATTCCTCATTTGGTTCATTTTCACAAAAATTGCTTGATTTATTGAATCCTTAATACTTGTATATAAAAAATCCTTCATATAATAAAAATAGAAACTAATTAATAAAAACTTTTACGAATAAGAAACCTACTTAAAGTAAATAAAGAAACTTCCTACTAATTAATACCTAAAAGATAGTAACTACGAAAGTAGGAACTACTGCTACTTAAAAAACTACTAATAATTCCTACTAAATAATAAAAAATAGAAACTTTCTTAATAATAAAATAGGAACTACTAAATATTAAGCCCTAAATCGAAGACCGTGTCATTACTCCTCTCTTATCCTTTGAACTTGTCCTCAAGCTCAATTTTTGAACTTGGTTAATGGACGTCTGTTACATTATTTGCTTAACCATCTTCAACGTCAGGAACGTCTATCCAAAATAGGCATTCGAACTAGTGTCTAAGGTTGTAAGCTTCATCACAGTTATTACATAAACCCTTCCCTCTGTCATATCAATCTTTGATAACTTCTTAATGAACATAGGTAAGGAGTTGTCGATTATCGTGTTGACACTGGTGGTAATGGTTGCTGCCTTTTATGTCTGGTTGTTCAAGGGTGCTCTGGATTCTATAGTGATAATTGTGTTGCTAGAACTTCTTTTAGTTTTGGGAGTTCTCACCGTTGACATGATGTATGGTTAGAGGGACTTCATACATAATTCTTGCTTGCTTTCTAAGGCACAAGTAAGATTCATGGTAATGCTTAGATTGCCCGATTGTACCAGCTCGATGTTAATATGCAAATCGTTGATCAAACCTGTGGTGAACAAGTCCACCTGTTGTCATGGTTTAAAGTCCAATGTCCTGTCTAACAAAGACTGGAATTGATGTTGCTATTCTCCTACAAAACAAGTTTGCTTCAAGTTGGAAAACTCCTCCAACTTACGTCGTGTCATTTACAACCACTATGTTATTCCTTAATTAGCAACGACACAGACGGGTTTCATTGATGTCCATCGAATCACGGTAGTGAGATCCACCTAATGTTCCTCGAGAGCCTTTTTTCGAGCGCTCATTTGCTCCATAAAGGTCTCCAACTCTACGACCACCTATAACAAGTAGCTATAATACCAATTTGTTATGGACCTTTATGTAACATCTAGTCAAGTGTTGGGACACAATTGAATTTGTGTTTCGACCTATGTTGATAGGGAAAAATAAGAAAATAGTAGAAAAGATTAAAACGATAAAATAGGTAATTGAAGAGGCAGAGTCTGTGACTCTTCTACTTCAATTCCTCATTTGGTTCATTTTCACTAAAATTGTCTGCTTTATTGATTATATATAAACTCTCTTATACGATAAAAATAAAAACTAATAAATAGCAAGTTCTACGAATAAGAAACCTACTTAAAATAAATATAAAAATTTCCTACTAATTAATACCTATAAGATAGTAACTATGAAAATAGAAACTACTTCTAATTAGAAACTACTAATAACTCTCACTAAATAATAAACATAGAAACTTTCTTAATAATAAACTAAAAACTACTAAATATTAAACCCTAAATCTAAGACTTTATTAATTGTAAATAAAAGATGCCTAATTTGGTAGGACCAGGATTAAATGTGGTCGAGCTGGTCAGTTCTTCTAGCTTGCGCCACTTAGGTGTTTCTATTTCTAATCATGGGTATTTAACAAAATTTTCACCCTCTCCCTTCTAAGACCTGGCTAATCAATCGAGAACTCCGAGAACACTAAACACATACCACGAGACAAGCAACATCTATATTGGGAATGAGAGCAGTTAAATAGACCCTACTTTTTGATGATCATAATCAACCCATTACTCAAGCATACGTGCAATTTAAATCTCAATTGTTAAGCATACCTCACTTTTGAAATCCCCAAAATACCCTTGCTCCCAACATGGAAACCCCACCACCCTCACCCCATTCTCCTTCATTTAAAACTCTTAGCCACCATGAATCTAGTCTTGCTGGTGTTGAATTTGATCTCGTCCCACTATTTTTTGTTGGATCTAGTCTAGCCGGTGCTCCACAACTCACGAACCATCACGGAAGTGTTTGTCATTCACGCACAATTTGGTAAGTTTTCCCATCAAACGTTAGTGAGTTTTTTTTCCTTTGTGTTTGTACATGTTTTTTTGTAGGTTTTGGTCGATCAGACTTTAGTGTTTAAAGTCAGATGACCTAAGTTTTAACTTTTCAAACTTCCAGTCTGCTCAATTTTTACTCGGGCCCACACATTATGTCACTCGAAGGGACTTTGAGTTACGTTTTTCTTTTTTAATTGTAGATGCGATTCAATATAAACACATTTGTTCCATCAACTACCAAAATTAAAAGATGTGTGAGTAAATTATATATATTAACAAATTTGAAAATATAAGAGACAAGGAACTATTCTAATTAACATCTTTTTATAAGTTAGAATATGGGAAGAAAAAAAATATTAATTTATATATATATTTACACACTTATTGAAAAGATTCTTAAAATTCATGACATTAAAGTACGCCTACTTTGAAAATAAATCTTAAATTGACTTTAATTACTATTGGGTTACCCTAAGTGGTACCCTAACAATTTTTAGGGCCGCTTTTGGCACCCCACCAATTTATGAAGGCACCTTATTGTTGAGGGCACAAAATCAGTTACCAAGGGCACCCAAAATTTAGGCCCGAAATCCCCAAAATACCCCTCGTTCAAAATAGAGGCACCCCACCACCCCACCACCGTCCTCTTGAACGAGCAAGAACTACTTCTCGTCAACGAACCAGCTAGCAATCCCGAAACTCATTTGCCTTCGTTCCTCTCCGTCTCTCTCCTCTGTTGTTGGCAGAATATCGAGTTTGAAGGATTTCGGTTTTGTTACATTTCGTTTCCACATTAGGGCTCGGTTAAAGTTTTTTTGTTCACACACTCAAGCCTAGAAATCAATCGTTTGAAGATACGTTGATAGTCTAATTAAGTTGCATTTGGTAGAGTAGTTGTTATGTTTATGTGGCGGTACATTCATTGGTTCATTTACTCGAAAGTCATGGTTCTCGGCCACACAGGCTAGAGATTTTGTTTACAGTCTCGGCCAAGCATGGCCGAGACTAAGGGCAAATTTTTGGGAACTCGTGGTTCTCGGCCAAACGGGCCATAATAGTATACACAGTCTCGGTAATGAATGGCCGAGAGTTATTGTGTTATCTCGATCACCACTTCATGAGAGCAACCATCAGTGTATAGTTTATGTCATGTCGGTGATGTACAACCGAGAATGTAAAATTGCTCTCGGTTGTCCATAACCGAAACTTTTATTGTCGTCTCGGTCACCACTTCACGAGTGTAAGTCGAAGTGTATTGCTTTTGTCATGTCGGTGATGTACATCCGAGAACGTAGTATTTCTCTCAGTTGTCCATTACTGAAACTTTTATTCCTTTCTCGGTAATGTGTGACAAAAAATTTAAGGTTTTTCTCTAACCTGCTTGACTGAGACTACAGAAATGGTAGATTTTGTTCTTTTTTTTTTGAATTGTACTTTTGCTTCTGCTCCAAGCACTTACATGTTGTAGTGTTTTTAGGTATGGATCGTTCGAAAAGCCCGGTGACTAGGGAGGAGGTTGGTGTTGAGGTGTCGAGGGGTAACCGTGGGCGAGGCGGCCGAGAGACCCCCGACTACATCTTATCGGAAAGAGAAAGAGAAGGAAAATGCAGATGTTAAGGGAAAGGCTAAGATTGATGGAAATCGTGCAAGGAATTTACAATTATACGATGAGGGTTCCAACATCGAGACACGACGACAAAAAAATCTTGTCGTTGCCCGAGGACAAGATGAGGTTCATGCATCGGAGTCTAGTAGCAGTGACTCATCAGCGGTGGCGAACATCACGAAACTGATCGTAACGTGGGTGGGAGTACTAGTGGTGGAGGTGGACATAATGAAGGAGAGTCAGTAGGGGGTGTTGAAATGCGTGCTCCTTTCCTCGGTGGTCCTATAGACGGTGCTTTGTTAAAGAGCTTTAAGGATCATGTTGCATTAGCGATTTGGAGCAATGTGGTATATAAAGTTTCATTGACTAGTGTACTTAAAAACTTAGGGTTTTCGCTAAGCTGGTGAGATGTGTTTGTTTTTGAAGGAGCGTCCGGTACTCAAGTGTATCAATCACAGAGCTCAGATTTAAGAATGGGATTTACAGTCGTGCCACCCCGATACCGAGGGCATTCAAAGGATTATTCAGCGTTCTGGGTTGAATACGCTAATAGAATGTTCATACCGCAAGGCTAACAAGGAGGTTATCTCTACATTTGTGGAGCGGTGGCAGCTGGAGACGAACATATTTCACTTACCATTTGGTGAAATGTCGATCTCTTGGAGGATGTGAGCATCCTCTTGAAGATTCCTATGACGGGCAAATTGGTGGCAATTGGGAACTTCGAGAGGTACACGGAGGAATCTTGCTCAGATGCTATTAAGCTTGTCTCAAAACTACTCTGGGGTTAGCATTGAAGAGGCTAAGGAGGAAGTGAATATCAGCAAGGGGCTTACAGTGCGAAAATGTTGGTTGAAGAGTCGATGGTGCCCCAAAGCTGGCTCGAGGAACATAACTTATCCTCATGTGGAATGCACAGCGCGAGCGTACTTGTTGTATCTACTTTCTTGCACCCTGTTTGTGGATAAGAGTGGATCTCGCATATCTGTAACATTGTTGAAGCTTCTAGAAGATTTAGACGACGTGGGAAATTACTCATGGGGTGCAGCTACATTGGAGTACTTATACTGACACTTGGGGTCTACCACTAGATTACAAGCTTCTCAGATTTCTGGCTACCTCACACTACTTGAGGTTTATTATAAAACTGACTTACATTGTTCAGGGTATAATTATTATTAATTTTTGTATTTGTGGACTAACTAACATTGTATGTATTTGCAGGGATGGGTGTACGACCATTTCAAACTTTGGCTCGCCACACCCAATGCGAAATACGTGGACTACGTGCAACCTCGTGTCTGTAGATCGATTCAAAAGCACGAGACCATTATGAATGTTATCAAGGTCGGGTCCATTCGGATAACGTTGGATAGGTTGCAACCTAGTGAGGTGAGATATTTAGCCAAATCTGGATCTTAATGTTGCATCTAGTGTATGGTTACTAATAATGGTTGTTTATGTTTGATTAGGTCACTTGTGACCCATATGTTAATTACTGGGGTAATGGAAGTGTGCACGCGTTGGCCTTCTACAGTGGGACACTAAAGAACATGGATGTAGTGGAGCTCTACCATCCGGAGAGGATTCTGATATAGTTTAGCCACGTGCAATCTATACTAGATCCTCCGTACCGCCCATTAGACGCACATCGAGGCCCATCCGCGAACAAATACTCGGTCAAGTATGGGTTCTAACAAGACAATTGGGAGCGTTGGCGAAACCATTTGTTGGCTCCCAAAGTTCGTGGTGACAAGGCAGAGTTCGAGTTTTTGGCTACACAAGACTACCTACCTTAGTTCCTCAGAGTGTTTCACCCAGGGATCACCGACCCGTGCTATGAGGACGACGACATGGTCGCCACAACCATCGCTGACAATGAGCTACTGGGGATATTGAATGTGCTATACGTATTATGTAGAATTACGTGCAATTTCTTGAAATCCTGATATGTTTTACATTAACACTAACCCTTTTTATTTTCATCGGCGTAATAGGCGTGTGTTGGACGCGGCATTAAGATAGATGGACCTCTCGCCGGAGTTGTATACGTTAGAGTCTGCGAGGAAAATGGCGAGTGACATCGTTAATTTCCTTTTGGAGAGGAGTATCGGTCCCACCACCACCACTACTACCACTCCGACCACCGCAACCGGCCTAACCAACACATTCGCCCCTACCGAAGTAGGCCCTAGGCAGTTCCAGTACGATAGCACTTCTACACACTCCACCCCGGCTAATGCTCTGCCCCAACGGTCGATGCTTGCCCCCCGAAGAGAATGCATGGCAAGGAATACCAAATGAAAAATTTGAAGAAGCCAAAGCAATGACTGTTTGAGGAAACTTGTGATTTTTATGGTTTGAGGAGTTTGAGGAAAAATTTGATGAATGTTGGATAATATGTGGGATAATTTGATGAATGTTGCATGAAACTTTTTATTTTTCTTAGTTTGAGGAACTAGGCCCACTTTTGGAATGTTGGATAGTATGTTGGATGATGACACATGATGTTTTTCGGTGTACAATTAGATCCTTTCTGAAGTGTTGGTGCTATTGTCGTTGTCGCATCAATTTTTTCTTAATTCTAGTTTAGATTACATAGCAATTTTTGGAACATGTAGTGTCTCGGTCATTCAGAGCCGACAACTTATGGAACTTCTCGGCATCAAACAACCGAAACTACCAGCGCACTCTCGGTAATGTCTCGCCGAGAACGTCCAATGACCCGATATTGTGTAATGTGTCGGTCATTCATGAACGAAACTAAAGGCAACGTCTCGGTTAGTAACAACTCATGGAAAGGCTTTGCCGCGTTTAGTTTCGGTACCGAGATACCGAGAACCCGCGAGTCTCGGTCCCGCATAATCGAGAATTGTCTCGTTGGGTCGCGCATGGGTCAACAAGACGTTGCTGGAAGTTGACATATTACATTGGCAACCATCACTATTGATAATGTCGAGCCGAGAAATTACATTAGGTTTCGGAAGCTAAATGCCGAGACTATTTAGCGGGTGATGAACGGGCTATGCCGAGAGGATAATTTTGCACAATGAAAGACCATAACATATCAATAAAACTACTACACAATGTTTTCAGTTAACAAAATGTACAACACACTCGTACTTAAATACATGTTTTATACTACGGTGTACCTAAATCTACCACGAAAAGCGTGCCTTCTTCATTAGTTACAAGGGGCACGATATCTCGAATTACGAATCCATCACTAACCTTTTGAGGGCTCCTCAACATACCGGTCCCATGATGGATATAAGGATGGTAGCGGTGCATTCGCAATCAACTTAACCTGCCAAAGTTAAAAGTAGAACAGAGAAGCTATTACCATATAAAAGATTATACATGAAACAAAATAATTCATAAAAATCTAAGAACTTACCCTATCCCAATGGATATTCCTTTCATTAATCATGGAAATGATAAGTCTGTTGTGTAACAATAATGGTGGAGCACTACGTAGAGGTAGAAATGTCGACCGTGCGAGAGGTTTACTAGAATGACATTAAACACCGTTGATATTAACAATCCCATGTCTGGAAGTGTGAACTATTCTTTGAAAGATGCACCAACATGATTATCTGGACAATGCATAGCAGTCTTGGCATTCTCGTAACTCGTTCCAAGCACTTCCCGCCAAAGATTTTCATACCCGATTATCTCATCAAACATCCTTCTATGTACTATCCTCCAACCGTCTGCTTCGGCAAGTCCTAGGCTGGAGGCAACACACCGATATCCACAATTTCCATCGCCTAGTACATCGATAGTACTCTTAACATATGGCAACCAATCCGGTTCTATGGAATGAGCATAAGCCATGTTAGATGCACTTTAGGTGCGTCGACTTTTACGACGCATTTTAGGCCCAACTTTTCTTTTTTTGTTCCTCGAACTAGAAGCCTCTTCTGTTGATAGTATGTACTCGAATCCGCTAGGTAATCTTGTCGTCAAAGAATCTTCTTCATCGTGTTTTCTCTTTGATCTTGTCTTACTTCCTCTTTTCAACATACACCCGATTGAAGACCCCGGTGTCCTTCCTTTTGTCTTTATTCTCATAGGTGGCACCACTCCCGGTGTAGATGAAGGACGACTAATCTCCCTGAGCTGTTGAATAATCCTGACGTGATCGTCCTCTTTAGTGCAAGCATGAATCTTTTGCATGACTCTTTCAATCTCATCGTGCACATTGTACCCAGATCGATCCACAGGATTCTCAGGTATCTTACTCAACTTTCGCCAGTAAACATGAATGTCCTCGAGAGGGATGGGTGACCCCAGCAAATTTATGGAAACTTAGCTCGTGGGTACAAGGAAGGTCGTGTGTGGTACTATCTCGCAACCACAATGAGTTGAGTCGTGTCCAATATCCTCTCCACGTTCCAATTCATCTCGAATTAACTTAACCGCCCATTGAGAGACATAACCACGCAATCGAAGATATAACTCATCAAAATATTCATGTTGGACCACATTCAAATTGAGATCAAATGATGCCTTGATGTTGTTGTGTTGGATCCTAAGGATGCCATCAACCGCATTCCACAAAGTCTCAAAATTTGCCTGACTGTTGCCAAGATGTAGCTTTAGAGTGGAATGCGCATACTCAACCCTCTGTGTCGTTGTTTCCCCAAAGTGCATAAATCGATTTGTCCAGGCCGGTAAGAATTTCTCCTAGTACGTCTTTACCCATGTGTTCTCCAAGTAATCAAGAATACCCTTCACATTCCCGAACTCACAACGCAAGTCATTCATCCTAACTTCAAATAAGGCCTCGGACTTAGCATACATCACACTCGTCCACTTATCCATGAAACGAGCGAAGCCTTCTTTATTCCCAAACATCTTCTTAGTTTTGGCCAATACTACTTTGTTAATGTGCCAAGAGCAAAGAAAGTGAGACGATGATGGGAATACTTCTTCGGTGGCATTAATAAGGCCTAAGTCCCAATCCGTAACAAACATGTCAGGTTTAGGCCACCCATCCAGTATGGATCTCAAGTTCTCAAGTGCCAAAACATAATTTGCATGACTCTTTGATGATATGAAAGCAAACCCAACGGAGAACGTCAAATGCGTGGAAGTGATGCCAACTATCTCCAACAAAGGCATTCGATACCTATTTGTTTTGTAAGTGCAATCCATCAAAATTACCGATGAGAAACACCTTAGCAACTTGATTAAATCAGGATGTGACCAAAACAAATCAGTGACGATATTCGTATCGGGATACTTCCTATGCCACGACATCCACTTATTCTTCTCCAATATGTGAAATAGTTGTTGAATTTGAGTCATCCCACCCGCATCCTCAATTCGGACTTTTTGTATTGCATTATATATTGTCTGCATTGTCGATACGTTTATAACATCTCTTTGCTTCAACGTATTAAGGATGTCTCTTGGCTTCACATTACCCTTTGTCATCTGCACCACAACCTCTTGTTCCCCTTTATCCAATCTTTCGTTATATGAGTGGCCGTCCAAGTTTTTCGCGGGGTCGTGATTGTGCCTCCAACATATGACAATGACATACCACAAAGAGTCAGCATTTTCCTTCATGTTAATAAGGAAAGGGCGTCCACATTTCTTTGTACCGACTTGAGTCCTCCCCGTTTCCTCGTCTTCTTCATTTCTTGCTTTCAAAGCAATTTTGGCCGCTTTACCCTTCCCAACTCTTTGTGACATTCCCCTATATATACCAGACCTCTCACAAGCAAGTTTCACCATTCCCCTGCGCTTAATCCCTCCGGCATCAGAGTGCTTCGTCACTAACACAAACTTGTTCTCTCGGCCTATCATTTGAAGCCATGAAATTGCTGCTTCTCTATATGGGAATGGCCTACATGGCGTAAACACATCCTTGTAGTCTGGAAATAAAGTAGGAACCGGCATTACCTGCAATACAAACATTGTAACATTATGATAAATCGAAATGCACAGTAAATTCAACAAAAAACCTATAAAACCACGTTTTCGGTTGTACAGGTCCGAGAATCTAAGCATAGTTTCGTTCATGTCCAACCAAGACCTACAGAATTGTCTCGGTCATTCCATACCGAGATTATAACTTCGTTTCATTCACTGCATGACGTGAACTACGAACAAGTCTCGGTGGATGTCGACCGAGACGTTTCTATGACTCTCGGTCCTACGAGGTCTAATCAATCGCGCACGTGAAAAATCGACTAAAAATTTGAGAAACCACAAATAAAACACATTAAATTTCAACAATTACCTCTTGTTCTACCTCCTCTTGCACTAATGCAGTACAATCTTCTATTTTATAGTGCAAACACACTCGGATTATTCGAATTTACCAAACCCTGCGTCGACAAACCAAACCATCAATTTCACAGTTTTTGATCCAAAAAATAGTTCCTTCGAAGCTTCATTTGGTTGTCAAACATTGTTACTTCGCTGTCGGATGATGTCAAAACGCAACAATCGATACAAGCTCGGCAAACACAATTGTGGCTTTAGGTTTCACTTGTGATCCAAGGTGGTGGGGTGCCCCAGTTTTGCTTTGAAAATGGTTTGTGCGGTTTGAATGATTATATATGAAGGGGCAAAAGAGTCATTTCCATTTTAACTAGGAGAATTACAAAAAATATGGGTGCATTCATGAATTGGTAGGGTGCCCATAGCGGCCCTTTTTTTTGATTAAGTGGGGACTAAGAGGCCCAAGTTACCTTGGACACATTCTAGGAATTAGAATATCCTGGCTAGTGCTAATTCCTAGTGGTTGTTGTTGAAAGAAGTGAGAACCTCTCAGTATTTAATGAATGGAGTGGTTACTAAATCGCAACGATGTATGCACATAGAGTAACGGTTTTCTTAGCCGTCAACATGCACCAATTTGATATGCCCAATAGGGAGACCTTTCTATTTAAATTCGATATGCCCTCAATAGGAGAATTTTATCTTTTGGGAGGTGCTATAGGTTGACCTACTTTGGGGGGCAAGAATCAAGATAGGCACACCTATCAAAAGGGCGTCACATGATGCACCTCGAGATGAGCATCACGCTTGAATAAGACGACCCCCATCTAGTAGGTGCGCGTATCTCGGTGCTTAAAGTGGGCTAATTGATCTTTATCCCTCCATTTTACCCCGTGTGGGACTGAATAAGTAGTCAGGATTTTGTTGTATACAAACTTATTACGCCCTCAATATTATAGACCTAGTTTTCTATTTAAACTAGTCATAGACCCGCGCTTTGCGCACGGGCAAGACGAAATATTAATATATCAAATAAAAATTAATTCGATGAAAAGAATAAAATTTTCAAAAAACTTATTAGACAACCTCGATTGTCGCTAAAGCAAAAATGGTTAGATGGATGAGATATCACTTGCCAAAAGGTAAGGTTTAGGGATATCATAAGTTGGACTCCCGTATATGTCTAAAAAAAAACTTCGATGGTCTTGAAGCAACATCATCCAATTTCCTTAGTACAGAAAAATGAGATATACAACTCAAAATATACTTTTTATACATATACGTATTGAGTAATTATTGGGAGAAATTTTCTTTCCTCCTTAAAATCATCAAATTGCTTTAATCACCTTCACAACAAACTAGAAGACCCCTATAAAATCTAAGAAAAGTATAAACCTCACTCAACAATATCTTTGACATCTTGTGCTTCGCGACTTGCCCAAGTATTAATATCTACCTTCGATAAAAATGAATTTGATGAGATTTTCACAAACTATTGTAAGGATCACTACAAGAAAGAACCAATTCAGTAACAAACTAATCTAATGCTGAATTGGTACGATTCCGTTGCTAAACCACTCTGCAACAATCAGTGACAGATAATGGTTGTTGCTAAATTCTTTGTTGTCGGTGCACCTCAACGCCATAATAGGTATTCTGTTGTTGTTCAGCTATAGATTTGTGACAAACATCTATTGTTAAACAACAACAGAAACACATCTGTTGTTGATTGAAGTCCAGTCAGCACAGACGTGTCCATCGCAAATCTATTGTTGTTTAGCGACAAACAACATCTATCGTTGACTGGTGCCTAGTCAACAAAGACGCCTTATGACAAATTAGCGACAACGCTGAGCTATCGCTAATTCTCGAATAGTAATTTTAAAAAAAATTACAAACAATAAATAGTTAAAAAAAATTGCAGTAAAATCAGCCAAAATAATTTAAAAGCTACCCATATTACAGTAATTGGAAAAATATATGTATATTATCAAAATTTTACAAACAATGTCTACAAAAGAATGATTTTAACATTTCATAATTAGTACAATACTATAAAATAGTAGATCAACATTATTCAACAATTGACAAACAACTACACAAGCGGGCTACATAAATTTACATACATACAATGTGTACAAAACACTCTGATAGCATTCTTTCACAGATACATAGATAGGCACTATACAAATTCTTTAACTAGCAGAGTGTATCCTATCCAAATCCAAAAAATTAAAAGTAAAATCAACATTATTCAACATGCAACCAAAATATTCCAACACAAATTAAAGTAACATCACATCCAATTTTAGCGAAATCGAAGACTATAAACACTCTTCTTAAGCAACTTGAGATGTAGGCTACTTATTTAAAAACTAGAGTTGAATCTCAACAAAAATATCTTGTCGAACTAATTGGTAAAGAGCATTTTAGAGTAATGATAAGAAACACATACATAATGTTAACATAGTCTAGGAGAGGGCATTGAGAGAAATCAATTAATAAAGAGAAATGTATGGGTTGTGTAAGGTGAATTCACATAAACTCACTTGTAAGGTGTGTAGTGTATGATGTAATTTTGAAAATCAAAAGTCCAATATATAGGTAGTGGTATGGAACAACTTGATTCACTACAACTTGTGGTACAAGTAACTCGAATTTTTGGAAAGATAAGATGGATGAAATGAGTTAGTGGGAAAAATTGTAATTACTAGGAAGAGTTTGGTCCATGTAGCCGAGCTCAGCTAATTTTGGATTGTAGATTATAGTCTTCTCAAAATCATATAAAAAATGAGAGGTAATATTGGTGGTGTACTAAGCACAAGAATAGGCATAAGCATGGAGACAATTGATGGTAATGACCAGGTCTTGCAAAATAATCAAATAACTAGCCTATAAAGACTCCAACTCAGATATGCATCCATAAATAACTGTGTAGAGTGACCTTAAGCCTGAAATATCAGAAAATTATCACTCTAACATATAATAGAAACAAATAAGTCGATTGACATAACATGATCATTCAAAAAAGCATATTCCTTTCTAATTAGTTATTAGTATAGCTTTGCAAAGTTGCTCATGCAGACAAAACATGAATTATATATAAAGGGAACTTGTATCAAAAATGTTTTTTTGTTAAATTTATTAAAGAGGAGCACAAAAGAAATAAGATATGAAAGTACAAAACTCCAATCAAATGTCAACGAAGAATCTAAACCAAAGAGATCATAGTTTGTTAACTTCATAAAATGTAAGTAAGATAGAATTTTATGTGTCTTATTAAAGCTGCTCTTTCGACTATAGCTGTCTTGTAAATATCACAATCCCTTCAGAGTTAGGAAATTTTCTAAAGATCACGACAACCAAGGGAGTAGCTTCTTATTTGAAGCCATTCTTTCGAATATAGCTCCATACACTCATTCAAAATGCATACATGCCAACTAGATACTTGCATTTACTAGGGACTTGTAGCATCAATGCTTCAGTCAATTAATGTCAAAAATTGGCATTTGGTGATGTTCATCTTATGAAACCAAATAGCTTCTTTTGTGCTCAATTAAATAATCGAACGTATTCAAATAATCCAACAACTATAGTAAATTAGAGAAACATAGAGTTGGAGAGTTAGAAATACATACCTAGCAAGCTTTTGGATTTTACATTCTCTTATATATCTTGACTTCAAACAGATTCTTATTTTCCATATACCTAACGTTTACAAGAATAGGTAGTTAGCGGAAATTTATTTTATTTTCTTTTCTTTTGAATAAGTCCGAATATCAAAGTAAACACTGGTTTAAAGTGAGTCGATGCATTCAAATGAGACTTCAAGAACCATATTGGCAAAACACACAACCGTGAATTTAAAACGAAAAAAAAATAGAAAATGAGGCAAATAGCACCCAAAATGGAAGTATAATTCTAGATGCATATTCACAATTCAAAAAAGCAATCCAATATCATGAATTGAACCATAATATTTCCTAGATTAAGTTTAACTCCAACACCGCTTATTCACAAAGTAGTACTATTTCAAGAAAGGTCTCCATTTTTTGTAATGAATTCTTACTTAACCAATGTGACACACGTTACAATATTTCGGTCCAACACATCACAACAGTACCATTTTCAAACATCATGTCGAAAGGTCTTTCAAATCGTTTCTGTTGAAGATTAAACACCAAATTACTATAAATACCCAAATGGATTCTGACCCAAAGAAAGGTTCACAGGAAGAAAAGAAGAAGAAAAAAAAAAGAAAAAAAAAAGAAAAGAAAAGAAACTGTTGTGAAGTGTGGATGACCATGCATGTACACCAACATATTGTGTTGGCATGTAACTTGTAATCCTCTCCAATGTACACCAACTCTTCTATGTATTGTCATGTAACTTGTAATCCTCTCCAATGTACACCAACTCTTCCATGTATTGTCTATGTTGCTTGTGATGTGTTGTATGACATGGGGTGTATGTATTGCTTGTACACATTGTATGAAGTACATTTATCATCATCACCAAATGACCTATATAAAGGGTGCCAACCTCAATGTAAAAACATACCAAGTTGAATGAAAACTTCTCATTCCAACTATCTCATTTCTTCTCTTCTCCTTTGTAGTAGTAGTTTGTAGTAGTAGAAGTTCTTAGTCTTCTATTTCCTTATCTAGTTCTTAGCAAGTTCCAATTCAATTTACAACAGAAACAACAGTTGTTTAGAATTGTAAGAAATGGGCAGCCACATGGAATTTAGCAGCCACCCAACTAGTATATATTCACAATTAGTCAGACTACAACATGAAAGTAATGCATAAGTATTTCTAGGCAATTCAATGCATTCAAACTTATTTAAATCGACATTTAATTCACTTTCGATTGAAGTTTCATTAAGCATTACAAAATATGTAATAGTTTGTGAACAATATAATACGACTTAAGTTTTATCTTCGTACACAACAATTGTTCTTCAGAACTGAGGCTATGTTGTTGTTGTCGTTGTTAAATGGGAAGAAAGGAATGAATGATGAGTTTTAATGAAGATTGATAACATTTATACAACTACAAATTTAATTATTAGTAAAACATAGCATTAATGCTTTCAATACATTTGACGCTGAAGACTTAACAATTGTTGAGGGAATTCTAAACCAATTCGTTTTTACAATATCAACATTACCATATATGTGCGCTGGACATGACAAATTGCTCTAGTATCTCTTCATCAGGTAGCATTAATTTTATCACTTTAAATGGAGACACTTCTATTACATGTCTACTTCCATGTATAATTTAAAATTTTTCACCAACTTTGATATCCATCAGTATACAAATTCACATGTTCAATTAGTGTGTTGTGAGTGTTGGACTAATGAGTATACAATCTCAAAGTTCATGATAGGGATGACAGAAAAAGTACAAGCTTCTATATGCATCGACAAAGGTGATTATCCATTTTCTTATGGGGTAAAAGTACAAGCAGTATCAACATTGCCATTTGTTCAAATGACACATTATATTGCAAACCTTGAAAACAAGAACCCCTAAAACAATGACCCTATGGATGTTGTAGTCCTTGTACAGGTATTTATGAGCGGCATTTCCAATAATATGCATTATTTAACATAAATCTATCTGCACTCAATCATCATGCATCCTCAAATCACTACTTAAGGTTGTCTTTTTCTTTCCCACAAAAGTGCAAGCCAACTACAACAAGATTCATTGATTGATTCATCCATACACATGTATACTTATAATAAGGTAAAAACCAATGAAATTAGGTTGATCCTTAACCCCACATTTACAATGTATCATGTAACAAAAAATGAACATGTCATTCGAATGTGAATGCTCTTTAATGTGAAGGCTCGAGTTCAAGCTTGATAACAAAAAGTTGACATGAATTGATTAAGGTTTCTTGATTAGATTCATAAGCTAAACTAGCTAGTAAAAACTTTTTACACCAACAAAGGTTAACTCTAAAAAAAAATTACCTAAAAAAAACTTAGCATGAAAAAACATATAGTGGCATTATTATCTTATACACTCACTTGGTCTGTCTAAAATCGAAACTTTCTCTTAATCAACCCCCATTCTCCAAAATATTAGATGCAAAAAATAAACATAAATTCAACATGGGAGTTGTAAAGTAATTATATCTTACCCAGTAAAAACAAAGAACACTTGCCAACTTTTTTTTTATAAGCAACACCAATACCAAATGCCACCGCTGCACGTACCTGCAAATAAAGAATCACATTGACTGCATTAGAAGGAAGAAATGTGAAGATATACATTGACTCGTAATTATAAACTCACAATAAAAAAAAGATAGAACATCAAATCACTATTACCGTGGTGGTGGTCGCGAATGCGACATAAGTTGTGATATAAACTCATCATGATCGTCCAAAAGAAGATTTCTATTCTTAGGCATCTCTTTATGTGGATCGGTCTAATATCCATGCTGGTGGTCATTCAGGTGCGCAGACCGAGAAGGTGCCGGTGGACTTGGAGGTGATGTGTCGATCGTTAAATGTTTAGGTTGGTCGTCACTCTGATGACCAGAACGTTGTGTAGCTGGAGATAGTGGAGGTCGCGGTGTCGGAGGCACGTGGAGCCTAATACCAAGGTGTTGGATCAACAATGCCTCCATATATGCTAAATGGTCACGCATCTCTCGATTTTCTTCTTGGCGTTCCATCTTGTCCCTCTGTATTTGGTCTTATCGTTCCAATCACTCATTCAGCAATGTTTCTTGCAACCTTTGGTGGTCCCTCTTGAGCTTTTCCAACTCATGAGGTCCATACGCTGGTCCTCAAGATGAGCTTGCTTCCCCTAAAGATATGATGCGATGATAACCTTGTGACTCTAATTTGTAGACACGTCCTTTGACTTCTGGCACCACCTCAAGATAAACAACATCCTTGTCAGTCGATGTGTCGGGGGAATGGATGGAAATCTCCTCCAATCTCCGAGTGAGTTCGGCCTGCATTAAATTAATAAATTAATATTTAACTCTACTATTTTCTTTTAAATCGATGTACTACTTGTGTTGTCCTAAAAACTATTTATATGCAATTCGTGTTACTTACATCGATCATTGTGGATCTCTGATCGACAAAAGTTTGGCCGTTATGGCTATGGGCGTGGAGATGTCGAAACATCTCCTTGCGTGTGGGATGACTTTTAAGATTCTTCTCCTTCAAGCGAGTTCCAGGATTAATAGTTTCTATTTCCGCTCATTTACATACGAAACTATTTATGTATGCATACGTATTATCATATTATCATGATCTCTAGCGGATATAGTTCCAGCGCTATGCAACAAAATACCGTGCCTGGCCGTCCCACTTTGAACCTTCTATTCGCGCTCATCTGCTTGGACTTCTTCTTGAATGGTTTATCGGTTGCTCATTTTCTTTTGTAATGCTCAAACAACTCGTCCGTCAAGTAAATAGGTGCTATTCTTTTCTTCATGATTAAATATATATTGCCAGTGTTCAGGATGGTTGCTTTCCGACACCACACTTCATATATCGCAAATGACATTTGCAACTCCTAAGTGAAGAACACCTACAAATGAACAAGTAATGGACACATTCTTATTTCAATAATCATAAACTAGTTTAAATAAATTCACCTCAATGAATGATGTGAAGTTACTGACTTTCCACCTAAGCCAGTATATATCTCGTTGGGATTGTGGAACATATTCCCGTTTCCATCCTTCTTTCAAATATCCACTATTGAAGACTAAACTCATCTTCCCTGCCGCGACGAATAAAGGGTGTAACCTACCATTTCAACATTTAAGTTAGTATAGGAAAGTAGTAGTTTTATGGATTAAATATATATTGTAGAGATTAACATACAAGCCATGCTCAGTAATGAGATGAATAAGAGGGTTTTCGCTTTTTGTAGGGGCAGTTGGCAATTTGAAAAGTCTGGGATCTCCTCAATCACAAGTGGTATCGATAAGAGCAACCTGTTAGTGGATGACCTCGCAGATGAAGTCCTATGTGGTTCTAGCGGTCTATGAGATGTAGAAGTGTGCTCGTTGTCTACCATAGGAGAATGAACGGGATGAGCCGAAGGTAATGGTGTGGCGTGATGTGACGAAGAGGGCCTAATACCACGCTCATGTGGGTATACATATCTTGGAGGTGATGGTGTGGAGTGGTGTGACGAAGAAGGAATGGTACCATGCTGAGCTAGGAGTACATGAATTGGAGGAGATGATGTGTCGTGATGTGATGCCGAGGGACTAGCACCATGGTGAGGTGTATATGCAGTTCCTGAAGGTGATAGTGTGGCATGTTAATGTGGATATGGATGACTGAGAGGCGATTAGGAGGTAAATTGTGATGATGACGGTCCAAAGGTATAAGTTGGGTATGGATGAACTACATGTGACAGACTCGTGTTATGTGGCAACGGTTCGGTGTCGTGATGTAAGTAGGCATAACTCGGACGTGACGGAGTAGTGTGATGTGGAGAGTACGAATGAGTCGGATGTAATGAGTATTGACCATCCGGATGGGAATGTGTAGCATGGTGTGACAACGATCCCCGTCTGATGGTGCAAGTCTTCTCCGTAGGTCTATTGATGTCCTCCATGTCCTCATCCTCCATATTACCATGCCCCTGCCTCTCGCCATATATAATGGTATCTATATCAATCACATAAACAAATAATTTAGTAGATTGATATATATAACATTCATAGAGATATATGAAGTTCAACATAAACATAATATTCCAAGCAAATAACTATAAGAACATGGTGGAATAGCATCAAAAAATTGTGACAGATAAAATCTATTGCTAAACAGCAACAAATCAGCAACAATTGTGCATCAGACAGTCCATTTGACTCTGTTGACCCAAAAGCAACAATTTAGTGACAGATTTGTGACGAAACATTGTGATAGATTGTATGTTGTCACAAATTTGTGGCTGATTTCTCCCGTCATACATTTCCCGCCTAGGTTGTGACAAATCTACTACAGATCGGCTACAGAAATGATTATGTCGCTGATCTGTAGCAAAGTGAAAAATAAAAAAATGAGGCCGTGATAGATCTGCTAGAGATCAGCGAAAGACAATCGGCGACGTACTTGATCTGTCGCAAAAAAAGGTAAAACCGAAAAACCATCTTCCTCGTCCCTTTTCTAAGCAAACCACCCTTCATCGTTGCTCGTACGCCGACGCCACCGGCCCAAGGGTTGCTTCGCCCGTGCTCTCCTCATCCGCCGATGCTGCTTGCCTTATCCGTCATCACTACCCCTTTTCCGTCACTGCTGCTCACCCTCGCCTCCTCCGCCACTGCTGCTCGCCTCATCCTTGACTTTGCCGCGGGTCTCCACATCCACGACTTCGCGGCTCGAGTACCAACACTGCCATCCGCCGAGCTTCACCCTGGTGGACTAACACGAAGGCATAGCAGACTAGTGGATTGCCTCGCGACAAGGCGGTGGACCTTTGAATCACAGTCCCAGACTCGCGTAATCTCGATTTCAGTACATCGTCGTCGGAGCACTCGCGGTTTGCACTTTCTTAAACTTATATTTTGGAATTTGTTGAATCATTATGTTTGTTTTCATTTTACTACTGAAATTAGGAAATGTAAGTTTTGCCTTTAATATTTCAAAGAAATCATACTTAGGTTATGCTTAGCATTCAAAAATAGCGACAACCTGCTGAACAACAACAAATCAAAAACTCAACAATCTGTTGCTAAACAGCAACAAATCAATAACTCAACCATCTGTTGCTAAACAACAATAAATCAACAACTCAACAGTCTGTCGCTAAACAACAACAAATCAACAATTAGAATGAATTGGATTTGCATTTAGGTAGTTTCAATTTTCATTTAGCTTGTCATATTACAATTGTCATTTACTATTGTTAAATTTAGTTCATATATAATATGTTCATTGAATAATAATACAATAAATTAATAAATCTGTACATTCTTTAAATTATTGTTTGGTAGTGCATTTCCAACGAAAAATGATATCTTATTTAGTTATAACTAATATATTCTTATAATGTTTATTAATTATGATTTTCATTTAGTTGGTACGTAGTTATATTTGAAATCTCAAGACTGTATATATATTAGGAATTGAAGAATATTTGGATTTATTTGTAAAATAAATAAAAGTATATCAATTTATATACTTCATTAGTAAGAATTGATAGGAAATGTCGAGACTATATGGAATTTTTAAAAAACAAAACTTGGGCAATTTTTAGTGAGGAAAAAAAAGTATATAGTTCTTGTACATAGCATGTTCGTAGGGAAAGCACACCTGAAGAAGCTTAAACGTATGTCCTTTTGCACTTTTAAATTCTATATTGTATATTAATTGTGATTGTCATTTACTTGATACTTATTAGGTACGTAGCTATATTTGAAATCTCAAGATTATATATAATCCAATTTAATGAATATTAAATTTGGATTATATTCTAAAAATATAGAAAATTTTAAGAATTTATATTCTTTTTTTTAAGAGTTGATAAGATTTATCCATTGATCGGCTGAAAAACTTAGGATCGAGATGTCAACTAATCAAGAATGGATGTATAGTCGTATTGAAAATGGGTTTACTCGACGAGAGTCCATTAACGGCGTGAACGAGTTCATGTACACTCAAAATGTACATGACGAACCTAGCAAAAAACATTACTTAAGGAGCAAATGGAGAGACAAGAACAAATGCAGAAGGATAAGATGGAACGCCAAGAAGAAAATCGAGAGATGCAAGACCGTTTAGCACGTTTGGAGGCATTGTTGATGCAACACCTTGGTATTAGGCCCCACGTGCCTCCGACACCGCGGACTCCACCATCACCAGTTACAGAGCGTTCTGGTCCTTAGAGTGACGACCAGCCTGGTCATTTGACGACGAACATAGCACTTTCTCAGTCTGCGCACCTGGATGACCACCAACCTGGACATTGGACCGATCCACATAGAAGGATGTTTGAGGATAGACATCATCTTTTGGATGATCATGATGAGCTTATGTCGCAACTTATGCCGCCTTCTCGACCACCGCCACGACAATAGTGATTGGATGTTCTATCTTTTTATGGTGATTTTTTAATTACGAGTCAACGTATATCTTCACATTTTTTCCCTTTTAATGTAGTCGATGTGATTCTTCATTTGCAAGTATGTGCGGTAGTGGCATTTGATATTAGTGTTGCTTATAGAGAAGGAATTGACAAGGCTTCTTTATTTTTGCTGGGTAAGATATAATTACTTTACAACTCTCATGTTGAATTTTATGTTTATTTTTCTACATATAATGTTTTGGAGAATGGGGGTTGATTGAGAGTGTATTTTGGTTTTACAGAGACCAAGTGATTGTGTTAAATAATAATGTCACTATATGTTTTTTCATGAAAAATTCTTTATAGACAATTTTTGTTAGAGTTAACATTTGTTGGTGTCATAAGTTTTTACTAGTTAGTTGACTTATGAATCTAATCAAGAAACATTAACTAAGAATTCATTACAAAAAGCGTCGACTTTAATTGCTTGAAATACTACTATACTTTGTGAATAAGTGGTGTTGGAATGAAACTTAATCTAGGAAATCTTGAAGTTGGAGCAATTCATGATATTGGATTACAAACAACAATAATTTGATGTAAACTACTGCAAGGTAAAAGTGATTTTGCCATTGAAAGTGGAAGGTGAAAAAACTTCTATATTGATCTTACTATACAAGGAACATGGGAACCAAAGCACATGTGCTTATCAATAATCTTTCATGAAGCAAAGTTGGCTCAGTATGCAAGACTACATGAGCACATTTTTTACTTCAATTTACATTTAGATGTCTCACTGTCCTCGTATGTTCCAATATTGAAAGGATTGGATTCTCAACGAATGCACCTTTTGTGTTAGAATGAGTTTTGCTAAAAGCGACACTTGGCCTTATATTTGATTGAAAGAGTGATCTATCTTGTACTTGGCTTCCTTTTTTCTTTTCCTTGTCTTCTCTATTTAATCTTACAACTCTCTTTGATTCTATTCGAATGATTTTGCTTTATGGTTTACTTATTGCATTGATCAAAGCTAGATTAGGGACAAATCCGACTATATTAAACCTTAAGCTAGCCTTTTAAGTTGAGATTCAACTATATTTTTAAAATAAATAGCCTACATTATCTCAAGTTGCTTAAGAAGAGTATTTATATATATTAAGCTAGGATAGCTAGCTAGCTAATATATATTAAGATTCCTTAAACTAATTAAAGCATGTAAATGTTTTTAATTAATGAAGTTCTTATATATAATAATAATAATAAAAAAGTTACATATTTATCAAGATCAAGTGGGGATTTAAAAAAAAAAATTATATATATATATATATATATATTTTACGACATATGTATATATATAAGTAGATTAAGATGTATCCAAAAAAGGATAGGAGAATTAGATCCAAATGGAGGATAAACGAATATTAAATAGGACTTTGTTCATGCACTTGAACGAGAAATCAAAAGGTATATTCTCAAATTGAGTAGTTTATCTAATCCTATATGGTCCATTTCATTTTTCTCGGTGAGATGGACACCCCATGCTGCTCAACTTGGTCTCTATATGTAATATGTATCTCCATTTTTTTTAGGGTCGTAATGCGCGTTTTAATTTATGGATTGGAAATCCTTAACTTGTTGTGTGTATTTCTTGAGTGGTTGTGTTGGTCATGTTATACATCAAGATAGAAAGACCGTGAAAGATAATGTGTATTCAGAGACAACACTATACAAATAATTTGGTCATGTAATTAGACGATAGCCCAATAACCCCTTATTCAATTTCACTCTAATTGGATGTGATGTTATTTTCATTTGTGTTGGAATATTTTGGTTGCATGTCATATATTTTTCAAGTTCCTTTTAATTTTCGGGATTTGGATGGGATACGCTCTGCTAACTAAAGAATTTGTATAGTGCCTATCTTGTATCGGTGAAAGAATGCTATATAGTATTTTGTAAACATTGTATATATATGTAAATTTGTGTAGCCAGCTTGTGTAGTTATTTGTATTTTGTTGAATAATGTTCATCTAGTACTATATAGTTTAGTACTACTTAATTATGAAATGTTAATCTCATCTTTTTGTAGACATTGTTTGTCATATTTTGATAATATAAATACATCTTTCCAATTTTGGTATTATTAGTAGCTTTCAATTTGTTTTTGCAGATTTTACTGCAGCTTTTCATTTTACTATTTACTGTGTACTAATTTTTCTTGAAAATTACCATTCGAAGCTCGGAGCTATCGCTAATTTTTCACAGTGCTCAGCGAAAGATGCTGTCTGTCGCTGAATAGCAACAGAATTGTGATAGACAGAGTCTTTGCTGGCTAGGCAAATCAGCGACAAACTTCGTCCGTTACTGAACAACAACATATCAGCGATAGTATGCGTCTTTGCTGACTAGGCAAATCGGCGACAGATCGTGTTTGTGGCTAAATAACATTAGATTTGCATCAAACACGACTGTGCTGACTTGAATTCGATTAGCGGCAAATGTTTTTCTGTTGTTGTTCAGTGACAAACGTTTGTCACAAATATGTCGCTGAACAACAACGGAATACCAAATCTATCATCGAGTTGCACCATCAACAAAGATTTTAGCAACAACTACTATATGTCACTGATTTGTTGTAGGGTGGCTTAGCATCAGAATCGTACCAATTCAACATCAGATTAGTTTGTCAAATGAACCGTCTGATGCACAGCTGTTGCTGATTTGTTAATGTTTAGTAACAAATTTTTTTTGTCACAATTTTTTGATGCTATTCCACTATGTTCTTGTCATGGATGTAAACCAATAGGGCACTACGAAATTTTCCTATTCGTACCCATTTTATGATACTAATACTATGTAATTGTCCCAAATCAAATCACAATATGCATAGATTTGAACACCAATACCCATCATTAACCTTATTAGAATTATAAGTGAGTACGGTACTCGTAAAACACAATGTACTAAAAAAATAGCCATAATATTAAGTAAGAAAAAATATGTGAAAAATATGAAAAATAAAAAAAGATAATTAAATATCTCAAAAAATAGGCATACAATAAATCTAAACCCTTGTAAAAATTGAAAACTCAAAAAAACTAAAAATACTTATTAAAAATATCTAAAAATATTAAAAAAACGAAAATAGCTAAACAGGAAAATCGAGAAGATAAATATATCAGGACACACTAACATTAGGTATCTAATTACTAATACAATTCTCATTTCATAAAAAAATAACTAAAAATGAAAAATCTTAAAAAAATTAAAAAATAGCTAAAAATTGAAAAAATGGATAAAAAAAATACATAAGAAATTGTGCTAATCTACATGTTAGAGTATTTAGGCTATAAAGGAAAAAATAACCCAAAAAATGAGACAACAAAAATACACAAAAAGTAGACTTTAAAAAAAGATATTGACCCTAAAATATGCCACATGTCACATAATAAGAAAATCCAAAAAATACACAAAAAAGTAGGCGAGAAGAAAGAAATTGACCCAAAAATATGCCACGTGTCAAATACATAAAAAAATTAGAAAAAAACGTAAAAAATAAGCAATAAAAAACCCGAAAATAGAAACACTCCATAAATAAGCCACGTGTCACGCTCTCATTAACTCTCCCAGAAGATCTTCCTTAATATGTATATATATTTATATATATATATATATATATATATAGATTTGCACCCCCTTTGGGAAAAACAAATATTAAGAATGGTTGTGGTGAGATGGCAGGGGTTGCTCCTCTCTTAATCAGATATCTTGAGTTCGTGTTATAAGAATTAATGAAAATACTTTAAAACTCTTGGTTAGACATGTTGCCCTTGTGGTCCTACGTTTTTTGAGTCTAGGACTAATCGAGGCAATGATCGGATACTCTGACAATAATTAAAAAAAAAAGAGCGTCTAAATCAAGTGCATGTGTGTGTGTTAGAAAGTGGTGTGCAAATAATTAACAACCAGCCCCGAAAAAGGATGTAGCAGAACTCAATCATCGCGATCACTCTTCTTTTATTCATGAATAAATAAACACATACACAAACATACATATCTGGCAACACACAAGGGCCTTGTATATATAGTTTATTAAGCATGCACACGCATGCATGCACATATATTATATATATATATATATATATTTGTACGACGTACGTATGTATAACGATTAGTATTGATCGATCGATCATGATACATTAAGTATATTCTTGATGGTAATTAATTAGTCAATAGCAATGAGGATCTTTTCAATGCAGAGGGAGGCGCATGCATAGGATCCGGCGAAAAGAGATACAACCTCGCAGAATTTTGGTGGCTTAGACAAGAAAAAGGGAAGTGCTACATACACGTGATGTTGGCCTGTTTAGCCCACCCGCGCCTTTATCCGCGAGTTAGTGGATCTCACGCCTTCATCCGGGAGCCTGTAGGTCTCACTCGTCCTGATATTTTCTCCAACTTAACAACCTTTGGGTCACAAGTGTAGGGTTTTACGCCAAAAGACCTCGATACGATATAGGGAGAGATAACCACTTAAGTACTTCTTTATTAATTCATACTTAATTGACCGATGTGGGGCTATATTTTGGTCCACACATTCCAACAAGGCTCGCCCATATTTGTACCTACGAGTCCTTGGATCGATCTCACCAGTACCATATTGTATTTAACATTCGAGACTATGTGTTAGGTTTTACTTCAAAATGCCTCATTCTATTTGGGGAGAAATCCACACTTATGTACTCTTTATGAAGTCACACTTATTAATCAAAGTGGGGACTGTATATATTTCAGTCCACACCCATCCCGAACAATTACTAGGACATCGCCAAATGGAAATCCCGAACGCACATCGGCCTCACAAGCTGTTGGTGCAAGCCTAAGACTGGTTGTGAGGCCGATGTACGTTCGATAATTGAACAGATTCAAACACTAACAGTGAATCAATGACCAAAACAGATCAAATTGATCAATGTAACAGTACACAATGAATCAATGAAGAACAAGAAGAACTTTCAATCTTATTCAATACACATCGAAATTACATTGTACATTGTATATATACAAACTAATATGGTGTACATTGTACACCCCAGTTACAACTGCCTAGAACAAGCTAAGATAAACCTGTAGTACATTACACCACATACATCAGTGTACATAAAACAGGTTACATAAACAACTATATACATAAACAGCTCTGGTACATGAGATAACTCTACATCCCCCCCTCAAGATGGAAGTCTATGCCAATCACATAGACCCATCTTGGACAATAAATCAGAGAACAAAGGAGCTGGTAAAGACTTGGTAAACAAATCAGCCAACTGTAACCGAGTGGAAATATACTTTGGAAGAACAAAACCAGATTTGAATTGATGTCTAACCAAGTGACAATCAATTTCCAAATGCTTGGTACGTTCATGAAAAATAGGATTAGCACATAGATGTATTGCAGCTTAATTATCACACCACAGAGGGATTTGAAGAGAAGTAGGAATAGCTAAGTCCTTAAGGATATAAGAAATTCATAGTAATTCACAAACTGTGGTGGACAAACTACGATATTCAGCTTCAGCAGAGGACTTGGACACAACAGCTTATTTTTTTTGTTTTCCAAGAGATCAAAGAAGCTCCAATGAACACACAATAACCAGTAAGAGATTTCCGAGAAAGAGGATAAGCTGCCCAATCAGAATCACAGTAAGCAACAACAGAAAGATCCATTTGAACAGGGAAAAATAGACCCTGTGAAGGAGTACCCTTAAGATATCGTAAAACATGAAGAGCGCCAGACCAATGTTGCTCTGTAGGGGCTTGAATAAATTGACTTAATTGCTGTGTGGTATAAGTAATGTCAGGACGAGTGAATCCCAGGTAAAGAAGACGACCAATGAGTCTTCTATATCTATCAACTTCAATGAACAAAGGTGAATCAACATCAGTAAACTTGCAGTCACGAAAGAGTGGAGTAGCAGCTGGTTTAGCCATGGTAAGACCAGCATCATTAAGTAAATCTAGAACATACTTGCGTTGATGAACATAAAGACCTGAGGAAGATCTAACCAATTCCAAACCCAAGAAGTAACGAGCTTGACCAAGATCCTTGATGGTGAACAATGTATGTAAAAATGTCTTGACTTGATGAATCAACACTACAAAAAACAACAAATCAGAAACGGAAATTTCCGTCTCTGATTTGCAAAAATTTCGTCTTTAATTGCAGTCAGAAACGGAATAGAGACGAAATCAATTCCGTCTCTAAAAACGTCGTTGCTAATTCAATCAGAAACGGAAATGCGATTCCGTTTCTGATTTAGAGACGGATCAGAAATGGAATAAATTCCGCTTCAGATCGAGAGGAATTTATTCCGTCTCTAATTCCGTTTCTGATTAGAGACGAATAAATTCTCGTTTCTGATTATTTCCGTCTCTGATCCGTTGCTAATCAGAGACGGATCAGAGACGGAATTTGATCCGTTTCTGATTCATGTATCTAATTCTCTGGATTCCGTTGCTATTTCCGTCTCTAATTTTCATTTTCGTTTAGTTTTTAAAGTCTTATATATATATATATATATGTCTCAATCCAAGCACATTTAACCTGCCAATATATAATACAAATCATAGCTAAATAATATATTGATATAGCACAGTTTATATAAACTTAACATATCCTTAAAATTATCTTCTCTCAATGTACTGTACACGAAACAAAAAAAACGATCTAAAAAGTTTCTATATCGTATATTTCTACAAAAGTAAAAGGAAAAATTGTTCTAAATGAAAAAAAAAATGAAGTGCTCCGAGATTATGTAAGTTGATTGTGCTTCAAATAATACTTGACTTCGTAGAAAACACCTGAAAAAAGATCAAAAAGAAAAAAATCACTAAATTATACAAACAATAATAGGAATATAACCAATATTATGGGAGAACTACGTATCATCGCAAGCACAAGTGTATGAGCCAAACACGACATTAATAAAGTAATAAAGAAAATGAAATTCATCATTATCCAGAAGGAACATGGTGTTAATTAGCAAATTATCTCTCTCTAAATCGTCCGTAGGTCTGCAAAATATAATAACACCAATGGCTAATAGCTAGCAGAGAAAAAAATGAAAATGAATCATAATAGCTTGAGATAGGACCAGCATCAGTGCCAACCTCAAGCCTTGTCCCAATCAATTTATGCCTAATTTGCATGATTGGTCGGTGCAATGTTAATGGCCTGTTTGGTTCGTGGGATTAGCCCGGATCAGCTACACTGGACTAGTTAATCCGCTGTTTGGTTGGAGGATTAACTAGGCCAGCGGATTAGTTAAGAGGCATGGGAGTGGATTAAACAATACCACCATTTTTTGTGGGATTAGCTAATCCATTGTAAGTGAAAGAGGAGATTACCACTTTACCCCTCGCATTAACACACCACCAAATCACAATTCCCTGATCTCTTCTCTCTTCATCTTCTTCCTTGCCCCTACCTCGCCTCCCTTCATTTTGTTTTTCTTCTACCTAACGCTCACCTCCCTCTTTTCTCTATTTTCTCTTCTCCTTCCTCCTCTCGCCATTAATGGCCGCGGCAGCAGCTCTGCTGCTATTTTTTTTTAAAACTGTTTGATTGTTGTTCGTGTTGTTAATAAACTCTCCCTCTCTCTTATTTTCTATTTCACAATCCCTATACCATTTTAATACAAAATCAAATTGAAATTCGATGCTCACCTTTGATCGATGTACCCCTAACAGTCTCGGTTTTGCTCTTTTTCGTTCTCCAGTCCAAACGAGCGAGAGAGACAAGAGACCACATACACGAGAGAGATATGATTGAGAGAGATGAGAGTGTGAGACAATGGGGAGAGAGACAAGCAGCGGTCTTCATTGGAGGAGATGAGAAATGTATGAAATGGGGGGATTTTTGGTATTACGCCAATCTAAGGGTATTTTGGTAAATGTACATGTACAACCTCATTTAATCCCAACCTTAATACTCCCAACCAAACAAGATACACAAATGGGACTAAACTATCTAAACCCATGTGTTAGTCCCATCACTAATTAATCCCATGTGTTAGGATTCACTAAAATGTGAACCAAACAGGCCATAAAAGCTTTATTCATCAAAGCGATCACTAATACTATAAACAGGGTTTTAACTCCATTGATGTCAGCATAGATTATCAATTTCATGAAGACAGTAAACATTTACTTAAACTAATTGCTACCCGTAATTGAACCATAAAAAAGGCTACCTGCTCAATGAAATAGAGATGCTAGTTACTTTCAATATTGCCATGCAATTTTCGCATATTGTTTCACTAGTCTTTGCAGCTGAAACCAAGTCAGGAACAAAGCTTTGCCACCTTGCCGACCACTCATGCTTTAAAATCTGCATTTCAAAATTATACATTCAGTAGTAAGTAGACAAAACGAAACTGAAGAATGTAACCAATTAGTCGAGCATAGAGATAGCTATCATTCTTACTTCCTCTATGACCTATTTTTCCACAAATTCCAGTTTCAAATAAGAATCCTACTAATCTCTATTGGGACATTATTGTAATATAATGGCGTAGTAAACCATTTTGTACCGCAAAGATGGTAAGATAACATTAACAAAGCAAGTTCCACTAGATATATTGCATATAATGAATTTATGATGGAAACGATTCAAAACATGAAACAAAAAAAAAATTCCGAATTCTCTCATCGACAAACTCAATCATTCAAAAGCAGATTTTTTTTTCTTCTTGAATCCCCTTGTACAAAATTTTTAAATCACATACATATATGAAAATATCGAGGGCAATAGAAGAGTTTGATCCATGTAGCCGACCCCAAATAATTTTGAAATTGAGGCTATGTTATTGTATTCAAATATCAAATCTAGTAGCAGGCAAGAAAAATACCTGCAATTGATATGTCATAACCATGTTCTACGACCTAAAAAATGATTTAGGATATACTGCAGGGACAACTTCAAAATCATCAGCCTAGGCGGAATTGATTTACATGTTCAAAACTTTTGAATCGGATTGTCCGTCGAGTGAAATAGGCATGTCTGATCGTCATGCTATGCATACATGGCTACTTAAGCAATCAAATCAACAATGAAACTAAATGAACTTGTTCAAGGCTAGAACATTAATTGCTAAAACTTGGAACTTTCATATACAAAAGTTCAGAGTTTAAGAAATGAGAGTGGAATATCAACTTCAAGAAATGCTACAGAAATTGGAGAAGGATAAGAAAGACAATCATCCTACAAAGATGAATTGAAGTGGAAAGAAGCGACAAAGACCAAAATAGAGGGGCAAAATCAACTTAAACAACTATGTTTTTTTGTATCCGTTCGGTCAGACACTTGCATCAGATTTCATACATGAAATGGTGATTAAGTAAAAAAGTTTTAAGAGATGACATGCATTAGATATGAATAGATTAAACGCAACAAGCAAACAATCCTCACTTTCGCTTTGTCATCTTCGGAATGGTTATTATGTACACACCAACCGGCAAGATATATAATAAGGTTGAGAAAGAGGAAAAGGGAAGCCATTGCACATACCAAGCAAATCGGCAAGACTCAACAAAGACAACTCGCCTCCTTTTAAACCAAAAATCGCCTTCTCCGTGTAACATCTTGACATCCTTCGCGAACACCAGAAAAAGCATTCAAAGAGACTGGCTGCTGGCAGAATAAATAGAGATAAAAAGCCTAAGATAAGGTACGAATTATGGTTGTCAAGGAAAAGAAAATCAAAGTCGTAAATGCGACCTCAAGTTGTTTCCCTTTTTCCTAAAACTCTCAATTGAAGAACAAAGAATGACAAAAATAAAATAAAATAAAGTTATAATACCTAATGAAGTTAACATACAGAGAAAAATGAACAACAGATGAGAGACTAACCTGTTAAATCATTCACAAGCAATTTTAGTATCAAAGCTACTCAAACAGATAGCAAATGCCTGAAAAGCCGAGATTGGATATCGGTAGTCCATGGTGAACAAGTCCTTCCCCACTTTGCCAAACTTGCAGTGAGTGATGGCAAGGAAATTCATGGAAGGTCATAGATTGGTTTCACTGCCAAAATACAATTTGCACATTCAACTCATCACTGGCAGGAGCGTTCATTAATGGTCTTACCTTGAACCCAACACATACTCAACAAAATCAGATAATTCAGAATTTACTTACAGGAGTTGAACCGGATTCTTTATTTAAATATAAACCAAAAAATAAAAAAAAATCCAAAATCGAAACCCTAGAAACCAAAAACAAAACTCACATCGAGAATCCCCAGCAAGTCGTCGACCGAGCTGGGGGTCGCCGAGGCGCGTCCCGGCTTCGTTGAGCTCGAGCTCCAGTTCCTAGTCCTTCATTTCTCCGAATCCCCACTGACCCTTCAAAACCTTATCGATCACGAACTCGATTTCAGACTCCACGCCTCATCAAAGAAACCCTTGAACGAAAAAAAAACCCCTAGAAACCAAGACGGAATCGGAGGGGACTAAATCCAGGGTTTGGTACACGAAATCAGGCGAACAACATGGCTATTGGTAAGAGTGAGAGCAGAGAGGTGCGAGAGAGAGAGAGAGAGTAGAGAGCGGCAACGGTGAGAGAGAGAGAGAGCGATGACGGTGAGAGAGAGAGAGAGAGCAGAGAGCGGCAACGGTGAGAGAGAGCGGTGACGGTGAGAGAGAGAGAGAGCGGTGACGGTGAGAGAGAGCGGTGAGAGCTTTGTTGAGAGAGAGAGAGCGGCGAGGAAGAGAGGCTTGTTGAGAGAGAGAGCGGAGAGAGATTTTAGGGAGAGAATGTGTTTTGTGGTTTGTCCCATATTTTTGAATCATCGAGATCGAAGCCGCACGAATCTCGAGACTAATGGGCGGTTGTAAAAAATGAAAATTTTGGTGGGAATGTTGGCGCCATTATTTAGAGACGGAATTTAATTCCGTCTCTATTTTCGTCTCTATTTTCGTCTCTGATTCGTCTCAATTCCGTCTCTGAATTGGTCCGTCTCAATTCCGTCTCTATCTATTTTTTTTAGCAACGGAACTTAATTCCGTTGCTAATTCCGTTTCTAAATTGCTGTTTTTTTGTAGTGCAACTCGAGTGAAGTACCAGTAGGAAGGACATCATCAACATAAACCAGCAACACCAAAAATCGACCAGCAGTGTTGTAAGTAAACAAGCAGGGATCATGAGCAGACTGAATAAAACCAAAAGACTGAAGTTTAGATGTAAGCTCATGATTCCATTGTCGAGAAGCTTGCTTTAAACCATATAAGGATCTTTGAAGTTTGCAGACTTGATTAGATGAAGCCAACTTATTACCATCAGGAGGCTTCATGTAAACATCTTCATCTATATAGCCATGTAAGAAGGCATTGTTAACATCTAATTGATGTAAAGGCCAATCTCGAGCAGCTGCTAAGGATAAAACAATCCTAACAAGACATTCTTGGCAACAGGAGAAAAAGAATCAGTATAATCAACACCTTCAACTTGGTTAAAGCCCTTTGCAACCAAACGAGCCTTACACCTATCCAAGGAACCCTCAGGATGAAGTTTAACTTTGTAAACCCACTTAGAACCAAAGGCCTTTTTACCAGGTGGTAGGGTAGTAAGACTCCAAGTACCATTGGCTTCCAAAGCCTGTAATTCCTTATTCATTGCTTCTATCCAAACAGGATCATGCTGAGCTTGAATATAAGTAGTAGGCTCCTTTATGTTTGAAACAACAGCTAAGAAACACTTGTAATCAACAGTAATGTTTGGAGAATGAATAAAAGGAAATGTAGGAGGAGTACCAATAGACAAATGAACCGTTGCAGGAGGAAAAACTGATGTTTGTACATTGTTTAGAACAAAATCATTCATCCAAAGAGGCTTGTGAACAACACGAGTACTTTTACTAGTAATAACAGCAGTAGGAGGCAGGACATCTTCATGTAAGTCATCATTAGTAGGAGGTACTAATGTAGCATTAGTAGGCATAGATGAGACAGCTTCAGGGACATCAAAAATGTTTCATCAGCAGGTAATTCTTGAGAATGAGGTACAATAGCTGATGTAGGAGCAACAAGAGCCTGAATATCTCTCAAGTAATCAGAATTGTCACCACAAGGGATAGGCACAGGACAACTTGAACTTGCAGTATCTTTATGAAAAGGAAACTGTTTTTCAAAGAAAATCACATCTCTTGAAACAAAGCATGTATGTGTGGCCATGTTGTACAATCTATAAGCCTTTTGAGCAGGAGAATAACCAAGGAAGACACACTTAAGAGCACGTGAATCCAACTTGGTTTTACTTGGTGAAATATTGGTAGTAAAACACAAGCAACCAAAAGTCTTCAAAGATGAATAATTTGGTATCCTTCCAAACAAAAGATGATAAGGAGACTTCCATTTCAATAACTGAGAAGGTAATCTGTTTATGATGTATGTGGCAATAAGAACAGCATCACCCCAAAATTTTGTGGACAAATTAGAATGAAAAATCAAGGCTCTTGGAACTTGCAACAAATTTCTATGCTTTCTTTCAACCACACCATTTTGCTGAGGTGTATATGGTGTTGATCTTTAATGAACAATTCCCAAACCAGAGAACAAAACATGACAATCTTTATTACAAAACTCAGTACCATTATCAGTCCTAATGGTTTGAATTGAGTTTGAATGAAAACTATAAACCGTTTGATGATGTTGCCTGTCAAGGACTTATGTTTCATCAAAAATGTCCATGTGAATCGACTAAAATCATCCACAATAGTCAAAAAATAATGAGCTCCTTGAATAGAAGACTGCTTATATGGTCCCCAGATATCCATATGTAACAACTGAAAAGGATGAGCAGTTTGAATATAGCTTAATGGAAAAACCAATCTGCATTGTTTGGACATTTGACGAACATCACAAGGTACATTATGTCTTACATTTGAATGACTGTTAAGTAACAAATCAAGTTGTCTTGTTACATTAACAGAGGGGTGCCCCAATCGACAGTGCCATGAAAAAGTATCAGTAGCATTATTACAGTAAGCTAGTGATAATTATGTTGGAGATACAAATGAAGCAATGAAATCTTTATGAAAGGAACTGGAATCCAGTATGTATAGTCCTCCAATCATCCTTCCCACAGCTAAAACTTGAGAACTCTCAATGTTCTGTATAGCACAAAACGATGGATAAAACTCAATTGTCAGTTTAGTAGAGGAGAGTAACTTACTAACTGACAAAAGATTATACTTGAATGTGTTTATATGTAAACGGAAGAAAGAACTAAGTCTGAACTCAGCTTCACATCTCCGATGCAATTAACTTCTTTAGTATGTCCATCAAGTAAACAAACCATAACTAGTTTAGCTGAGACAATGACATTAGCAAGCAAATCATAGCTAGTACACATATGATTTGTTGCTCCACTATCCACAATCCAAGCATCTGAATTAAAAGAGGAACAAGAACTAGAAAATCTTTTATATGAGCTACCGGTAAAATCAAATATAACTGAATTCACATGTGTAGAAGCTCCTTCAGCTGAAACAGACTTTCCTTTCATGAAATTCTCAATCCCTTGCTGTATCATTGCTGCTATATTAGACTGAAAATCTTCGAATTGAGGAGATCCTGCATCTTGTATATCCAGAGGTGATTCCATCAAATTCACAAAAGCTTTTGAATTATTTGATATCTGCTTCTTGTCAGGGTCTTTCTTATACCAATCCGGAAATCCATGAAGTTTGAAACAAGTCTCTTTTGTATGCCTTTTTGCCTTACGATGATCACGAAAACAGATCATCTTTATTGACAAATTTCTTTTGATTTCCTTTTCCTGCAAACCTATGAACACTGGTTGAACCACCTGAATTCATCTTGGTAATTTTCATCATCATGGCTGTATCTATCATAGGTGAATAGCTAACATGTACCTCCTTTTGCTTTTCAACTCTAAGAACCACAGAGTAAGCTTTGTTTATACTTGGCAATGGATCCATCACCAATATTTGATTACGAATATGATCATACATATCATTCAAGCCCATCAAAAATTGCATCAGCCTATCATTACACTCCGAACAGCCAATGCTGCTTTGAAGCTCCACATTCACACACAGGTAAAGGGACTAAACAGCTCAGTTCATCCCAAAGTTTCTTGAGTTTTGTATAATACAGTGAAAGTGATAGATCTCCTTGACTTATAGAAGCAATATCTCGTTTCAATTGATACAAAAGAGGACCATTACATTCTCCAAACCTTTCTTTCAATTCATTCCATAGATCAAAAGAAGAAGTTGTATAAAGGAAAGCTTCAACAATATCCTTTGAAATAGAATTTAAGATCCAAGAAGTGACCATATAATCCGCTTTGATCCATCGATCCAGATTAGGATCAGCAGAATCTGGTTTTAAACATCTACCATCGATGAAACCAATCTTTGTTTTTGCACCTAATGCAATCATCATAGCTCGACTCCAAGACAAGTAATTTGAACCAGTAAGAGAATTGGAGACAAGTACCATACCAGGATGATTGGAACCTTGAAGAAGATAAGGACTTTCAATTCCAAGATCACCTGCTTCAGGAGCTCTCCCTGCTCCATTTCGAATTGAAGAACTTGAAGAACCATGAATAGATGCCATGATCAGACACTCAATTCAACCAAAAACAACACAAATCAAGAACAGTATAACCTGCTTTGATACCATGAACATATTCAAACACTAACAGTGAATCAATGACCAAAACAGATCAAATTGATCAATGTAACAAGACACAATGAATCAGTGAAGAACAAGAAGAACGTTCAATCTTATTCAATACACATCGAAATTACATTGTACATTGTATATATACAAACTAATATGGTGTACATTGTACACCCCAGTTACAACTGCCTAGAACAAGCTAAGATAAACCTGTAGTACATTACACCACATACATCAGTGTACATAAAACAGTTACATAAACAGCTACATACATAAACAGCTCTGGTACATGAGATAACTCTACAGTAATGTCGGAAAGTCATTTCTCGAGAAAGTTGCATAATAATTGCGTATGTCAATTAGGACTATTAATGAATTTATAGAGGAACCTTGGTTTGATTGGGTTGCAAGCATTCCATAATCTTTAGAAATTAATACTACCTTATAAGGCGGCATGCAATTCAGCGCATAACTTAATTTTTTCAGTTTCATTTGGTGCTTCACTACATATATACGTCTCTAGAATAAACCTTGCGTGAATGTACGTAAAAATTTAGATCGTATATGTGACGTCCTTGATTAAGATATCGATCTCCACAAATTTTCATCGTACCTCCTTGTTTTGGCTTGTCCAAGGTTTAGATTGTCATAGATTCTGTTTGTTAAGCACAAACTAGCTAAACTAGCTTATCAGCTAACTTATCAGCTAGTTTATTTCACAAGTTGTGTTTGGTTTGTAGCTTATTTTAAAAATAATGTAATTGGTAAGCTCACATTTGAAACGCTACTCTAAGTAGCGTTTGAACCAAAAATACGTCGTTTGGATTTTTTCTCGCTATTATACCCTTATTTTTTACAGTATTAATAAATTAATGCCCTTGCAAATTAGTGAAAACAAAATACGCAAATACTTAAACAAACCCCGCGTGAAATTAGAAACCAAAAAAGGGATAAATACATACAAATTTGCTATATCATGTTAGGGATTTTCAAGGTTGCTTTGTTTTTTTCTTTGGGAGTTGGCTATCTCTCAATCGTTCAGCGTTGTTTTTTATTCTTTGTTAATGAAAAAAATAGTGATTAATAATTAATTAAATATTATAAAACAAAGAATTTCACTAAAATTAAAATAATTACACATAAATTTCTTAATTATAGATAATTTTGTTAGATATTTATTACATATTAAAAATTTTATTAAAACGTCGAGTATAAAAATATTTTTAGATGTTACAAAAATATTTTTTAATATAGTGTTCGAGTGGTAGGCTATCCTACATATTTTTAAAAAATATTATTCTATAAAAATGAAGAATATTCTCAATAACATTGCTTCTCAATTATGGATGATGCGTTAGATAAATGTATAGTTATCCAAGTCGTTTATTGTATTTTATTTACACGTGTTTATTTTTTGCGAATTCTTATAAATTAATGTGGAGTTATTTTCATGTAAGCATTTATGGACACACATAATTTAGTTTTCTAAATAATATAAATTATTTTATGGTATTAATTTGTATTTTGTAAATAAAATACAGAGTTATTTATAACAATTAATTATATGATTATATAATTAATATACTTAATTGTGTCATATGTCCTTTATTGTCATTTTGCATTTATCAGCTAATCAATCAGCTATCATTCCAAACAATTTTTAGTTGATCAGCTAGATTATCAGCTTTTCGCTACCAGCTAGTAGATTATCAACTATCAGCTAGATTATCAGCTATCGGCTAGTTTATCAGCTATCATCTAGATTATCAGCTAGCCTTGCCAAAGGCTCTGTTTGGTAAGCAAAAACTAGCTTATCAGCTAGCTGATAAGCTAGTTTATTTGTTAAGCTGTGTTTGGTTTGTAGCTTATTTTAAAAATAATCTAGATGATAAGCTCCAATTGAAACGCTACTCTTAGTAGCGTTTGAACCGAAAATCCGTCGTTTGAATTTTTTCTCCCCATTATACCCTTATTTTTACGGTATTAGTAAATTAATGCCCTCGCAAATTAGTAAAAATAAAATACGCAAATACTGAAATGAACCCCGCGAATATTAATACTTGCGATTATACCCGGATATAATTGACAAAGGCGAAACCAACATTTCAAACTCTTCTAGGCTAGACCAACAGTTATATAATACGTTATTAAAACTTATTGAATTTAAAATTAACATATAGCTTAATATTGTTAATAAAAAAATAGTGATTAATAATTAACTAAATATTATAAAACAAATAATTTCACTAAAATTAAAAATCATTACACATTAATTTCTTAATTATAGATAATCTTGTTAGATATTTATTACATATTAAAAATTTTATTAAAACGTCGAGTATAAAAATATTTTTAGATGTTACAAAAATATTTTTTAATATAGTGTTAGAGTGGTAGGCTATCCTACATATTTTTAAAAAATATTATTCTATAAAAATGAAGAATATTCGCAATAACATTGCTTCTCAATTATGGATGATGCGTTAGATAAATGTATAGTTATCCAAGTCGTTTATTGTATTTTATTTACACGTGTTTATTTTTTGCGAATTCTTATAAATTAATGTGGAGTTATTTTCATGTAAGCATTTATGGACACACATAATTTAGTTTTCTAAATAATATAAATTATTTTATGGTATTAATTTGTATTTTGTAAATAAAATACATAGTTATTTATAACAATTAATTATATGATTATATAATTAATATACTTAATTGTGTCATATGTCCTTTATTGTCATTTTGCATTTATCAGCTAATCAATCAGCTATCATTCCAAACAATTTTTAGTTGATCAGCTAGATTATCAGCTTTTCGCTACCCGCTAGTAGATTATCAACTATCAGCTAGATTATCAGCTATCGACTAGTTTATCAGCTATCATCTAGATTATCAGCTAGCCTTGCCAAAGGCTCTGTTTGGTAAGCAAAAACTAGCTTATCAGCTAGCTGATAAGCTAGTTTATTTGTTAAGCTGTGTTTGGTTTGTAGCTTATTTTAAAAATAATCTAGATGATAAGCTCCCAATTGAAACGCTACTCTTAGTAGCGTTTGAACCGAAAATCCGTCGTTTGAATTTTTTCTCCCCATTATACCCTTATTTTTACGGTATTAGTAAATTAATGCCCTCGCAAATTAGTAAAAATAAAATACGCAAATACTGAAATGAACCCCGCGAATATTAATACCTGCGATTATACCCGGATATAATTGACAAAGGCGAAACCAGCATTTCAAACTCTTCTAGGCTAGACCAACAGTTATATAATACGTTATTAAAACTTATTGAATTTAAAATTAACATATAGCTTAATATTGTTAATAAAAAAATAGTGATTAATAATTAACTAAATATTATAAAACAAATAATTTCACTAAAATTAAAAATCATTACACATTAATTTCTTAATTATAGATAATCTTGTTAGATATTTATTACATATTAAATAAGTTTTAACAACGTCGAGTATAAAAATATTTTTAGATGTTATAAAAATATTTTTTAACGTAGTGTTCGAGTGGTGGGCTATCTTTCATATTTTTAATTTTTTTTTACTTATCTATTTTTTTATAGAGATACTTCTATAGAAATGAAGAATATTCGCAATAATATTGCTTCTCAGTTATGGATGATGCGTTAGGTATATGTATAGTTATCCAAATCGTTTATTGTATTTTATTTACACGTGTTTATTTTTTACGAATTCTTATAAATTAATATAGAGCTATTTTCATGTAAGTATTTATAGACACAAATAGTTTAGTTTTCTAAATAATATAATTTATTTTATGGTATTAATTTATATTTTGTAAATAAAATACATTAATTATATGATTATATAATTAATATACTTAATTGTGTCATATGTCCTTTATTGTCATTTTGCATTTATCAGCTAATCAATCAGCTATCATTCCAAACAGTTTTTACTTGATCTGCTAGATTATCAGCTTTCCGCTACCAGCTAGTAGATTGCCAACTATCAGCTAGATTATCAGCTATCAACTAGTTTATCAGCTATCAACTAGATTATCAGCTAGCCTTGCCAAACAGAGCCAAACAGAGCCATAATTGGCAAATGAGGAAACGAACGCAGGATTCATGTGTTTGTCTTGTTAGGGATGTCTAAATAACTAAATCGTATCGTTAAGGGTGGGCAACAGTCTCTGCAACACTACTCAAACCGCTTAAATCGTTCAAATCCATTGGTCTGGTCTGATTTCCTGAACTCGCGGTTTCGAGGTGGTTTAGTAAACTTGAAAACTACGATTCCATTGTTTAATGGTGTTTTTCATTTCTAACAACTGCGGTTCACCAAACCCAGTGGCCAATCTAGGGGTAAGGTGGGCGCTCACTCCTTTTTAATAAACTATAAATATAGCATGTGAAGTTGCTAATATGATGTATTTGGAGCGTCTTGAGTGTATATTTTATCATGCAAATTATGTATTTGTACAGTGCAATCTGAAAAAATAAGTTTTTTTTCCATGCATATAGTTAAGCAACAACTTGCGAAAATTATATAAAAAAATACAACTCTAAATGAGTCATATAATTACTTGTTGGAAAGGTACCGAAGTCTATTTTCAATAAAATTTTACAAATTTTTATTTCGAGTTGCATTTAAAAAGTCTAATCCGGTGCCAAAAAATTATATTTTATATAAGTATTAGAGATATGTAATTCATGCATGTCAATCGTGGTTCAATCATCCGTCATCCATCCACTATGTGACGTGATTGTGGAGAGATCCCACTTTAAATGACTTTCTCTCTCCATTTATAATTGTAATAAATTAATAAAAAAAATCTTCTTAAAATTAACTATTGCTTTGCTTAAAAAATTATTGGCTATCATAAACTCAAAAATTCAATTATTTAGTCGATTGTAATAATTTAAATAAAACTATTATTTTCTTTCTAGGAGTTAATTGTTGTTTAGATTAAGAAAATAACTAATCCATAATTATTCATGAAATATTAGCTTTATATATAATTTAATTGATATATACGTCTATTGCAAAAAAAAAAAATTAACTTTGTGTTAAAATTTTGTGTTATTTGTATTGATCATAATATCTTTAAAAACATGCAGTACTTTTTATATGTTAATATTTTCTTAAAAAAATAAGGCTCTATTTGGTAAGCACAAACTAGCTTATCAGCTAACTGATCAGCTAACTGATAAGGTAGTTTATTTGTTAAGCTGCGTTTTGTTTGTAGCTTATTTTAAAAATAATCTAGATGATAAGCTCCCAATTGAAACTCTACTCTTAGTAGCGTTTGAACCGAAAATGTGTCGTTTGGATTTTTTCTCCCCATTATACCCTTATTTTTACGGTATTAATAAATTAATGCCCTTGCAAATTAGTAAAAACAAAATACGCAAATACTTAAACGAACCCGCGAATATTAATACCTGCGATTATACCCAGATAGAGTTGACAAAGGCGAAACCAAAGCATTTTAAACTCTTCTAGCTAGACCGACAGTTATATAATACGTTAGTAAAACTTATTGAATTTAAAATTAATATATAGCTTAATATTGTTAATAAGAAAATAGCGATTAATAATTAACTAAATATTATAAAACAAAGAATTTCACTAAAATTAAAAATCATTACAAATTAATTTCTTAAATATAGATAATCTTGTTAGATATTTATTACATATTAAATAAGTTTTAACAACGTCGAGTGTAAAAATATTTTTAGATGTTATAAAAATATTTTTTAATGTAGTGTTCGAGTGGTGGGCTATCCTACATATTTTTAATTTTTTTTTTACTAATCTACTATTTTTTTAAGTTATAGAGATACTTCTATAGAAATGAAGAATATTCGCAATAATATTGCTTCTCAGTTATGGATGATGCGTTAGGTATATGTATAGTTATCCAAGTCGTTTATTATATTTTACTTACATGTGTTTATTTTTTACGAATTCTTATAAATTAATATAGAACTATTTTCATGTAAGCCTTTATGGACACTCATAGTTTAGTTTTCTAAATAATATAAATTATTTTATGGTATTAATTTAGATTTTGTAAATAAAATACATTAATTATATGATTATATAATTAATATACTTAATTGTGTCATATGTCCTTTATTGTCATTTTGCATTTGTCAGCTAATCAATCAGCTATCATTCCAAACAATTTTTACTTGATCAGCTAGATTATCAGCTTTCCGCTACCAGCTAGTAGATTATCAACTATCAGCTAGATTATCAGCTATCAGCTAGTTTATAAGCTATCAACTAGATTATCAGCTAGCCTTACCAAACAGAGCCTAAGTCTATTATAGCACACGATTTATATACAAAAAAATATAATTTATATAAAATTATATAAATCTAGTAATAGCTTAAGCGTATCGAGAATAACTTAAATGAGTCAAATATTTTGTTATAATAACCAGTTAAATATAAAAGGCCCATATTTTATCACGTTGCCCCGGGCCCTGAAACTGTTAGGTCCGGCCTTTTTCACCATTATTGATAAGTCAGTGTTTGTGTTAACTTTATTTGTGTATTTAGTATATATATTTTTAGGTTTAAAAGTCTATAAAACATATATCTAATAACTCTTATTTATTATTTACAAAATTTATGAGGCGTATGATCAAAACCGTGGGTAAACAGATGTGAAATAAGATATATTGGAGACACATGGTGATCGAGTTGCATCAAAAAGCAAGCTGCATGTATCTCGAGGCAGCATTGGTGATGTGCTTATATGAAGTGTATGCGCATGGGACCATTCATTCAATTCATTCATGAATTAATAGTTGTTGATGACATCATCATGATGTCATGATTATATCAAAATAGAAAGAACATGGTCATTATTGGCACTGCGCAACGGATTTTGCTACGAAACATATCTTGCTACACAACATATCTCTAATCATAGATTTGCTTCAATTTGCATGCTACATCAAGAAATCAATTCCTAACGAATTGAGGATTCGTGTTCACCGAAGTCAAAGAGTTACATAAAATATAAGTTAAGGTTTATTTTTGTTAGTGTTGTGATCGATCATATCAAATTAGAATATAGTCTTTGGGTGATTGGATGAAGATACATGGTTGCAACAGAATCTCGTAGCAGTTGCAACTAGATCTCTAAATAAATTTGTTAAAGATTTGATCTTATCCTCGACCTACCGAAGACCAATTGAAGAACTCATGGAAGTTGGAGTTGCGATTCAAAGGCATGCTTACAATGTGTTTAATGTGCATGCACGTGGTTATTTGAAGATGAAGATTAGGCATAACTTAAGGATTTAGTTAAAATCGTGTAATCTACATCGATCTATATAATGTGTAATAGAGTTTGTACACTAGTCGATTTATTTACTTTATATTGTGAACTTGTTTTGTTCATACTCTTTATCGAGTTGTAAAACCCCAACGGACTTAGGTGTTCTAGTGAGGGGAGCCTCACACATAAGAAGAGTCTTGTGTACGTAAGGTCAACAAAGAAAGAAGTCGAAACAAAGATGGTTGATAAAAACAAGCTCACATGCAGAGAATACAAAGGAATTGGTCATTTCCAATCTAAAGGCCCATCCAGAAGAAAAGATAAATCATTGACAACTATGTGGAGTGATTTAGACTCGGAAAGTGAAGGAGATCACATAAATCACATTGTTTTTGCGGCCTTGCACTCGGTTTCAACATACGCCCCTAACTGTGTAGTTGCAACTACCTCCAAGAAACTCAACTCGGTATATTCATTAAATGAAAAAAAAAAAACTTTAAGTAATTCTGATGATTCTGATTATAATTTACGTAATCATATTAGTTATGAAAAAATGAAGGGAAACTATGCTGAGATGATTGCAAAGTAGGAGGAAGCTATTGCATGTAATGAAGCTCTTGAACAACTCCGCAAAGAAAAATAGAACAAGTTGATCAAATGTAAATGCAAGCTAGGGCAAGCTGAAAGTACACTTAGTAAGCTGAACAGAGGGAATGCCTTAATGACCTACCATAGTAAAGAAAAGAGTATGAAGATCAAATTGGTTTCAATAAAAGGATCATCTTTCGAGGTAACCCCCACCAAGCCTGTGAGATTTTTTAAATCACAACAGCAAAATGCCTTTAACCTATAGCCAAGAATAAGGTTTCGACCTACATGCTACTATGGTGGCATTAAAGGACACATCCGTCCAAGTTGTTTCAAAAATATTTGAGAACTGGCACGAAGATAGCATGAAATCACCTAGGAAGCTACTTAGGAATAAGAGCATCATTAACACGACCACAAGAAATATTAGATTCTAAAGGAGAATGTACGTCTTGCTGCACATATGTCACCGAAGTCCATATAGTCATGTGACTAATATTTCAACAGTGGGTGCTTCAAACATATTACTGGTTATAAAGGTCTCCTCAGTGACTATCAGCCTTTTCTAGAAGGATATGTAACATTTAGATATGGAGTACGTAGTCGAGTTGGTAGAGAAAGGAACTCTAGAAGTTCTAGGCATACCAATTCCAGAAAAAGTTCTTTATGTTGAAGATCTGAAGGGAAATTTATTAAGCATTAGTCAATTGTGCGACCAAAATATCTATATAAATCTCACTAAGAATAGATGTAATGTGTATAATATACAAGGAGACTGTATCATGATTGGGGAAAGGTTATCTTACAATTGTTACCTATTGCAACAGCTTAGCATGTCCTGTTAAAACTCCAAAGCATACAACACTGAAGTCTGACACCAAATGTTGGGGCGCATTCAATATTGTTACCTATTCATTGAATTTTTAAAATTAGGCTCACTACTGTTAGAGTATGTAAGCCATGCCGGCTAGGAAAACAGGAAAGAGAAGGTCACAATCCTATAAATAGATATAATACATCAGCAAATCTTTGAGCTGCTCCATTTTGATTTAGTAGGTCCCGCTCAGGTGACAAGTGTATCAAGAAAAAGATACATTCCGGTATGTGTCGACGAATTTTCTTATTTCACTTGGGTTATATTCTTAAAAGAAAAACCAGATGCTTTTGAATGTTTTAGTGATTTATGCTTAAAGCTGATGACTGAAAAGGCAACTACTAGTCAACACATTATGAAGATAAGAAGCGATCACATGAAGGAATTCAAAAAATGCAAGGTTTGAAGAGTTATGTAGAACATCACGAATTCATCAAGAATTCTCTGCTCCTACAAGACCTCAAAAAATGGGGGTATTGGAGAAGGAATAGACATGTGCAAGAAATGGTAAAAGTTATGCTCACATCCAAAGAACTCCTTACCAAACTATATGCAGAAGACGTAAGCATTGCATGCTACATCATTAATAGAACATATTTTCATCCATTCACTCACAAAACACCTTATGAAGTATTGAAATGTAAAAAGCCTAATCTTACCTATTTTCACATTTTTGGTAGCAAATGTTTTGTGCTAAAGGACTAGGAAATGCTGGGTAAAATTGATACGAGGAGCGATGAAACAATCTTCTAAGGATACTCTTCAAATAGCTAGGCATACCGAGTATCCAATCGACGCACCTAGAAAGCCATAGAGTCCATAATTTTTGCATTTGATGACTTTACACTAGAGAAGGTAGCTCCACAAGTCGATAAGAGTGATGATGAATCTATTCCAGTTGCAACTGACCCCAATGACCCATTTGCAACCACCACTAAAGCTTCACCAAGAATTGATGATATATAGAGGAATACCACAGAACTTCCTTAGAGACATTTGAGAACACTCCACCAAAACTCAAAAAGATCATCCAATGGAAAACATTATTGTGGAGAAAAAAGAAGGGATAGTCACCAGAGACACGACAAGAATACACTACAAAAAGTTATCTGCGTAAGTCTGTTATGTTTCTACTATAGAGCCTAAAAACGTTTCTGATGCATTGCAGGATGAGTATTGAACCATAACAATACATGAAGAGTCTTAGATACTTGACGTCTAGACCATGATGCTGGGACCACAACATGCCAATGTAATGGTTTATATTGGGCTTTTAAGAGCAAATCTGATGCATAAGGAGAGGTGGTTAGAAATAAAGCTCGTATAGTGGCTCAAAAGTATAATCGGGTAGAAGGAAAAGATTTTGGTGAAGCTTTTGCAAATGCACCTCATTTAGAATCTATTTGTCTACTTCTTATTGTTTTAAGTTGTATCAGATGGATGTCAAAAATACATTTCTGAATAGGACAGTCAATGAAGAAGTATATGTAGAGCAACCCAAAGGATTCAAAAACCATTCCTTCCCAGACCATGTCATCTGTTGAAGAAAGCACTATATGGGTTGAAACAGGCTCCACGAGCTTGGTACGACCAATTTGCAAAGTTTTTGATAAATCATAGGTATAGTCATGGAAGCGTTGAAAAGACTCTGTTTGTATAGTAACAGTTTACATCAGTACTTATAACACGAATATATGTCGTTGACATAGTGTTCGACTCCATTGCTCAATGTTTAACGGAGGAATTTGTAACTAATGTGCAGAAGGAATTCGAGATGAGCATGGTTGGAGAGCTCACTTATTTCCTAGGTTTGCAAGTTAAGCAAACTAGCAAAGGTACATTCTTTTCACAACAAAAACACTCTTGCTCTTTAGTCAAACTTTCTAGCTTGGAACAGAAAAAACATGTAAGAACTCTAATTGGGACAAATGAGAAGCCGCCTAAAGATGACCATTGGAAAAATGGATCCATCACTTTATAGAAGCATGATTGGAAGCATTCTTTGCCTCACAACAAGTAGACCTGACATTGCATTTAGTGTGGGCGTATGTGCACGCTATTATGCTACACCAAAAGAGTCCTATATGACAATAGTCAAATGAATTATTTGATATGTGGCAGGTTTATTTAAACTAAGGTTATGTTATTCATCTAACTCTAATAATTCATTAGCTTGTTAAAATGGTGCAGACTGGGATGAAAAGGCTGATGATCAGAAGAGCACTTTAGGTGGATGTTTTTTTTTGCAGTAACCAATATGGTGTCTTGGTTCAACAAGAAGCAGAACTCCATTTCATTTTCAACAGCTGATGTGGAGTATATTGCAGTAAGAAGTTGTTGTACACAATTACTATAACATCCCATCACCGACCAGACTAGAATGGGCTCGAACCCGATTTGATAGAGTGATGCAGCCTTGCTTGATAATAATGTACAATAAGTAATAAAATAATTATTTGGTGTGCGTCTAATACTTAATAAATAGTTAAATAATTATAAATACGTACATGACACAAGCCAAGGCGTGGCATGGGTTTCACCTTAGGATACGTGTTTGGCGAGAAATACATAACTTAAGCTAGTATCATGATCTATTACTAAATTGATTTAATTTAGCCTATGTTGTGTGTTAAAATTTATTAATATACTTATGGTAATAATATAATAAAACTCAACTTATAGCCTACGCTTTAAATTAAAAACCATAGCCTATGTAAAATGTAACATATATGTCACATAGCAATAAAATAAGAAACTATGTTGCATGAACTTTATGTTGTACATGGAATTGGTGTCAAGTTTCATAAATATATCTCGATGAAAGGCCAAGATCTAGATCTAGTTTGGAGACATAATCATGTAATATGGGACACTTGTCACTTATAAGCAACGCTTGTCAATCTAAGTAAATTCATGTCTCTAAATTGACAACTAAGCTACTAGATTTAGATGCTTAATTATGTACTTAACTTAAACTAATTATGTTGCTAATGGTGAAGTGTAGGATCCACTTTAGACCCTTAGATGTGCCATAAAACTCGCATCTCAAGGCACATCTAAGGGTCATTATTTTAAGTTGATACAAGATATATAAAGAACAATTAGTTGTTGTTGTTGCAAGTGAAAATGACCCACAAATTGAGAGGAAGAACATGAGTTACTAGATATTGAGGATTCAAGGAGCAAGTGAAGCGCAATAAGAGTCTTGAAGAGGACAAACATTAGATCCACAAAAATCCTAAGATAACCCTTTTTTTCCCTTTCAATTCCATGGATTTTGATGACATAAGCATGAAAGTGGGCTGATGTGGTTTAATAACAATAAGACCATGCATGTATTTAGATTTGAACTCCAATTTGCTGCCTCTAAGCAAGCATGAACTAAGAGTAAAAATTCAAACTTTACACGACTTTAAATTTGATTTTTGGCTCAACTTTGGGGATTTAACTAAGATTTCGAAATTGGGATTTCAAGGAATGATAAATGAGTATTTTAAAACTTAATGACAATTCACTTTATGCCAAACTTAACTAAAAATTGAGGTGGATCAAATGCATGTTCAATAAGTTGAATAAACTTAAAATTTAAAGGTCCTTTAATAGTGGAAATTTCTATAGGTTGTTAAATTATGGAATCTTTGTTGTAAACTAATTTAAATGAGCCCCAAATAACGTCTAAAGTTCCCCAAATGGACCACAAGTTGAAACAAGATGAATCAACCCAAAAAGAATGAAATAACCATGTTCAAACTTCAAGAATTAAACCTGACATTGTAATGAGCATAAGTCATTTAATTTTACTCCAATTGGAATAAGCATTGGTTATGTTGTTGTTGGAAATGTTAACAACCTTATGACAATATATCATGGTATTTGGAGCTATACACTAGGAGAAATCGAATTTGTAATTTTGATGGTTGAAATGAAATTCAAATGTGCCAAGTGTTCATAAAACTTTGATATCTCCTTTGTTGTTAATCAGAGGTGCGCATACAATACCTTTTCAAAAACACAAGAAGTAGAACTAAATATTGGTTTACATGTACTTGCCAAATAAAAAGTTCTTGGTCTTTAAAACAAGCTATCAAGGCAGTGCATCGTATATGAAATTTAAAGTATATCGATAAATTCAAAGAACTACATAATTGGTTAAGAACCTCGAGACACGTGTATGGGAGTAATCGGGTAAATAAAATCAACAATCTCGAGTCTAACACCAAACTTTCAAACTAGGGCTAGACGACGACACTTCAACACGAGTTTCAATACGTACTAAGAAGTACTAGATGCGTGATCTAGTTTCAACACGCCACAAGTGATGTTTGTGAACATAGGAAATTAATAAACTTTTATTACACATCATGCTTTAATTTGCATAGTTAGATTTGCACTACATCATAATTATCTATGGCCATGCATTTAGACATATGGACCATTAAAAGTCATATTTGAGTATTGATGGGGCACCTTCGACGGCGAAGTGTCTTTCCCTTTGGCCAGTCGGGTAGGTTTGAGGAATGATTATACAATCATTTTCTACCTTGTAGCCTATACGACAGTTGAAGGATGTTTTTCACCTCTCGACCTTTCGTATGATAGTGTTAGAGTATGTCGATGCTGCTCTGGTTCACGAAGTTGTATAAGTGGACCTCCCATGATCGTCGATGCTGATCGCCGTCGGGCTGATGAGATTTAAGTTAGGTCCATGCATATGGGGTTCATGGTAACCGCCTGTTCATATTAGATAAGGATTATATCATGTTTAATTCATGCAATTTTCTTATATTATTCTCTGTCTAATTACATTATGCAGTAACTTTGATAAAATCATGCTATTCATTTACTTAGGGCATTTGGAACCCAGATCCATCCTCTAGTGATCGAGGGAATGTCAAGATGCACCAGTGAGATGAAGACTTCAAACTGCCTTGATCTTCACTATAGGAGTGATCTCTTTTGTGTATCTATTTTGTTCTATATACCGAACTTACCACTTTGTTCATATATGGATTATGGGATACTTTTAGACATGTTCCTCGACTTAAATTTACTGTATTGATGATATGACGTGTTTTCCCCACTTAGGTTCTCGTTTACTTTACATTATTTTACTACATGTCATGGGATTTCACAAACACTTGAATTAAAATTAATGCTAAAAGAATGGATGAGCAGGTATGGAATGTCTTTTGAGGTCGATGGTGTGACCAGATGCCTCGGGAGACATTTTAAGCCTGTTAGACCACTGGTTCACGGTACGGGTGTTGATGATTTTGGTATTAGAGATTAGGTTACTAAAAAGCCTATGATTCGAAGGAAAACTAGAAAACTTAAATGATTTGATTCACAAGACCTTATAAAAGTGGGAAACACATGTTGAGGACTAAGTTGGGAAGAACTGGAGAATTATAGTCGATTGACTATATTAATGTACTATGTTAGTTTTGAACTTATATTATATATATAACATAAAAACATAATGCGCTGACAAAATCGTACGTGAGATGCGTTAGGTGATCGCGCGTTAGCAAACGTCTTTGGAGGCCTTCAAGCAACCCTTAGAGACTCTTAAGCATCAAAGAGAGGTCGACTCCGCCGATACGTGAGATTGGTTGTGGTGGTAGCACATCTTGTAGACTAATTAGTGGCACGACTAGAGATTAGGCCACAGACATTAACATAGGTTCCAGTGGTGCCTGCAGTGACACTTACATAGTCAAGGCCAGTCAAGCTCATATTAGTAGTTCCTCTTCTACCCGCATAAGTGAAGAGTTTAGTAGTACAACTAGCTATGACTAAGAGCAAGGCAGTCGTGTTCGGTCCTTTTCAGAAGTGAGTCAACAGATGTAAGACTCTAAAATTCTATGGAGATATAGATAGGGAGAAGGGAGAGCAGTGAATCCTTAATCGGGAAAAGATTCACCGTTCGATCTTTATGGATGAGGATTGTCGCATGAGTTATAGAATATTGACTTAAAGGCAGTTGGCGACAAGTGGCGGCATGCAATGTATGCTAGAGACGGCCCAGTTGAGGTTTAAGTGACTTTTCGATGACTCATCTTTGAAAATTTTTTACTCCAATGATGACGAGTAAGAAGAGAGAGTAGTTTTTCGCACTTAGGCAGGTAGACATGCCCGTAACTTAGTCCACCAACCAAAATTCCCAACTATCATCTGTAGCAGGAAATTCGTTGATGCCAGATGACTTGCAGCAACTTTTTATGTGTTTGAGGTGTGATATTAGCCAGAGCGTGAGTGCATGGGCATGACTATGTTCAAGGATCTCGTAGATCGATATATTGCTTTTGAGTTGACAAAGGAGTTCCAGGGCACGGACATTACGGCGACACATTGATCGGGAGGATCTTCGAGTAGAGACTCAAGGAAAGGGTCCAGTTATTAGGGAGATAGGAGACGAGACTACCCTAAGAGGTCCCTTGATAATAGGTCGGGATCGAGCTCTCTAACACGGACGGTTTGAGTTCTGCAGTTGTTTACACCTAGGTAGAGTAGACCACTAGTTCCGAGGTTTGATCATGGATAGAGGCAGTAGGATAAGGGTTATGACAGAGGACATAAGCATACGTAGATTTATATTCGGGCACAAACACAGTCAATGGGTTGAGGTTTTCAAAGCTGATTAGACGTTATTTATTAGGGTTGTGGTCAGGCTGGACACTTCAGTAATGAGTGCCGATATGGGTGTACGTAGTGCAGGCAGTGAGCCAAATTGAGCATGTTCTTACCATCGCGATGCCAGAAAGTCAGGCCATCAAATAGTTAATTACATGTATTATTTTTATTTGTGGAAAGAGCATGCACACACTCATAGATTTAGGGTATACGATGTCGTTCATATCAAGAGGCATGGTAGACATGTTAGGGTTATCACAGTGAGAGCAATTAGGTATCTCATACTTAGTACTGCTGCGAGAGATAGAGTTTAACTTAACCTTATCCGTGAGAGGTGCGTGGTGACATTGGAGGGTTAAAATTTACCTATTGACCTTGGAGTACTCTAGTTCCTTGAGTTTGATACACTTTTATGTATGGGCTGGTTGGCAACATACAACGTTCGCGTAGACTGCCACTGGAAGGTAGTGATCTTCTTTATTCTGGGACTTGTGGAGTTTGAGTTTCGAGGTGTGTCGAAAGTCGAGAATAATACCATAGGCTGAGTCATGATGTACATAGAGATCGAGGATCAAACAAGACTTTATAGAGCTTCAGAATCCAAGAAGAGGATTAAGGACATCCCAGTCATACAAATTTTTTACAATGCGTTCTCAAACAATCTCTCTAGCTTACCTCCATGCTTTGAGATTAACTTCATTATTGAAGTGAATGAGGGAATAAATGTAAATTTTGAAGGCTCCCTAAAAGGTGGCGAGATTGGAGTTAATATAGTTGAAGAAGCAACTCAAGTAGTTATTCGACATCGGGTTTACATAACCCAGTATCTCGATGTAGGGTATACCAATTTTATTCATCAAGAAGAAGGATGGATCATTGAGGCTTTGCATTGACAATAAGGAACTTAACAAGGTCGAAATCTTAAACAAGTACCTGCTACCTCAGATTGATTACTTGTTCGATGAGTTGAGTGGTGCCCGACACTTCTTCAAGGCCTACTTGAGATCTGGCTACCATCTGTTGCGTGTTAGAGATGAGGAAATAGAGAAAATCTCCTTCTGTATGAGATATGGGTCTTTCCAGTTCACAATGATACCGTTGGGGTGACGAACGCGACGGGTACATTAATGGACTTGATGCACCAGGTGTTCAGACACTATTTAAATCAATTCATGATAGTGTTCATTGACGACATACTCATCTATTCACAGATAGTTGAGGACCACGAACGTCACTTGAGGATTATCTTCTAAACGTTGTGTTAACATCGACTATACGCAAAGTTTAGCAAGTGCGAATTTTGGTTGACCGAGTTAGATTCTTAGGGCATGTAGTTGGGGCAAGCGATATTTTGGTAGATCCAAATAAGGTATGAATGATTGTTGATTAGCCTGCACCCACTACACCTACAGAGGTATGGAGTTTTCTTTGATTGGCAGGCTACTACAGTAGGTTCGTTCAGGATTTCTCTAATATAGCCACGCCCTTGACTTCTTTGACTAGGAAGGACATCTATTTTGATTGGACCGAGTAGTGTGAGGATGCCTTCAAAGAGCTAAAGGAGAGTCTAATGACGACACCACTGTTGGTATTACCAAAGGATGGCAAGGAGTTGATAGTCTACACAAATGTTTTGAGGATAGGACTGGGAGCAGTGTCGATGCAGGAGGGCAAGGAGGTAGCCTATACCTATCGCCAGCCGAAAGAGCACAAGAAAAACTACCTCGTCCATGACCTCGAGTTGGAGGTGGTACTCTTTGCACTTAAGCTTTGGCGACACTATTTTTACAGATAGAAGTGTATGTTGTTCACCGATCACCAGAGTCTTAAGTATTTGTTCACTCAGACTGAGTGGAATATGAGACAATAAAGGCGGTTTGAGTTCTTGAAAGACTATAACTTCATGATTGAGGAACACCCAGAAAAGGAGGATGTTATTGCAGATGCCTTTAACCTAAGATAGTTAGCGCTGTAGATTCGACCCGAGTTTGAGTTTTTAGAGGTCGTAATTATGATGTGTATTTCAGAGATTTTGGAAAGCAAGAGGATTTGTGCACAATAGGGGGTTGCAGCCGATACATGTCTAGGCGATTGTTGATTGAAAGAGAGTAGATTCGAGTTACGACCGGTACCGTCGTTCGACCAATAATTCGGGTTTAAGAGATTGGACAGTAGATGAGAGCTTGAGATTTCGTAGTATAGTATGGATTCCAATTATACCAGAGTTGAGAGAGGAAATTCTTTGAGATGCGCACCAATTGAACTAAAATATTCACCCATGTTTCAGCAAGATGTATCAGGACGTATGATGATTGTACTGGTTGCTAGGCATGAAGGTAGATATAGCCAAATTATTAGGATATGCGAGATATGTCAGCAAGTTAAGGTTGAAGATTGAAGACACGAAGGACTATCCGGTCATTACCCATTCCTCAATGGAAGTGGAAACACATTGAGATGGATATGGTGATAAGATTACCGACTGCGTCGAGGAGTCACGATATAGTATGAGTTGTCATCGAAATGTTGACGAAGGCAGTGCACTTCCTAGCGATTCAACTCTCCAACTCGATCAGTAGCCTAAGCCAAATTTATAAACGGAAGATAGTCAGGTTAAATGGAGCACTAGTGAGCATAGTTTCAGATAGAGATCCTCGGTATACTTCAGGATTATTGCAGGTTATGCAAGATCAATTAGGCATTCGAATTCACCTTAATACGCCTTATCACTAAATGACAGACAAAGGTTAGACAGGCTCATACAATTTTTGAAAGACATGCTACAAGTTTGTGTACTTGAGTTTGGAGACCGCTAGGAGGAGTATTTACACATGTGTGGAATTTTTTACAATAATAGTTATCATTCGAGCATCGGGATGACACCGTTTGAGGCTTCGTACTGTAGACCGTGCATGACACCGTCATGTTCATAAAAGGTGGTTGATATAGTGGCAGTAGGGCTAGAGGTGGTACAGGATCACATAGGGAAGGTGAAGCTAATTCGTTAGAGATTACATGCAATACAGGATCGAAAGAGAAATACGCTAATCTAAAACTTCGGGCACTTAAGTTCGAGAAGGGGGACTTTGCATACATGAAAGTGTTGCATGCATGTAGATTCTAGAGATTTGGATTCAAAAGGAAGCTCACTCCGCGTTATATAGGACCATTTGAGATCATAAAATGACTTGGGAAGGTTGCCTAGCGGTTAACACTACCGCCACAGATGTCACTAGTCTACCCAGTAATTCACATTTCTATGTTGACGAGATGTGATGGTGCGACATGAGATATTATGGATTGGGACAAGTTGGTTGCTAGACTAGACACGGCGTAGTAGTAGTAGCCAATTGAGATTCTAGATCAGAAGGTTCAGACTTTGAAACACAGAGAGACTCCCCTCGTGAAGGTCAAGTGGCAGGTCCACGGTGACCAGGTATTCGGGTGGGAACGGTAGACGTACATGCAAAAACACTTTCGTAAATTATTCGATTCTGGTATAATTAGATTTCGAGGACGAAATGACATAAGTTGGGAAGATTGTGACATCTCATCATCGACCAGACCAGACTGAACCTGATCCGATCAAATTGGAAGCCCAAACCCTATTCGACTAGGTGATGCATATGTGCTTGATGGTAGTGTACCATAAGTAATAAAATAATATTTTTGGTGTGCATGTCATTTTAATAAATAATTAAATAATTATAAATATACACGACACAGAAGGCAAGGTATGGCGAGGCATGGGTTTCGCATCGGGATACGCGTTGGGCAGAAATACATGAGTTAGGCTAGTATTATGATCTATTACTAACTCGATTTAAATTGTCCTAAGTTATGTATCAAAATTGATAACTATAGCTATGGAAGGAATATAATAAAACTCAACTTATAGACTATGCTTTAAATTAAAAACCATAGCCTGTGTATAATGTAACATTTATGTTACATAGCAATCAAACAAGAAACTATGGTGCATGAACTTTATGTTGTACATGAGATTGATCTTGAGATTCGTAAATACATCTAAATCAAGGGCCAAGATCTAGATCTAGTTTGAAGACATAATCATGCAATATGAGACATTTGTCACTTACAAACAACACTTGTCAATCTAAATAAATTCATATCTCAAAATTAACAACTAAGCAAATTAATTTGGAAGCTTACTTAAGTACTTAACTTAAACTAATTATGTTGCTAATGGTGAAGTGTAGGAATGTGCCACAAAACTCGTATCTCAAGGAACATATAAGGATCATTTTTTTTAGTTGATACAAAGTATATAAGGAACACTTAGTTATTGTTGTTGCAAATAAAAACAACCCACAAATTGAGAGAAAGAACATGAGTTGCTTGAAATTGATGATTCAATGAGCAAATGAAGTGCAATTTAGAGTCTTGAAAAGGAGAAACATTGATCAACAACAATCCTAAAGTAACCCTTCTTTTTTTCCGTTTTAATTTCATGGATTTTGGTGGAATAAGCATGGATGCGGGTTAAGGTGGTTTAATAACAATGATACCATGCATGTGTTTAGAATTGAACTCCAATTTGATGTCTCTAAACAAGCATGAACTAAGAATAAAGAATTCAAACTTTGCATGACTTGAAATTTATTTTTTGACTTGAGTTTGAGGTTTTAACTAAGATTTCAGAATTAAGGTTTCACAAACTGATATGAATGTTATAAAAATAAATCTCAACTATATGCCAAATTTGACTAAAAATTGAGGTGGATGAAATGCATGTTCAAAAGGTTGAATAACTCAAGCTTTAAAAGTCATTTAATGGTGAAATCTTCTATAAAAACCGTGGTATTCTTGTCATAAACTAATTTAAATGGGCCCCAAGTAACACCCCCAAAGGGACCCCTAGTCGAAACAAGATTATTCAACCAAAAAATTAAAATAATCGTGTTCAAACTTTAAGAATTAAACTTGATATTGCGATGAGCATAATTCACTCAATTTAACTCCAATTGGAGTGAGCTTGGGATATGTTGTTATTAGTTATGTTAAAAACATTGTGACAAGATCTCATGGTATTTGGAGCCATAAAATAGGAGAAATCGAATTTGTAACCTTGATGGTTGAAATGAAATTCAAATATGTGCAGTGTTCATAAAACTTCGATATCTCTCTCGTTTTTAATCACAATTGTGCATACCGTACCTTTTGGAAAGATAATAAGTAGAACTAACTCTTTGTTTGCATGTACTGACCAAATAAGAAGTCCTTGATTGTCAAAACAAGCTATAAAGGCAATGTATTGTATATGGAATTTAAAGTATATTGATAAATTCAAAGAATTACATAATTAGGTTGAGAAACTCGGGATACATGCATGGGAGTAATCGAGTAAATAAAATAAAAAATCTCAATTCTAACAAAAACTTTCTAACTAGGGCTCAACGACGACACTTCGGTAAGACTTTCAGCACGTACTACGAGGTACTAGACGAGCAGTCGGGTTTCAACACTCAACATGTGAGGTTTGTGAACACCAGGAATTCTTAAACTTTATTATTCCTCATACTATATATTGCATAGTTAGATGTGCAATGCATAATAATTATCTATATCCATGCATCTAGACATTTAGACCATTAGGAGCCGTCTCTGAGTATTAGATGGGGTACATTCAACGGCGAATAGTCTGTCTTTCTGGCCAGTCAGGTAGCTTCTATTGGGGCATGTACCTTAGGTAAATCTATAAACATTATTTATATTATAATCTTTGTTAATAAAATAGATGTTTTTGTTTGTTGTTTTATCGTAAGTGATTGCATGTTTACCTTATAATAAGATCCATGGGTATTTGTTTAAATATCCTAAATGTCCCTAGTAGATCATTATACTTGGAACGATAATGAGTTAAGAGTAATGTGAATCTTGATTGATGGTCTTATGATGATCATGCATATAGGGATACGAATTTAGATCATGAGTACTTGTTAGGGAACAAAGTATTGGACCGACCCACTATGAGAAAACTATATGGATTAAGTCGTATGTTTTACTCATGATAGGTATATCATTTGGTCATTTGATTTGAGATTACCCTAGACTTCAATATTAGGAGCAAGGTAGTTTGACACAATCAAATGTTGTCTTTAACTGAAGGCTATGAAGATTGTGATTGGTTACCATGTGAATAATATGTGAAAGTGTGTAATCAAGATAAATTTGTCCCTGTTGTATAAAGAAAGATATTAGTGGATCCCTCAATATTTTAGACTGTTAAATAGCCAAGTCTTGTCTATTTAAAGAGCGAGACTAGTACAATCGAGCATTAAGGGTGACTTTTCATGCCTTATATTTAATAAAAGGATATCGCATGATATAAGGATATGATATACGTTATTCATTAGGTTGTATCTTTTTTAATATTCATGCTACTTGGGTAGTCATAATGCCATACTAGAGATTGCTTATGACTTGTGTACCAAAATCATTTTGGTTCACTGCCAACGTCGCATGAACCTATTGGATCACACATAAAAAATGGCTTCGTGCAATTTCAATTGTTCCAGAGTAATGAATGTTATATGATAAACTTGCATGACACAAATGCCCTTATGATTCATTATATGATAACTTATTAATAAGGAAATTTGTGTAATTTACTTGAATTGCCTAAATACAATTTTTATATAATGAATGGGTTTTTTTAAGTAATCTTTTCTACACTAATAAATAGAGGTTGAAACCTCAAAACGAAAGAAGATTTTCATTTTTACTATTTTGAGTTCTCCGCATTTTGGGAGAGAAAGAAAAACATTTTCAATCTCTTTTAGGGCTAGCACTCCAAATTTGGGTCACTGCTCGTGTGTGGATTTCTTATATAGGACACGCACTTGTGCATCTTAGAAATAGAACAATCAGAGGAGGAAATCACGGATTAAGGTATGGTTTAATTTTTGTAGATCTAGTTTAATGGAAGTTATTTTTGATTCTGTTGGGACTTTTCAAAAACTATTTTGAACTTTTTAGTGCGTATGAACCCCAAAACCCAATAGTTTCGAGGGATAACTATATGATGATCTTTTACCCTCCAGCTAGTATGACACTTGGAGGATGTTTTCCACCTTTTGGCTTTTCCTATGAAGAGGTTAAAGTATGTTGGTATCGCTTGGGTTCATGAAGTTGCGTTACGGGACCTCCTCTGATCGTTGATGCTAAAGGCTGCCGGGCCGACGGGATTCAAGCTAGGTCAATGCATATGCGGTTCATGGGAATTGCCTATTCAAACTAGATAAGGATTATATTATGTATAATTCTTGCAATTTACTTATATTATTCCTAACCGAATATTGTATACTGTAACTTTTATAAAACCCTACTACTCACTTATAGTGGCCTTGGAACCAATATCGATCCTTTAGTGATCGAGGGAAGGGCATGATGCACCAGTAAGACAATGACTTCACACTACCCTGATTTTCACCTTAGAGTGATCTCTCTTGTGTATCTATTTTGTTTTATACATCGAACTTACCATTTTTTCATGTATAGATTATGTGATACTTTCGGACATGTTCCTTGACTTAAATTTACTGTACTGATAATATGATAGGTGTTTTCACTACTTAAGTTCTCATTCACTTTACAGTATTTTATTATTTGTTCACCAAATTTCGCACACACTTGAATTTAACTTAATGGTAAAAAATGGATAACAGGGTCTAAAATGTCTTTTGGAGTCGATGGTGTGACCAAACGCCTCAAGAGACGGTTTGGCCCAGTTAGACTATTAGTTCACGGTACAGGTGTTGACTATTACTTTAGATGTATCAAATGCTAAGTTATTACAACATCCTGTTGATACAGCTTGCCGTCTTCTATGACAACCAACATGCTATTTACATTTCAAAAAATCCTATTCAACATTCAAGAACAAAGCACATCGAGTTGAGGTACCACTTCTTTCGTTATTTGGTTGAGAAAGTGGTAATCACTATTAAATATGTTCATACAGAGAAATAATTGGTTGACTCTTCTCATAGGTTTGAATTTCTAAGAGGGGCTATTGGGTTGTGTCTAAAGCACATGCAATTCACATTCGTTACTCACCCCATATATTTTAATTGTATTGAAAACAAAAAGAAAGGGGGTAATAAAAATAAAATGAAAAGGGAGTATATTTGTATGTGAGTTTTTTTCTCTATTGTCTTTATTATTTAGCCATTAATGTTACCGTTTAGAGTATTTTGATTGTTTTTCGTTTTATTTATAATTATCACTAAGCTATTAATTAGGAGTAAATGAAAGTTTAAAGGGCGGTAGATAAGTATCTTGGGCAATCGAAATCAAAGCAATTGTTATCTTTTTAGGCCCGCATCTTCATCGTGATGCTTGAGTGCTATTTCATTATTTTCATTAAAGTTTTGGTTCTCTCGAAATGAGAATTATCCTCTCATAACCATCGGGCCAATTAAAGGTGGTTATGATGTTCTTCCTAATGAGCCCAATGTCACTATAGAGGCTCAAATTCTTAATCTACCTAAAGAACTTGTGGCTCCAACTATAATGCTCCAGAGGGTGATAACATTCTAGATGAGTCAGAAAGGACAAAACATGAAGAAACGGTCGAGGAAACTGAAGTCCCTAATCAGCAAAATCACTAGCTGAGGAGTCCCTTGCTGATTTAGGGGTGATTCAGGATGTTCCCATGGCCCAAGCGGAAGATGATAATGATGAACCAATCGTTCTCTCATCATTGAAAAGAAAATTGAACCTGAAGGGGAAAAAAGAAGAAGTTCAAAAAGCCTAAGGTCACTATCCTAGTTCCAACAACAAAACCTACTAGTCTAGTTGCAATTGAGGTTGAGCCTACTAAAGGTTTCTATATAAGTCTCGATTTTAAAGTAGAAGAACAAGTTCCCACTATTCAGATTCTTGACTCTAATAATGAGAAAGAGCTACCCACCATCAAGATAGGTAGTCACTGAGGTTTGTCTCGCAGGATGTTTGATGAGGAGGCATATACTAGATATGAAGGGATCAAAGGAAATAAATGTCTTTTTGAGAAACTTTTTCACAAGAAGGATTTCAAAAAAGAGAACTTGGTAACTTTTCTCAAGTCTTGTTCTCGTTTCAAAGTTTTCTCTTTTCCCACTAGATATAATGAAAATCTAGTTAGGGAATTCTATGCCAACTTGAAATAGGAAGTCATTGATATTTATTCCCTTCACTTTCAAAAAGTGTTTGTTTAAGAGAAGTTTGTTGAGTTCTTAACTAAAATGATCAATGAGCTACTAGAGTGTCCTAATAACAATGAATGACATTTATATTCTGAAGTGTTTAGGACGTCCAACACTATGTCTACCTTTATCAAAACCATGACCAATCGAAAGGAGACTAATTAGCTACTGAAGAATGAGAAAAAAAAAGACAAATGACCAAACCACTTTGTATTTTGTCTTGTATAAGCCTATCACCAGAAACCGTTTTCCAAATAGACATTGGAATAACTTTGATAGGGAAGTGGGTGTTGGACTAGATGGTAAGTCACTTTTATTTCACCCATGATTTTGATGGAAACAAACAAAGTGAAAGTATACTAATAAGTTTATCAAGTGTGTTTCAAATAGTCAAAGTTTGTAGAATATTACATCTCTAGTGTTCAAGCAATACAAGTTCAAGATTCGGTCCATGTGAGAAAACGAAGACGAAAGATCATATTACATGTTGTAACATTGATGTAAGGTACACAGGTTCATTTATGCAAGCCTAATGCATTAGTTCATGCATATCATGTTTTTCAAATCGCTTTTCAAATTTCAAGTGATCATTTGGAGTTTAAAAAAAAAACTCACCACTTAAATTGGTCTTTTAAGTTCAACCTATGTGAAACCATGTTTTTATATTCACATTGTACTTTAAAAACTATTATGGAAGTTTTCAGAAATGAAAAACTTGTTTTGAAAGATTTTTGAAAAGAAAAGATGTGTATTTGTAGGAAAGCCTCTATGTATGTCATTACACTAGGATTTTCCATTTTTAAGATTTATGAAAACATCCGCACCACCTAAATAGGTTCTATGACCCTTAAAAAAATGTATAATATGATATGAAAGGTTTGGTAGGGTCCCGGATGCGAACACTTGGGCAAAAAAAAATTTTATTTTGAGGCCCCTAACTGTTAGCTCGCTAATAGTGATATTAGCTTGCTAATTGCAAAGTTAGCACGCTAATGTTTAGAATTAACATGCTAACTTGGAGGATTAGCGCACTAGGTCCTAATATTAGAGCTCTAATTGCTATTCTTATAGCCTTTTTTATAAAGCTAAATATCACACTTTAATTTGAATAAAAGACCCAATCTGAGCCCTCGGATCTCTAGAACGGTCAAAAAATGTTAAAAAGGAATGTACAATAGTCTCAAACCACCAAGAACATTTTATTGTCTTGTCAAGCAAGAAAACCCAATTGTGCTCCTTGTTTTCAAAGAAAAGCTTGGATTTTTGTGTGCTATCAGTTGCAATCTTTTGAGGAAAATGAATCACTATCAAAACTAGCGTTATTGAGGCGTTCTAAAGCTTACAACACCCACTTCAGAACTGATTTTCAAATCACTCTCTCGGGGTTGTAATAAAGTCCAATTTCTTAGTTTTTGTTGTGCCTAAATTTCATATTTTTGTGTGCTTGACTTGTGGAAATCATTTGTTGTATTCTTGAACACGTTTGTCTTCGGTTTGACCTTAAACTTTATTTACTAAACCCTAGGACTGGTTTAGACAAGTGATTGCACTTAAACTTGATTTTTATCAAACTTTTTGTTCTCTGAATTTGAAACTGAATTTACTTTAATCAATTTAATTGGAATGGTTTCATATTTGAGATTTACACAAAATCTTTGATATACTTGCATTTCTCATTTGTTCTCATACTTACATGTGTTAGAGTGATTAGGCTCTAGGAGGCATGCTTGTATTTGAACTTGGTCCCACATTACTCTGTAAAATGAATTTAATTATTTTCATCTATTCTTTGTAAGTGGCTAATTGTAAGACTTAGTGGGATTTAAATCGAAGGGAAGACTTAGTTGAGGGTAGACATAAACCATAGTTGCAGCTAGGTAGGAAGTCCTAATTTGTAATTAGACATTCTAGGCTTGTACGCTTAGGTTGTAATACTTATTGGCAATATAAGTGGGGGTTTGAAAATCCTAACCGGGGTGGTTTGGCAGTGGATGTAGATCATTGGATCGAACCACTATAAATTGCATGTCTCGTTCCATCTCTTCTTTCCCCTTTATCTTGCATTGCATTCATACTTGCATTTGAGTGAGCGTATAGCATCTTTATTGTTGAATTATTTTAAAAATGAAATATCTTCTTGACACATCCAATTCACCCCCTCTTGGGTGAGGTTTCAATTAGTATTAGAGAGGGTTATTGGTCAAAGTGTTACTAACATATCTTTAATTATTTTTGTGCAAGGATGGAAACTTTAGATCTGGCTCGCCTTAGGGACGACAACTCCTTGAGGATGCCTCCATATTTTGATGGAACCAACTATGCTCATTGGAAAGTAAGGATGAAGTTCTATATTAGGGCGCAAAGTAGAGTTTTGTGGGACTAAATTGAGAATGGGTACACTCCACTACAAAAGCCTGGGGAGAGAATACACTGCTGAGTAGACAAAAATTGAGCTCTCAAATGATCAAGCCATGAGTCATTTGTTTTGCGGGTTAAGTGAGAAGGAATTCAACCGAGTTAGCGCTTGTCAAATGGTCAAGGAAGTGCGGAAGAAGCTTGTGGTACACTATGAAGGTATAGTTTAAGTGAATAAGACAAAGTTGAGAATCCTTGAGGAGCGTTGTAAGACTTTTCAAGTTGGCTCCGATGAAGAGATAGCCACCGCCATCACTCCATTTACTAAGCTCTTGAATGAGATCAAGAATCTTGAAAACAACTATGATCAAGAGACTTTGGTGTAGAAATCCCTTAGAGGCTTTCCTAAACAATAGGATGCCAAGAAGTATGCTATCCAATCGGCACAAACCCTTGGAGAGTACACTTTTGATGCCTTGTCTGGAGAGCTAACGGTCTATGAATTTGAACTAAAGGACCGAGCTAGATTGGAAGCATTGAGTGGGGGGTACTAAGAGTTTAAGAAAAGAGATTGCTTTAGAGGCAAATAGCCCATCGGCTCCATTGGTTGAGATCATTGAAGATGATAAATCTTGTGATGACAATGAACTTGAGGGGGAATTAGCCATGTTCTCAAGAAAGCCCAATAAGGCTATGTACAAGTGAGACAAGTACAAGAAGAAGTTCAAGAGTGGAAGCAAGGAACGAAAGTCAAGCGAGACCATATGCTTCGGGTGTGGCAAACCAGGCCATATCAAGACAAAATGCAAGTCCAATAAGGTGTTGGATAAGAAGAAAGGCAAGAAGAGCTTCAAGGAGACATGGGATGATCCATCTTCATCAAGTTTCGAATCCGAATCGGAAAGTGAGAAAGCAATACTTTGTCTTAAGGCACATAGTGAGGTAAACTCCAACGATCTCAATTTTGATTATGTCGATGATTTGGATGATGTTCCTAATATTGATGAGCTTAGGAATGAGTTGGAAAAGGAGGTCAAAAAGACCAAACAACTCAAAAAGAGCTTGATCGTAGCTATTCGTAAGATTGAGTCACAAAATGAAACCATAAATGATCTCGAAAGAGACTTAAATGAAGTCATAAATGAGAGAGATGCTTTAGTCAAGGAAGTAGAGGACTTGACTAGCACGGTGCACAAGTCACCAATGGTAGAGAGATGTTTGAAATGATGTTGGGAGCACAATGACATGCACTCAACAAGAGAGGCACAGGCTACGGAGAAAACTAGTTGAGTTATAAGAAATTGCTATATGATACCCGTAGATGCTCAAAATGCAATAGGTCTCATGCGGTTGAGAAATGTGCCTTATAAAAAGCTAAAATGGGTAGACTAGCATGGGTAGACTAGCTTAGGTAGTTAAGAATATTTATGATACAAACTTTCTCAGACCCAAAGGTGTTTGGGTACCAAAATCTAGTGTTTTCCCATTGGGTAAGATGCGAGGAAGAGCACCCTATAGTACTTGGATAGTGGGTGCTCAAGAGACTTGATCGGAGATGCACATCAATTCATTGAATTAAAGCGTCATGATGGTGGAAAGGTCGCATTTGAGGGCAACAACAAAGGAAATGTTATAGGCCTCTGTTGGGTTTTGGTCATACGCAGCGGAGATTACAAAACAATTTTGACAAAAACCTCAACAGGATCCAAATCTAATTCCATTAAAAACGTTTAAACCATGAAAACTTAATCATACCTCAGTCACAATATACCTTTCTAAAGGTTAATCGATCTCTAAGGCGCTGCCAATGACGAACGCCCTCTACCAGTAGTCCACACACGAACGGCGGTCGAGATTCAAAGTTCTAGCTTCCAGAGAATACTAAACCTTTTTGTTTCTCTCCAAAATGATCCAGAGCATACCAAAAAACCCTAAGTCGTTTCTAAAACGAAAATAGAGTTTAGGCCTTTAATCTTTCGTCAATGTATTCTAACTTAAAGCGTCTATTTATACAACCCTTGTATATAGACGGTTAAGTAAATTACATACCTACTTACAGAAGTATAAGTGTAATACACTACAAAGACGTTTCCGTCATGAATTTTATCATATAAAATTCATTTTTCTGAACCATCTTAAAATCTTGCAAAACCATTCTTAGTGTGTGAACCAATAGGCTCATACAACGTTGGCAGTGTACCAAAACACATTTTGGTATACAAGTCATAAGCGGCCTCTAGCAAGACATTATGACTACCCAAGTTTATAGGAATATCAAATCGATACAACCTAATCAATAGTGTATATAACATCCTTTTGTCACACGATATTCTTTTGATCAAACATAAGGCATGGAATTTTCATCCAACTTGTTCAATCGTACTAGTCTCGATCTCTAGGTAGACCGAAAACATCAAAGTGACATTGATCAATATCAATTCGCTCAAACTAGGCCTTTTAACAGTCTATTACATCGAGGGATCCACTAGATATCTCTCTCTATATGAGAGGGACAAATTCTATCTCGATTACACAACTTCATCACATTGCTCACACTGTAACCAATCACAACCTTTATAATCATCCAGTGAAAGACAACGTTTGATAGTGTCAAATCACTATGTTCCTAACGTTGAAGTCTCTGGTAATCTCAAGTCAAAGGATAAAAAAAATACCTATCATGAGAAACAACTATGACTTAATCCATATGATGTTCTCATAGCGGGTCTGTCCAGTACTTTGTTCCCTAAAAAGTACTCGTGATCTTGATTCGTATCCCTATATGTATTATCATCATATGATCATCAATCAAGACTCGCACTAGTTTTAATTCATTATAGTTCCCAGTATAATGATCGACTAGGGACATTTAGGATATTTCTGTAAATACCAGTGGATCTTATTATAATGTAAACATGCAAATTAATTATAATAAACAGCAAATGAAATCCTCTATTTTATTAACTAAAAGTATTCATTAAGATAATTAATGGATTGACCTAGGGCACATGCCCCAACATCTCCCATTTGCACTAGGGCCAATCATACATGCATCTAATGCCTAATGATCTAACATGACCATCATGTTTTGCTTGTGGAAGAGCTTTTGTTAATGGATCCGCAACGTTGTCTTCAATAGGTACTCTACAAATCTTTACGTCTCCCCTCTCAATAATTTCTCTGATGAGATGAAAACGCCTGAGTATATGTTTGGATCCGTGGTGTGATCCTGGTTCCTTGGCCTGTGCTATTGCCCCGTTATTGTCACAATACAAACAAACAGCGTTAGCAATACTTGGAACCACACCTAGTTCAGAAGTGAACTTTTTGATCCAAACTGCCTTTTTTGCTACATCGGACGCCGCAATATACTCGGCACACATTTGTAGAATCTGCCACGGTCTCTTGCTTCGAACTTTTCAAGCTTATTGCACCCCCATTCAAAGTAAACACATGTTCAGATTGCGAATCTAAAATCATCTCTATTAGTTTGAAAACTTGCATCTGTGTAACCATTTATAACTAGATCATTTTCAAAACCTCCATAGACCAAGAACATTTCCTTAGTCCTTCTTAAGTATTTACGGATGTTCTTTACTGCTATCCAGTGTCTCTCACCAGGATCTGACTGATATCTGCTTGTAGTGCTCAAAGCATATGATACATCAGGTCGAGTGCATAGCATGGCATACATGATAGATCCAATAGACGATGTATATGGAATCTTATTCATACGGTCTCACTCATCATTTGTCCTAGGACATTGATTCTTGCTGAGACTTATGTCATAAGACATTGGCAACAATCCTCTTTTAAAGTCTTGCAAACAGAACTTATTCAGCACCTTGTCTATGTAAGCATTCTGACTTAAACCAATTAGCCTCTTAGATCTATCACTATAGATCCTTATCCCTAGGATATAGGCTGCATCTCCTAAGTCTTTAATTGAGAAACATTTCCCTAACCAAGACTTGACATTCTGCAATGTTGGGATGTCATTTCCAATGAGTAATATATCATCAACATACAGTACCATAAAAACAACTACACTCCCACTGACCTTCTTGTATACACAAGGCTCATCTTCGTTCTTAATAAAACCAAAATCCTTGATTGCTTCATCAAAACGAAGATTCCAACTCCGAAAAGCTTGCTTTAATCCATAAATGGATCTTTGAAGCTTACATACCTTCCTAGAATTCTCAGGATGTACAAAACCTTCAGGTTGTGTCATATACACATCCTCAAGCAGCTTTTCGTTAAGAAATGTTGTTTTTACATCCATTTGCCATATCTCATAGTCACAATATGCAACAATGGCAATTAAAATTCTTATGGATTTAAGCATGGCTACTGGCGAAAAAGTTTCATCATAATCAATACCTTGAGTCTACCTTAAACCTTTTGCTACGAGTCTTGCTTTAAAAGCATGCACATTGCCATCCATGTCAGTTTTCTTCTTGAAAACCCATTCACATCCAATGGTCTTACCACCTTCAGGTAAATCGACCAAGTTCCAAACTTGGTTATCATATATGGATAACATCTCAGAGTTCATGGCACTTAGCCATTTATCTGAGTCTGGTCCAGACATAGCCTCCTGATAAGTGGTGGGCTCATTTTGATCCATAAGCAACACATCACGACTATCGGTAATGAGAAATCCGAATCTCTCTGGCTCATGTCTTACCTACCAGATTTACGTGGGCCTTGTGTCACTTGCGGAGGTTCAACTGGTTCAGAACGTTGTTGAACTTCTAGTAGTGGTTCTGGGTTTATCTGTGATTCTTGAACTTCTTCAAGATTTATTTCTCTCCCACTAGTGTCTTTTGAAATAAATTGTTTTTCCATAAGGGCACCATACCGAGCAACCAACACTTTGTTCTCAGCGGGATTATAAAAGTAATATCATTTTGTTGCCTTACGATACCCCACAAATAAACGCTTGTCTGATTTAGGTGCTAGTTTTTCTAAGACTTGTCGTTTTACGTAAGCCTCACAACCCTAAATCTTAAGAAAAGACAAACTAGGTTTCTTCCCATACCATATCTCGTATGGTGTTTTATCAACTGCTTTAGAAGGAACTCGATTTAGGGTGAAAGCTACAGTTTGTAATGCATAACCCCAAAAGGATAATGGAAGATCTGTATGACTCATCATAGATCGAACCATATCTAATAAGGTTCAATTTCTCCTTTCAGAAACTCCATTCCACTGTGGAGTTGCTGGTGGAGTCAATTGGGAGACAATCCCACAATTTCTAAAATGATCATCAAATTCTTGGCTCAAATATTCACCACCTCGATCTGACGGAAGTGTTTTGATAGTTTTACCAAGTTGATTTTGCACTTCATTTTGAAACGTTCGAAACATCTCAAATGATTCATCTTTATGTTTCATTAGATATACATAACCATATCTGCTGAAATCATCAGTAAATGTAATGAAGTACTGATACCTTCCTCCAGCCATTGTGTTTATAGGACCGAATACATCAGTATGTATTAGACCCAATAAATCACTTGCCCTTTCACTGTGTCCAGTAAAGGGACTTTTAGTCATCTTGCCTCGTAAACAAGATACGCACGCTTCATATGTTTCTAAATCAAATGAATCTAGAAGTCCATCTTTATGGAGCTTCGTTATGCGTTTTCATGCTTAGAATATAAAGACCATCACACAAATCTGCATTTGCATAAAATATTCCTTTACGAGAAATGGAACATCTATTATTCACAATAATAAAATCAAAACCATCCATATCTAAGCATGAAACAGAAATGATGTTTCTGCTCAAGGCAGGCACAAAATAACAATTATTTAAAGTTAAAATAAGTCCACTAGGTAAGACTAAGTCATATGATCTAACAGTCAGGGCAGCAACTCTTGCTCCATTCCCCACGCGGAGGATGACTTCTCATTTCTTCAAGTTTCTACTTCTGGTGAGTCCCCGCACATTTATATAAATGTGAGATCCACATCCGGTATCTAATACCCAGGAATCACTAGTAGATAAATTAATTTCAATAACATAAATACTTGTAGTGTTAGTCGCACTACCCTTTTTCTTCTTTAGATCTTCTAGATAGAGTTTGCAATTTTTGAACCAATGTCCAGGTGCATGACATAAATGACAATTTCCTTCCTTTTTCCTTTGGGTGTTTTGAAGCAGGAACAGGCTGGGGCTTGACTTGTTCCACAGGCTTTGCGACAGTGCAGCAGCAGCCTTGCTAACTTTAGCCTTGCCTTTGCCTTTCTTCTTCATTCCCTTTCCCTTTAGGACCATCAACACATTACTAGAGGGTTTCTTAATATTTGTTCAGCAGTTTTGAACATGAAATGCAACTCTAAAATTGATTTCTCCATATTATTCATATTGTAATGCATCAAAAATTGTGAGTAACTTCCTGGTAATGAATTCAGGATCAAATCCGTAGCCAACTCTTGGCTTATGGGAAATCCGAGTCTATCAAGATGGTCAACATAGCCCTTCATCTTCAGAACATGAGGACTAACCGACGCACCCTCAGTCATCTTGCAAGAATGTAGGTTTTTTACTGTCTCAAACCTTTCTTGCCTAGCTTGCCGTTGGAACATTTCTTTCAGCGTTATAGCCATGTCGTAGGCTTCCATTAGTTCCATGTCCTTCTAAAGTTCAGGAACCATAGTTGCCAGCATAATACATGCAACATCAGTAGAATCGTTGACATGTTTATTATGCGCATCCTTCACAGCTTTCGTAACATTGGCTCGTTTGTCCCAGATAGCTTATCCTTCTCAAGGATGGATCTCATTGACAGGGGAATATTATTACTTTAAGAGGCCATTGATCTGCAATAAAGATTATGCAAAGTTTAATTTAGTATAGAGGAATAGACTCCCACTAAATTAACAACCCTCCTAAAATACACTGTTTATTTAGGGGACTAAATCCATATTTCACCTAATTCTATGATAGCTATGACATGAAACACACTATTGGGTTTTGGGGTTCATACGCAGCGAAGATTACAAAACAATTTTGACAAAAACCTCAGCAGGATCCGAATCTAATTCCATTAAAAACGTTTAAACCATGAAAACTTAATCATACCTCAGTCGCAATATACCTTTCTGAAGGTCGATCGATCTCTAAGGCGCTACCGACGACGAACGCACTCTGCTAGTAGTCCACGCATGAACGGCGGCCAGATTCGAAGTGCTAGCTTCGAGAAAATACTAAACCTTTTTGTTTCTCTCCAAAACGATCCAGAGCATACCAAAAAAACCCTAAGTCGTTTCTAAAACGAAAATAGAGTTTTGGCCTTTAATCTTTTGTCAATGAATTCTAACTTAAAGCGTCTATTTATACAACCTTTGTATATAGACGGTTAAGTAAATTACACATATACGCCTACTTACAGAAGTATAAGTGTAATACACCACAATGACGTTTTTGTCATGAATTTTATCATATAAAATTCATTTTTCTGAACCATCTTAAAATCTCGCAAAACCATTCTTAGTGTGCGACCTAATAGGGTCATACAACGTTGGCAGTGTGCCAAAACACATTTTGGTATACAAGTCATAAGCGGTCTCTAGCAAGACATTATGACTACTCAAGTTGTACGAATATAAAATCGATACAACCTAATCAATAGTGTATATAACATCCTTTTGTCACACGATATCCTTTTGATCAAACATAAGGCATGGAATTGTCATCCAACATGTTCAATCGTACTAGTCTCGATCTCTAGGTAGACTGAAAACATCCAAGTGACAGTGATCAATATCAATTCACTTAGACTAGGCCTTTTAACGGTGTAACACATCAAGGGATCCACTAGATATCTCTTTTTATATGAGAGGGACAAATTCTATCTCAATTACACAACGTCATCACATTGCTCACACAGTAACCAATCACAACCTTGATAATCATCCGGTTAAAGACAACGTTTGATAGTGTCAAATCACTATGTTCCTAACATCGAAGTCTCTGGTAATCTCAAGTCAGAGGACTGAAAAATATACCTATCACGAGAAACAACTATGACTTAATCCATGTGATGTCCTCATAGCGGTTCGGTCCAGTACTTTGTTCCCTAACAAGTACTCGTGATCTTGATTTGTATCCCTATACGTATAGTCATCATAATATCATCAATCAAGACTCACACTAGTCTTAATTCATTATAGTTCCTAGTATAATGATCAACTAGGGACATTTAGGATATTTCTGTAAATACCCATGGATCTTATTATAGTGTAAACACGCAAATTAATTATAATAAACAGCAAATGAAATCCTCTATTTTATTAACTAAAAGTATTCATAAAGTCAGTTAATGGATTGACATAGGGCACATGCCCCAACACTTGGAATTGTTGGTAACTATTTATGTTCCATTTCTAAAGTTTATCTTGTTAATGGTTTGAAACATAACTTGCTTAGCATTAGTCAATTGTGTGACAAAGGATTTCATGTCATGTTTGAATCATCAAGATGCATTGTTAGGAATGAGAATCATGAAGCTCTATTTGTTGCATATAGAGATAAGAATGCTTATGCCATTAACTTTGATGAGATGGATATGCAAAATGCTTCATGTTTAAGTTCTTAAAGTGAATTTGATGCATGGTTGTGGGGCCATAGACTAAGACATTCTAGCATGGAAAACTTATCCAAGTTGACCATGCATGATCTTGCCAAGGGTCTACCTAAATGCACTTATAAGAAAGACAAGGAATGTGAACCTTTCATCCTTGGTAAGCAAGTGAAATCGTCATTAAAGACGAAAGTAATAAGCGATGTGACTAGAGCACTTGAACTTATCCATATAGATTTGTTTGGACCTACCTAAACACAAAGTCCAGGGGAGTAATCATATTGCTTTGTCATTGTTTATGATTTTACTAGGTATACAAGGGATTATTTTCTAGCTTATAATCATGAAGTGTTTGATGTTTTTGTGAAATTTTGTGTTTTGGTTGAGAATAAGAAGGGATATAAAATTACAATCATTAGGAGTCATCGGGGTGGTAAGGTTGTTGATAGGAACTTAGATGAGTTTTGTGCTAAACAAGAATATACTCACCAACTATCTTCTCCTAAAACACCACAACAAAATGGAGTTGTAGAAAGAAAGAATAGGACCCTCTTAGAGATGTGTAGGACCATGCTAAATGAGTAAAACATAGGTAAAAACTTTTGGGCCGAAGCCATTAACACGGCGTGCTATGTTCTCAATAAGGTAAATGCCTGAAAGCAAGTGAAAATGACTCCTTATGAACTATGAAAAGGCCGAAAGCCCAACGTAAGTTACTTCAAGGTGTTTGGTTGCACTTGCTATGTTCAAAATGATAAGGATCATTTGGACGAATTTGACCCAAAGTCAAACTGTCAAACTTGTGAACTTTTCTAGGCTACTCCATGCATAGCAAAGTATATAGTATGTTCAATAGATCAAACAAAACAATAGAGGAGTCTATTCTTGTCAAACTTGATGAAGTATATCCCAAAGTGAAAATTATATATGCTTTGGAAAAATTGAGGATTGATGATAATGATGATGATGATGATGTCACCCTAGGCCAAACATCCAGTAGTCAAGATGTTGAGGTGAGAGTGGAACTCGAACCTAGCACACCTAAGAACTGAAAACTTCTTATAGGCCATCCCTCCCAACAAATTATAGGTGATCCAAATAAAGGAATAATCACTAGGTCATCAATGCACCAAGATGAGGGATATATAGCTTTTGTATCACAAATCAAGCCCACTAAGATTGATGATGCCTTAGGTGATGAGTTTTGGATCATGGCCATGCAAGAGGAACTAGGTTATTTTGTTAGGAATAAGGTATGGACACTAGTACCTAGACCTAAAGACCATACTATCATAGGCACGAAATGGGTCTTTAGAAACAAAAAGAAATGGGTCTTATGTTGGAAACTAATCAAGAGAAAGGAATTGACTATGAGGAAGCCTTTGTATCGATATTGACTAGAAGAATTCAATGTATTTATGCTTACTACAATGGGTTTCTACTACACCAAAAGGACATTAAAAGTGCATTCTTAAATTGCTTCATCAATGAAGAGGTATATGTAGAACAACCACTGGGTTTTGAGGGATATATAGCTTTTGTATCACAAATCGAGCCATCCAAGATTGATGATGCCTTAGGTGATGAGTTTTGGATCATGGCCATGCAAGAGGAACTAGGTTATTTTGTTAGGAATAAGGTATGGATACTAGTACCTAGACCTAAAGACCATACTATCATAGGCACGAAATGGGTCTTTAGAAACAAAAAGAATGAGAAGGGTGATATTGTAAGGAACAAGGCTATGTTGGCTGCACAAAGCTATAATCAAGAGGAAGGAATTGACTATGAGGAAGCCTTTGTATCGGTAGCAAGACTAGAAGTAATTCAGATGTTGCGCATTTATGCTTACTACAATGGGTTTCTACTACACCAAAAGGACATTAAAAGTGCATTCTTAAATTGCTTCATCAATGAAGAGGTATATGTAGAACAACCACTGGGTTTTGAAGACCATAATTATCCAAGTTATTTCTATTGCCTTCATAAGGCCTTGTATGGATTTAGACAAGCTCCTAGAGCTTGGTATTACCAACTTAGTGCATTTCTACTTGACAAAGGGTTTAAAAAAGGAATGCTAAATCCTACTTTATTCATTTTGATTAAAAAACGTTACATGCTACTTGTTCAAATTTACGTTGATTATATTATTTTTTGGTCATCCAAGGTAAGCTTGTGTAATGAATTCTCTTCATTAATGACCAATGAATTCGAAATGAGCATGATGGGCGAACTAACATACTTCCTAGGCTTGAAAAAAAGCAATGCAAACATGGCATTTTCATAAACCAAGAGAAGTATGTGAGGGACATGCTAAAGAAATTCAAATTTGATAATTTGAAGGCATGTGGCACTCCTAGTAGTTCCACCGTCGAAATGGACAAAGTCCAACTAGGAAAATCCATAGATCCTAAACTTTACCATGGTAAGATCGGTAGTCTCCTATACTTGGCCGCTAGTAGGCCCGATATTATGTTTAGTGTATGTTTATGTGCTAGATTCCAATCCAGACCTAAGGAATCTCACTTGAAATGTGTCAAGAGTATATTTTGTTATCTTAGTGGGACACAAGATTTGAGATTATGGTTAAATAAAGCCAAGAGTTTCGAACTCTGAAGCTTTGTTGATTCCGACTATGCGGGGAGTCTAGTGGATAGGAAAAGCACATTCTAGTTTTGTCATTTGCTAGGAAATTCACTTATATCATGGTTTCGCAAAAAAAAAAAATTTCGTTGCTTTTTCTATGGCCGAAGCCTAGTATATAAGCTGCGAAAGTTGTTGTGCTCAAGTCTTGTACATGAAACAATAACTTAAGGATTAACAAATCCAAGTGGGTTGTGCTGGAATTTATTGTGATAACACAAGTGCAATCAACATATAAAAAAATTTGGTGTTACAGTCCCGCACAAAGCACTTTGACATTAGCACCATTTCCTTTGCGATCACGTCCAAAAGGCCGATGGTAAACTAATCCACATGCCCACGGAGGACCAACTAGCTAATATCATCACCAAGCCATTACCTAGAGACCAACTTTCTAAGATTCAACGTGAATTATGCATGTTTTGTGAATTGGGCCTTCTACACTTGTTTTAGTTGTTCGGATCATTTTGATATGTTCTTAGTGAAATGTCCATGAAGTATGAGGTGAATCGGATTTGTTCGTCAAAAGCTTAAAAAACTTAATTTCAAATTCCAAAGAGCAATTAGCGCGCTAGGTCTGCTAATCAGCATGCTAAATTGTCTTTAATTAGCATGCTAATTCAGGGACCTAGTGCGCTAATCATCCATGGCCCAAATCAATTATCTGCATTATTAGCACGCTAATGTCGTTCAACCAGGGCAAGTATATACCTATTTTGACCCTAAATTCTTATTTTTTACACACCACTCCTCTCCTCTTGGGTTTTCATCCTCTCCAACGACTCTCCTATAATCCTTAGGTAAATCCCATTACTTTGTTTTGTCAATATGGGTGTTTTTACTTCCTAGCCCTAGGATTGAACCACCATTGTTCTCTCCATCCTTGAGTTTGTACACACGGGTTAATGACTTTCATTGGTATACCTGTTTACGTCTTGTAATATGCATGTAGTGAGGGGAGTCTTTCACCCACTCTGTTGTTGTTATATTCGTGGCTCATTTTTGGTTATGCTTGTTGTGAGCGGGAGCTTGGCCCCTACTTTTTTTGTTATCAAAAGGGGGAGAAATATATGCGTTGAATTCAAGATTGCTTGAGATTGCACTATGGATATTAATACGCGTGAATTTCATTTTTGAATATCAAGTTCCTATTGTTTGTAATCATCAAAAGGGGAGATTGTTGGACTAAGTGGTTAGTCACTTTTGCTCCACCCGTGATTTTGATGGAAACAAACAAAGTAAAAATATACTAATAAGTTGATCAAGTGTGTTTCAGATTGTCAAAATTTGTAGAATATCACATCTCAAGTGTTTGAGCCATACAAGTTCAAGATTCGATCCACATGAGGAAACGAAGACGAAAATCATATTACATGTTATAACATTGATATAAGGTACACGTGTTCATTTACGCAAGCCTAATGCATTAGTTCATGTATATCATGTTTTTCAAATCGCTTTTCAAATTTCAAGTGATCATTTGGAGTTTTAAATGAAACTCACCACTTAAATTGGTGTTATAAGTTCAAACTATGTGAAACCATGTTTTTATATTCACATCGTACTTTAAGAACTATTGTGGAAGTTTTCGGAAATGAAAAACTTGTTATGAAAGTTTTTTGAAAAGAAAAATTGTGCATTTGTAGAAAAGCCCCTATTTAAGTCATAAAATCGGAATTTCCATTTTTGGGATTTTTGAAAACATTCAGACCACCCAAATAGGTTATATGACCTTTAACAAATATGTATAACATGCTATAAGAGGTTTGGTAGGGTTCCAGATATGATAACGTTACTAACTCTAGGGCCAAAAATATTTATTTTGAGGCCCTTGACAGTTTGTGCGCTAATAGTGATATTAGCATGCTAATTGCAGAGTTAGCATGCTAATTATCAAAATTAGCATGCTAGCTTAGAGGATTAGCGCAGTAGGTCCTAATATTAGCGTGCTAATTGCCTTTTTGACGACTTTTTTATAAAGCTAAAAATCACACTTTAATTTGAATAAATGATCGAATCTGATCCCTTGGATCTCTAGGATGATCAAAACATGTTAAAAAAGAATGTAGAATATTCTCAAACCACCTAGAACATTTTATTGTCTTGTCAAGCAAAAAAACCTAACTGTGCTCATTGTTTTCAAAGAAGAAGCTTGGGTTTTTATGCACTATTACTTGTAATCTTTCGAGGTAACTGAATCACTTTTGAAACCAATGTTATTTAGGTGTTCTAAAGATTACAACATCCACTCCGGAACCGATTTTCAAATCACTCTCTTGGGGTTGTAAGAAAGTTCAATTTCCTACCTTTTCTTATGCTTAAATTTCATGTTTTTGTGTTCTTGACTTGTGGAAATCATTTGTTGTGTTCTTGAATACATTCGTCTTGGGTTTTACACTTAAACTTGAATTTTATCAAACTTCTTGTTCTTTGGATTTGAAACTGAATTTCTTTTAATTGATTCATTTGAAACGGTTTCATATTTGAGATTTGCACAAAATCAATAATTTACTTGCATTTCTCATTTGTTCTCATACTTGCATGCATTAGAGTGGTTAGGCTCTAGGAGGCTTGCTTGTATTTTACTTTAATGCCACTTTAATTTGTAAAGTGAATTTGATTCTTTTCATCTATTCTCTGGAAGTGCTTGATTGTAAGACTTAGTGGGATCTAAGTCGAAGGGAAGACCTAGTTGAGGATTGGTATAAACCCTAGTTGTGGCTAGGTAGAAAGTCATAATTTGTGATTAGGCATTCTTGGCTAGTATGCTTAGGTTGTGACACTTATTGGCAATATAAGTGGTGGTTTGAAAATCCTAACCGGGGAGGTAGTTGGTGGATGTAGATCATTAGATCGAACCACTATAAATCACGTGTCTCTTTCCATCTCTTCTATTCCCTTCATCTTGCATTGCATTAATACTTGCATTTGAGTGAGCGTATATCATCTTTATTGTTGAATTATTTTAAAAAAGGTGATAACTTCTCGACACACCCAATTCACTCCCTCTTTTGGGTATGGTTTCAATGGGAATATTGCAATTTGCTATATAAAAACAAGCACCTTATGATCTTGGGGAGATAATTTCTAGACCTATATTGCAGAGGACCAAACCATGGTTTACCTATAATATTTGTTCTTCCCATGTCTAATCACTAAACTTCTCAGTTACCAGAAGGTGTTAGATGATACATAAAACTTGTGGAGTTATGCTAAAGTCAGAGAGATCTTTGACAAGCTTAAAAGGCCAGACTCTAAACATTTTGGTGTTTTGCCTATTTTTACTCTGCTCACTACATCACTACCTTACCTGTTACAATACCTTACCTGTTACAATAATGTGGTCCTTCGATTACAACCAATATTTATGAAACTAGATCCTCTAAAAACTAGAAATCAAAGAAGAAAAAAGAAGAAGAATAAGAATAAGAAGAATAAGAAGAAAAAGAAGAAAAAAGACTACAACACCTGATGAGATTACTTTATCCATGCCTATTAATTCTCCACCTATCTATAGGGAACATTCCGACTCCGAGCTAGATGGAAGTGAGTTTCTTGATCCAAAAAGGGAGGACAAGAATGAGCTGATGGTGTCCATACGAAGTTTGCCTGACATTCTACTCCAGAGGATATTCGACTTTCTGAAGCTCATTGTGCCTATATGACCATAAGGTGGCTTGGTATGGTTATCCTTGATTTATATTTATCCTTATGTTCTTAAAAAAAGGGGAGAATCTGTAATTAAGGAGGAGTTGTTGGGGTATAGTTGTTCATTTTTGAAGATACAATTTTATTTTTACTTTCTTAAATATGTTTAACTAAGGATATTGTTCATGAAATCTCTGCTAGAATTATTTTTTCATTTAGGGCCACATTGAAAACTCTACAAGGTGATGAAGGATGCTGCAACGAGATGACTGAAGTGTTGCAACTAACTTGGACGCTGTTGATATTGGTGTTAATTACTAGTATCTAATAATATTTGTTTTCGTAACTATGTTTATTTTAGTTGAAGGCATTTTTATGGTGACTCTATCTTTGTATAGCTATTTGATGGAGCATGAGGATAGTTATCTTATTATTAACTAGTCCTTTATTTATTTGAACTTACCTCATTTACCATTATGAAGAGATAATGATTACAAGGGATATTGTTAGTATCGTGATCGACCATATCGATAGTTTGAATTTTCATCAGATTGTTTGGTAAATCATTCACTTAAAGCATGATTCACATGCTCAAATCAGAAGATAGTCTTTGGGTGATTGGATAAAGATACACAATTGCAACAGAATCTCAGAGTGGTTGCAACTGGATCTCTGAATCAGTTTGTTAAAGATTCGATGTTATCGACAAGCAACTGAATGCCAACTAAAGATTTCATGGAAGTTCGAGTTGCAATTCAACGACATGCTTACCACGTGTTTAATGTGCAAGGACTTGGTTATTTGAAGATGAGGATTAGGCAGATCTTATAGATTTAGTTAAGATTGTGTAATCTACATTGGTCTATTTAATGTGTCATAGTAATAAAGTCTGTAAGCACCAATCGATTCATTTATTTTGTATTATGAACTTATTATATTCATGATATTTATCGAGTTGTAAAATCCCAAGAGGACTTGGGCGTTCTAGTAAGGGGGAGCCTCACACACAAGAGAAGTCTTGTGTACATAAGGTCCACAAAAAGAAGTGTAAAAAGGTACTAAGTGGTGCTAACTGAGGGAGTTACAAAAAGAGTCATGTAGTTTGCTGTCTTGATACTTAGTGGAGTTTACATCTGGGCGTGGCCCCATAGATGTAGGTCATGGACCGAACTACATAAATAAGTTCTCTGGTGTCCTGGTGTAATTTCTTTTTTTGTGTACTTGTTATTAAGTACTTGTATCATTTATTTCCCTGTTACAACCATTTGTATATTCGATTGTAACTATATTCGGTTAATTCAATTTTAGATGGTCTTTAATTCTCCATTTTTTTTCTATCTTCTATTTTTCAATATGCTTTATATTTTCTCAACTATGAGATACTAATATCATAGTCTAAGTTAGACTATGAGGGAGACTCGACCATTTCTATCAATGGATTTTGGAATTCTTTTTTACTTTAATTCCATTGCTTTTAATTGTGTTCCATTCCTTTTAATATTATATAATTGTCTAGGTTAAACTTTGATACATTGTAAAGGGCCCTTGCATTTTTATAGGTGAAAACTCATTGCTAGTGAGTTTATTACATACGTAATCATCTAAGATAACTCACACAAGTAGCACTTGAGTGATCACATGTCGTGCATGTCAAATATAACTCGTAATAGGTTACCGATCCTACTGGAATGTAGTAAAGGTAAGAACGTGGTTGAATCCATAGGATTCAGTCAAATTGATTTCAATAAACTGAAAAGTAAATCTGGGCAGAGGTGATAAGTGATTATTTATACGCATATATATGGTTAGTTTAGTCGTATATTTAGTATAAGTGTCATCAAATGAGCTTTAAATCAAGTATTATTGCATTTTCAAAAAATTAAGGTGTAAAGGAAGGAATTGAGGAAAAATGGAAGAAACAGAGTAAAAAACCATAAAAACAAACTTGGCATCATGGCAACACTAGGTGGCGCTGTACGAAGAAAGGACATAATGTGGGAACATAATGTACAGCGTGGGTGAGAAAAAGAAGTGAGACAATCAACTCTGGAGGTTAGACACAGAGGCGACGTGGTAGAGTGTAGGGGACGATGCTGAAAGAGTACGACACAACACCGGAGGAGTAGGGCACATCATCGGGATACCAAAGAGTGAAAGAAATGCATATGCAGTGCTGGCGCAGTTGCAGTGCAGTGGGTTATAAGGCACGACCTCGGGGTAGGAAGCGACAACACAAAACATAGAGGAAACAAAAAATAGAGATTTAATTTGATTTAAATTGTAAAGTACAGTTTCTAAGTGTTATTATGGACTATAAATAGGTATTAGGATATGGTAAACTCACAACATATCAACTACTAGCCACCATTAGAATAATTTAGCATAGGTTCTACATTGAGTTTGAGTAATAAGGTGTTTAAGTGAATTAAAAATTGAAGATTTCACGTTTACAATTCAAGTTTGGTTTCATTGACTAAATTCGAGGTAATATTTTATATTCATATATGATTTGCATTGATTTCCATAATGAATTATGATATGCGTGTTTCAACGAAGTATGAGTAGTTTACTTATCTTAGGGGTCAATGAATCCTATGGTATGAATGGTATGCTTTGACTATGAATAAAATGTGATTATAAAAAGTGTAATGGGTAGAATTTTTATTGATTCTGAGCATAATACTTTAGACATCATGATCACGTGTTTCGTGAATTTAGGTTTTAGAAATTATCATGGCCATTAAAGCTTCTAATTTAAATATGAATAATACAACTGTAAAATACACAACATCAAAAGATAGTCGTTGATTAGGGAAGTGTGAATAGTAAATAGTTGGTTATGAATCCAATGACTTGAGACTTATAGCAATATGGAGCTTATGTTATTCACATCGATAGGTGGAGTTATAGTTTACACATTATAATTTTCTACGTTATGGCAGTGAGTTGAAGTGGGTTTGAAAAAAATCTTTCTATTCTAATTAGGCATTGCACACATTATATTGATATATAAACATGAATACAAAGAATAGTATTAAAATACCTAGGTGAAGTTGTGAACTAAGATATCCTTAATAGAAGAGTTCAAGTAAAGTTATTTTGATTTGTCATAATTGTTTAGTTTAGTATAAAAACCAAATAAAATTCCTTAGCAACAGTTCAAGTTAAATAATTAATTAACAACTAGCGCAAAACCTTTCCTTAAGGACGATATACGTGACCATAGTAATTTGATTGTACTATTACTACAAGTAAGCTGTTATACTTACAATACGCACATAAAATTTTTGGCGCCATTGCTAGGGATAGGTAGCTAATAAATTTACTTAGTTAGTTGAAAATTTACTATGTTTTATTTCAATACTTCAATTTTCGGTTTAAAAAAAAGGAAAAACAAAAACAACAAAAAATAGGCTTAAGTTTCAATTTCAATTTATGCACTTGATTTTTTTTTTTGTGTTTTCTTTTCAGGGATACTTAGCGCATTCGTAAGAAGGAAGAGAAGGACCTAGTGCCTTACGATCCAGATATTGAAAGAGCGAATAAAGGAAAGAACAAAAATAGTTAAGATGGCTAAGGAGCAAGCTTGAAAGCAACAATAAGGCCTCGGGAATAACTAACTTGCAGTTGATCTAATAGTGCAGGAAAGAATGCAAGGATAGAGATGCCTTCATGACTACTTCAAGATAGAGGTTCAGGAGACGTACAACGAAGTGATGAGGCTTCCATCCAACATCATCGAGTTTGAACTGAGATTGTCCCTAATAAATATGGTGCAAAATAGTTTGTTCTGCGGGCTGTCTGACGAAAAGCTACTTGCACATGTTGAGAACTTCTTGGAGAAGTGTGACACCATGCACATCACCGAAGTTACAAAAGAGGTGATTAGGATGTGACTTTACCCATTCTTACTAGGCCAAAAAGTCGAATCCTAGTTCCAAGTGCTGAATGCAGGGAATATGACTTCATGGCCAGAAATCAATGAGAGATTTCTCGACAAGTTCTTTCCCCCAATGAAGGTAAGCAAACGGATACTTGAAATTAATTAGTTCAAGTAAGAAGATGTCAAGTCTCATGGCAATGCTTATGAAAGATTCAAAGAGACGCTGATGAGATGTCTAGGACACGAATATGTAAAATGAGCACAACTCCAGATTTTATACTATGGGATGAACCACAACACAATAATGCTAGTAGATGCCACTTTCCGTGGGGCTCTACTTACTAAGGATGAGGATGGAGCATTGGATCTCATTTATTTTATGTTCCAAAATTTTAGTAAAAAGAATGTTGAACTGGCGAAAAGTAGGTGGGCATATACGAGATTGACTCGTAAGCGACAATTATGGAACATCTATCAAATATGAGCAATCAGATGATGAAACTTCAAATGAAACACCAAGGTCAACAAGTAACACAACAACCAATGAATCGCCAAGGCCTGGTGGTAAACCAAATGGACATACAGTGGAGAAAGGAGCATGAAGACATCAACTTCATGAACAACTAAGGTTACAAGAACAACTTTAGTATGAGAGGAATGACTCCTCAATGGTTTTGTCAAGGATATAACAATAAGAACCAAAACGTTTCTTATAGAAATCGTGATAATGCACTGAAGTTACCTCAAGGCTTCAAACAACAATTCCAACAAGTGAAACTAGGGCATAACGAAGAGATACTTCTTTGAAATCAATTGAGAAATACTTGCAAGCTATAGAAGCGAGAGATAGGAAGGGCCATGAGAAGGACGAGAAATATTTGGAAGGAATAAAGCAAACAATGAAGATGATATATAATGAGTAGTCATAATCCATAAAGAACTAAGAGAGGTGAATTGGTCAACTTGCTATAGCCTTGAACTCAAGGAAAGATGGCTAATTTCCTAGCCACACCATCAATAATCTCAAAGAGAACGTGAGTGTCATTCGCATGATGAGCACTATGACAACAAAAGAGCAAAGATAAGACCAAGTGATGTACAAGGTAAAAAAAGGTTAACACTTTAGCTATTTACAAGCATGAAGAGATGCATGAGCATAACACAGAGGTGAGGCCAGATGAGCTTGATGGTTTCAAGAAACAATGAATCAATACCTTGAAGGAGAAAAAGATACAACAATGGAGGGCTAGGAAAAAAAGATGAAGGACCTTCCGACAAATACCCATAAGGCAATGACATCAAGTTGGTTCTGAAGATACTGTAACCATAGGTCAAGTTCATCCCGTGAATTTAACTGATAAACATTGACAAACACTAGTTTAAAAATATTTATCCTATACTGGAGCCTTAGTTAATGTCATTCCACTGATGGACATGATACACGCCGACTTAAAGATCAATTATCCTAATACAACGAATTTGCAAGTAGCAGGTGGTAATTTGATACCAACTGTAGGAAGAGTTTTTAATATGCATGTGAAAGTAGGTAGATTCATTTTCATCATGGACTTCAAGGCCGTGAACCACAACATGGATGATGATGTGTCTATCTTACTTGGGCGGCCATTGTTGAACACTGCTAAAAAAAATTCGTACATAATAGAGAGGAAGATCGTGACGAGTATCGATGAAGGCGATGATGCTGAGAAGGTTGTCTTTATTGATGGTGAAGAAGTACATCTGAATGAGAATGTCTTCATAATCTCCTCTTAACAGATGGAGCATCTTGATTTGGACTCAGACTAAACAAGTGAAAAGGCGTAAAGCTAATGACGTTAAATTAAGCGCTACTAGGAGGCAGCTGAGGGTTTTAAATTTTGAGTTTCTAAATTTATAAATTTTAAATTTCAGTTAGTAGTTAGTTATTTAGTTTAATGATTACAATTAAAAAGTTTTTGTTCTAACTTTAGAAAATTTGTGTTGAATGTGTAGGAAAGTGCATTTGTTGAATGATAATTCATCGAAATGGAAATGTCTTGCGAACTCATTAAAAGAACGAAAATGAACGAAGAAGTTCAAAGCGGTGAATGTAAGGTGCATGGGAAAATCGAAGGTAAGATTTATTCATTTCTATATTTTCATGGATTTTATGTAGTCATGACACTTTTTGTGAGTTATACACAAAGTTAGAGGAGCGCTAGAGGAAAATTAGAGAAAAATAATACACGAAGATGTGGTCTATGAAGTTGACGCTATTACCTACGGTGGTGTGAGTACAAGCCACAACATCAAGGTGGCAGTAGGCTAAAAAAATGGAAATCGCCCCACCGCATTATTGACACATTTTGCATCCATTCTTCACACATGCACTAAAATCGTATCCCAACCACCAAGCATGCATCCCTCTAGAGCCAAAGTTTTATCAATTCGAAGTAAGAATAGTGAGTTCCTAGTGATTAAGAGTGAAGAAACAAATACATTGTGGATTCGAGCACTTTAAAGAGATAGGGTTTGGATTTGTAGAATTTGATTCTAAATATAGTTAGGGTTCTAGTTGGTGAGAAACATTAGAGGGCTTGGATTGAAAAAGACTTGGAGGAATGATTTACAACGGAAATTAATTTGGCATTGAAGTACATTTACAATTTCATCTAGTTAAGCATTAAATTTTGAAATTTTTGATGATATTGTATGAAGTTGTGGATTTGAGGTTGTAGGATAGGTTTTGCATGATTGTGTAAATGTGAGCATTAATATTAGCTATGAAGACTTAGTTGATATCTTTGCATTATTTGGTGTACGCATGATCCATGTTATACGAATTTTGATTTTAAGGTGATTTGAAGATCGGGTTGCCTTGCATTATTGTGTATTTGATTGAAATTGGAAGAAAATGGGAAGAACAAAGAAACAACTTGTAAAAATAGAGCAATTGATTTTGAGGCATCTACCTCTAGGAACCCCAACGAAGTAGAGCCTAGACTTTTAAAAAATAAAATTTTCATTTGTAGAGAGGCTATGGAATGATATTAGAAGATTTTATGTAGGGAGTTCATTTACAAAAAAAGGGATAATTTTGTCGGCCATGTACGATAAAAGTGTGAAAATTACATTAGGCGAAAAAATCGGGAGCATCTTACTCAAGATTATAGAAAGAATAAAGTGAAAAGAGTGAGTGGATTGTTTATGAGTTTCAGACCAATGTTAAAATCATGGCAGAGGATGAGCCAGTAAAAGTGAGAGGGATTTTGTTCCTTTAAATGTATGTGAGATTAAAACCATCTATGGATTAGAGAGCTTGAGTTTAATAGAATTACAATCGAGTTTCCCGACTAGCATATATAAGAGACCTTATAACTTATACCTTCATAGAGCTATAGAGTGAGCATTGGTTGTCCAAGGATAACAAGGATGGGTAATGGAAACTAGAATGTGCCAAAGCACATTAAAAAGGGGAGCATTTTAAAAGTTTATAGAATGTGGCAAAATTCCCTTGTTGCTTCATAATTCCCCACTTCTTATCAAGGAGAGATAAATAATCCAAAAGTGGCTTGTCTTTATGAGATTACATAATGCGAGGAAATCAACATCGCAGAGATTATCTACTATAATTTGAGTGAGTCAATCATGTCAGAGAGAGTCAATAAGTTGATTTTTCCTATATTGATTACTCAGATGTGTTTGAGGGCTAGAGTGAGGATGAGTGATGATGAAGAATTTGAAATAGAGACCCAACTTACTATGGATGAAGCTTTCATGCTCACGTTGAAATCACCATCTAGTTACCAAGAATTTGAGGAGGAGAGAGAAAAGGCCGAAGGATCTGGACTTGAGGCCGATGTGTTAGCCAAGAGGCAAGAAGATCAAGCAGTAGTAGCAGAATTAGCCCAAAAACTAGAAGATGAGGAAAATGAAAAAGATAAGGAGCACGATCAGCAAATAGTTATCGAGGGCTACGAGTTTGTAGACCCAGAGATAAGAGAGTAGGACTTCGATGGTCCTAAAGTCTTTCCACCCCTCCTCCACTACAAACACTTATACCATTACCTGAGGATTTGATTGCACAGTAGTAGAGGGTGTGGTTAGCAAAGAGTAAACAATACTAAGAGGATATAGTGCAATACCAGGCAGTCATGCTGAGATATGAGTAGGATATGGAGAAAAGAGAGTAATATCAATGGGATGGGCAATGCAATTTCATGTTGCTTATTGATTATTATTGAAACATGGCTAGATATGAGATGAGCGGATGGTTGAAACCTACTAATTCAATAGATTTTCTAGTTGTATGAGCATATGAGTTTGATCAGGATTTGGTGGAGAGTAGAAGGGTTGAGTGTCCACTGATACCATCCCAAGCTAAAGCCGATGATTTAGATGATGATGATGATGACGTGTGGTCATGTAGTCGGTGTACTATGAAGTTTTTAGATACCTGGGGAGCTGAGAGTAACTTTAATTCCATTTAATTTGCAACATTTGGGATATTTTGTTAGCTATAAATTTTTTTAACTCTAGTTTATTTTAGTTTAACTTGTGTTATTACATATGTTTGTGTGTTATAGTGTCTTTATGTTTCAGGCTTACTTTTAAGCCTTGAGGACCAGGTTTGGTTTATGTGTTTTTGGGCATCGATACCATAATACACTATGAGAAGTGGTAAGATAGGCTGAGATATAAGGATAAACACTACAAGTATGATCGTTTAAATTTTAATTTGAAGTTGTTAAGGAGGAAAGCATGATGGTGTATAAAATTTTCATTTATTTACTATATGAATGTTTAGTATAAATTAGGTTTTGTATAGTAATATGTAATGAATAAGCATTTTATTTGCATGTTCATGCCTTTAATTATTGATGAATAGATTACAAGTATCTTGTTGATAGGAAACTAAAGAAAATATTTTTAAATTTTGAAAATGAAACAATGAAATGTAGGAAACAACGGTATGATTTCATGATTAGGAACTTAGTGATTAGGAAAGATCTAGAACTTGAAACAAAAGAAAAAAACTATAACATTTTTTGTAGAACAAGTTAGATCTATAAGGATTCTATAGTAAGTGTGAATCTTACGTGAAAATAGAAAGCAAATAAAGACTTAGTGCAAAGAGGGGAAGAAATAGGCATTGTATATTATAAGTTGGAGTTAACTTATTTGATTTAGTGAAAGTGAGAAGTGTTAACAAGAGTTTTAGAAATAAAGAAATAATAAGAGAATACTACAAGTTTTACAGGAAATGGAGCAAAGAACTTGATTGTTGGAAAAAATGCAGAAGAATTAAGTCCATAGGAAAAGTAGCAGGGACTGTTCAAAAGAAAACAAATGAAAAAAAAAAGAAAAGAGAGAAAAAGAAAAAATAGTGAAAAGAAGGCGGAAGTAAACTAAAACTTTTTATATACGGTTTTAGTCGAGTACGAGTAGATAATTGAGTTAATTTTGTAGTCCAACTATGTAAAGTCTTTTAGACTCTTGAAGTGCTAAAGTCCACCAAAGATGAGTTAAATCTATGTTTATTTATGAATTCCAAAGCTTGATGAGAAATCATGAGATTGTATACTTGCTACTCGAGTGTTGAAACGAAACAAACTTGTGAGTAGTGATCATTTTTTGGTTATAAACCACTTTAGTGTTTTGAAAGTTGAGTTATATATGTTGTTAAAGCAACATGTCTTAAAAATATATGTTTTTGCAAAGAAAGACTATTGGGTGGATTATTAAATTGAGACTTAGTAAATTAAAGGATACTTCATGAACAATGAAAATTGAATGAGAATTAGCTATTAGAAGACTTAGTAGAATACACATTTGTTCAGGACGTGCAAAATCCTAAGTTCGGGGGTATTTGATAAGTGATTATTTATACGTATATATAAGGTTAATTTAGTCCTATATTAAGTATAAATATCCTTAAATGAGCACTAAATCATGATATTATTGCATTTTCAAGGAATTAAGGTGTAAAGGAAGGAATCGAAGAAAAGTAGGAAAAAATCAAGCAAAAATCCAAAAAAATATAGTTGGCGTCGTGGCAACACAAGGTGACATTGTAGGAAGAAAGGGCACAACATGGGAACATAATGCACGACGTGAGTGAGAAGAAAAAGTGAGAAAATCAACTCTGAAGGTGTGGTGCAGTGGCAGCTCTGTGGAGTATAATGGACGGTGCTGGAGGAGCAAGGCACGTCGCTGGGACACCAAGGAGTGAAAAAAAATGCATATGCAATGTTGGCGCAGTGGGATATAAGGCATGACACTGGGGTAGTAAGTGACAGCACCAAACGCACATGAAATAGAAAGTAGAGTTTTAATTCGATCTAAATTAAGAAGTAAGGTTTCTAATTGTTATTAGGGAGTATAAATAGGAATTAGTAAACTTATAACATACCAACTATTAGCCATCATTAGAGTAATTTAGCATAGGTTTTACATTGAGTTTGAGAATTAAGGAGTTTAAGTGAAGAAAAAATTGAAGACTTTATGTTTGCAATTCAAGTTTCGTTTTCTTGATTAAATTCAAAGTAATATTTATATTCATCTCTCATTTGCATTATTTCCATAATGAACAGTGATAAGTGTGTTTCAATGAAGTGCGAGTAGTTTATTTATCTTAAGGATCAATGGATCCTATGATATGAATGCTATGCTTTGAATATGAATAAGAAATGATTATTAAAATTGCAATGGTTAGAATTTGTATTGATTATGAGTGTAATGCTTTAGAAAACTTGATAACGTGTTTAATGAATTTAAGTTTTAGAAGTTATCATGGCCATTAAAGCTTTTAATCAAGATATGAATGATACAATCGTTAAATACGCAACACTGAGAGATAGTTGTTGGTTAGGGAGGCGCGGATAATAAAATTAGTTGGTTAATGATTTGAAACTTAAAGCAACGTGGAGCAAACGTTATTCACATCGATAGGTGGAGTTCTACTTTGCACATTAGAATTTTCTTCGTCATGACAGTAGATTGAAGTGGATTTGAAGGAAATTTATTTATTCTAATTAGGCATTGCGCACAACTTATTGTGATGTAAGCATGAATACAAAGTATAGTATTAAATCACCTAGCTGAAGTTGTGAACTAAGATATCCTTAATATATAAGTTCAAATAAAGTTAATTTGATTTGTTAGAATAGTTTAGTTTAGTATAAAAACTTATTAAAAAAGTGAATTTTTTAGCAATAGTTCAAGTTAAATAGGTAATTAATAACTAGCATAGAAACCTTTCCCTGAGGACGATATCTATAGCAACATAATTTGATTGCACTATTACTACAAGCGAGTTGTTATACGTGGGACACGCATATCAGGAGGTTTGAAGAGTTTTATATTAAAGTCTATTAAATAACAAAGAAAACAAGTTGTAAATCAGAGAATCATACCTAAGTCTAGGAATCCACAATCTAGCCCTATGTCATATCTATGTCTTGTATCATTGACTTTGAAACATGGGCTTCAAAATAGTTTGCCCTGGATAGATCTTAGGTGTTGGGGTCACCAACACCTTAGTCTCTTATTCTCGATGGATAGGGTAACTACTCTCAAGATTTAGCGCGTGAGTAACATTAAAAGCTATGTGGAAACACCTCCCTTTAGACAAAAACTCTAAACTACCATTAAGAAATCGTTAAAAACAACAACACAAAGATAAAGAACTGAAGCAAAAAACTATTACTATAGAAAATCTTAATAAGATATAGAAAATAACCTACTACTGGCTAAAGAGCTTCATCCGTGACCTAGGTATTAAAGAACCTAGCCGTACATGGCTACTCTACCTTGCTCTACTCGTAAAACACCCTCAATACAATATTTTTTATTCATAGAGGTCCCTCCTTTATATAGATGAGCCTTGGTATAATAATAGGAAATCCTAAGAAATAAGAACTTTTTAAAAAATACGAAACTTCTATTTTATGATTTTGATGTCGTCATTGTTGCCACTAATATGTATGGAGGGCGTCGAGTCACGATGTGGGGTATTTACAAAAAGTCTTGGTCTTCAAGTCAGCTAGAACTTATAAATTTGAGTCTGGCGCTGTGGGTGATGTTGCTTGTTTTAATCCTAGTAGTATCAATTCAATTCTAACGTTGTTTGTTGATCTGGCCAGCCTTGGTGGCGTCGTTGCTTCTCTGCTAGCGTTGTCCATTATTTTACATAGAGTGAAGCCTGCTACTGCTTTGACCAATAAATGACTTCTTTCATTGAATTGTCTAATTCATGCACAAATACTCAAAAACCCAGTAAATCTCCAAAGTAAACATATAGAGCAATAAGACACGATTTTGGACTTGATTTACATAGCAAAACACCTACGAAAGTGTGCAAAAATAATAACTCATCAAATACCCTCAAACTTATAACATTGTATTTCTTGAGTAAAGGGTTATCTGACTACAACGACTAAATACACTGTGAAAAAAATGAGTGATGCTTTCCTAAATACTTTATACCTACTTTGCTAAGCAATAAAGTCCTTAGAATCAAAACTAGATCAATATCTTTAACAAAAGACTCCGAGTTTTCAAAGGCTGGTCAAACATGGTCGTCACCTTTAAAGAAAACACTTTTTCAAGACTTGAATCATTTAAAAACTATAACCTTCAACTTACTTATAGGTTTTCTAGGTCTCTTCATCAAAGCAGTAAATTCGAATTGATATCTTTATTAGAGGGGTTCTTTTAAATGAACCTTATCACCACTATTCGCTTATTTGCATATTTTCACATCTTAAAGAGTCCATATGGCTTATTTGAAGATAGGCTATTATTTGGTTCATAGCATTGTAAAAACTCACTTACCCTAGCTACAAGCACTCGAGCTAAATCTTTCATTGTAAGAGGTTTTTTTATGAATCGCCTTTTATTCAACTAGAGATCCTCGCATCTCCCTTTATATGGTTTTTTATTGTACGGTCCCTTCTCCATTTCTTGGGGATACATATTTTTCGTTATTTTTTCAAACATCAAGTTCCCTGCTCCATTTTACTGCAAAACACGAGGAATTCTCCAATTTTTTAAGAAATCACATGTTAGCACTTCATACTTTTGCTAGATTTAATTTGGTTCTCCAATGTAGAATCTCCAAGCCTTTATTTTACTATAACAATAAAGCCTACTTCTCCGTCTTACAAGTGTTAGATCCTTAACAATTATACTTTAATTGGATTTTTCATAGGTTTAGAATCCTAGAGATTTCAAATTTTCCCACTTAATTTAGTCTCAAATTATGGCTTATCCATACCCAAAGTTCCTATTTGTGTTGTCAAGTAGGTATAAAAGCTCTTCTACTTTTCTAAGTCTGAAGGTAAATAATTTGACCATGTTTTCCAAAATTGAAAGCAAAGTTTCGCTCGTAGGTAAGACTCTTAAAACAGTAAGTATACTAAACTACCTAAAACATGCATCCATTATGAAAGAAGTGGAAGATAAGAAATAAGATGAAAAGGAAAAATTACCTCTACGATTCTACAAAAGTCGCGACTAAATTGAAAAAAATGAATCTTATACCTACTAGTTTTCAACAAATGATTATGTCTAATGGTCCATTCACCTCAACACCCCCTAACGTTTTTTGAACCTTGTCCTCAAGGTTAAAAATAAGTTGGACATACCAAACATAAAAGAAATGGAGGAAATAGATGGATAATATACATAGAATTTAATACAACATTTCATGTATGGTTATGGAAGTAAAACTAAATTAAAATAGATTGCTAACTACACAATTGTAAATAGGATGCCTCTCGGTAGCGCTTTTGTTTAACGTCGTTGACTCGATGAATTTACCTTCTCTATAATCGGGGTCGAAATCGACGAATTTATTTCCCCCCTAGTTGGGGTCTAAATCATTTACTTTGATTGTTGGTATGGAGAATATTGCGAAGACTCGCACTTCCTCAAGTAAGATCAAAATTTTGTCCTGGAAGAGCTTTGTCTTCTTCCCTATTCCGTCCTGGGTATTACTTCCATTGACCACATAGAAGTCCGTGATGAACACAAAATCTTTGATAAGTGTGCAAATGTGCTATAATTTAGTGTGTTTTCTAAATAATGTGTCGAGCTTCCTCCCATGTCTCAATGTGCCGAGCTTCCTCCGGATCATCCTCGAACAACGTGTAAGTCTCTTTAGCATCGATCTCGGCCATGTAATCCTCCTAGGAGCACATGTTGTTTTGATGAACAAATTAACCTTAATTAATTAGATTTTTAGGAATCAAACTAGAATTTTAGGGATTCACTCACTTCCAAAGACCAAAAACACTATAAAACCCATTTTCTCCGCTCTAGAGAAGTAACCTCTTCATTCTCCATTCCATTTTTCTCCACTTTATCTCTCTATTCTCTCCATCTTTTCCTCACCCTTTTTCTTTTATTTTTTTGTTTTTATTTGTATTTTGTAATGGAGATTCATATGGTATTAGTAGGCTAAATTAAATTCTTGATCAAAGAAACCTGTAAGTGATTTATGTGATTCAATTCTTAAATTCCACATTATTCATTAAAGTCTTGTATTTTTGACTGCATTATTGTTATGAGATTATTCGTTACGATTTAGATTCTTAGAATTTCTACTTATATGATTTATAACTGCATGTGCGCACTAGTTAGGTTTGAAATCATTTTCATTGATCCTATCGCCACTTAGTAAGGGGGATCACGTTAGGTGGCGAGTAGGGCCTTATCTATTGACAACTGGTGTGCCCCTATGCAATTGGGATATGAGATGGGTAGTAGTGGTTTGCAATTTCTACACGTGACAGGTGGAAAATTCAACACTAGTTAGCACTCATGATAGGCGTTCTAATAGAGCGCTAATGCTGCTAGTATGTTGAAAACCTACGACATATCTGGTGGTTTTATGGGTCTAATTAGTATGTGGTTATATCGCACGTTCCCTCCACCGATATAAGGAGAACGATTTGGTCTAAGTAATTATAAGGCTATTTCTAAGACTCGATGAAAATAACCTTTTCGAATCGATAACTAAATCATACTAATAGTGGTCTATGTGTTTTGTCGATCTCAAATTATTATTTAATTTGCTTGTTCAGTAGTATTTCTATTTTTTATTCTTGCATTTGCATTACTATTTATTAATTAGTTACTAATTTAGATTAGATTTCTTTTTAAAAATCCCTTTGATAAAACAAAGTTAACCCAATTTCTATGGGTTCGACCCTATACTAACCTTACTACATATTCAAGTAGTCGTTAAATCGGGACTATTAGTGGTGTTGTACAATGCAACATCAATCTCCTATGTGAAAACATACATTCTCGGCCATCCATTTGAATTTCTCCATATATCACTTTGGTCTCAACATCACCGGTGAGAGATACACCACACAGTTTGAAGATTTTTGAAGACATTAAATTAATTGTAGCACCCGTGTCACATAAAACCTAAAGGAACCTCTTATATCCAATCTTGCATGGGAGCACGATCTTTCTACAGCTTGTTTCGAATTGGAACTGGTAATGGAGTATGTCAGGTGGTACAACCATTTTCTCCTTGTTATCATCCATCCTTATGTGTTTGGTCCCTCATTCGGCGAGTTGCAGACTCAGTGGAGGCCCGATAGTGATACGCGCACCTCTTTGAGGAGGTTTTTCTCTCAGGGCTATCTACGGCTAGAAATCTCCCAAGTCATCCTTTATCCATGCATATGTATCGTTAAATATCCTATTCAGAACAATGGTAGAACATGTAAATAAAGTGTCAGTCGAAAAATTCATGATATGTGAAATTTTAAAATTGACTACTCTTTCTTTTTGCTTAATGGACACAAAACCCTTGATTTTTGTTATGTTGGCTTTGCATGTTAGCATAAAAGGGCCTATAAAAAAGAACGGAGAATGGCTTAGATTTTTGTGACACTGTCATGTCCATGACATTAAAGTATGCAAGGAATTTCAAATCCCATCACTAAGTGTTGGATTACTCATTTTAAAGAGATCTCCTTTCCATCAACAACATGGATTCGGTTCTTTGTCTCAATCAATTCACAAATCCCTAGAGAATTATGAGAATTTGAGTATGTCATGTTAATCGATTCTCCCAAATCGAGCATTACATTTTCCAAATAGATTCTTCCTACTGTGCAACGGATACCTACTACCTCTGAATCGACACATTTCAGCGGGATGTCGTTGTGACTTCCCTTGGGTTTGGGTTAGTCATCTAATTTGATTTCTCATAGAGCGATAGTTTTGCATACCTCATTCTTTGAGCCGGCGCTATCACAAACAATAGCGTTCACTTGCGCGCCTAGAAGGTTAATACCTGTATTAGGATTTTTGTAAGGTTTCGCGAAATCTAAGAATTTCTAAAGCTGGAATAAATGACTAATTAATGATTTTTGAATTCGATTTCATTTTTAAGAATCCAAGGTGGGAGCCACGTATGAAGAACCAAAGATCATAAGGTAAATTTATATTTTACTTTTTGTATGCCTATTGTTTGTATTATATCGTATTTATTGCAAAATAGGTTTCAAATTAATGTTTAAATGCATCGCCCAAGTGTTTCGAAGTGCGTTGGTATTTTTTCCATTTTTTGGTGACATTGGGGTAGTTTTAGGGTTTAATTTTAACTTAAAAGTTAGATATAAACTTGAAATTAATTAGAAATTGACAAATTACATAAAAGGGTACTATTTTTATATACTTAAGGAAAATAAGTGAAGCGTAAAAGGGTAATTACATACCCTTTTGATTCACAAATCAAAATCAAACCAAGGTGTTTACTCATCATTTTCATCGTGGTGTTATGAGTTTCTCTCATCTTTTTGTTGCTCATCCCATTGTGATCTCTCCCTCTGTCGCCTCTTTGCTTCATTTTTCTCTCTCTAAACTAGATTGAAATCAAAAGAGAGAATCATGACTGATGGATTGAAGATAAAGGTAAGCAAATCAAATCAAGTTTTGATTTGGGTGTGAAAATCGAATAAGGACTATGGTGATCAAATTAGAATTATGTGATTGTGTGGATTGCTATTTTGTGATGGAAAAAGTGAGGGAGAGATTGAATCAAACAACAAACAACATACAATAACTAACACACGCAACAAACACAACTCAACATCTAAAACAAGAACATACAAATGAAACTACCACCAACAATGAAAAAGAAAAAAAGTACAGTGAAAATGGGGGATAAGACGGAGGAAGGTGAGGTAGGTGAGACGAGGAAGAAGGCAACAACAAAGAAGGAAGACCTTGCTCAGAGAGGCCAAAAACCAATAGTGATGATGGTGAGTAGTCATCAAAACAAAAGGATGTTTCATTTATGGGTGAGAGGAAGGGGATGATCCCATAAACTGGGCCATACTGGGTTCGGCTCATTTGAGCCTAACTGGGCCCAGTTCAAGGGATCAAACCTCTTTCATTCAAAAAAAAAAAAAAACAGTTTAATGTACAAAATAAAATGAAAATCCCTAGAAAATAGAAAAAAATTAAGAAAAATGGGATTTGGGACCAAATAAATTAAAATTTTGGATTTCTATTGAAAATATCATAAGATCTGGGTTTTCTCAAAACTTTTTATCTAAGTTTTTGCCTCAAAAAATGTAACTATGGTCGATCAAGCCTAAAACACCATATTGGATTCCAATAAATATATGAATTGGTTTTTGAGATAAATTAATGATATATTATTGTAATTGAGACTCAAATTATAAAATTCAAAGTCTTGATAAATATTTGAAGCATTTAAAAGAGTTGTTGGGATTTTAATGGGTTTAAAGATCGACATTACTTAGAAATTGTTGAAAAATAGTACAATTGAGCCGAGGCTCATAAATTATGGATTTTTGTGATTTAATAAGATTTTTGGAACAAGGAAATCTAAGGAATTTGCGATCAAGGACTTGATTAACCAACTTGTGTTGGTTTGATAGTAAGTAAACACTATTACTTATTTTTACAATAATATGGTTTATACTTTGCATGGCGAGAAAGTGAAACTCTTGATCATGCGTTCATGAAATCCGGATAAAGTTGCCTCTACTTTGGTTGTAAGAGTGTGAGGTGCTAGAGGACTTCTACCGAGGAACACTTTTCCGTTTGCATATAATGATTGTTTATATTATTTTGTTTTAGGTTTTTAAGGTGAGCATGGGACGTGAATTACTTTGGAAACAACTTAATAATTGCATGAATTTTTTTTAACTAGGTTTGAAACTTAAATGGTTTAGTTTTATATTATTTGAGTTTTTGAAACTGTTTTAGTTTTAGTTTGAGGTTGAGAGTTGTAATTAATGATTATAAGGTTGTAGTTCAATTTCTAGTTTCAAATTAATATCATATTATGAACTGTGGGAAGTTGTGAGTCCTTTTAAGCATCTCCCTATTTTGATGTCTATTATGTTTCGGTGTCGGTAGTCCATAATCAGATGAGATGCTTCCAAAATTATTACAAAATCACGAAAAGCATTTCGTATGATTTCCCAATTTGTTCCAATTGAATAAGTCGAGAACTGAGGTTTAAATAGCAATTCCAATTTAGATTCTGAACAGTTTATGTTGGGGCATGTGCCCGAGGTCAATCTACAAAAAATATTTATCTTATAATTTTATTTAATAAAATTGATATCTTTATTTGCTATTTTATTATAAGTGATTTCTTGTTTACCTTAACCTAATAAAAGTAAGATTCATGGGTGTTTGTTAAAACATCTTATATATCCCTAGTTAGTCATTATACTGGGAACTATAACAAACTAAGACTAGTGTGAATCTTGATTGATGGTCATGTGATGATCATGCATATAGGGATATGAGTCAAGATCATGAGTACTTGTTAGGGAATATGGTACTGGACCGACCCGCTATAAGAACACCACATGGATTAAGTCATAGGTGTTACTCATGATAGGTATATTATTTACTCCTTCGACTCAAAATTATTATAGACTTCAATATTAGGAACATGGTCATTCGACACAATCAAACGTAGTTTTTAACCGGATGATTATTAAAATTATAATTAGTTACCATGTGAATAATATGTGAAGGTGTGTAATCAAGATAAAGTTTTCAATCTCGTATAGAAAGAGATATCAGTGGATCCCATAATATAATAGACCGATAATGGTCAAGTCCAAGTGAATTGAAATGTTCTTAACTTAATGATTTGTGTTAAAAGTCTAGCAAATGCAACATTGCGGGTTGAAAGCAAACAAACATGTGACCACCTAGTTGATGCATCGATCAAAACCATGAAATATCTAAATGGTCCACAGTGAGAATGAATAGGACCACATATGTCTCCCTGAATGTGTTCTAAGAAAACTGGGGATTCCACAACAATTTTACTTGGGGATGGTTTAACTATCAATTTACCTTGATAACAACTAGCACAATTATAATCACCAGCTAAAAATATTTTGTGACTCCTTAAAGGATGTCCATGCGAATTATTAATTATTCTTTACATCATCGATGATCCTGGATGACCAAGTCGGTCATGCCATAAAATGAATGTCTTTGGATCATTAATTTTCTTATTCAAGACGACATTCGTTTCGACCAGTCTTATATGAGTAAAATATAATCCAGATGATAAAGCTGAAAATTTTTCTAACACTTCTTTTTTCCTATTTGAAACCAATGTGACTTAGAGAAATTCTCTATTATTTTCGTTCACGGTTTCTATGTGATATCCATTTTGTCGAATATCTTTAAAGCTCAGTAAATTTCTTCTGGATTTTTCAGAGTATAAGGCATTGTCAACATGAATTGTTGTTCCCTCAGGCAACATAATATTTGCTCTTCTAAAGCCATTAATCAAATTGGAGATGTCAAATATTGTTTGAACATAGCCTCGGCTAAGTTCAAACTAGAGAAATATTCCTTGTTTTTAAGGATTGTGTGCGTTGTAGCACAATCAGCAAGACATATATCGCTTTTATTTGATTCATGATTTGAACATATGATTTGTTGATCCATCTGGACAAATAATATTTGGCAAATTAGAAAAGAGTCATATTTCATTGATAAAAAATCATAATATTTTTGCGTTTGATTTTGAAGGCATGATAAAAGTCACGAAAATTTTCGGGTATATATATGACAATATTTAGGCAAAATAATGTTTCATATATGACCAAAAAATGGTCACAATTATGAGCGCTAACTGTCAATAATTATTTACCCTTTGTAGTGGTGCACCACTTTTGTTTCAATTTTTTGTTGGAATTGTCAATCGACCTTTATCTTATATTTTCACCTTTTCCACGTCCATAAACTTATTATTGCGATCATGATCATTATATGCAACATTTGCTTCTTAATTTGAAGCTGAACTAATTGGACGAGATCGGTATTATATTTATAATATCTCATTATTTTACTAAGCTACCATGAGACAAGAAATCAATCTTTAATATTTATTGGATTGACGTGCGCACTCGATATTTGTTGCAGCAATAAATCGAGGCGGGCCACGTGACCTTCTTTTTATTGTCTCATCAGTCATTTCCGCATAGCCTCAACATAGAGGTAATTAAAATTGCGGAATTATAATTAATATTTGACTGATTAAATTTTGTAGCTTGAGACTCAACCGCTCATTTTGAGCTTTTAGAGCATTACCTTTTTTTTGTATTTATATATTTATAACTCCATAGGGTGAAAATATATATGAAATATTCACTTTTCAAATCTCTAAAGAGATATTGACAAATGTTTGTGTACAACATACAGACTTGCATAGATGCAAGCTTTATTCATAATTTGTAATATCTAATTATCATGACAAGAATTATAATAAGGTAACAAATTCAACTATGGTTGATTAATATTTTGAAAGTAAATATAATATAAAATGATTTTCTCTTTTCTTTTATGTAAAAAAAAAAACATAACATATGATTAAGTATATGTTCACAACTTGATTTATTAATAATCAAATGTACTATTCGTATGAGTTGGTGGGACAACCTCCAAGTTGGGTGGTGAGACAAAGTCTGCTTAAATGTCATGCCTCCTCGAACGGGATAACCCGTCTCCCTTTCAATGTTTAGCTTTACCAGGAACAAAGCTTACCCACTATCAACTCAAACTTATAGCATGATTTGTATTATAAAATCAAGAATAGAACAATAACTAATCGTTTGTAGTTTCAAGAAAAAACTAGTTATGTCACATATTGACTTTTGATTTATGATGTAGAAGATCGTACAAGACGCAACTACAGAGCATACTTTCGCAATCGGAAACATTATAATGTATAGTATATGAATAAAGTATGCATATAGAAGTGATGCATATAATAAAAGGAAGCAACCATGATAATATAGAAGTACATTGAACTTATTTAAATAACAAAAGTTATACCTTCCTAGCTTTGTCTCCTTAACAAGCCTTCTTGAACTTCAAGATCTCCTTAATGCTAGAGCAAGCTCGTGCTGATAACGTGTTGTAAATTGAATTGAAACTTGCTAAGAATTAGAGAAAGAAATAGAAGACTAAGAACTTCTACTACTACAAACTACTATTACAAAGGAGAAGAAAAGAAATGAAATAATTGGAATGAGAAGTTTTCATTCAACTTGGTGTGTGTATTACAATGGGGTTGACACCCTTTATATAAGCCATTTGGTGGTGATGATAATTGTACTTATACAATGTGTACAAGTTATACATACACCACAAGTCATACAACACATCACAAGCAACATAGACAATACATGGAAGAGTTGGTGTACATTGGAGAAGATTACAAGTTACATGACAATACATGAATAAGTGATTATACATTGAAGTTGAATACAAGTTATGTAGAGTTTACAAGTTACATTCAATGTAAAAGCCATTTTTGATGTTACAATTCAATGTGAGAGTCATATTTGACAATGTAATCATTCATAAGCTTGATTAAAAGGTCATCCAATTTACAACAGTTTTAACATTTTCTATATTTATTTGACTTGATAACTTAAAATTTATACTTAAATATTAAAAGAATTAACTTATCTTGCGAAAATTCAAATTTCTAAGTGTACATGAATATAATAGATGAATTAGTGTTATAAAAATGTTGAAGCCGTCTAAATATATATATTTATATTGTAATGTGGATAAAGGTTAATTGGACCGAATTGTAGACTGAATCCGCGGATTAAGGTGTACAATCCACAATCCAGTCCAATCTGTGCGGATTGCAACTTTTGCAATCCAAAAGTTGCAATCCAATCCAATTTAACAAACTTAAATTATAAATCAATTAGAGCTAAATAAACTGGATCAAATTGGATCCGAAAGTTCACCGATTTCATGAACACCCCTGCTATAAATATTTATAAAAGGGTGAGCAACCCCGTTAAAATGTACTACGAGATGTTAAAGGGGAAGTTCCTCTGATGGTTCAATCAAGTCTCTTGCATTCATCGACAATATACACAAGCTATGTGGAAGGAAGAAATAAACCAAAAGGAATATCAGGACTCCGAGGTCTGCCTCTTCGCCAATTGCCGGTTGAGGAGGGTTTCTCCAGTATACCTGAATTGCGCACCAGAGGCAGTATAGGCTTGCTATGATGAGAATAAGTTGCAAAGATTGATTTATTTGTCTCTCATAATTGGCCTTTGAGGGCTTCACTCTGCAAATGAAAATAATCAAACCATCTGCTCACAAATGATAAGGAAAAAGGCGCAATTTTTGTTTTACCTAAAATGCTTAATAAGTTAAAATCAATTGCACTTAATCGAGCACAATGGAAGAGTTTGATCCATGTAGTCGACCCTAATTAATTTGGGCCTGAGGCTATAAGTTTAAACACATTCCTATAGAATTGGCATGAGCAAATACAACTAATATAAGAACAAAAGTGCAACTTGACATTGGAGAGAGAAATCATATTATTATTATTATTATTATGAATGAGCAAGTGAAATGATGTACTTGAGAAAATCAGCACCTGTTGATATAAATGAAGCCCCCAATCAAGCAAGTGCACAAGAATCCAACAACAAGAACAGCGTCGGGGTTGATTGGAGCACGATTTCTCCACCAGCCTGTGCTCAATATCCACAGATATGTTGAAGATCGACCATTTTCCTGTAGGTTAAAAGAGATGTGACTGTAAACAATTCTAAACATAAGAAATATGGATAAAAAAGAGGACTGCCGTCAGAAGCTTTTAATCTCCTAAAATCATCAAACCCTTATCACCTTAACGAGCCTTCAAACTTTCGGCACTTGTATGATGGCTACAAGGTGCTCTTTTATAGGCTTAATGGAGAACTATTGAGTTTCCAACATTAATACCAATTTTTATCAAATTGGTAATGTACGTTAATGAAGCTCAAAAGACTTTAGGCCAATAAGTAACACAATTTCTTTGTTTTATAATTTAATAGCTTATTATGAGACACATTATGGTCTTACAGTGACATGGTCAGCCTGGATCATAACTTTAGATGAAAAAGCAAAGCAAAAAATTTAATGCTTTTAACTAGCCAATCCTAATTCTTTGGGAAGTTAGATTTGGCAATGAGTTGCGGCGAAAGCTCCAAACACTTCCTTTTCAAGATCTATATATTAAGAAACTACAGAACACCTTAGTTTCTCTTCCACAAGTGGTGAAATATATATATATATCTTCCTTATGAATTTTTTAATGAGTAGTTAACCAACCTTTTTTTTTTTTACAAAAATATTTGAATCCAATCTTTCTAAATTACCCCACCTTCTCATGTCCCCCTTCATCTAACCCACCCCGCTGCCCAACTCTAATATTTCATTTCCTTCTCTCATCGTCTTTCGCTTTCGATACATCGGGTTTGTCACTACCACCACCATCTCGCTCCATCCCCTCCAACATTCAATTTATGGTCTTTGGAGTCATCGTTGCCGTTGTGGGGCTGTTCTAAATCCCCAACATGAGGGTAATTTGAGAAGATTGCATTATTTTAAATGATAGGTATATCAACTTTAAAAATAAAAAAGGTGGGTGAGCTTATCAACATGGGTTGTTACAACATTGATAGGGTGCTGTTGAACTTGACTCTTTTTTTTTTTTAATTCCGGACAGTTTAACACAAAGTCACTGCATGATTATGTGAGTAAATCTGATTCACAAGCACCTTGCATCACTGACAACAGGTATGGAACTAGCTTCCAAGCAGTTATTGCCTAAGATGTTCGGAGGAGACAACTTCCATATTCTATTGATTGCATTCCAATTTAACATTAGTTAAACTATGAACTATACCAATCTCAGACATTCAGGAACTGAAGTCAGCAAGTACTACTGCATTCACAGGCCCAATGAAAAGCTCAAACATGCAAGCCAGAAAGCTTTACATTAAATACTAACAAAGCATATAACGCATAGCATATTATTCTAAAATAAAAATAATCGTCACCTCAAATAAGTGGTCCAAGAAAAAATGAGACAGAGACCCGGCAGACACCAAGAGGAGGCACTGCAATCTACTAAGAGGAACCTGCACCAAAAAAAACCAAAAGAAAGAGCCTTAATTATTCAAACATAAGATGCATCAATAAGCACCCTTTCATCAAGAAAAGTGAGTGACTATACGAACGCCCAATCATTGGCACAAATGAGATGCATTAGCAAGCACTCTTGATGACCATTTCACCAAGAAGATCAAAACTCAATCCCAAATTATTCAAACATAAAGTCAGATCCTTTAGTACCCCAATCAGCTAATACATATTACTGAAAACTGAAACAAATTCAACAACAACAAAATCCCAAAACACGCATCATCGAAACCACATAAACCTCAATTTTCAAAAATTCAAACTCTACAAGCACCCCATGTAAACAACAACAAAACCGCAATCCCAAATTAGTTAGGGTCGGCTATATGGATCAAATTCAAAGAAACTCAATAGACCTCTCAGCATCACAATCATCAACTACAACTACAACATAGCCTCGATCCCAAATTGGACGTGTACTACATGGATCAAACTCTTTCATTGCACTCAACTTAGTGCAATTGATGGTGTACTTTCCAAATCATTTAAATCCCTCCTCATTAATAGGTCCCAAGTTAAGCTTCGGTCTGCCCCTACCTCGCCGAATTTCTTTAGTTTCTATTGAGACTACAACAACAACAACAACAACAACAACATAGCATCAGTCCCAAATTAACTAGGGTCGGCTACATGGATCAAACTTTTCCATTGTACTCGATTAAGTGCAATTGATGGTGAGCTTTGCAAACCATTCAAATCCCTCCTAATTAATGCATCCCATGTTAATTTTGGTCTACCCCTACCTCGTCGAATTTCTACAATTTCTATTGAGTCAAGTTTTCTAGTTTGAGCATTTGTAGGCCATCTTTGCAGGTGACCAAATCATCGCAACCACCCTTCCCTAATCTTTGTATCAATTAGTGCTACTCCTACTTGTCTTTGAATTTCTATATTTCTTATTCTATCTTTACGAGTTTTACAACACATCCACCTAAGCATCCTCATTTCTGTAATGTTAATTTTATGTAATTGTTGTTGCTTTACCGCCCAACATTCACTTCCATAGAGTATAGCTGGCTTAATTGCAGTCCTATAAAATTTTCGTTTTAACTTCGTAGGAACATTTCGATAACAAATCACCCCTGTTGCACTCCGCCATTTTTTCTATCCAGCTTGAATTCTATGTGTGACATCATTCTCAATGTTGTCATCATTTTGTACGATTGATCCTAAGTATCTAAAGTGGTTTACCTTAGGAATTTATATTTCCCCTAATTTTATCACTCCGTCATCTCGATGTCTAGTGTTTCTAAACTCACAGTTCATATATTCGGTTTTCGTCCTACTCAACTTAAAGCCTTTAGATTCTAATGTATTCCTCAAGAGTTCTAATTTCCTATTCACTCCATCTTTAGTTTCATCCACTAAGACAATATCATCTGCAAATAGCATACACCATGGTATATCCTCTTAAATATGTCTAGTTAGTTCATCCATAACTAAAGTAAATAGATATGGGCTTAAAGTCGATCCTTGATGTTTAGTTTCTATTGAGACTAATACATAAAAACAAAAATCTCAAAACCCCATTACCTCAACAGCATCAAAACACCAATCAACAACAAAACCCATGAATTTGAACCATAAACACATAAGGGTAGCTCAAACTCACCCCAGAAGGAGATTCGAGAAGGCCCTTTTGAAGGGCCACGCGAGAGACCCAACTGTAGAACAAGCACAAGGGCACCCCCAAAATGAAGACATAGTAAAAGGGGTGGTGCACAGATTCCATGACAACAGACCCAAGTCTCTGGCCGAACCCAAGAGTGGACATGAGCCACTCTGAGAAGGAGCCCAGATCGGGACCCAAGAAGGCGTTGGCGGCGTAGACGACGCAGTGGTGAGGAGTGAATCGAACGTTGGAGAGACCCATCAGACCCACTCCTAATCCGAGTGCATACATCATGTGCGCTCCGGGTCCTGGCATGATGGGATCAACTTAGATAAAGCAAAATTCAGTCACCGATTGTATCTTCTCCTCCACATCATTTTGAGCTCCCCCTGTAGACGGAGGGTGATGGTCAAGGTTGTTTTCCACCAAAAGACTTTAACCTTCTCTTTCTTTCTTTTTTTTTTTTTTTTTTTTTTTGTGAAAACTTATTTGTTTTTCGGTCTAACTTTTTCTGGTCCGGCTTCGGCTTAAAAAAAGCTTAGTTTAGGCCCAACCCACTACATATATGCCGAGCTATATATAAGATCAAATTCGACTCGTGTAAAAAATATAAAGCCTAAATCTTACCCAACACGTTCATATATAATTTTTTTATATTAAAAATCTAAAAAACAAGTTATTTATTCATTTTATAATTTTTCATTGACTAAACACCATTTTGTATTTTTATGTATATATTATAAGTATTATATTATGCAAAAAAAAATTGATGTAGCTAAAAATGGTAAATATTATAGAATATGTACATTAAGTCTTACGACCAAATCTCATATAAAATCATATATATTTTAAAATATATAAGTTCTCAACTTAAATTTGGGCTGAGTGCGGGCTAAGCTTGGACTTTTTTAATTTGGCCTACACTCGATCCACTTTAAAAGCGTGTGGCGGGCCCGAGCCCCGAGGCCACCAAGTGAGCTGCTACGCAGGTCTCGCGGCCTTGCTTATGTTCGTGCCACGTCAGCATTCTCAATGTGTGCGCTAACCTTTCTTATTTCGTTACGAGATTTACATGTTTTTAGTTCGAATTAACCGTTTACAAAATGTGGCTTGTGTTTTACAAAGTTGCAATTAGATAACCAGTAATTTAAAACGGAAGTCTTTAAGTAAGAATAAGCATAAATTTTTATTAACTTTCAAGTCATATATAGCATCAGTCGTATTGTGGAAAACCCGAAATAGAGGACATTGTATATTGGGCGATAAAGTAAATATATACAAGTATGTCTCACAAGTCTCCCATAAACCTTAAATATATAACAAAATATGTAAATAAAACACCTACAATTAGTGTGCCAAATAATGGCGAACTCAAAGATAGTTGCTAAAAATTTTCTTACTCTTTCTCGTAGAAGGATCTGCACTAAGTAATCATAACAAAATAGATGACATGTCCAGTGAGTAAAACCTAAGGAAATTCAATGACCATTCATATGATAAAGTAAATGAAATGCAATAAATATTGTTAAATAAACATATGGAATGTAAACGGACAATTGTAAGTGGACCATTGTAAATAACAATAAAATGCAAATGTGCATGCCTATCCCGGTCAGACTAGACCATATTTCGGATTCCCTCCTCAGGGTCCCTTGAGTGGGTGCGCCCAATTGGCCCATCACTTGGTCCTCTTAGTGGTTGGCGTAAACCCACGGCGTACCTGTGACAACCCCTCCTCAAATTAGGGCACCGCTCAGCCTAATCCCGTCATTAAGTCCTAACCTCGCCATGTAGAACTTAACAAGTAATTAGTCAGCCTTCCCAAAATATTTATTCTTACTTATTAATTTTTCAAATAATTATTTTCTTATCTTATGTCAATAAATAAATCTGTGTTAACTAAAATTTACCAATTTAAAGTTTATTAAATTTACCAATTTAAAGTTTATTCAGTGGAAGTTAACAATTTTGCAGAAGCTTTTAACATAATACATAGATTTGTGAAAAACCAAGAAGTAAAGATCACATACGTACATATATAATGAAACTACGATAAAATATATCAACATGTATCTGGTAAGGGTATTATATCTCAACCCATAATATATACAACCCCAAAAGTATGTGGAAGACATATAAAAGTCATACAACAAAATTGAAACCTACAAAATCCGGTGTAGCAACACTCTATTTGCTCGGAGAAAGTCGTCGATCTTCTCTTTGCCTGGGGCTGCTACTCGATGGATCTACATTCATCGTCATAAAAAAAATGGTGAGTACGGGAAAATAGAAAGTAACACTGAGATATATTTGTTCACATTTCCAAATATACAACAAGTATCTGAAAGCATAATAAAAATAACTATGCTGAAAGGAAATCATGCTATAAGATACTCCAGTTAAATAAAATGAAACAGGCACTCGGCTAAGTAGTAATGATCTAGGGCCGGTAGGCCGGAAGTCCTATCCCAATGCCTTTTCCATTAGGTAAGGATGGAGTTGAGCTTTATATCTCTGTGAAGGTTGGAAGTGTACTCTACGCTTTTATAATTAATCCCAAGTGTCAGTCACTTGCGATGTATACTTGCCAACAACCCCGAGTCCCGTACCTCGTGATGTCGCCCAAGTTATATTTGCCAACAACACCGATCCCATACCCCGTTATGTCACCCAAGTTAGTGAAGAGATCCCGATCACCCCAAAAGTCTAGTTCGTGTACCTCTATCATATCATGTTCCTAGATACAATAACTACTTTCATAATTTAAGAGATAACATGGTTTAAGAATCCAACAAAGCAATTGCATATCTAATGCACAATGGAAAATAGATTTACAATACTATATAAGACCTACCTAATAGCATGCTATTTCATTTGACCACATATATTACAATCAAGAAAAATGACATAACACATGATTTGGAGTCAACGAAACCATTTAACCAATGATATATACCATGATAGCAAACTCATAAAATGAGAGAGGAAATAATTCATGGTATATAAAGTACAATATGCAACTCAGTCCAAATGATTGGAAATGATAACAAAATAGGGATGAAATGTAAATAAATATCTCAATCAGTTTACTTACAATCCACACAAATGTCCCAGCTATTCTGGTCTCTCGACACATCAAAACTCGTATCCGAACCCCTAAGACTCTTCCCTAGGTTCTTAATATTATTTAACATGTTTTTGAGTTTATTTAGACCATTATTTAGGGTATTAGACTTGATTGTGGTGTTTTAGTAAATTTAAGAAATTATAGATTTTTATGCTATCATAGCATATAGTGCTGGGTAACTTGATTTAGCACGCTAGTGACCTCATTAGCGCACTACCGAGTTTCTCTAGCACGCTATACAAAGTTAGCGCGCTAGCTGACCTACCTAGCATGTAATGTGCAAGAAAACCCAAAACTTAGCAATTATAATTTTGAGTTCTCTCCATACATAGGCTTCACCAACAACTTGAAAACACTCATACACACCTCCAGAGCCCCAAAACATCAGCAACAACATAAAAACAACCATACATATTATCTAATTCACCAAATTAACTAAGTTGTTAGTGTAAGTGAATTACCAAGTTTATGAATTCCTAGCTTAATCAATTATTCACCAACTCTTCTAAAATCTTGTTGATCTATTCTTCTCCACCAAGATTTCTTTTGTCCAACAAGTTTTCTAAGTGTCTAAGCTACAGAAGTGAAATGTTCGGTTTGCATGTGTTGATCAATCAATATTATGTATTAAGATTAGGTTGATTGTTAACCATTAATCTTCATATACATACGTATCTCAAGACTAATCTAATGGCCTACACATTTCCATATTTCCCACTAACTTTCCATTATCTTAATCTAGTTAACACCAATCTCACATTAAATTGGTTTCTAGATGTGTCAATACGTATCTCGAGAATCATCGCATGACTATTATTTGAAATTGCTAACTTAGCTTACATCTAACATAAATCAACTATAGCGAAATCATTTCAACTATATAAGCTATACTAAACTTAAAATGAACTTACCAAATCACTTTATACCGCGATTCCATACTGGCTTGCATCTCAAAGCATGTCTCCGCTCAGGTCTCGATACCTATACATAAGTAGGAGTGACTTAATAGTTTACACATATATATAAAATATACTAGGCATATACCATAACAAATATAACATATACCTTGGCCACATTGCCTCAGCCACGGAAGTATCTCCATGCGGGTCCTACGAAATTAAACTTGGATTAGGATTTCAAACTGTGACAAATCTTCCCAACTAATGAAAATTTCATCTTCGAAATTAAACATAGGTTAAAGTTATATTTGACTCGAAAAGGTATAGAAATCTCTTTCGCATTCCCATTCCGAAGTGAGTTCCGAGTAACCATGAAACTGCTACTTGACTAACACCTTCGAGATAGAATTACCTCTCAATTGTTGCACCCTATGATCTAAGATCTGCATAGGCTGCTCTTCATAAGATACATCATCGCTCAGATCAATCTGGCTAAAGTCAATTGTCTTTAGTATATCTTCCTTCAAATTAGCTAGTCAAAGCATAGAAATATAGAAAACTCTATGAATATCCGACATCTATTGAGTTAGCTCAAGCTCATAAGCAGCCTTCCCGCCTTGCTTTTTGATCTTGAAAGGCCCAATGAATCTCGATGTCAACTTGCCTTTCAAACCAAATCAGTGAAGACCCTTTCGAGGAGAAACTTTTAAATACATAAAGGTTCCCTCACCATACGTGAGATTTATGTGATACATGTATGCATACTTCTTTTTCCTCTCCTGGGCTCCTTTAAGCCTATGGAGAATCTTACCTTACCAACTCACGGTCCTCTAGCTCAGCCCAATAAGATAGTAAGCAACATGGTCTGCCATATGAAGCCTTAAATAGCACCATCTCAATGCTAGCCCGATAACTGTTATTGTATGCAAACTCACATAATGGTAGGTACTCCTCACATGATCTGCCAAACTCAAGTACATAAGCCCGAAGCATATCTTCGAGAGTCTGAATTAACCTCTCAGTCTGCCCACCAGTTAGAGGGTGAAAAATTGTTCTAAACTGCAGGCGCATGCCATACTACTACTGCATACTCCGCCACATCTTGGACGTATACATAACATCCCTGTCTAATGTAATAGTTAATGGTACACCATGCAACCTAATACTCTTCCTCTCGAACAAAATACTCAACTGGCCAAATGGATAGTGAGCTGCAATTAGTATGAAATGGTACATTTCGTCAATCTGTCCTTAATCACCTAGATAAAATTGTGATCTTCTAACAAAGTCCATGGCTGTGTCTTCCTACTTTCATCATGGAATAGGAAGCGGCTATAATAATCCTCCAAGTCTACGATGCTCAGCCTTCACCTGCTGGTAGATCCTACAGTTCCTGATAAACTCCAACACTCCCTGTGTATAAACTGTCTATAAATTCATCTATGCACAAATCATCGCCCGAGTGTCACAAATCATCACCCGAGTGTCAGTAGGAATATCTGATTGACTCATCGTCACTGCTGCCTCGAGTAATCCATACTTTACATCATATGTCATTTAACAACCTCGACATCTCTAGTCGCTATTCTACTTAGCGCATTAGCAACTATGCTAGCTTTTCTTAGGTGATACTTCAGAGAAAAGTCATAGTCCATCAGAAAATCCAACCATCTGTGCTATCTCATATTCAACTTTTTCTGTGTGAAGAGGTATTTCACACTCTTATGATCACTATAGAGTGTGAACATTTCTCCACACAGATAATGTCTCCAAATCTTTAAAGCAAATACCATTGATGTCAACTCTAAGTCATGATTGGGATAATTCTTCTTATGTATCTTTAGTTGTCTGGAACATAAGCCACTGTTCCTCTATCCTGCACCAACATATAACCTAGACCCATATAAGAAGCATTTGTATATACCTAGAATCCTTGTCTAGCCTCTAGCAATACCAACACTAGTGCGGTAGTCAACAACCTCTTCGGCTGAGCAAATACCTCATTGCATTCCTTAGACCAATCAAATCTAATGTATTTCTAGGTCAATCTGGTAATCGGTTAAACGATCATTAAGAAATCCTTCATGAATCTATGATAATATCCTGCTAATCCCAAAAAAACTCTTAATCTCCGTGACTGACGTCGGTGCTGGTCAATCCACAATAGCCTGAATCTTGGCTAGATCTACAATAATACATTCTTCTGCAACAACATGTCCCAAAACTTGACTTTTGTTAGCCAAAATTCGTACTTACTGAACTTGGCATATATTTTGTTCTCCCTCAAAGTCTATAATGTCTCCCTTAGGTGCTGCCATGATCCGCTTGAGTCTTTGAATATATCAATATATCATCGATGAAAACTATCACAAAATAGTCAAGAAATGGTCTCGTCACCCGATGAATCAAATTTAAAAAACATGGCAGGAGAATTAGTTAAACCAAACAACATAACTATAAACTGATGTGTCTATATCTCATACTAAACGCTGTCTCGAACCTATCCTCATCCCTGATCCTAAGCTGATAATACCCTGATTGTAGGTCTATCTTGGAGAAAGACTACACTCATCTCAACTAATCAAATAAATTATCAATTCGTGGCAATGGATACTCGTTCCTGACTTTGACCTTGTTCAATTATCTATAGTCGATACATATCCTTAAAATACCATCATTTTTTTCACAAACAAGACTGGTGCTTCCTATGGTGATAGAAGGTGTAATGAGTCATGTCTATCCTAAATCCTGTAATTGACTCTTCAACTCCTCTAACTCTTTTAGAGACATGCGGTATTGAGGTATAGAAATAGGCCTGGTGCCTGGTGCCAACTCAATGATGAAGTCTACCCCTCTCGGTGGTAGTAAACCAAGTAAGTCCTTTAGAAACACGTATGGAAACTCATACACAACTGGAATCTCCTTAAGTCTCGATCCCTGACTCTCTAGTTCCCTCGGCTCTCGCTATTCTATTACTATATGTGAACATCAGACACCCTAGAATCTTAAATATCACTATCTTACTAAAACAGTTGATATGAGCGTGATATGATGTAAGCCAATCCATCCCTATCAACGTGTCGAAGTCTAAGAACTTGAGCACTCTGAAGTCTGCAGGTAACTCTACCCTGCTTATCTCTACTAGGCATCCCTCAATAAGATAATTAGGGTAAACCTTATTCCCAGCTGGGGTACTCAAAATCGAATGTACGCTAACTCTAACCGGTGTCAACCTTATGATGCCTATCATGTAACAAAAAATGAAAGATACTATAGAACACAAATCAAACATAACATATAAATCTTTACTACAATAGAGCCCATACCCTTAATGAGTCTTTATGTGACATATTTATCAGACTATTCTATTATATGTACACCTTCTCGACTCTGTGGTGGAATCACGACTGCGGACCGTCGACAATCTCTAATCACATGTCCAATCTAACCATATCCAAAGCAAGTAATCGGCCTACGCTGACTCTGTGTCTAATCTTAGGCCCGTGCTTATCTCAGTCCATGTCGAGAAACATCTCGACCTCTACCTCTGCCTCTGCTTCGACCTCTACGACCCTGGTGCTACTAACGTGGTGTTAGCGGTGCTGGTAGAGCTGGTAAAGTAGTTTGAGCTGGTAACACAAGTCTGATTGGCGGTGGCAAGGGAGGTTTACCAACTACACTCTACAATGGAGTAGGGGATAATCCATAGGGTACAACTGCTATAGATATCCTTAACCCTTGATAACCTCCCTTCCATCTCATTGGTCCCCTACCCCTCTGTCTCATCCTCTCAAAATCTACAACCTAATCTAGTGTCAATGCTTGTCCTAGTGGTGTCCCATTGACAACTCTAGTTAGATAATAGGTCTCGTGAGAAAGTACACATTCATAAATTTAGCCCAAATTCCTTACACTTAAACTGACAACATAAAGTCCTATATCGGGCCTCACTCCATCTCCAAAGTGGTACACATACTCCAAATCATCTCTCACTAAATTTCTAGCAAACTACCTCGGATAACCATGTTTGTCTCTATAGCTCATCACCAACTCATCAGCTCCCTATCTCAAGTTCATGAACTCCTTCCTCAACCTCTTCATTACTATAGGTAGGAAGTATTGTTGATAAAATCTCTTTTTAAAGGCATCTTTAGACTTAAACTCACCTTTAGAAGCTATCATCATACGCCACCAAACATCAGCATCTTTCTGTAGCGTATATGAAGAAATCTCTACCTGAAGTATATCCCCAATCCTCAAGACTCTATGTAACTTCTCTTGAGACAAAACCCACTTCTCGATATTTTCAAAGTCTCACTAATCATCAAAGTAAATTGGCTTCAGTCTGATGAAATCTTTCACCAATTGAACCTTTGCTGATGAGCTTGAATATGTAGGTGTGAAAGATGGCATATAAACTGTCTTTATGGCTTGTGCTGTTATTATCGGTACAGTCTGCACTACCGAAATGGCTGTTGTTGGTAATGTGGGAGTAATAGTAATAGTAGAAAGGGCCAATGTCCTTGTTGGTGGAGGAAAATGTGATGTCATCATGGAAATGAAATCTGCTAATTATTGTCCTTGAGCAACTACTCGGTTAGATATCTTTTGAAAATCTTCAGTAGATGGAATAAGAGGTTGGCTGCCACTAGCACCTGCATCCTTGCTATCGCGTGAATCAACCATCGGTGTCTGTAAGTTGATAGCGAATGCTAATCAACTCCGACATAGATAACGCATATATATACATATAAAAACTAACATGTACATATAATATATCCCCATCTCTCTTTAACTCAATTCCTAAATAATAGTTTCTAGGTAAGGATCATCTAGTTTCCACATCTAAGATCTATATCTTTTGTTTAAATTATTCTTGTTACTTATTAGAAATGTTAGCCTTTGCTACCAACTATAACTTTGACATCTCATTGTAGAATAACTACATTCCATTACCTAAGCTCTATAAACTTAGGCTCTATAGTCCAAAGCTTTACAAACCTAGGCTCTAATACCTCTTATGATGACACCTTCTCAAATTAGAGCTTTGCTCGGCCTAATCCCGTCATTAACCCCTGACCTCACCATGTAGGACTTAATAAGGAATTAGTCATCCTTTCCAAAACCCTTCTTCTACTTGTTAATTTTCCAAATAATTATTTTCTTATCTTATGTCAATTATTAAATTAAAGTTAACTAAAATTTACTAATTTAAAGTTTATTCAATGGAAGTCTTAACAATTTAGCAGAAGCTTTTTACGTGATACCAACATTTTTGGAAAACCAGGAAGTAAAGATCACATGCATACATATATAATGAAACGAAAATAAAATATATCAACAAGTATCTGGTAAGGGTACTATATCTCAACCCATAATATATAAAACTTCGAAAGTATGTGAAAGACATATAAAATTCATACAACAAAAATATAACCTACAAAATCCAGTGTAGCAGCACTCTAATCGGCTTAGAGGTAGTCGCCGATCTTCTTTTGCCTGATCTGCTACTCTTTGGATCTGCACCCGCTGTCATAAAAAGGACGGTGAGTACAGGAAAGTAGAAAGTAACATAGAGAGACATTTGTTCACATTTCCAAATATACTACAAGACTGAAAGCATAATAAAAGAAGCTATGCTGAAAGGAAATCATGGTGTAAGATACTCATGCTAAACAAAATGAAACAGACACCCGGCTACGTAGTAATGATCTAAGGCTCGTCAGCCAGGAGTCCTATCCCAATGCTTTTTCCACTATGTAAGGATGGAGCTTAGGTCTACATCTCTGTGAAGGTCAGAGCTGTGCTCTATGCCTTTATAATTAATCACAAGTGCTAGTCACCTGCGATATATACTTGCTAACAACCTCGGGTCCCATACCCCTTGATGTCACGTAAGTTAGTGGAGAGATCCCGATCACCCCAGAAGCCTAGTAACCCTCTTATGTCGCACACCTCTATCATATCATGGGTCCTAGATATAAGAACTACTTTCATATTTCAAGAGATAACGTGGTTTAAGAATCCAATAAAGCTATTGCATATCTAATGCACAATGGAAAATAGATTTACAATACTGTGTAACACTTATGTAATAACATGCTATTTCATTTGACCATATATATTACAATAAAAAATGACATAGCACATGATTTGGAGTCAATGAAACCATTTAACTAATAATCTATACCATGATAGCAAACTCATTAAATGAGAGAGGAAATAAGTCATGACATATAGAATATAATAGACAACTCAATCCAAATGACTAGAAAGGATAAAAAAATAAGGTTGAAATGTAAACAAATATCTCAATCAATTCACTTATAATCTAAGCATATTTTTTTGTTATTCCGGCCTTTCAACACCTCAAAACTCGTATCTGAACCTCTGTGACTCTTCCCTAGATTCTCGATATCATTTAATGTGTTTTTGAGTATGTTTAGACCTTTACTTAGGGTATTAGACTTGTTTATAATGTTAAAGTTAATTTAAGAAATTGTAGATTTTTATGTTGTCATTGCACCTAACGTGTTGGGTAACTTGATTAGCGTGATACCAAGCTTCTATATACAAAGTTAGCGCGCTAGCCGACTTACCTAGCGCACTTTGCACAAGAAAACCCATAATTCTGCACTTAGAATTCTGAGTTCTTTCTATACATAGGCTTCACCAACACCTTGAAAAATCTCATACACACCTCCAAAACCCTAAGACATCAACAACAACATGAAAACAACCATACATACTTTTGAGGTATGTGTCGTAGGCCAATTCTATAAATGTTGGTTAACTACTAAAAGTAGATACGTGTTTCTTTTTATAATAGTATCCATGGATAATTAATGTATTATTATAAATGTCCCTAGTCAGTTATTATTGTGGGAACAATAATAAATTAAGACTAGTATGAGTCTTATTTGATAATCATGTGATGATTATGCATATACGAATACGAATCAAGATTATGGGTATCTGGTTGGAACAGGTGCTGGACCGACCCGCTATGAGAACACTACATGGTCAATTTCATAAGTGATTCTCATGAGAGTTATATCATTTAGTACTTTGACTTGAGAACACTAGAGACTCCAACATTAGGAGCACAATGATTTGAGACAATCAACCGTTGTCTTTAACCGGATGATTATACAGATTGTAATTGGTCATTGTTCGACTAATGTGTGGATATTGTGTGATCAAGATGGAATTTGTCACTCTCTTTTAGGGAGAAATATCTACTGGGCCCCTCGATATGTTAGAATGATAAATGAACATGTCTAGTGAATTGACTGGATCAATATCACTTGACAATTTCAGTCTACTTGGGGATCGAGACTGGTAGATTGAACTATAAGGGTGACATTCGATGTCTTATGTTCAATCAAAACAAAAGGATATGATATACACTGTCTATTAGGTTGTATTGATTTATTGATCTTCATGCTATTTGGGTAGTCATAATGCCTTGCTAGAGACTTCTTATGACTTGTGTACCAAAATGGTTTTGGTTCACTACCAACGTTGTATGAACCTGTTAAGTCACACACAAAGAACGGATTTGTGGGATTTAATATTATCTAAGTTGATGAGTTTTATTTGATAAAATTCATTTTGAAGATTCTCATTAAATGTCCTAGTTTGATTAGAATTCAAGATTCTCATACATTTCTAGTGTGACTAGAAATTTGTCTCTTAGTAAATCATATTTTGAATAAGACTCTAATTGGAATTATAGTATGACTTTAATTCTTATTTGAGTTTTAGATATTACAACTCTTATTGGATTAGTAATTTTAGATTCTCTATGACTCCATCCTTTTTAGAGTTGGACTTTATCTAGGACTCTATTTGGAGTGTGACTAGGAGATAGAGTTCTTTTACAACTCGACCTAGTGTCCTATAAATAAGACATTAGGGACACAGTTGTTGGAGTGAATTCCCGAGAGAGATTTTTCTTAGAGAATTTTTGTGAGAATTTTTGTCCTAGGATTTTTGTGGCTAGCACTCTAGATTGTGATCGTCCGTTCGTATGTGGATTTCTGATAGAGGACGTTCATATCTCGTAGCGTCTGAAAGGAATCGATCAATACCAAACAAGTCAGATATGGAGTTATTCTTGATAAGGTACAATTTTTAATGGAATCAATAGGATCTTGGTTCGGGGATGTTTGAAAAGGTTTCAAAAACTTTTGCTGCGCATGATCCCTGAAACCCAACACATATCATCTAATTCACTAAATTAACTAAGTTGTTAGTGTAAGTGAATTACATAGTTTATGAACTCCTAACTTGATCAATTCTTCACCAACCCTTCCAAAACCTTGTTGATCTTTTCTTCTCTAGCAAGATTTATCTTCTCCTACAAGTTTTCTAAGTTTCTAAACTATAGAAATGAAATGTTTGGTTTGCATGTGTTATCAGTCAATCTTTGTATTAAGATAAGGATGATTGTTAGCCATTCATCTTCATACACATACGTATCCCGAGACTAATTTAATTGCCAACAAATTGACACATTTCCCTCTAACTCGCCAGTATCTCAATCTAGTTAACACCGATCTCACGCTCAATTAATTTCTAGATTTGTCAATGCGTATCTCGAGAATCATCATATGAATATTTTTTAAATTGCTAATTAAGGTTACATTTAACATAAAATCAACTATAGCAACAATATTTAAACTATATAAACTATACTAAACTTAAAATGAACTTACCGCATCACTCTCTACGCCAGTACGCTTCTCATGGCTCATCTTTACTCATGTGTCGACACCTATACACAAGTAGATGTGACTTAATAGTCTACACATATACAATAGACTAGGCACACATCAAAACAAATATAACATATACCTCGAGCACATTACATCGGTTACAACACGTATCTCGATGCGGGTCCCACGTCATGGGTCACTGATCTTGATTAAGGAAATTAAACTAAGATTAGGATTTTGGGTCGTGACAGCATACCAACAAAGTAGCTCGGGTTGTCTTTCACCGAGAACTCCTGATACACTTGCTATGGTTTAACATGTCATAGACGCACAACGGAATACCCGGTGGAAGTAAACTCAACCTTCCGTTCAAACCAATAACACAAGCATATATAACTTATATGAATAAAGGATAAAACATTAAAACACCAAACATGATAAAGTAAAATAGTAGTGAGATTCGACAAATACTCGAGTGATTTTCAATTAGGTTTTACGAACCTAAAATCGCACTCCGAAAGCTCCAAAATAACCCGATCCAACCCCGTAGTGCCTTTAACTATCGTACTATAGTCCTTGAGTACCCTAATGTCAGTTATGCATGCTTTAGATTAGTTATAGATGTTTTAAGTTGAGTGCAAAAGTCAAATAACCCAAAATAGCCCCATAAGTTTTAGCAAAACTTCAATTTGGTACTTAGTATTGCAACACTAATTAAACAATGATACATTCAAAATCATCCAAAACATGTAAGAAAACGTTTTAGCTCTAAGTCTTAGATTTTTGGAATGATATGGTGTGCAAATCATCGATATAATAAGGAGATATCAAAGATTTATAAAGACAACTCGAATTAGAATCAAAATATGACCAACAAGATTGTAAAAATCATTTCTCCAAATTAATACCTCCAAAACCATAATTTTTGTTCACAAGGTTGGTAATGTACCCAACAATAATATACTAGAAGATGAGCTGATAAGTCAGTATTTTTATATATTTATTAGTCTATTTTAGTATATTTAATTATTTAAAGTATTTAAAATAAATATTTAATTATATCTTTTGGTCATTTTTAGGTGAAACGGAGTGCGCGGTTGAATTCGTGGCGGAAAAATACTCAAAATGAAGTATTTTACTTGCAGAAAACGGATGCCGGACAGTTTGCCTCGAAATACGCGTTACACGGTGTGTCGAATAGCAGACAGGGTGTTCCAGCCAATCAGAAGACGACACGTCAGCAGTTTGCAACGGAATTCGCCACGTGTCACGCGCCTATTGGAACACGTAGAGCCGGGTCTGCCATCTCGCCAATCAGGGGACGCCATGTGGTGCCGCGTCGGTAGCAAAGCCACGTCACCAGAGATCAATCTTCTCTTCGTTTCAGAAACCGTTGATATGCATCCAGATCCGTGCACGCACAAACTCCCAGAATTTCGTTCGATTCTTGCGTGATTTTCCGAGCCAGGTGGATAACACGTGGCGTGATATCACTCGTTTAGCGCTTTTCGGTGACATAGTTCGTCCAATCACCCGGCGCCATGTGGCGATGAGTCTGCAACACACAACAGAACGCGTTGATTTCCAGCGAATGGAGCGGCGACAAATCAGAGGCGGTGCAGCAGCGACCCAATCCGGTGCGGACACGTGACGTGCCCGATAAAAATCAGCGAATCGCGTGCAGACATGTGGTAGAGTTCGATTTTTGATCTAAAAACACCTCTACGATGCTCCTCGGCGCACGAGTCACCTCTCTAACCCCTAAAATTAGTATAGGAGTACAATTTGGAGTATTTTTATATATTAGGAACCTAGGTATTATTAGAGAATAAATTAATTAGTATTTATTTAGAGATCAATTATTAGGTTTTAGTATAGATTTTTGAAGATGATGTTCGAGTAATTGATTTCTTGCCTAAGTCGAAGGGGAAGCAAGTCGGAATTATAGATTCATAGCATATTATGTGAGATCTTTTATTTTATTATTTAATTAATTTAATTTCTCCTATTTCATTGTTGTTAATTTAATGATTATGATTTAGATCTATGGTATGTATGAGGCCTGTGCATGCTTTTAGGTGGACAATCTACAGTTATTTGGAATATTAGTATCCATGTAATTGTGCTTTTAGACCAATAAAGTAACAAACATTCACCCGTTTGCCGTAAAAACCTTTCGGTGTTTGAATGTACAACAATTGAATCTAGGTTAAATCGGGAGCGGATGCGATTCGATTATTTATGATTACTGTTCCCATAGATCTATATTACTGTTGTTAGTGTGTTAAACTTGATTAGCGGATGTCTAGGGTTATACATTAATTAGGGAAGTAGTTAGTTGCAAGCGTCCTGGCTATCGAGATTAGGGGAACTAGGAATTTCTGGCGGATGTCGATTTTCTATAGCTAATCATGGAGAATTGAATTAATAACTTTTTGGGAAAGATTGATGACCATGATTGCTATTGAATCTTGATTTTGATTTGTGGAACTGGAGATTTAGGTATTAATTAGGTGTTATTTAGGTGTTAATTAATTAATAATTAATTGTTTTATAAATTAGTTTAATTAATTTATTTATTTAGTTTAGATAGATTAGTTAGTTAACTTAATATTTATTTTAAAACTCCCGATTTTCCTTTTTTGTTGTTTTAACTTAAGAAAGAAAATCAGTCTCTGTGGGATCGACCATTTGCCACTATTCTACAAAATACTTGGTTTATGAAACTTTACTTTATTGACTTGTTCGGCGCGCGTCATGAGCTCAATCCGATAAGAATTGAGAGAGTAATTAGTTGTCAAATCTCATTTTAAAAATCCCGTAATAGTATTTCAACAGCCTAGTTCCAGAGCATTTTTGAGCTAGAACGAGTTTGAATTTCAAAATTTCTCCAGAGACAAACGTTGTAGATCTCTGAGTAAGCTTTCCAATGGTATATGATCTGCCCAATTTCGAGTTGGTTTGAGAGAGGTTTGCTCGATTTACAAAGGTTAGGTCAAGAAATTTGATAACAACTAATATGCATGCATCAAGAACTGATGAAAACCCCAATTTCTTGCCAAAATTAGTTTGAAACCATTATTCATCATCGAAATTAGTTTAAAAATCCAATTTAGATAAGAAAAATAGTAGCTTAATATTTGAAATTCATTTTCACACAAGATCCCTAAAACTTGAGTTTCCAAATACACATTTTTTATTTGAATTTAAGCAAATAAAGAGTGAGTTTTTGTACTTAGATGATGAACTCTTGGATTTGATCTTCCCAGCTTGATTTCTCTAGTAGATGGCCTCAGTTCCTTTTAGTTCTTGCTGAGATTTCTAGCACTTCAACCTAAGAACAATCTTTCTTATTGTTGCATAAAGATATTTCTCACTAACTTAGCTATATATAGGTCGTGTTATAATCAATTATGTTCAAGTATCTCAAGGTCAATCTAATGGTTCTTGTCAAATCCTACTCCACTAAATTTTATCTCGTTGACACCAACTCCCAACTCAAATCTCTTAGGATTCCATTCTAGTACGAATTTCAAGGCAAATCTTTGACATAAATTTTCTCATCTAACTATAAGCATTTGTAATAAATTTATTCAATTAATTTAACTTCTCCAATTAGCCAATTACTCGGCACCCAATGCCCCTCGTCTTGACACGCATTCCGAGGTGCACCAATCCTTGATGTACCCGATTAGTATGACTTAGTCTAAAGTTTGATTATCTAATGTATATGCCATATTAACCCTTGTTCTAGTCATTTTATTTAAGTTAGCATTATAAGACTTAATGTACCTGCACTACGCCTACCTAGTACCTGTGTCGTTACGTTTTACGAGGTGTTTATCTGTCACACAATTTCACACGCTATTGCAATATAAATACGAAGATGAGATTAATTATGAAATAAATAATAATCAACATAGTAATTATGCAACCAACAGACACAAATAACGATTCATGCCTAATCAGACGTGTTCTAGCCTATCCGAGGCGTCCACGTAGGCCTTAGCTGTCGTTCAAGTCTGAAAATAACCTAAATAACAACGTTTATAAATATTGGGCTATTACAATTCTTTCCAACCATGGAAAATTTCATCCTCAAACTAGGATAGACTACCATCCTGAACCGTGGAATTATCCATGACATTATTGGCCTAAATAACCTCAGTCTTCTATTTTTCTTTTCATGGAAATGTAACTATGGTGGAAACAACTAACGTCGCTAACTTGCTTTCGAACTCCATTGGACCATACTTCAGTATGTTGGGATCCCTCTAGTGGGCTTCTCTAACCCCCTCAACTGATCCATCAATTAATAGTTCTCACGGTTGTCAGCATGGACCCAAAACCTACAGACACGTGCACCAAAGATAAGTAGCTCAGGTCACAACTCACTGAGGGTGCCCGTGCCATACTCTTTGGCCTAATGTATAACACAACCATTTAGTCTTCATATGCCTAGATAGGAACCATAATACTTATATATAAAATATATAAATAAATAACTGATAAGATGAGTTGGATAACCTACCTTCGACATGTTATCTGGTCACCTCCCTGTCCGATTGACCTACTATGTGAGCTCTCTCTCGGGTCTGATCTAGGTCTAGTGGTGATTATTCCTTCCAGCAATCACTTTTAAAATGTCCAATCTCACCACATTAGAGACATCGACGCATCTCCAACCCCCTCATGTCTGTCCTCGAATCTCCGACCCTGATCTCGGCCTCTTTGTCATGGCCTCCCTGATCCCGATCCTACTGGTACTATTGTGTTTGATGTCTAAGTTGCTATTCAGGTGTAGGTGCAATTGCATGTATTGAATGTCTATCATCATACATGTATCAATCTGATTGATAGTCATCTATGTGGTCTCGATCATCTCTATGGCTCCTATCCGACAGTTGATCATCTCTGTGGCCTCTTTTAGATTGGTCTCTCTATCTTTTCTATCTCTGGTCTGACCTTGAACTCGACCCTGACTGTCCCTCTGAATTAACAGCTGCGTGGTTGCTACCTCTCTGTAAAGGTCTCGTGTGCGAGTGCTCTATCATACATCTCCTACATGGTGCGAGCTTCGATCAACACATTGGCACTGACAATGACATCATGTAAACCTCAAAAGAAATAGTAGATATACGATCTCTCTACTCGCACAATGTCAATGGTGAAGTGTAGCGTATAGTGATAACTCTCCATTTACTATAGCACTGACCGGTTGCCCTGTCTCAAGGCTAGAAAATCTTGTCTTAACCTTAGTTGCACCTCCATTGGTATGTACTCATCATAGAACAACTAATGAAACTCGGCCAAAATCATCAAATCTAAATGCGTATCACAATACATAGTCCACCACAACTTGTGAAGCCGCTAATATGACAAAATCCATTTCCTAGCAACCTTCGGCTCATGACCTCCATAAAAGAATCCCAGCTGAAATATGATAAACTACTTGATTAGCTTGGCATCATGTAACAAAGTGAACTCAGAAGTGGTAGCCTACTACTCTATAGTCATAGATGTAGAACTATGAGTTAATGTCTCGACTGGTGCAACAACTGGCGTAGCAGCCTCAATCAACGTCTCCCGAATCACTACCTGAACTTTCGTGTATGGTATCGTTAGAGTGATGACTTCTTGAGTGGTAATAGTAATATTAGTTGCTATGGAAGGTACCATAGGAACTACTGCTATTACGGCGGCAGCTACAGCCTGAGCCTTGGGTAACTTGAGAATCTCTGCCAACCGAGCATTATAAGCCGCAAATTGGTCATTAACACTTGGTGTAGTAGTGCTAGTAGTAGCCCTAGGTGGATCGTTAGTGTGACCAATCTCTTAATGGAGTAAAAGGCTATCCTTCCATTGTGTTCTGCATCGAGCAGCGTGCACAAATTTAGCCTTGGTATATATACGTGTATAGTATATAATATACACTAAAAACATAACGCGTACATAAATTCTAACTTTACCTGCCTCACATCACTTCCCAACTAAAAGTCTAAGGTAAGTACATCGGGTTTCCACATTTAAGGTTTTATTCATTAAGTTTTATGCTCTTATATTAATTCCCAAGATTCCTTGAACCATTGCTTTGATACCAACTATGTTGGCCCTATGCCTGAGGTAGCCTATTGAGCTGCTACGCAGGTCCCTCAGCCCTGCTGACATATGCGCCACATCACCATTTGCAAAATGTGTACTAACCTATCTTATTTCGTTACAAGATTTGCATGCTTTTAGTTCGAATTAACCGTTTACAAAGTATGGCTTGTGTTTTACATAGTGCCAAGTAGATAACCCGTAATTTATAGCAAAAATCTTGAAGTTAGAATAAATATGAATTTTTATTAACTTTCAAGTCATATATAGCATCGGTACTATTGCGGAAAACACATAATAGAGAAAATTGTATATCTGACGACAAAAGTAAATATATATAAGTACAGGTTGTGACTAGCCCCCAAAAACAGGGCTGCACCCGACCTAGACTTACGTGAACCCTCGTGTCCACCCACGCAAGGTCAACACAAGCCTAGTCTGCTTCCATCTCCATTATTATTAATTATTCAGTTTTTCAAAGTCGAGTTATTACATTTTGCAAGTTTTACAATTAAAGCCACGGAACCAAACTCAAGTAATTTAAATAACTTAATAAATGACAAGTCGGGACAACTTATAGTGTGGAAAACCAAAAAAATATGATCTCATGCATATTAGGTGGCAATATTAGAAATATACATGTATCAAAGTGCACTAAGCCCATTTAACCAGTTTTATAATATATACAATACACCAAAAGGACCTACTTGTAGCAAAAGTGGAAGTCGACTATGAGGAAAACTCAGAGGAAGTCACCAAGTACCGACTCCTTTCCTTTTCTAGATGACGAACCAAGTATGATGTCAAGAAATTTGATAAGAATTAGTATTGAGGCCCCTACTGGTTTACTTACCTTAAACCTATGCAAAATTCAAACTTTCACGGTTCCTACAAGCCTCTAACTGATCATCGACACCTGACACTATGCGACTAGGCTCCTTGTATTTATTTGGATCAGTTCTATATGTGTCAGAGTCCATTTAACTTGTTTTACATCTATTAATATAATATCAGCCCTATATTCATTCATAGCTACTTTATTACCAATTTTACTTTATAAACATGACCCGAAAATGATGCTAAAACACTTAGAAAAGACTCCGGATGTGCTCTATTCTCAATCTCGGTGTTATTGAATGAAACTCAGCGATAAAAACTCAATTAAAACTCATTTGGATGGTTTAAAATCAAGTTTTTGAAATTTAGTCCATATATGGATTTGTTTGAAATTAAACAATTCTCAAGCCAAAATGTATCTCGAAGACAATATTAATGATCTCGAAATGATACGAAAATAGAAAGGCAATGAAATCACATAAAATAAGCTTGATCTGAAAAAATCGAGCTGAATTTGATAAGTGGAAGGACCCCTAACAATCCTTAAAAAAATCAGCCTAATAAGTTATAAATGTGTTATCCTCATGGACAAACCTAGACTTTTGGCCCATTTTTAACAAAATCCAATGAATTTATTTTTGAAATCTAATGGCCCCAAGTTGTTATTCTCTCTTTAAGCTTTCCAATGGTATATGTAGCGTCAAAATCCGAGTTAAAATGAATAGTTATGAACACTTTCTGAAAGTTAGTCAAAATGGTCTCGATGTTGCCTAAAACATGGAATATGCTCCACATTTTGGTTGAGCACGTTCCAAGGTCTGGCAGAACTACAGAAACACATTTCTGCACTTCCAAGTCACTGAAAAATCAATTTAAATGTTCTCAAGTCATACCCAATCACCAAAAATTGAGAAATGTTTGTTATATGCAACTAAACAACATTAATATAACAACCTACACATCAATTTATCAAATTAAATCAAAATTTACATTCATGAACCCTTAAAACATGAATCGAAATCCAAATTTACAAAACATGACTCGAAATCTATTTTAACATCAAATCCACCACAAGAAATCAGAATAGACAAATTATTTTATGAGGGAAAACGAAGCCAAATTCTGAAATTTCGTAGCACAACAAAACCCCCAACTACACCACATAAAACATGAGCAAGAGGAGAGGTGTTTCTTACTCAAGTTAGGTTCTTGAATTGGATTATCTATTTAGTTAACTGACCACCAATATGCATCAGTCTTCCCTAAATCTTAGAATCTTTTTAAAGTTCTCCAACCCTATTTTTCTTTCTTTTCTAATGGTTTGTTCATGAAAATGACTAAAGGTTGGTATTTATGTTACTTGCCATTTTCAAATCTATGTTACTTGCCATTTTCAAATCATAGCCCCACATCTTGTTTCATTATGTGCATCTAGAGGTTCATCAAACGCCCATATTTACCTTATAATCTTCCACTAACTCTCTCTCTCTAACCAGTAACAAAATACATTTGATCTCCTAGAATTTAGTGGTATGCGAATCTCAAGGCAAGATGTATGGTTCTTACGTTATTCATTGTTAGCTTAGGCTTATTTAATTAGGCTTACTTAAATAAATCAATTGCTTAAGTAGATTAAGTAACCAAAGTACAAGTATTTTTAATATATTTGAAACATACTTAGGTACTTTCCATATAATTTACGACCCGAGTCTCATACCTGTATGCATTTCGAGCTTGATTCCACTCACGCACTTGACTATAAAATTATAAGATTTGCACGCGAGTATCTATATAGGTAGTACACATCACCACTCACAAATAAAATATTTTTGGGTTGTTACACAAGTGTCTCATAAGTCTCCCATAAACCCAAAATATATAAGAAAATATATAAATAAACACCAACGAGTAGTGTGTCGAATAATGGGTTAGCTTAAAGATAGTTGCCAAGAATACCCTTACCCTTACCCGTAGATGGATATGCACTCAGTCATCACAAAAAAATAGATGACGAGTCCAGTACTAGTAAGTGAGTGTTTCAGTGCATCAAATGCACTCTTACATGCCTTATCAAACTCAAAAGGTATGTCCTTTTGAAGTAGATGGCATAGAGGCTGTGCGATTTTAGAAAAATCCTTGATGAAACGACTGTAAAAATCGACGTGTCCAAGGAAAGATCTAATCTGCCGCACATTCGTAGGGTGGGGAAGTTTCTTAATTACATCAATTTTAGCTTGGTCTACCTCTACGCCTCTGGCTGAGACAATGTGTCCCAAAATAAGACCTTAGTCCACCATAAAATGACATTTTTCATAGTTCAGAACCAAGTTCTTCTCGATACACTTGCTGAGAACTTTTGTCAGATTGTTGAGACAACTATCGAATGAATCACCGTAGACGGTAAAGCCATCCATGAAGACCTCAACGAAATGCTCAACAAAATCTGAAAAGATACTCATCATACACCTTTGAAAGGTGGCAAAGGCATTGCATAACCCAAAGGACATGCGTCGATAGGCAAAAGTGCCAAATGGACAAGTGAAAGTCGTCTTTTCCTGGTCTTCAGGTGCTACCGGTATCTGATGAAAACCGGAATAACCGTCAAGACAACAGTAATGAGAACGACCTACTAGTCTCTCCAACATCTGATCAATGAATGGTAGGGGAAAGTGATCCTTCCTTGTGGAAGCGTTTAACTTCCTGTAGTCAATGCATACCCGCCATCCATTTTGGATACGGGTTGGAACCAACTCACCATGTGAATTGGTGACTACTGTGACTCCCATTTTCTTAGGAACCATCTGGATAAAGCTTACCCATTTTCTATCAGTGATGGGGTAAATGACACCAGCATCAAGGAGCTTCAATGTCTCCTTCTTCACTACATCCATCATGAGCGGATTGAGCCTCCTATGGGCTTCTCTCATAGGTTTTGACCCTTCTTCCATATATATATGATGCATACAAGTGGAAGGGCTCAAACCTTTGATATCCGCTATGGTCCACCCAATAGCCTGTTTAAACTCCCGAAGTACTCAAAGGAGCCTCTCTTCCTCTAAATGTGTAAGTTTGGCTGAGATGATCACAGGGAGTGTGTCATTCTCACCCAAAAACATGTACTTTAAGTGCTCAGGTAATGGTTTCAGCTCAAATGTGGGAGCTTTAACCAAAGAGGGAGAAAGTTCGGAGTTAGAAGTAGGTAACTCCAAATAATGGACTGTTGGGGGCAGGGGTTGGATTGAATCCAACTCGAAAACAGCATATTTGATATCAGTATCGAAGGTCAAATCACTCTCGTGGATATGAGTAGTGTCGAGATGATGCTCTAACACTACTTTAACTTCATCACCGCCACTTGTGAGTAAGGTCTGCTCAACAAGTGGATCCACACTATCCATGGTGCACACCACAGAAGACACATCACTGGGGTATCGCATCGCATCGTAGATGTTAAATTTGATGACTTCACCATCAAACTCCATGGTAAGGGATCCATCATCAACATCTATCTTCGTCTTAGCCGTTTTCAAAAACGGACGTCCAAGGAGGACCGACGAAGCATTAGGGAATGACTCATCTCTCATATCAACCACATAGAAGTCAGCAGGGAACACAAACTCGTTCACTCGGACTAGAACATCCTCGAGAACACCAACAGGTCTGACAACGGAACGGTCTGCTAACTGAATGATAATACCAGTCTCCTCTAATGGGCCTGCATGCAATGTCTCATAAATAGACAATGGCATGACATTAATGGAAGCGCCAAGGTCGCACATAGCCCTTTGAATGCTTACATCACCTATAACACAAGGTACTGAGAACATCCCAGGATCCTTGCATTTAGGAGGCAACTTCTTTCGTAGGATAGCCGTGACGATTTCTCCCATTTGGACATTTTCGTTGCCTTTCTGTTTCCCTTTGTTAGTGCATAGTTCCTTAAGAAACTTTGCATACCTAGGGACTTGCTTCAAAGCGTCGAGGAGTGGAATATTAATTTCCACTCGCCGAAAGGTCTCGAGAATTTCTTTTTCTTCCTCATTTTTCTTATCTAAGATGAGACATTGTGGAAAATGAGGTTTGACCTTAAAAGTGGGCGATGCTTCCTTTGGAGTAGTTACCGTCTGTTTAGGGCCAGACGGGGTGACTACTACCTCGTGTTCTTCCTCATTGGCCTGGTCATGGGCATTAGATGACCCATTGTGCCTTTTGGGTCCCTCCAGCTCTCTACCACTACGGAGTGTAACTGCGTTAGCACTCGCGTTAGGATTCGGGTAACGTTACGAAGGCAACTTTACTTTATCCTCGAGACGTCCAATATGCTGTGCATGTTGGTCCACTTGAACTTGAAGAGTTCGAACCCTCGAATTGAGTTCAATAAAGGATTTCTCGGTAGTAGCCCTGAATTGCTTCATTTCATTCATAATTTGGCTTTGTTGGCTCATAAGGGCTTTAACCATATCCTCAATTGAGGAATTAGTGGAGGGTGTAGGCAATGGTTGACCTCTGGGGATGAATGTATGATAATTATGATTCTGAGGCCCATAACTGAAGTTTGGGTTGTTCCTGGCCGTGGCATGATTATAGGTATTCCCGAATGGGACTCGAGGTAGCCCTTGGAACTGATTACCCATGGCATTGGCCTGCTGATCATCATCAAAAAGTGTAGGACATTCATCAGTTGCATGATTTGTGGCAGCACAAAAGGCACAAGCTTGGACTTGCACTTTACCTGAGGAGAGGAGACGTTCCATTATAGAGGTTAGGTTATCAATTTTCTGGTCAGTGGAACTCAAGACATTGCCTGTAGTCAAACTTCGGTAAGCAGTAGCATCGAGATCACCATAAAGGCGTGACCTGTTGTGCGATGTCCTCATACGGTTGCGTCATTTGGGTGGAGTTTTGTCACGAATGTGACCCCCACACGCATTATCAATCATGCGTCGTTCCATGGGCGACATGCCAACATAGAAGAATCGAGCTATGGCCTTCTCAGATTGGCCATGTTGCGGGCAACTAGCAAGTAATCGCCTATAGCGATCCCAATATGCGCCGAATGATTCGCCCGATCTCATTTTGATGTTGCATATATCCTTCAGGTGTGGCAGCATAAAAAAAAAAGAAAAGAAAAGAGAATTAAATAAGCTAATTAATAAAGAGAAAATAAAAATAATAATAAAAATAAAATAAAAAGTAAATAAACTAGCGAGAATAGAAAAAAAAAGAAAACTAAAAACGTAAAAAAAAATTAAAAAGTAAAAAGTAAGAAAAAGAAAAAGAAAAACTAACAAAAAAAAAGTGACGAAAAGAAAAACTAAAAAAACGTGAAAAAACATAACTAATTAGTTACTAATCTATCTAAAAAAAACTAATCAAGATAAATAGATTAACTAAACTAATGTAACTAACTAACACCTAAACTCAGAGTAAAGACAAAGTCCCCGGCAACGACGCCAAAATTTGACGCGTGTCGTTCGTGCCAAATATAACCCGTAAAAGAGTTACCAACCACAAGGGTGTAGTAGTGGTAAATACGGGGTCGATCCCACAGAGACGTGAATTTACTCCAAGTTAACTAAATATGGGGGTTTTCAAGAAAATCAATAAAACAATTAATTAAACAAGCAATAATAAAAAGTTCACAAAAATTAATATCAATAATAAAAAGTTCACCCAAATCTCCACTTCCACAAATCAGAATCAAGATTCAATAGCACTTATGGTCTTCAATCTTTCCCAAAAAGTTATTAATTTAAATTCTTCTAGATTAGCTATAGAAAATCGACAACCGCCAGAAATTCCTAGTTCCCCTAATCTCGATAGTCAGGACGTCCGCCACTAACTACTTCCCTAATTAATGTATAACCCTAGACATCCGCCAATCAGGTTTAATACACTAAATGCAGTAATATAGATCTATGGGAACACTAACACTACAAAGAAAATGAAATTTAGTAACGGAATTAAGTTCTGTTGCTAAAAAAAATAGTTAGAGACGGAATTGAGACGGACTAATTCAGACACGGAATTGAGACGAATTAGAGACTGAAATAGAGACGGAATTAAATTCCATCTCTAAAAAATGGCACCAACATTCCCACCAAAACTTTGTTTTCTTATAACCGTTCATCAAATCTCGAGATTTGTGCATCAAATCTCGAGATTTGATTACCCCCCCCACAACAAAAAAAATCCCCAAATCCCACACACGGCTCGTTTCGTCTCTCCGTCTCGTCTCGTCTCTCCGTCTCTCTCTCTCTCTGGTCTCTCCGTCTCTTGGTCGGTCACGGCTCTCCGTTCTCTCTCCGGTCACCGCTCTCTGCTCTCTTTCTCTTTCTCTCTGCTTTTTTTTGTCTGAGCCTAACCTCGCGTCCCCTCTCGCCTCCGTCAACGCCGCTGCCCTTGCCGACGCCGGAGCCCTCGCATCTGCCATCTCTCCCTCAACCTTCACCTCGCACCACCATTAATCTCTGCCCTTTCTCCTCTCAAACCAACCAACCAACCATCTCGTTCGCCATCAAAGTGTTCTCTCCATCAACACAGAGTCAGAGATTAATCGGTCTATTAGGGTTTCGCTATAAATCCTCTTTTCATCCACCGAGCGATGGCGATGCAGGCGACCAGGATGAGCTTCTCCAAGATCGTGCTCCTTAACGAAGCCGGTAATCTCAATCGTTCAAGAAAACTTGATTGTTTTTGTTGATCTCTTCGCGATTGTTGTCTGATTTTGATTGATTCATTCAATTGTCGTTGTAGCTTACACTGCCTCGATCATGGCGACGAATGGCCAATTGGCGGATATTCTGGGCAGACTTCAGCTACCTCACTCACTGAAACTGTTTTTAGGGTTTTTTTGTTGAAATTTTGCTGTTCAATCTTTTCGTTCTGTTTTGAAAGTTAATGGGGATAAGTAGGATTTGGCGTGGTTAGTTTGTAGTGATTTGAGAGTTTTGAAGGATTGAAAATCGCCGAAAATTGAACGAAAGCAACTCTTTCATTGTCTGCATTTGGTTGCTACTTAAATTGTTGAGTCTTTGGTGGTGATACTTGTAGTGGACCCTAACTATTTGGAAGATTTAAATAATCCTTGGTTGTGGTGTCACAAGTGTGTGCCCTGTTTGTATGCTGTAAAAGAGGCTAAATGAATGTTCAATTAGTTATAAAAAGAGAGAGAGAGAGAGAGAGAGAGAGAGAGAGAGAGAGAGAGAGAGAGAGAGATCATTATACATTCTTAATTTGATGATTTTGCTTTCTTTCAATCATTTATTGAAAAAAATGTTTGATCGAGAAACATTAATGAATAGTTATTGTGCATTAGTTGTTCTGTAAGTCCCTTCTTGAGTAAAATCTATTTTCAGCACTGTAATGTTTATGTTTATATTGTGGTCATTGTATATATTTAGAGTACTCTAGTTTATTATCAATCCTAATTTTAGAAATCTACGATTTTCAGTTTTTGTCTCAACAAAAATAGTTGATTCTTCCTACTTAAGCAAATTATGCCTATTTTTAGAGTCTCTTTGACTTGGTTTCTTGGTTGTTTGTATAGATTTGTTTCACTTATTCTATTCATTGATTCATTTTTGATAGTGAGGACTGTTGTTCAAAGAATTATGTTTTTCTTCAATCTTGGTATTTTAAAGAGTAGTTGTAATCAAGCAAGTTCATCTTGCCACAATGGTGGAGGGTGGAATTCAGAAAGCAGACAACCTTTTTTATATGTTATCTACATTCCTCTGTTTCGGTTTTTTTTTCTTGCAAAAAATTACAGTTTTGCCCGATGTAGTAGGTTATTTCAGTTTTCTATATTTTCAAGTGTCTTTTCATTTGCATTGTGCAGTGAATGAGTGCAAACAATTTCAGTAGTGAGTTATTATTTTTTCTCTTTTACGTTTATTTCAAAAGTTGGCTAACTCACTTTCTTGTTTCCTCAGCTCATATGGACAGAGTTTGTCAACAAGTAATTTCATTAGGGAAACTATATTTGCGATCCTGATTGCCATTTTTGGTCTGGTTTTATTTGCTCATTTGATTGGGAACATGCAGGTAACTTAACTTTCACATGTTCTTTGACAGCATTGGTAGTATACCTACATTGCTTTCTGTCATAAATCACAACTGCTAAGGTAAATCTCAGTCTTAATTACTTTAAAAAAAATCCATTAAGTGCAAGTTACATATATTTCTAGTTTGCATTGCATTTAGTGTTTTTTTCATCTATATATATTGCAATGTTGTTATTTTGTTTATTTTCTTGACTTTTGTAATATATATTTTTCCAAACTTTCATTTCTATGATTGGTCATTTTCTTAAAACTTAGGAATTTGTAGTATGGTAAAACCTTCTTCATGTCACTGATTTGCATTTGCACACTTGTGTCTCTCAATCATATGCATGACCTCTTGTTAACATGTGTCAGTCATGTGTATGCTCCATAAATTTATTGATCTTCCATTGTTTTTTGTTCTTATTTTTTTGTCCTTGTCCATTGCTTTGCCATATAGGTCTAGTTGCTGGTTATGTTGCAGTTGCTCCATAAATTTATCGATCTTCCATTGTTTCTTGTTCTTATTTTTTTGTCCTTGTTCATTGCTTTGCCATATAGGTCTAGCTGCTGGTTCTGTTGCAGTTGCTGCATCACTAGGAGGTAAATAGGCAGCATTTTTTTTAATCTTTAATATTTGATTATGTTACCTGTTAATTTTTTAATTATCTCACTACCAGTCTGGCCATTTAATTAGTTGTAACTTGTTATGTTGCAGTTGCTTTTTGGTCTACCAGGCTCTTCTTTGTGACTTAGAGTTGCATAGAAGTTTCTTACGATCCATTAATTATATGTATTATTTGATTCCTGTGAACTTTTGCATTTAGAATTGACAACTTTTAGAAAATAATAATTATAGAAAAACTTACCATAAATTCATCTCTTTTCTTTTTAGATAAAGTAAGTTCATCTCTTTTCTTGGTCTTCATTATTTCAAGTTTCTAACTTTAAATTTCTCCATGTCAGGAAGGACATATCTGGGAACTACACAATGTGCTCCTTCTATCATGAAGTTGTGAAGCTCTTGAATTCCAATAGGTTTACTTAATAAAGTATAATGATTTATGTACCTCAGTTACTTTGATTTTATACACGTTCGCTGCATTTTCCAGATTACAACTAACTAGAGTACTAAGAACCAATTTTTTTATTAATTTTCCTAATTTTAACTTTTATAGCAGTTGCATTAGTCCTTTTCAGAAGTAAGGTTGGCTTTAGTAATTTAGTTTTCTATTTTAGCATTTCATTGTTTTTTCCTTGAATACCTTGTTTTCAATTTCAGGGTGTTGCACAAAGTTTGAACAAGGATTGTGTCTCGAGAATAGAACCATCACAGGCAGGTCTTATTTATACCTTTCCTTTCATTTTCAGAATTTTGTATACCAGTAGCTTTTGTTCCTAGTGAAAAATATATTTCATTTTTGGGCTTGCTGACTTTTACTACAGTTGTTTTAGGGATATATTGTTTAGTTAAATAAAATGTTTAGATTGAATACTGAAGAGGTTGTGCTTTTTGTGTTGATATTACTTGTAATTCTAAAATATGTTGGCAATTATATCTGAGTTAATAGGAACTTGGAAGAATGTTGGAGGTGTGCAAAAATTATGATGTTGCCCTTGTGTTTTGGTGGGAAGCTACACTGTTAGTGGCATATAATGGTAGTGTAACGGTGTTAGTATCCTGTATCTGGTGCTCAAGGATGGGTGCAATCAATAATGACACGTGTTTGTGTGTGTATGTTGTATAGTCATTCTATTAGTTAAAACCCCTAGTTTTTAACATTCAGGGTTAAAGATGAACGGTCCTTTCTCTTGCTCATTATGATGTTCTTGTTGTTTTAATATCTATCAGGTGAAAGAAAATCCAGGCCCGATCAATGGAGGTCTCGCACCCATATACGGTGCAGCTGGTAAGATACCTGATAGGGGTTTGGTGCAGGACTTGTTGGTGGCTTTCATGGACGGCTTGTGCTAGTATACAAAGAATTGGATATTTACTGGTATGATTCAATGACATTATAGAAAATTCGTGCAGTTCATGCTTTTTATCTGATTATTAAATTGTGAAAGCCCTTTCAGTGTATACAACAATTGTTTACTACCAGAAGCAACCATTTAAGATTGGTTCGCTCTCTCAAGATTGTATGTACAGTTGCAATAAAGCTTTACCTTATCATAAATTCAAATTTAGTCCCACCTTACAAGTCAGTTTTTATAGGTTAGTTAGGCCCATGAGTGTTTTAGTTGTGTGCAACTTGAGTCGAAGCTTATTCACTGTGTCATGCCATCCCTTAACATAGTTTTGATGTGTTGTGTGCAACACCCTTTATGCTTAGAGAGCTTATTCCTTAACCTACATGAGGAATCTAGGCTTCATATCTATCTGGCATAGCTTAGCCTATTTGGAAAGCTGATTAAATTGAGTTTGGGTGGATTTGTTTTAGTATGATTTTCCATGATAAAAAGAACTAAAAGTTCCTATATTTATTGCTTACCATGATAAATAGAACATCAATGATTCTAGCTTCTCAAAACCATGATCTCACAAAATATGGTGCACAAAGAACTAAAAGTTCCTATGTGGCCTACTTGAGAGGATCTGTTTTTGTATGATTTTCCATGATAAATAGAACATCAATGATTCTAGCTTCTCAAAACCATAAGATCTCACAAAATATGGTGCACAGTACATTCTGCATATATATGTTTTACTCACTGACACAGACAACACCACAAGAGTAAAACAAGTAGTCACTCTCTTTTATTGTACTGTATTTTATAGTTCTCTAAAGTTCATGCCTTGATATGCACTTACTTACAATCTCAGCCATACCTTTAATGGACCATATCAAATTCAAGAGCACAACCTTCGACCACTCTAGCAATCATCACCAAACTCAACAGACTAGATGTTGTATATCATTTATTTATCATACTTCCATTACACATTGTTTATCTTATTGAGTCTTTTATTTTAGTTTTCTTTACTTTTAATTTGTGTTCTATCTTTTGTTTCAGTTTACTTTTATTTCATTTTGTATAGTGTCTTCTTAATTTTTTGGAGCATCGAGGACAATTGACTCTTGTTTGTGTTAATCTAGAACTAAATTTCATGTCATTGTTTGGAGCGAGAGATAATTTGCTAATTAACACCATGTTCCTTCTGGATAATGATGAATTTTTTTTTTCTTTACTACTTTATTTATGTCGTGTTTGGCTCATACACTTGTGCTTGCGATGATACGTAGTTCTCCCATAATATTGTTTATATTCCTATTATTGTTTGTATAATTTAGTGATTTTTTTCTTTTTGATCTTTTTTCAGGTGTTTTGTACGAAGTCAAGTATTTTTTGAAGCACAATCAACTTTATATAATCTCGGAACACTTCTTCATTTTTATTTTATTTTTTTCATTTAGAACAATTTTTGCTTTTACTTTTGTAGAAAGATACGAAATAGAAACTTTTTAAATTGTTTTTGTTGTTTCGTGTACAGTACATTGAGAAAAGATAATTTTAAGGATATGTTAAGTTTATATAAACTGTGCAATATCAAAATATTATTTAGCTATGATTTATATTATATATTGGCAGGTTAAATGTGTTTGGATTGAGACCTATATATATGTGTGTATTGACTAAACAAAGCGGATCAGAGACGAAATTAGCAACGGAATTCAGAGATTCTGTTGCTATTCCGTCTCTAATTTTCGAGGAATAGATGCATGAATCAGCAACGGATCAGAGACGGAATGCATTATTTCCGTCTCTGATCCGTTTCTAATCAGAGACAGAAATAGAGACGGAATGCAAAAATTCCGTCTCTGATCCGTTTCTGATTGGCTACGGAATCAGAGACGAAATTCTTATTTTCGTCTCTGATTTCGTTTCTGATTAGCAACGGAATCAGAGACGGAATGCAATTACAAATGTACCATTTTTGAAAATTTTCATTTCTGTTCCGTCTCTGTTCCGTTTCTAATTTCCGTCTCTAATCCGTCTCTAATCAGAAACGGAATTATTCCGTCTCTAATCCGTCTCTAATCAGAAACGAAATTACATTTTCGTTTCTGATTGAATCAGCGACGACGATTTTAGAGACGGAATTTATTTCGTCTCTGTTCCATTTCAGATTTCAATTAGAGACGGAATTTATGCAAATCAGAGACGAAAATTTTCGTTTCTGATCTGCTGTTTTTTTGTAGTGTAATTCTAGATAACCGGATCGCAACCGCTCCCAATTTAACCTAGATTCAATTGTTGCACACTCAAACACTGAAAGGGTTTTACGGCAAACGGGTGAATGTTTGTTACTTTTTTGGTCTAAAAGCACAATTACACGGATACTAATATTCCAAATAACTTTAGATTGTCCACCTAAAAGCATACATTGGCCATATACATACCATAGATCTAAATCATAATCATTAAATCAACAACAATGAAATAGGAGAAATTAAATTAATTAAATAATAAAATAAAAAGATCTCACAAAGAATGCCATGAATCCATTATTCCAATTCGCTTCCCCTTCGACTTAAGCGAGAAAAAGAAATTAGCCGGACATCATCTTCAAAAATCACAATTAAAATTAATAGATCTCTCTAAAAAATACTAATTAATTTTTTTTCTTCAATAATACCTACGTTAAAACTATATATAACTATCCCAAATTGTACTCGGATACTGATTTTAGGGTTTTGGAGGTGACTCGTGCGTCGAGGAGCATCGTAGGGGTGTTTTTGGCTTGAAAAATGGAGTCTGCCACGTGGAAATACGTGATTGGCTGCAAATCTGGTCCGCTCCACTTGTCGACTTCTGATAAGGCCACGTCTGCCACCGCCTCTGACTTGTCGCCGCCACGTTCGCGCGCTCTGTTGCTTCTTGCTGACTCTGCGCCACGTGTCACATTCTGATTCGCTAGACCACGTCAAAGCGCCTCGCTGGATCAATGGATGAACACCACGTGTCGTCCACGTGGCTCGGAGAATCGTGCAGAATCGAGCGAAATTCTGGGAGTCTCTGGTGCCGCGCATCTCGAGGCAGATCGACGGCTACTGAAGCGTGATGAATGGCTTGCGGTGCTGACGCGACATACGTGCTGACGCGGCGCACGCGTGGCATCGCCTGATTGGTCGCGCACTGTGCCGGCGACGTGGCGTCGTCTGATTGTCTGGAACGTTTCGTTGGCTATTCGACACATCCGACATCCGATTTCTCCAAATAAATATTCCATTTCGAGTATTTTTCTGCCACGAACTCATCCGCGCACTCCATTTTACTTAAAAATGAACAAAAATATAATTAATTGTTTATTTTAAATACTTTAAATAATATAATAAACTAAAATATACTAATAAATATATACAAATACCGACTTGTTAGTGGCCGTCGGAGCCGCGTGAAGACCGAGAGGATGGTGGTGAGTTCGAGAGATTGTTAGCGAATTAGAGAGATAGAGAAGAAACCACAAAATAAGAGAGGGGAAGGAGAGTCCACTAGAGCCTAGAGGAGAGAGAATGAGACTTTTTTTTGGAGAGGAAAAATGAGAGAGAGAGAGAGAGAGAGAGAAATATCAGGGTTAGAGATCACGTGAGGTGATGAGGTGTCAACAATTGTGTTGTTGTTTGTTGTTCTTTTTCTTTTCTATTTGTTGATTTTCTTTTTGAGTAAAGTGTCATTTTTATATTGGTCCATCCATTCAATTAAACCAACACCAAGTTACATCCTATCTCTCTCATTTAAATCATCATATTTTACTACTTTACACCACAAGTTATATCAATTAATGATTTTGTTCAAAATATAAGATCAATACATTTAATTTTAATTCAAATTATGGCTTTACATATTATAGACCACATTAATTTTTTTTGGGTTGTTATAGCTTTCCCAACAAAAAAGAATTTCGACCTCAAAATTGAGTTAACTAGGTTTAAAATTCATTAGCATTGAAAAATGTAAAGGAATAAATTGTTAATTTGTCTCTTCTTGTGCATTCATCTAAATATGATCAAGAGAACTCAGATGTCTCTCTAAACCGTAGGCCTTCGATCATTTCAAAAGAGTTTATAGTAACTCTGCCAAGTTGTGGACTTATAAAGAAATTTCCAAAAAAGCTCGATTCATAAACTGGGGCCATGTTTTCACTAAGAACTTGTTAACTTATTGTTGGAATTATATTGTAAATCGTACACTTAATCAAGTCACTTGACTGACAATGCCATACTGTTGGATCCGAAGACACATTACTAATTGTATGCGTGATGTTCTTAATTAGGTCATTCAACTAAAAGTTTTATTTTATAATTTGAATTGTAGATTTTGGTAAGTGACGCAGCGGAGATATTTTAAATCAGTTTAACGAATCCACGAACAACTCGATCTAGGTCAGAACTTAAGCCAAAGTTCGAAAATTCTTTTATTTCAACCAAAACTACGAATTACACCCAATAGATCGCTTAAATAGCGAAACCCTAAAATTTGCCAAAAATAGTAAAAAGTCTAAAAAGCCCTAAACTGAAAACTAGACGAAAAATAGAAACAAATGCCGCAAACGGCAATAAAAACGGAAATTCCTAATGAAAGTTATAAGCGAAACAAAACTTTCCTAATATAGCAAAATTGTCGTTTCGGAGGGCGAAACGATGGAATTTCGCCGAAAAATGTCGTAGTCACGGCGTAGCTCTGAGTTGTTATCTCCACGCCGTTTCCAATAAACCCGTGCCCCGGAACGCCAAAACTCAAACGCCCAAACTTCGCCATTTGCGGAAATTACCAAAATGTCATCCTGTCTTATCTGTCCATCATATTTTTCCAAGAATTTACAAGCTAATTCTTGGACTTCATCAGTAAGTCACTTGATTGATAGTCTCATACCACAAACTCGTAGGTCGCTTGACTGGTAGTATGAACTGTGGGCTTGACTAGGTCAGTTCACTAATCGTTCACTGTAGTCATAGAAGTGAGATCACTTGTAGTCGAATGCCCTATCACGCGAGTAGTTAAAATATTCCCGACTTACTAACATATCAACTAAAGCTTACCAACTATACGATCACAAGTCGCCACTAGTTCCAGTTCTGCAACAATAAGAACTTTCTCAATCGGTCAAGGCTAAGCAACACTAAGTTGTGCAACTGCCGGCTGCAGACAACTATTCATGTAATGTCCTGGTTGTGTGCAAGGGTAACATAATTTACTACCATTGCATCCATTTGTGGTCTCGGTGCCTTACAGCGTCAGCTGCTGTAGCAACTACATTGTTTGAAGTGGTCAATTGATAGACCTTGGCGTCGAAATAGGTAGAACTGCAACAGTAAGTGCTGGTTGCATTGGTGGTTTCGCCAACTCTGTTCAATGAATCTTGCAGAAATTTTGATCTTGATTTCGATTCCTCTTTCTCTTCTAACCTCATCTCTATCTCTATTCGGGATGTATTTCGGCCAGCAGGACATAAACTCCTCAGATAACTAGGAAGGTATGCCTTTCTAGTGAGACTATACATTTGTAGGCTCTCTGTAGAGTCCCTGGCTTAGTAGTCACAACTGTCCCTTCGATACTCGATAATAATCCCTTGTAATAGAAATGGGCTTGATCTCGATTAGTTACTGCAACGCCTCAAGCAAATTGTAACAAGTGTTGATATCCACCCATGTACTGAATGACTGACTTGTCTTGAACCTGCACGATGTTTATGGACTCCATCCTCTTAGAGATCATTATTGACGGTGAATAGTACTTTATATTAAAGTCGTTTTTTAGTCAATCCAAGTTTTAGGCTCCCCATGTGTAACTATTAGATTGGTCCACCACGTGGTAACGTCGCCCTAGAGTAAGAATGGTACTAAGTCGGGCGTCTTAGTATCGTCAATCCTTATTAGCCTTTATAACTTCTCATGACTATTGATGAATCTCTCTATCTCAATCAAGTCTGGCGCGCCATGGAATCTCTAGGGTCGGAATTTCTCATACTTCCTAGTCAAGTTAGCCTCTGCTATCATTCGAAAGATAACATCTGTCGAGGTTGGCGCTACTATTGCTGGAATAACGGGAATCACATCGGTAGGTAGTGCCAAATGAATCGTAGAAATTGTGGAAGCGACTTGAAGTACAGGAGCGCTTGTCTCCTGAGTCCGAGGCACTACTTATGTAGAATATAATGGCAATAATGTCGTCAAACCACTAAGATTAGTCTGGATCTCATCAAAATGACTATCTTCAAACTCAATCCTCTGTGCCTAAGTTTGAAACTTTGCCACGTTGACATAGTGAGAACCAGCGGCTCCACTCTGATTATGAGGCTTTGGCTGAGTTGCCAAAGCAACATGCAAATGTAGATTACAAGTCTTGATTAGCTTTCATAGAAACCAATATTAAAAATACACATCAATAAGTAACATGTATAATTCTTTTTTTAACTTTTCCCAACTCACCTCATTTACGAACTAAGATTTTGTGTTAGGATCATAGAGTCCTACACTAATTTGATTGGTATTCTAACATTAAGAGTCACATTTTGTATTTTAGTTAGGTTATGGATGGTCTAGCGTTAAGGAATAAACCTTGCCCTTTAATACGCATTATGACAGCCCTAGTCCCTACAAATTAGGCCTTGCCCGGCCTAAGCTTACATACCCCCCGATTAATGCTCGCGACGCCAACGGAAGCCTAATCAGCCTTTTCATGATTACATTTACAGTTTTGTCACTTATTAGAGTTGTTAAGTTTAATAAAACTCAATGAATTACGCAGAGGAATATGAAAGATTTTAAAGCATCAATAACTTAATCTAACACAAAGTTAGGACAACCCTTTGTGTGGAAACCATACAAAGTAGATCATATGCATAATATGGGATAAAAATGAGGGAAATTGCATATACAAGTATCCAAGTGCTCGCTTAACCCATTTACCAGTTTTTAAACATACACAATAAATAACTATACCATAAAATGGACCTACGAATAAGAAATAAAGTAGAAGTCGCCTCTGAAGTAAGTTTAGAGGAAGTCACCAAGTATCAAATCCTTGACCTTGCTACTATAGGGACCTGCTGTTGTCACTAAAATCTAGACAATTCCAGTGAGTAAAGCTAGAGGAGTCTTAACAGTAATTTAAATGTCAAATAATCGATTAATTTAATAATCATAAGAGAATTTCCGTGAAATAATGAATAAATCATGAGTTTCAATTTGACATAGATATCAACAAATAATTTAGCGTCGAATATACAAAGCAAAGGCATCTAAGTGCTGCAAGTCCATCAAGTGCAATGAAATGCCACAACTTGACTTTGAAGATGGTCAGTGGACATAGCTAAGTCACTTGACTGACTGTTTAGATTGGGTTCGTAAACAACGATAGCATAGTTCGAACAAATAAGAGAACTCATGTATAAAGATATTAGAAAAACAATAATTTACGAAAAGATTTCATGAAAGGAAATTCAATTCAATCGATTCCAAGGCATGTAACTCAACAAGAGGTCGTTAACCAATAGATGCGCAAATTAAGTCACGTTAAGGCCCTAACAGGTTTACCTACAAATTACCACACAAATCGGCAAGTCACGTGAGCCGCTTGATGTACACAAAGTCCGTACTATCTTCTCGCGTTTATCGCAACAAAATTCCCTACATTATTTCACAATCTTTATTATCCTCAATTCCAAAAACATGAAATTTTGACAACATTCATTGGTCGAATTGTAAAATCTTGGCTCTGCCAATTTTCTTAAACTTGGCTTCATTTGCATCCTAACCAATTGATTATTATTTTATTTTATTGATGATATATATTTAAAGATCACATTATGTATAAAATTTACTATATATAATGTATACTATATAAAGTATACAATATATACACGTTGTATATATATAAATATATACACGTTGTATATATATATATATATATATATATATATATATATTAGTTTAATTTTAATTATTATTATTCTTATTATTAATTTGAGAAATAGCATGCATCTCGAGATAATCTCAATATGCGTGTAATTTCATTATGCTTGTCTGACCAAATCAACACATAAATCTCTAAATAACCCTTCATACACACCATGCACTATAGGGATCACGAGACATTACCCACCCCCACATAAATCTCAAGGTGTACACTTGCACACACTACGCATGCATACACATACTAAGCCCACGGAAAAAAATGATACTCACATACCATTTTATTCTCTAAAAACACAAAAATACCATAACCACTTATCATGGGGGTGAAGGAGAGTCATCGGCAACAGTAGCCACTAGAGTCGCGTGGAGGTCAGAGGATGTTGGTGGGGTGGAGTGGATGGTAGTGAGGCTTGGAGATTGTGACCAAAATAGAGAGATAGAGAAGAAACCACGAAGTGAGAGAAGTGAAGGAGAGACCATGGGAGGAAAGAGAAGGAGACTTTTTTTGGTTTGGAGAGGAAAGAGAGATATGTGTGAGATAGAGAAAAGTGACGGGTAAAGATCTTGTGAGGTGATGAGGTGTTAACAATTGTGTTGTCATGTGTTGTTCTTTTTCTTTTCTATTTGATGACTTTATTTTTGTGTATGGTGTAGTTTTTACTTTGGTCCTTCCATTCACTTAAACCAACACCTAGTTAAATCCTATATGTCCCATTAAAATCATCATATATATTTTACTACTTTACCCCACTAAGTATATCAATTAATCATTTAGTTCGGACTATATGATCGATACACTTAAATTTTTTTGAAATATGGCTTTACAAATTATAGACCACAGCAAGTTTTTCGGGTCATTACAAGGACTATGATATAATAGATGGGCGGCATGCGAGGTCATATGATTCCGGTGTTGCCACCATCTCAACACTAGCTTGTGCAACACATGAGGTATATGACCCGAGATTGTTGACAAGTATATATATATACACTACAAAAAAACAGCAGATCAGAAACGGAAATTTTCGTCTCTGATTTGTATAAATTCCATCTCTAATTGAAATCTGAAACGGAACAAAGACGGAATCAATTCCGTCTCTAAAATCGTCGACGCTGATTCAATCAGAAACGGAAATGTGATTCCGTTTCTGATTAGAGATGGATTAGAGACGGAATAAATTCCGTTTCTGATTAGAGACAGATTAGAGACGGAAATTAGAAACGGAACAGAGACGGAACAGAAACGGAAATTTTTCAAAATGGTACATTTGTAATTGCATTTGTTAGAATATATCCAGATATTAATGAGATCGTTTGCGTCCTATATAGTGGAATAAGGTTATTTCCGTCTCTGATCCGTTTCTGATTAGCAACGGAATCCGAGACGGAATTTTTCCATTCCGTCTCTGATCCGTTGCTGTTTCATGCATATATTCCTCGAAAATTAGAGACGAAATAGCAACGGAATCTCTGAATTTCGTTGCTAATTCGTCTCTAATTTTCCTTTTCGTTTATTTTTTAAACATAAACTCAATCCAATTGGTTCTCCAACCTATAACTTGAAAATACAACCATAGGACCTACTCCATCGCCTGCACCCCCTCCAACAACTCCTTGAGGGTGCTAACATCCCCCAAAAAAGAAAAATTTGACATTCATACATCGACAATATATATCAACAAATATTCAAATGAGAGAAAAAAAATGTAAAATTCAAAATTTGAAAAAGATTTATATATCCACGAAAAATTGTCTAATATAACAAATGCTCCAAATTTCTAAGTATTCACAAAAACCACCAATCCTATTGTTCAACAACCACAAAAAAAAACTTACAATCCTCTAAATATGCACAAAAAGAATTATCAATCTAAAAGTCATGTAAACAATTATAAAAGTTACATGATATGCTTTAAATTCCTCATCTCTCACTTGGAAACCAGATTATGGCAGGTATTGTCACAGGGATATGGGCAATCAATGGCACTAACTCCCACTCGATCGAAGAACCAGTCACCTACTGATAGGGCCACGCTCTACAAATATTGCAAAATAGATCAAACTCATGATAAAAAATACGAAACTGCAAAAAAACTATCTCCATTTACAGTGCAAAAGAAAACAGTATATTTTACTATAATTTCCGACAGTACATGGCTACTTGTGTGTCCAACTAACACAATTTATTAGAAGGGAGAATCTGAGAACCTACCTAACTACATGAACAAAAACTATCTCCAATTGATAATTAGTACAAAAACTATTACATAAAATTGCATCCCTTGATTTTGTATATATGTTGCAGGAGAAAATGGATAAAATACTTTCTTGGGACAACATGGCATTTTTTCATAGCTGACAGAATACCATGCATGTTTAATTGCAAGTTGCAACCATATCAAGACGAAGACAAAATTGTTGTATTCCTTGAAACAACAAATGGCTCACTAGACAGATATTGTCATGATATATTGAACTAATACAAGCTAAAACATCATGAATAAACATTTTAGCCTCATATGAGAGCAAACAGCTTCGCTTCCATTCTTCCACCCCATGTTTCCATTCGCAGACAAGGACTGATGATTTCACTATTTTTTTAATTTGTTAGAAATAATTTCTGAGTCAAAATTATAAGTCGTAGCCGACGAAGTGTGGAGTGGATAGATTAACTATCCTTTGTTTTTGTTTAAGTGAATTCTGTGATTTTTTAGCATGCATAGATTGGGGAGGTTTCAGATATTAATGAGATCGTTTGCGTCCTATATAGTGGAATAAGGTCGATGTGATGTAACTCTCGACCGACTGGCCATAGATCATTACAGCTTAGCCGAGTGTTAGTTTCATATAATTGAACTAAAGTACGTTATAACAAGATTCATTTTCAGCATAATTGATATTGATATGTTTTTAAGATACTCCTTGTATTTTTTGGAAATGTGGATAAGTGTCTCTCAGTGTTACTTTCTTCATTCTTGTACTCACCGTCCTTTTTATGACAGTGGGTGCAGATCCATCGAGTAGCAGGTTGGTCAAGGAGAAGATCTGCGACTAACTCTGAGCTACTAGAGTGCTGCTACCACATATCTCGTAGGTTTTGGATTTTGTTATACGACTTACATTTGTATTTTATATACTTTTGGGGTCATACATTATGGATTATGAGTTAGTTTCATTACTAGACACATGTAGGTATATGTTGTTATCACCATTTTGTTCTATAAATGCATGTGATCATTGCTACTTGGTTTCCACTCATACTTAAATTTACATTAATGGCTTCCACTAATATATAAACACTAACTTTGAATAATGAATATGGTTAAGTTATAAAATTTTAAATAATTCGGAAATGTTTTATAACATAATAAAGGTTTAATGTTTATTGTAAAAGGAACTGATGGGAGGTAAGATTGAAAAGGCTGACTAATATGTCGTTAAGCCTTACGTAGTTAAGATTAGAGCATAATGATAGGGTTAGGCCTAGCGGTGCCCTAGTTCTAAAAAGGGGTCATCACAGAAGCGATATAAAATTACCTTTTCAAAGTCAAGATTAAAGAGTTGTAAGTTGTCTAAGTGCTGAACGAAGGTGTGATTAGTTTGGAAAAGAGGCAAATTTGTGCGATCAATGTGAGAATAGCTAAGATTGATAAAAATATAACATAGTAGACTTTTTATCGTAACCACGATTCATTTATAATGTAGATGACTTTTTAGCGCCCAATTGTTTTTAAAAAGTTGAATGAATTTATGAGATTTGGAAAAATAGATTTTATGAAGTTTCGTTAGAGTTAATCGGAAGCTTAAGTAGTGGCAAGTAAAAGGCTAAGAAATTCTTACATATACATGAAAATGGAAATGTTAGGTGAACGAGTCTTGATAAGACTTAGGATGTAAATGTATAAGTTTGATGAATCTTAATATATCTTCACGAGGATCTTATAAGGAATAAAACTTCAGAAGTTGAAAACGTTGAAACAAAGTAGTATACAACAAGTATTAGTGAATATGTTGTATATTGGTACAAATATAATGCTACACAACCTGATCAATCTGTTTTAATGTTTTGAAGCATTATGATGTTTCGAATTTAAGTTAATGTAAGACGATTGTATGACAATGAAGATACAAATGAAATGAAATGAGATGCATAACTTACAGCTTAGTTAATTAGTATTATCCTTGTTGGTTTAATATATTAAATAGAGTACATTGTATCTGGCTTAACATTATTGAAGGATTCAATATCCCTCAACTATAATTGAGTAGAGTCAAAATATGCAATGAGTAGTGGCAAAGAAAGATAACATATTTATAACTCGTATAGGATACAAGTAAAAGTTATACTATGAAAATATAATTAATAAATATGTTGATCTCTATTTAGAAATGTTTATCTTCTTAAGTAAAGGATAACTATCTCTATTTAGGTAATGAGAAAAATATGGTGAACAATAATGATCGAGATGAAGGGAAATCTCATAAATCGGAGAAATAATAGAAACCAATTAGAAAATGTGGAAACTGGAGTGGTGATCAAAAAAATTTGGAAGAGATTTGTTTGTTAAGTGAAATAATGAGGTTTATTGTGAACTCATGAATAGATACTGGTTTGACAAAGTCATAAAAAGTGTTGGTTTTCTTTCCAGTCAAAGGAAAAGTTAAGCGAATTGGCTGACGAGTTGGAATTAGTAATTGCTTTTTAGTCCATAATATAAATTTAGTTTGAGTAGACATCTAGAGAATAAGCGAGAATTACATGATGTATCGAGTTTTATTTTCTAATCAGAATTAAATTCTAGATATCTTGTCATGGGATGATAGATGTAATTATAGATTTATTGTCATTGGATGACTTGTGTAATTCCAAGTTTCTATTCATAAACGCTTGAATGGTGATGGATCAAATAGACATGCAACTATACTTTGTATTTAATGTCATGCTCAAATATTACTTGCATTATTTATAAATTTAGACTAGTGATAGTATAAGAGTTGATCGGCCGACAATTCTGATAAAGGGAGGATCCTTGATGAGAAAGTGAACTGAGATGCATGTACCATAGTTTAGTGGATAGGTAAAGAATTATCAACAGGTAGTGGAATTTATTCAGTTAAGAATGAAAATGGTTTGATTGAAAAGCAAGATAGGATAGATCTTACTAAATATTAATGCTTGAACGGAATTCAAGGCATGAAATTAGTAGCAAAGAGTTGTAAGGATATTGGGTATTCCACAAAGTTGATCGTTTAACTCACCAAAAATTCACAAAATGCAAGGATTGTCAGAAATGTTGTTATGAATTTTCATTAAACCAAGAAGTTGAAATGAAAAATCGAAATGTTTATGATCTCTACCACTAAGTTTTTGATGTTAATGAAAGTGATTGGGTCCACCTTAATGGTTTCACCTTGAAAATGGTTTATACCGGTTCAGAATAAAAAAAGTTGTATATGAAGGATCATATTCTAATATCTCTTTTGGTTCAGTAAGCTTTAAGCTTAGGTTTAAAGACAATTTTTCATTAGTTTGGAATAATTGTGAAATCCGAGAATTTTATAAACTAGATTAGGCTAATATCTAAGTAATTTTGGAGTTTATTTGGAGTTTAAGTATCCAAGGTGAGACCCACACATTATAGACAAGAGATCATGAGTTATATTATATTTTTTTGTGTTTTGTGCTTAGTGTGTGTATTATATGGTATTTTGTCGTTAAATGTATGTATTGAGGTGTACCCTCAGTTTTTCATACTCATGGTTGCAAGTGCGGGTCTAAAGGGAACAAGTGAAAATAAATTATTAGTTGCTCAAAAACTAATTAAATGTCAATCCTCACGTGAAGATTTTTCCTCAGTTTACGTACAAATTGTGATCGGTGGCAATGTAATATGAAAATGAAGTTTGTGTCAGACCTTATCTCAAGCTTTATATCAGTTGGCAGTTGTCAAGGTTAAGATTGATTCCAAATTATTCTAAGTTTGTTTTAGTATGGCGAGAGAATTGGTTTATAAGGGTTCAATATCTCATGGAAAGAGTTAAGATTTTTTGGGTTTTGGCGTAAGCAAACTAGTGTTATTAACATTTTATGAAGTTGGACTGTGTGGCGGCATCGCACCTTGAGACCGCCAAGTGGGTACCACTCCTTGCTATGTGGGCCCCAGTGCACCTTCCATGTCACTATTCAGCAGGAACCCACGCTCCGCTGATGTTGCTCGCCACGCCTACATCCTCGGCATGTGTGGTAACTTGTTTTGTTGTAGCTATATTGTAAACTAGTTATACACATTTCCTTTTTAAGTAATGTATATTTGGGGAATATTGTCTTTTAGTTTTGAAGTTTGCGAGTTATACATATAGCTTAGGTTTTACAAATTTTAGTTAATAAGAAGTAAATTAGCAACTGAAGCCTTAAACTTAAATATAAGCAGAAGCATAATATATATTTATATGTTATGTGTCATTGAGCATCAATCCTAATGTGGAAAACCTTAAAAAAGAGTACTCTTTATATAAGGTAACTTTATAACCAAAAGATAAGCATACATACATGTACAATGTCTTTCTAGTCTCCGTGACACCAAAAATAAGACAAAATTTCAAAAACTAACATATACTAGAGTGTCCAAATCAATATGCAGTCAGAGATAATCACCTAGGATCCCCTTGCCCTAATCATACTAGGATCTGCATTCAACCGTCCCAACAAAATATATGAGGATTTTAGTGAGTAAAATCCTAAGGAAATTCACATAGCAATTTAAGTAAATAAAGTAGCTAAATGTAATGTTAAATAAACATGCGGAAAATAAATAATCTACTATAAGTGGGTCATCATAAGCATGCATAACAAGTGGTTAAACAAAGTGTGCGCTCCTCCCGATCACATTACACTATTTTTTGGATCCTCGATACTTCTCTTTCACCTAGTTCCTCGTGGCGATTGGCGTATACCTATGCTTCACTAACACGTGCACTAGAGAGTAGCTCTAGGTATCCATTCATCGAGGGTTCGGTCACACGTGCCATAGTCTAGCAATAAACACATAACGGAAATGGGAGTAACATCAACCAACCATCCCAATAAAAATATTAGAATGGAACTGTAATCCAAGAATGGATAGAAATGATGAAAAAAATAATTAAATACTCAAGTGATGCTCAATTGGGTTTTACACGCCTAATACGTGCTCCGAGTTCCTTAGATTCCAGAATCCGACCCCGTCTTGCTTGTGGTTCCCAAGCTACGATCTCTTTAGTCCATGAAAGTCCAAATGTATCATTTTAAATGATTTAGAGCCACATTAAGCTTAATTGTTAATATTAAACTAAAAATTTCAATTTTAATCAAATTCTTAGTTGTGGCATATTTTTTAGGTTACATGGGGGTGCCAAATGCATAAAAAATTGTCGACACCCAATGCTCTATCTTTTTCCTATTTCTTATATGTTTCTCTAATTTTTTTGGTATTCTCTATAATTTCTATCCATTTTAATATAAATTGGTTTATTTATTTTGTATTTAATATACACTTGAACCGGACCTGGTTTAGATGGGCCCAGTTGAGCCCAATTGGACTAGGCTTAGACCGGTCCGACCCAAGGCTTGCGCGCTCACATTGCTTGCCTGCTAACCCCTTCCCATCAGAGACAATTCGTCTCTACTACTTCTTCGTCCCCGCATTTTTTCTTTCAATTTCTTTTAATCAACAACAACATAACAACAATAAAAACAACAATATCAAAATCACAAAAACAACTATTTAATTTAAGGCAACGGCTAAACGAACCCCTTATTTTGCTAAATATACTCCATTTACTCACCTTACCGTAGTTTTTGAATTTTAATTACTAAACGTACCCCGCTTTTGAAAAAAATTCCCAAAATAACCTTACAAAATGTACCTTATCTCTTATTAAATATACCCGAGTATTCAAAGCATGCCTTTATCTCCCAAGCCTTGGGTTTCGGCCATACAGAACCGAGACCTTTAAAAAGGTATCGAATAACTCCCACGCAGATCTCTTTAGAGGTTTCAGCCAGATTTATCTAAATCCCATCGAGACTTTTAAAGAGGTCTTGGTCTTGGAGATAGGCAATTTGGTCTCGACTGACTCCCACTGAGATCTCTTTATTGGTCTCGATGGAAGTTGACCGAGATCTCTAAAGAATTATCAGTATTGTGTGTCCGCAATCCACAGGCGATAAGAAAGAAAATCTTTTTTCCAAAACTCCTAAAAATACATGAAATGACCAAAACATTATCGGGTTTTGCTCGAAATCATTTAATATGGTTGATTCCATCAACATTTATGTTTAAAATGCAAGATTCAAGCCCTACGTCAAAGCCCTAAACCCAAGAAAGAAACACCTAACTAACTTAAAAATGGCCGAAGAACCCAAGAAAACATCAAAATTGACACTAAAAATATATAAAATCAAAATCACGGCAACGATCAATATAATTTCACTAGGATTTAGTTGAATTAGGGCCAATGTTGAGTGTGATATAAGAGTGGGAGAGACAGTGGTTTGACTGGGGTATGGATGAACGAGATGAGTGGGTTATGGAGAGAGCAAAAACCTTTTTATATTAAGGGTAGTTAGGTCATCTCATATTTTTTAAAAATGTTCTGGTATGTTTAGCACAAACTGGGCTTATTTAGCTACTGCCTTAAGCTAATATCACTAACACTTGATTAACCAATCATAATATTGATTGCATTTTAGGGAAAAATCAAGGACACCCAACAAGGTTAAAAATAATTTTGTAGATTCAAGCATTGAAAACTCAATATTATAATTAATCTAACATTAGTTCAAAACTATTGGGGATGATCAATTTAAGTTATGAAACTTGTTTTTCATCAAAATCCTCATTTTTTCAAGCTCGTTTTCATAGAAAAACAAGTTGGAAAGGATTGAATTTATGGAGAGGTGCATTACCTTGATTTTAGCCTTTTCTCTTGAACAATTTCAGCTTTAAATGCCACTAGAACTTTTAAATCTCTCTAAATTGTTACTGGAAATTTTGATTTTTGCCAAAAATGTGAGTGATTTTGATAGAAATACCACTAAAGAGATGTATTTATAGATTGTGATGACATCAATTGTGTGTGATGATCTCGGGGAAAATCATGTGGTCATTTACTTAAATTGCCCATCTCTAAGTAACACAGCAAGGCTACATATTTAACCTAGATAAACTTACTCTATATGTATTCAATGCCAATCATTGATCTTCTTTTATTTTGATCAAACCATAGGCTTAATTAATTAAAAATCAAATTCATCGTTACTTGTCACACCTTAGCACACTATTGTGAAATCTAAGAATTTCATAAAGTTGATTAGCAAAGTAATTATATTTTTTATGTATCAAAGGTTGGAACAAGCTTGACAAACCGGAGATAATAAGGTAAAAATTATATTTTTAATTTGTTATGTGCTTATTTGATGTAATATATTCTATTTGTCATGAAATGGAGTCAAAATGAGGGTACACGCGGTGTTTGCATGTAACGGAGTGGGTTGGGATTTTTTTCCAATTTTTGACAAAATTAAGGTATTTTTCAGGGGTTTAAAAAATTCAGACTCAAAAGTTTAAGACAAACATGAAAAAAATCAATGAAATTGGGAAAAGACCAAAAAAGGTATCGGAAGATGAATAAGAAAGATAGGCAATACAACCATTTGCCCAAACATTATAAGTTTCAAGTGTGAATATGAAATGAAGGTTTTGGCGGTAGATGTATGTTTTTTGTTTTTGGACAAATAAATTGAGATATTTGTTGTTGGTTAAGTGGTTGAATATAATCAATGTTTTATTTTTTAAGAAGGGGATTAAACTTTTCGTGTGATTTTAGATTGGGGGTTTGATCAATTTGGAGGAGTGATTAATGCGAGGAGAAAAAAACAAAACTATTCCTTTGAAGTGAATTAATTTGATGAAGTTGAGGATAAAGATCAATGGATTTTGATTAAATTCAATTGTATTGGGTTAGTTTTTATCAATTCAATTACTTCTGAATAGTTTGGGATTGATTAGAATCAATTTGGACAAGTTTTTTTTTCTTTGATTTGTTGGGTAGGAAAAGTTCGGTATGGTTAATTTCTTAAATTCTTGGTCTTTGGTGATAATCATTGGTGGATTGGTACTCCATATAACCTATTTTTATTTAAAGTTTTAGATTTTATTATTAGGGGAATGTGAGTGGAGTTTTGGGAATTTGATTAGCGTTTAAACCTCTTTTTTGAACAGCCTAAAAATTTTGCTAGTTATAAAAAACTGCTTGCAAGCAAGATAGTTGGGTAGATAAGTTGAGGTATCAAATGATATTCAAATTATATGGGGCTATCTTGTCTATCATATTTTATATAATGGAAAGGTAAAAACTTATAATCATTTGCTTTTATAGTGAAAAGGTGGTGCAAAGATAGCCTGCAAGCAATTAACAAAATTAGAAATAATTTTGATAGTTGCTTGTACCTATGGTTGAAGAATGATTCAAAGGGTAATGGATATCTAGAATACTTGAGAATAGGTTCGTTTGAATCTTGGTATATTCTATTTCATTGGTTAATAAGGTTTATAGATAAATAAATTGGTTGAGAGGTCGAAATGTAACGTTGAACATAGTGTCTCGCTATTTAAAAATCCATACTACCTATAATTTTAATGTGTTGAAAAGTAATTTCGAGGTAATTTTGACTTGAAATATGAATGAGAGACTCGTATAAACATGGTTATGCGATGTTTAGATGTTTTAAGAGATTTTATATAGCCATTAAATCTTTTAAGGAAATTCGAATGTCGTTGTAACTTGAAATATAAATTTGAAGTATTAAAATATGGTTTTAACTTTAAAATGAAATTTTATGATTTAATAGGACTTACGGAAGTACATAAAGGCCTAGAAATGTTGTGTAAGGCTTCAGGGCCAACTTTGAGTTTGTTAGAATGTAAGTAAACCCTATAGTGGTCTTTAGTATTTGAGGAATCTTTTTTTGTACCTGCATTTGTGTTTAGTCTGCATTGCATTTCACATCATTCTTAGTCATGCATTCATGGCATCTTGATTGAGTTGCCCTTGTTTCTGTCGTAAGCCTTTGAGTTGCTCTACTCTAGACTAGACATAATGAAGGTGTTTAAGGTAGGTAATGTCGACTCTGGGGTAGCGTGCATTGAGCTTGTTGGACTGGTTTAGGTACATCGTAAGAGGGCTCGCTTGTTATGAGCTTAAAATAGGAATCAAGGAATCCAGGTTGTTATATAAAGTTTTTGTCATTCGAAAATGCAATTACATGTCTCCATGTATATGAACTAATATTTGTAGGAATACAGAGTAATGTTGCAATTTACTTACCCGACATTTTTTACTTCTTTTTAAAAAGGAGCAAAAAGGATACCCATGCCCTAATAGGCGACCGTCTTGGCTATAGAGCTCAAACAGCTTCTAATGGAAAACTAATGGAGTAGGGATAGAAAGCGAATGACCTTGACAAGGGATCTGCAGCATAGGCCTTAGATGAACAACGGAGGGAACCATCTATTCACAAGACCTCCGTTCCTCAGGTGGAATCTTCTTCATCAGATTCAAGTGAAGAAGATAAGGAACCAGTTTTTTAGGAAGAATATTCCAGTGAACAAGAAAATAAAAAAGAGAATGCTTTAGAAAATGGAGATAAAGGAGGTGAAAACAAAGGAAATGAGGAATGTGAGAGTGAAGAGCAAGAAGAAGAAGATGAGGAAAAGGAAAATGAAGAAGAAAAAAAAAAAGATAAATATGAAGAAGAAGAAGAGGAAGATGTACTCGAGTAAGTGGTCAAACAAAGGGAAAGTGCAAAAGGTCGTGGTAGTAAGGCCAAGGCTACAATATCAAGCATGAATTCGGTCCTAGAGTCGGCGGCTGATGACACCTTAACGTCTTTTCTTGGTGAGCTAACAAATCATAGTGTTTTAAAAATTTTCAACTATCACATCGTCACAGCTATATGGAACAACAAGGTATTTAGTTTTTTAATTATAATATAAAGGCTATGTGTCGTTTCAATAATTCCATTAGTTTAATCATGAGATTTTTGATATTTTCGTGGGTGTATCAATCAAGGTGCCCTATTGGCAAGTTGGGATTTGCGTAGGTTTCATTGAGACTCAATCAGGCTTGATAAGATCATTAAAGCATCTAGGCTGAGTGCACTCACCCAGCGCTCATATGGGAGGGCACGCAAGATGCCATATCTTGCTTTGTAGTGAGATGGCTATCGAAGACCAACACATTTCACCTCCACTTTGGTGAAATGTCAATCACACTCAAGGACGTCAGCAGGCTGTTGCATATTCCTATCGAGGCAATCGAGTTAGTGTCTTGGGCTATTAGTGTACCGGAGGCTAAGGTAAAGAAGCAACTGAACAAAGATTTGAAAGTGAATAAATTATGGCTGAAAAGGCGATAGGGCGTGAAACCAAAGTCGTTGAAGAAAAAGGTAACTTAAAGACGCAATTGTTCCACATGTTGAGTGCATAGTCCAAGCCTACTTATGGTACATTCTCAGGTGCACCTATAATGTTGACAAGTTAGGAATAAAGGTGTCGGTACACCTTGTGCAGTTGCTAGAGGATTTGGACCACATTAGCATGTATGCATAGGGTGCCGCAACTTTTGCCTACCTATACCAACAACTTGGGGTTGCAACTCGGGTAGACATTTGTCAGATTGCAGAATATCGGACGTTGCTTGAGGTATTTCTGTTATTTTTCGATTTCTGAAGCTGGTAGATTTTTGTATCTAGTTAGATGCAATGAATTATATTTGTAATGCCTTTACAGGGATGAATTTACGACCACTTCAATTTTCACGAAGTGTACATGGACATGGGATACGTTGACACCCTCCCACATGTCAGTAGGTGGATCATAAAGAAAGAGTAAGGGCTTAACGTTGATCATCTCCTAAGGTTCCACGGAACACTTGACTATGCTCAATCCATTAAGGTGGGTTTGCTATCTTCATTTGTTTAGAGTTTACGTGACTTTGTTAACTTTTAAATGAATTCGTTTACGTCTTAATTTGTAAGGTTACATAAGACCCTTACTCTAGTATTTGGATGGACGAAGATATTACAGAGCTCGGTTTCTACAGGGGAACCATCAAGTATATAGGCATTATTGAGCCATATCATACTTATAGGTTCTTGCAACAACTTGGTTACATTCAGTGCATCCCCTCGGCTCCATACAATCCTATATGAGCATAATGAGAAAAGGTCGCGGCTAGTTAGATGGTCAAGTAAGATTTTCAAGCCAATATATGTGAGAGGTGGAAAGATCATGTTGTGTTCATTAGATAAAAAAATAAAAGCGTGCTAGTGTGCCATGGGAAGTGACCGGGGATTACATCAAGTGTTTCAATGACATTTCACACCCGATCATTCTAAATCCTTCGGGAACCACTATCTATAACGACTATGAGGATGACATCTACGATGTGAGTTCTCAATATAGTTGTGTTTTCTTTTAAATTATAATTTAGCATTGTAATAAGTTATTTTATATGATTCATGTTACGTTGTTTTTGTAGCGAGTACGGCGGGCTTTGGATGTCGTGGCGGCATGGAATGCATTGACTTCGAGCGAAGGAGATACGGCTTCCACATTAAAGATGGCAGATGAAAAGCTAAAGCACCTCATAATCATTGGTGTTCATGCTCCATCGAGCGCCCCCATATCCAGTGCCTCCCAGACCCAACGTCTAAGCAAACCGGTAGACGGTGGTTTGTTAAAGAGCAAAGGCAAGGCGCCAACAACATTCCAACAGTCGAGCAAGAAGACCAAGAATTGAAATGTTCTATGATGATTTGGTTCTATTTTGATTATATTGTTTATTGAATTGTAAACAAATGGTGAACATATGGTGAATATAAAACTTTTTGTTCAATTTAATCAGCATTTTTATATTTATTTTGTGCTATTCTTTGGGCTTTGTTTTGTTGAGCTTGGTATGTTTTTTAACTTTAAGTTGATGAGATTTGAGAAGCTATGAAGGAAAGTCGTTTAGTCATGCAAGACCAACTAAACAACGACTGTTTGGTCTTGCGTAGCCGAACAGTTGCATATCACCTAGGCATTAAACAACCAAACAAATTGTAAGTATTACAATCGGATCATTTGGCTGTAATATACCGAATTTAAAGCTATAGTTCAATATATTACAACTGATTGAACATTTGACGTTTAGAAAGGAAAGACCGAATAAAGTGCACTCAGTCGATCATGTACGATCGACTTATATATTATTGTATTTATTGAGTTGTTTTGGTGAGAAACCACCGAGTAGTCTAACAAGGCTCGGTCATGTATGGCCGAACAGATTGAGTAAGCTCATTTGTTGACGACCAACCTATACGTATCTACACACATTACAGACTAAAATAATGAATGGTGAAAGATAACACAACATTATTAATAGTAATTCACTTATGTATTTACGAAGGTTACAAATACGTTGTTCGACGGTGTACAAAAATATTATCCAACCATATATTATATAAGGAGTGTATAAAAAATGACTGTTACTACGAAAATAGGACCATTGTCATGTATTTGATGTACATAAAAGGATTGTCTACTTACAAAATGGGCATTCACACACTTGTACTAAATACCTTTTTACAATATGGTTCGTCCAAGTCAACGGTAATAGATGTACCATATTCGAAATTAGCAGGTGTTGCTGGGACTTTCCAATTCAAGTTCTCACACCACGGTAACGCCTCTGGTAGTATATTTTTTGGCACCCTGGATACAGTTGTGGAAAAGGGGCATCCGCCTTAAACAACATCTGTAAAAGAAATATGAACCGTTGAACCAAGGGCAATGATTGAAAATGTAAAAATAGGAATACAATTAATATAATTTACTCGCATAAAACAAAAATTATTAATGTGTGTCATCTCAATTACAACCCTGACACTCAGTAAATCTAGTGGTACATCTCTAAGTGGAAAGAATATCATACTACCCAAAGGTATTTTGACACGAGAATGACACTGTAATACGTAGCAATCATGAGACCTAATTCAAGCATACACATTTACTTGTCAAATGGAGCATCATTCGTATCATCGTAGTTTTGAACGAATAGCAGAATGGTTTCATAGTGATCCTCACGGAGCATTCCGCGCTAAAGATTTTGGTGGCCTTGATGCTCCCAATACATATCATTCTAGATTTGTTTCAATGCATCATATTCATTATGTCCAAGACTGCCTTCAAAAACACGGTATCCACAATTACCGTCTCCTCTGACATCATCAACCTTCTCAATGTGTAAAGCTAATGTTCTGGTGCTACACTTTAATAACCATCCCTACACTCATCATGCATTAATGTATGCGTTCTATGAACCTTGTCGGCCACTAGATGAGTAATCTTCTTTGGTATTATCTCTGAATTAAGTACATGCTCGAAGGGAGATGAATTTCTCTTCGTGGATTTGTCATCATTCTCAACTTTTAACTTAGCCTTACATGCCTTCCTTTTCTTTCCTTTGCTCGATTGTGGTGGCTTTTCCCCTATCTTCACTTTCTCCTTCGGGAAAATTAAAGACACGGATAAAGGACAACTAATATCTTCAAGGTATTGCACAATCCTCATGCACATATCCTAAGTATCGATACTTTGAAAGATCTCAATCACCCTTTGAATTTCTACTTTAAAATTGTACTTTGTCCGATTCACTGCTTGCTCGGGATTCATGCTTAAGTTTTTCCATTGAATATGGATATCATCGAGTGGGATTGGTGAACCTGCCAAATGGTGAGATGCAATTTCGTAGGCACAAGGTAGTGCAAATGTCTTATACAAAACACAACGACATCTTGTTGGATCGGTCCCAACATTTTCAGCTATTTCCCACCCTTTTCGGGTTCTATCCAACGCTGCTTATGAAATGAAACATCGCAACATACAATATAAGATATCACCAAATACTTGTTTCATTAGATTCAAACTCGTCTCAAAAGAGGCATTGATCTTTGTATGTTGGCCAATAACCATACTAAGAATTACCCTCCACGAATCCTCAAATGTTCCTTGCGAATGTCGAAGATGTTTTTTTAGGGTATTATGTGCACTTTCTACTCTGTCGGTTGTAATCTATCCAAGGTGCTATGATTGGTCAATCCATCCTCTCACAAACCATCCTTTGTTATCCCTAAACCATGTATACATCAAATAATGAAGCAATCTATTTGGACAAGTATAATTGGCATCCAAACTCGACATCCTTATGTTGAACACACCTTCAAAAGTGGCACTTAGCAAAGCATTCAATCTATTTTGGTAAAGTATGAAGTCTTCATTCTGTGCGAAAAGATTCTTTGTGTTTGATGTTAGACCTCAATTAATGTGCCAAGTGCGAAAAAGGTGAGTGGACGTGGGAAAGGCTGACTAAATTACTTTCACCAGTCCCAACTCCCTATTAGGTACAATCATATTTTGTTTAGCCCAACGATCCATAAGGAAATTAAGATTCTCCAACACCCAAATGTAGTTGTGTTTAGTCTCTCTTAACATTAGTGCAAACCTAATGGTGAATGTGAGCTCGGTTGATGTCACATCGATGATCTTAAACAACGCCATGCGATACTTATAGGTTTTGTAGATGCAATCCATAATCAAAACCATAGGGAAACATCGTAGTAAATTGATGAAGTCAGGATGAGACCAAAACAAGTATGTTACAACTTCGGTTTCCGCATCTTTCTTATGCCGTGAAAGATAACCATATGTGACAAACAAATGCATCAGTTGTGGCATTATTGATCTCCCTCCAGCCTCAGCTACCCTTTGTTTTTGCCTTGCATTTATATCGAGCGCAAGGTTGATGAATTTTCCCTTTTCTTCAACGTGTCCAAAATTTCTTGGGGCTTGATGTTTCCTTGCATCATCTGTACAAACACAATGCATTTTTTTGGAACTAACCAACCGATGTATGAGCGACCCTCCTTATAATGACCAATTTTGTGGCTATGCTGCTCACACACCACTGTCACGTGCCATAAATGGTCTTCATGTTCCTTTATGTTTATAGCATATGGACAACCACATATTTTGGTGCCAAATATTCTCTTTGATGTCCCTTTAAAAGGCTCTCTTTCATCATCTCTTACATTTTTTTCTTAACAAAAATCTTTTCTTTAGTGGCTTAAATTTCTCAATTTCTTGGGCATCACCCCTATAAGTACCAAACCTCTTGCAAGCCATGTTGACCATCCCTCCGAGGACGACCGTCACACCTACATCAGAATTCTTCGTGAGAATAACATATTTTTTACTTGATCTCCGACTTTGAACCCATTTGATCAAATTATCTCTACATAGAAATGGGGCATTGGAGATGAAATCATTAGTGTAGTCCACAAAATCAGAATATGACAACATTCTCTGCAAAATGGTAAATTACATCATCACAATCGACCTTCAATCAATAATAAGAAAATAAGGAAATTGTACTACTCGGTCGGATCCAACTGAACATACCGGTATTGTTCAGCGAGATGTCCTTGACTTACATACTTCTGCTCGATTAGTTGACACCAAACAGTCCGAGTTTGCTCGGTCCCGTTTGACCGAGCCATATGGCGGGCAACATGAGAATAAAAAAACACAAAAATTCACTTAAACGAAGGAAAAATGAAGAGATATATCTCCATATTGCACATTCGCACCCCTTTGAAGTTCATCCTCCATTTTGTAAGCTCAAGAAATACCAAACAACGACAACGAAAAATGCACTACAATGCAAAAATATTTGTACAAACCCCCTTAAAGAAAACCGACAACACTTCAAAACCATCAACTTCCATCAAAATGCATGAAGAGATTGACTCTTACGATTGTATTGGCCTTCAAAATATAACTTTGCATCGTCGATGTCACTGGTGGTCAGAGGGGATCGTTAGAAATGAATGTTGGCTCTTATGGTGTGCATAATCATAAAAGATATGAAGAGCATGTGAGTCATTTTGGGAGTTGAGGGGGAAAATAGGTCATTTTAATAAAGGGCAAATCTAGAAATGGTGTGGAGAATTTTAAGTGTCTTGCCCATAGTGTTCTATGGGGTGCACATAGTCGGCACCATATTTAGAATTTAGGATAAAACACTTTCAAAAACTCCCAGATTTACTTTTCTGTTTGTTGAATATAGTTTGACCAAATCCAATGGGTTTGACTTGATGCTTACTTCTACTACATTCCATTATGTTTGTTAATCTTTTACGGGTTATATTTGACATGCATGACACGTGATCAAAACTTAATCAAAATTATCAGTTTAAGGTTATTTTAAAACTTAAACCAGCATGAAAAAACTTCAACTCTATTCTATTTCATTTCAAGTTTGGAGGTGGTTTTGTGGTTTGTGAACAACAATTTTTTATAAATGAAAACCACTACCAAACCGTGGAATCGTGGTTTAAAAGTTGTTTAAATCTCCCCCAAACCACTAGTTTAAAAAATCCAGGCCAAACGTTTTGGTTAGGATGGTCAGCATGGTTTGGGCAATATAGCGAAAACCACTACCCACCCTTAAAATAAATAATTCCCCCCATCAAGAATTAAATTCAAATCACAAATATTTAAGACAAATCTTGGAATAAATCATTCCAACCATAAATATGTCTGAAAATCAAAGTATGGTAGAGATACCTCTAATCATCAACAAACTAATGGTCCATATCTAACCACAAACCCCCATGAAACTTAAGGTTTTCCATTTAAAATAAGTAAATGAGTCAAAATATTGAAAAATAGGGAAGAGGATACACGATTGTTAACCATTTGTTGTATATTAGATGTTGGTCCTTCTCTACACCCAATCCACCACACTAGCTCTCTAAGGTTTCCTCATCCCACTCTTTAGTTTGTTTGTTCAATTCAAAGTGACTACAAGTCTATAATGTGGTTTATATACTAGTGTGTAAGTGGGTTAAGGTTAAGATGAACAATTCAAGCCCTACATCTCATCTTAACCTCCATTAGTTCTAGGATAGTCCTCAAATTCATATTAAGTTCATTCTTCTTTATATTGCCATTTATTTACAAATAATGCCAGTGTAGCATCCCCTATCTCGATTAGGGTGATACTCGATTTGAAACTCTAATTAAGCCCCTTGTAAACCAGTCAGACTTAAATAGAGCCAGCATTATATCTTTCTGTACTTGATATACTTAACTTGTATATTGATATCAAATTCAAAATTCAAAATATACGCAACGAAAAATTAAAACAATTTATACAATATAGAGTTTATCAAATCCAAAAGTTCGATTATAAAACCCCCCAACCCCTGTACATTTACAACAAAGTAAGTCAAAAAATACATACATATACAGGAAGGCTCATTACATCATATAGAAAATAGTAAGACTCTTAATCTTCTATTTTCCCTTCATGGAAACACTAGGCTAAGCGCTCCAACTTGCTTCGTAAGTAAGGATTCATAAAGCCATCAACAATTCATATAATAATCAAGAGTAATATGCAATAATAGCATGCACCAAAAATAACTAACAGGATTAGGAAAAACATATAATCCAATATATAAAAGAATGCAAGTCAAATCGTCAATGACTATTACACTATGATTCCCATTTCATTTGTAAATCTGGCACCATTAATGTGATTGCCGGACCAATAAATTGGCTAATGTGCTATCTAGCCAATCTATTAATGTTTAATGGTTTGATCCCAAACCCTTTAGTGAATATGTAATTCATGTAACCTATTTAGCTAAGGCAAATTTACTATATAGCTTATGAATCAAACCCATATCCTATATAACTTAATCTCGATTTTAGGATTTACTATCGTCGATCACATTAAACATTGTTTTCCATTTAATAAATACATCATAGTGTACATGGTCCCCCATTTAGTCTATAAATTATATGAACTACATATACTAACATATATAGGCGACATTGATAAATAAGAGAATCCATACTTATTTCAGTTTAGGTTTCGTTACCAAATTCCCTATTTTTCAGGTCACTCAAGCTTTCTCGCTGTTCCAGAATGTATCATAAACCATTTCTGGTTAACCCAAGTTTAATACATTATATTTAGAACCCCTAAGTTTGTCCTTAAGACCTCGATAGATTCTAATCAAAATATAGTACAACTGATGTTTTTAGGGTGGGATCACACTCCCTCACTTGGTGGGGCACGTTCCACCAACGGGTTCATATTAACTTATAATGGGAGTGTAGTCCATCGAGATAGGGAGCGCGCTCTACCTTGCATTGTCTCGATATTGAATAGGGCAACAACAACTATTCCATTACCAAATCACCAAAACAACACTAACCACTCCCCCAAAACATCAGGGAGGACCTCTTATGAGGTATAAACCACTTTACAGTCATAAACAACTACAATTCATAGAGAAATCATCTTCTATTATGAATGGAACTTAAAAAATCGAAACTAACTTACCAGCAGTGATGATATCTGATCTACAATTGTTTAATCACTTTGAATCACACTAGAAAACCTCTCCTAGAATGATTCCCTCAAGATCAAACCCTCAGTTGGTTGTCTCTCCTATGATCGAATGAAATAGTAAGGATAAGTTCGAAGTTTTGCATTTATATATATAAATTCTTCTCGAGATATGCATCATGCTATCACGAGGCTGATCAAGTGAATGATATGTTTAATTGACTTATTTTAAAGCGACACAAATTTTAACACCATCACCACATATGCTCTCATCTCGATGCGATCCAACAATCCCTATAATCCAAATCAAACTTATAGTTTTACATGTATATTTAGTGTATTCTTGCCAATAATCTCACCAGACACGCTTACAAGTATTCTCGGTGTGCACACTCATTTCACGACCCCCTCGTTGCACTTGGTATACCGTCAATTTATTATTTAATTCTTTATTTTTCAATCATAGGTCTATATTAATTTCCTATTAATCCCGCAATCTATAAATTCGCCCAAACATACCATACAAACATAAATCATCTCACAAACCCACACGTGTTAATCAAGGTACACTGGACTTAACCACGAGCCTAATTTGGATTAAAGGATTTAAGTAAACACTAATCACTAGCTTAAAGTAACAGATCATTTCAATCTCCTCAATTTAAATCAATTTCGTCCTCGAAATTAAAGTAAACATAAAATTACCTGTAGTTTCAAAGAGAAATGGAAATTGTTCCTTTATATAAAATTCTCACTCCCAAGTTAGTTCTTCATCTCTATGATATTGCGAAATCACCATAAAAAATGAAACTCCTTGGTTCCTAGCCCTTAAACCTTACGATCATGAATTTGAATTAACTACTCATTGTAAGATAAGTCTTCCCGAATACCAAATTCATTCCAATCAATCCTTGGAGTGAATTGAGTCTCCGTTTTACAAATTATGAACTCCGACTAGCTGAGGAGGTAACTCTAACTTGTAAGTAATAGGGTTAACTCTTTCTTGCGCTCTGAATGGCCCAATGTACCTTGGAGCTAGCTTACCCCGCAGTCCAAACCTGTATAATTCTTTCATAGGTAAGACTTTCAACAAAACAAAACCATCATTTGAAAGATTTAAAAACCTACGATGTTTATTTGCATATCTTTGTTGTCTTAGTTTTGCCATAGTAGAACACGGATGAATCAATTGAATTCATTTTATAGTCCTGAATTAACTTTGGCCCCAATAAAATTGTATCTCTAACTTCTGCCCAATGCGCAGACGAATGACAAGGCTGACTATAAGAGCTTCAAAAAAGCCATTAAAATGCTAGCTTGATAGCTATTATTATAAGAGGACTCACACAAAGGAATGTATTTCTCCTTGTTACAACCAAACTCTTAAACAGAAGCTCGAGGCATATCCTCAAGCACCAAAATCAACTGCTCAATCTATCCATCAGTCTTCGAATGGTATGTTTTACTAAGGTTGATAACTCCACAAGTTAGATGTGAATCTTTGATCTCTATCAAAAGTAATCAACACTAGAACTCCATGAAATCTCAATACCTCACATACTTACACGTAATATATTTGTTCAAAACGATCTCATTTGGAAACTGGCAAGAAATGCACAGACTTCGCCAACTACAATCCAAACTACATCATGCTTACACTGACTAAATGGTAGATCAGCAACAAAATCCATTGATATATGTTCCTATTTCCACTTAGGAATTAGCACTCAATGTAATACCCCTCTAGATTTTCTATGTTGAGCCTTAACTTGTTGACATATCTCATATCTTTTTACAAACTCAGCAATATCATTCTTTATCCCTGACCACCAATAAATATGTTTCATATCGTGATATATCTTAGTGTTACCTAGATAAATAGAGTAAAGAGATCTATAAGATTCCTATAGCAAATCCTGCCTCAACTGATTCCAAGCTGGAATCCATAATCTATCCATGAACCTTAATGCACCATCACTAGAAAATGACTAATAAGAATGATCGACACAAGCCACTAACCCCTTTTGTGCTACGAAATCTTAATTGAACCATCTCCAGTTTAGCCTAAATCATAACATAGAATAATAGATTAGTAGCTATTGAACTAGCTTTCTCAATTGATAATAAGTCAGCTGAACTTTCATGAATCATCACTAATGCTTCCTCAAAACTTTTAAAATGAGAAGCTTTAGTAGTAGCTACATTCTTTTTTCTTGTTCATCTCTTGATTAAGGCATCAATAACCACATTTACATTACCTGGGTGATACTCCATAGTGAAATCGTACTCCTTATGGAACTTAAGCCATTTATGTTGTGTCATATTCAATGCACTCTAAGTAAAAAAGTGTTTTAGACTCTTATGATCTGGAAATACTATAAATTTCTCACCATACAAGTAGTGCCTCTAAATCTCAAGGCAAGCAGAACGATAGCTAGCTCAAGATCATGAACTGGATAATTTCTTTCATGAATCTTGAGTTGCCTTGAAACATAAGTCACAACCCTAACTTCCTACATCATAATGTAGCCTAAGCCTGAATGAGAAGCATCAGTATAAATTACTAATTTTTTTCTCGATTTCAGGTAATGTAAGAATAGGCGTTGTAATCAAACTACTCTTCAAATCTTTGAAGGCAGCCTTTCACTTATCCAACCAAAGTAATTCAAATGTTTTATGTTAGCCAAGTCATTCGCAGAGCAATATGAGAGAAACCATCAATAAATCGTTTGTAATAACCCGCCAAACTCAAAAAAACTTTGAACCTTGGACACCGTGGTAAGAGTAGGCCAATCCTAGAATGCCACAACCTTCGTTGGTTCAATCGATATACCATTAGCACTAACCACATGTCCAAGAAATTTGACCTCTGAAGACAAGAATTCGCACTTACTAAACTTGACATATAGCCGATTATCCTTTAGAGTCTGCATTATAACTCTAAAGTGGTGAAAATGCTCTTCTTGAGTCTTTAAATAAATCAAGATATTACCGACAAACTTGATGATGAACTAGTCAAGATAGGGCTTAAACACCCTATGCATCAAGTCCATGAACATAGCAGGAGCATTAGTGAGCCAAATCAGCATCGCTATGAACTCGAAGTGCCTATAATGTATACTGAAAGTCATCTTCGAGATATCATCATCCTTGATCTTCAGTTGATTATAACCAAGCCTTAAATTAATCTTGAAGAAATATATGTCACCCTTCAACTGATCAAACAAGTCATTAATCATGGGCAATGGGTATTTAATAATGATAGTCACTCGATTAAGCTATCTATAATCAATGCACATACATAGGGTTCTGTCTTTTTTCTTCACAAAAAAACTGGTGCTCCCCACAGTGACATACTAGGATGGATAAATCCATTATGTAACAACTCGTCAAGCTAATTATAGAACTATCTTAATTCTTTTGGTGCCATACCGTACGGAGGAATAAATATAGTTTTGGTACCATGAATAAGATAAATGATGAGGTCGATGATACATGGTAGAAGAAGTCAAAGCAAGTCAGATGAAAATACTTCCAAAAGCTTACAAACCTTTGGTATCTTCCTAACCTTAAGTTCCTGACCAGGCTTTCTAGATGTAACAACCTCTGCCATAACCTATAAATCTCGAGGAATAGCTTCCCTTCCACGAGTTGCAAGTTATGAAGGATTACAACCCTTATAGACTATAACTTCAAAAAGGTTAGGGATTTAAAAGATAAACCTCTTATGAATGCAATCGATACTGGCATGGTATGTTGATAACCAATTTATCCCTAGCAGTTCATCATATTCTAGGAACTCCATTAGTTTTAGATCAATTGGAAGTTCATTCTCCGCAATTTTAACCACATATCCCTTGCAGATAAGGTCAGGATAAACTTTCTCACTTATTTCTTTGCTCAAAATCAAGAATGTACTGGCTCTAACAGGTTTCAATTTCAACCCATCTACCATTGCATCAGCAATAAAGGAAACTATAGAACCAACATTAATCAATGCATGTATATCTCGACCATAAATGGTTAAAATACCTTCCACAAGCCTTTTATTAGCCTTTAGATTTGCCTCAACCACGGCATGAGTTTGTCCTTGTGCGGGTTGTGTTGTACATATCATTGGGCCGGTGGCATAGAACATTCTCTTTGAATACGCCTTGCCAGCCCACACTGATAACATAATAGTAGAAGCCTTTTGATAAAATCCACTGGCCTATGGGTCCTGCCAAGATCCACTTGGTTTATATGATAATTGTATCCAACTCTTGCCCTTACATCCAAATTGAGGTGGTGACAAAGGTGGTTAGGCTACCAAAGCCTAAGAACCATGTGGAACCAGTGCACTAACAAATTTCATCCTCGTAGATCTTGTCTTTATAGCTGCTTTAGTTGCACTCCTCTATCTAATCAATGGATGAAAATAAACAAGTTTGTGGGTTCTCTTATTCCTGGAGAACAGTAGTACTGAAGGTGGCATAGATACTGCTAAATAGGGTTTGGCTAATATGGTTGCTTCCACCACCATCGTACTTTTAAATATAAATGCATAGCTAGTGCGAGGATGAGAAAAAACCACAACACGAATCTCATAGTTTAGCCCACCAAGAAACAAATCTATTTTATTCTCTTCTGACTCCACCATCTCAGAAGCGAACTCGCTCGGATCAGTAAACCTCCACTCATATTCTTGTATAGACTTGGCTCCATGTTTCAACTATATAAACTCAGTCTTCTTCGTATTCTTAACTAGTTTCGGGAAGTACTGCCTATAAAATACGATCCTAACCGGTGGCCAAGTGGTGATAATCTTCCCCTCTCTCTAAAGAATTCCACCATTTTTAAGTAAATTTTATCAATAAAAAGGTAACCCGTTTAACCTTAAACTAGTCCTCAATATCCATAGTAACAAATCATTGCTTCAGTTCTAATATTTAGGTCTCGGCAACCCCTTCCTCTACAGAGTTGTTGAACCTCATAATATCATATTTCATAAATTTCTTATAAGTTTTAAGAAATGCAGCCCTCTCAGAATCAACTAGCACTGCGACAAATGTCTTCAGCACGTAAACATGTGATAGAACTAGTTGAGCAGAAGCTGCTACTATCCCAGCTCTGCTAACCTTGGGACTGGTTGCAGGCTATGCCTCAGGTTGCTATACTAGTGTTCCCATCTAAGCCATTAGCATCACCGAAAACTTCGCCTAGGACTCCAAAAGTTCCCTCATTTGATGCTCCATTCTAGATTTCCATTAATCTTGTGTTTTCTTATTTCTTTTAGGTCTAGGCCACTAGGAACCCTCTCCCTAATCTACTATTATGTTTTTTAATCAAACGAGAGATAAGACCATTAAGGCAACATTCATAGAAGATAAGGATATCGTATTTATACAATAGATAATAATAAATGAACCAAAACCTTAATGTGAATGGTTTATCATATCCTAAGCTTATTCATAACTTAGGAAAACTTTCAGAGTTAGTAAACTTAGGTTCCCGTATTAACGTATATTGGAGCCAATACCCTTAAGCTTCGATGCCAATTATATCCAAGTTATAAGGTTATCCTCTGAACTAAGCTCTACTACCAAATTGTATCAAAGCTATCACTTATTTCAAAATAATTCAAAGTTAGAAGGAGTCTCTGACTAGTCTTGATATTAAACTATATCAGAGTTATTAAATGTTACAAAGCCCTTAAAGTCACGCTTTGATACCATGTTGTAGGATCCCTGTCCCAATTATGGTGATACTCAGCCTGAAACCACAATTAAGCCTCGGTAACCTAGCGAGACTTAAATAGAGCCAACAGCCACTCCTTACACACCCGATATACTCAACATGTACATCGATATCAAATTAAGAATTCAAAATATATGCAGTGGAAAATTTAAACTTTTTTTATAGTTAAAATAATATAAATAAATATAAAGTTTATCAAAACCAAATATTCAATTATAAAAACTCACAACCCTATTCATTTACAACAAAGTAATTCAACATGTATATACATATACATGAAGGCCCATTACATCATGGAGAAGATATTATGACTTTTAATTTTTTTTTCCTTTCACTAAAGGGCTAGGCTAAGAACCTACAATGTTAAATTTGGGATGAGCGCTCCAACTTGCTCAGTTAGTAAGGATTTACAAATCCATTAACATTCCATATAATAATCAAAAGTAATATGCAATAACAATATGCACCAAAGATAACTAACAGGATTACAAAAAGTATATAATCGATAAATAATGGATGCAAATCAAACCGTCAATGATGTTAGGGCATGTGCCCTGGGTCAATCTACAAACATTGTTTATCTTAAAATTTTAGTTAATAAAATTGAGGTTTTATTTGTTATTTTATTATAAGTGATTGCATGTTTACCTTATAGTTTGATCTATGGGTATTTGTTGAAATATCATAAATGTCCCTAGTCCATCAATATACTGTGAACTATAATGAATTAAGACTAGTGTGAATATTGATTGATGGTCATACGATGATCATGCGTATTGCGATACGAATAAAGATCATGAGTATTTGTTAGAGAATATGGTACTGGACCAACCTGCTATGAGAACACCACATGGATTAAGTTATAAGTGTTATTCATGATAGGTATATCATTTAGTCCTTCGACTTGAGACTACCATAGACTTCAATATTATGAGCATGTTAGTTTGACACAATCAAATGTTGTCTTTAATCGGACAATTATAAGGATTGTGATTGGTTACCTTGTAAATAATATGTGAATGCGTGTAATCAAGATATAACTTTCACTCTCGTATAGAGAGAGATATCAGTGGATGCCTCGATAAGATAGACTGATAATGGCCAAGTCCATGTGAATTGATATGATCAATGTCACTTAGATGTTTTTCAATTTACCTAAAGATCAAGACTAGTACAATTAAACATTAAGGGTGACTTTCCATGCCTTATGTTTAATCAATGGATATCGCATGACAAAAGAATATGATATATGTTATTAATTAGGTTGTATCGATGTTGATATTCATGCTACTTGGGTAGTCATAAAGCCTTGCTAGAGACCGCTTATGACTTATGTACCAAAATAGTTTTTTGTTCACTGCCAATGTTGCATGAACCTATTAGGTCGCACATAAAGACTGGCTTTGCACAATTTCAATTGGTCCAAAGTAATAAATTTTATATGATAAAATTCATGACATAAAAGCCCTTACGATTTGTTATATGATAACTTATTAATAGGGGAATATGTGTAATTTGCTTAAATTGCCTAAATACAATAGTTGTATTACGAATAGGATTTTAAATGAGGGCTAATCTACACATATAAATAAAGGGTGAAGCCCTAAAAAGGAAATAAGATTTTTATTTCACAATTTTCGAGTTCTCTTGATTTAGGAAGAGAAACAAAAATCATTTTCAATCTCTCCTGGGGCTAGCACTTCAAATTATGGTCACAGTTCGTGTGTGGATTTCTGATAGAGGACGCGCACTCGAACGTCTTTAAAATCAAAAAATAAAAAAGAAATCATGGAATAAGGTACGATTTACTTTCTTTAAATTGTACATAGTCCTTCATTCAGTCAATAAACTATATGAACTACATATACTAACATATCCATACAACATTGATAAATAAGCAAATCAATACTTAATTAGTTTAGGTTTCGTTTCCAAATTCCTTACAATTTACATTTGATAAGACTCTTAATGGGGCAGGCAATAATGGCCCTGAAGCATGTGCTTGACAAGATGTAAGGCATGGGCTTGAATGGCTGGTAAAACTAGGAAGCATGGGCTTTATCAGAGACATATAGCATGGGCATGTTAGGTGTTATAATACTCACAGTAATACCGCAATGGAGAATGGCGAAGTATATGCCATAAGTGATAGTGTACATAATCAGTAAATCGATACAAATCTGGATAATCAATAAAGACTTTGATAGGAGGTTTCTTCAGTAAGTAGCATAGGGAGAGAAGAAGATTTCCGTCCTTAGGAGTCCAATTAATTGCTTGAAGGGCAAAGATGTTTATTTGATAGATATTGAAAATTGAATTCCATGTGATATCAACATCATTAATAAGTAATTCGTCAATAAGAAAATTCATTAATGGTTGTTGGATGGCTGAATGATGCAAAGCACGGGCTAATGTCTTCATTTATAAATCAATAGAATCTGCAGAATGAGCTAAATGAGTATTATCTTCTGAATGAGTCCGAGAGGAAGCTGAATATTTAGATTCAAATTGTTTGAATTTTTCTTCAAGATTTTGTTCTATATTTAGAAATCCTTGCTGAAAATTCTGATGAAAGCGTCCTTGAAGTTGTTCAATTATGGTTTGTGCGAAGTCTGGAGTCATTGATGAACTGGATTCTACGTTCTTCAAACTGACATCTTTATAGGCTTTTACAAAAGGAGGAAATTCATTTGGACGACCGAATTTTGTTAGTTTAGTTGGAGTAGTTATGGGAGAAATACGATATGTTTCTATGGAGTCAATGTCAAATTTATCCCACCATTTACAAAGAATTTCTTAAGAGAGATATGTGTAAGTGATATTATGAATAGTGGTGACTTTATGAGTTCCATATTGCAATTTGAGGATCCATGAGATTGAATGTTTATGTATAAATTGGAAGAGAGATAATTTTTTAGCTTCATATTTCTTGAAAACATCATTTGGAAAAAAAACCCCAATATGAGGACCAAATTTTGTCCACCATTCAGCCATGAACCAGGCTGGGAGATTGACCTTTAATGAATTTTTGAACGAAATATACCATGAGTGTCCAGAAGTTGGATCTTTATAAAACAGTATGTTGCGCCATGCATCAATGTAATCTTTATAGTTTACTTGAACAGGATGACGATCAGTGACCAACGTCATAAATTGATAAATGAATGGACTTTGCTGAATAGAGTGTTGCTGAGACCATTCCACACTTGAGAGAACCTTTTGAATTTTTAATTTCGAATAAGCAATTTCTTCAGAGTTAGGTCTTGTAAAATGTTCAATAAGGACTGATTCAGCTGTGGTTAGGAGAGTTTCATAGAACCTAATGGTAACATTAGGTCGATTGGGTATAAAATGCAATGAAGGGGGCATGACCAGTTTGACCTATGTATCTAAAAATTTTATCAAGAAGATGATGATCAAGAAGGATGGTTGAATGTCTGTTACCATACTTATAAAGAGATTTATTGACATCGGCTTGATTGTAGGAATTGAATAAAGGGGAGAACCGATTTGAGGGAGATGGAGATTTTCCTTTATCAGTCATGATGATTTGTATGCAATGAATTTGAGGATAAATAAGAAATTCACGGGATCAGAAGTCAGGTAGAGAATTATCTTTACCTTTAATATATTCGATATCAAAATCAAAGAAACTTAATATTGCTTGCCAGCGAGCAAATATATGTTTAGAAACCAAATTTTTGACATCTTTCAAAAGAATTTCTTTAGCAGCTTTGCAATCAACACATATTCAAAACTTTTAATTTAAAACACCATATTGAAATTTTTGAACACATAATACGATTGCTAAAACTTCCTTTTTCGCAGTGGCATAATTTTGCTGAGTGGTGTTCCAAAGCTTAGAGGTATAACAAACTAATTATTCTTGACCAGAAAGATGTTTTTGTAATGGGATGCCACCATATCCTAAATCAGAGGCATCTGTTTGTATGATTTTTGGATAAGCCAAATTTGCTAAGTGAAGACAAGGAAGAGATTTAACCTTTTGTTTAATGGTCTGTATGGCTGAAGTATGTGCAGGTGTCCATTGAAATTTAGCATCTTTTTTTAGAAGATCTTGCAGAGGTTTTCTATCTAAATCTGCTTGTTTATAGAAATCCGAGAGATAATTCAAACAACCAAGAAATCTTTGTAATTAATTTTTATCAGTGAGTTTATCTGGGAATTTATCAGCAAAATCAATGACACGATTAATTGGTGTTATTGTTTGATTGATTATTTTGAAACCTAAAAAGGTAGTAGAGGTTTGAAAAATATGCATTTTCTTTTGTGATAAGGCAAGGCCATTTTTTATAATGATTGCTTGAAATGTATATAAATGTTTCCAATGTTGATCAACTATTTTGGAGAATACTAAAATATCATCAATATAAACAAGTATAAAGTCATGATAAGGATTAAAAATATCATTCATAATTTTTCGAAATTCAGAAGGTGCATTTTTTAACCGAAAGGCATGAAATTCCATTGATATTGACCAAATGGCTTATTAAAGGCAGTTTTATAGCGATCACTATGATGTATTTGAATTTGCAAAAATCCAGATTTAAGATCAAATTTAGAGAATATTAGAGAAGTAGTAGTAAGTTTAATTAAATCATACTTATTAGGTAAAGGATATCGAATGGTTTTTAAGACTTTATTAAGAGGTTTATAATTGATTACTAATCTAAGGGCACCTCTTTCAAGTTCTGGAGCATTTTCAACACAAAACGCTGTGCAACTCCATGGAGATTTAGAGGGTGTTATTAATTTTTTGGGAACCAGATCTTTTATTTCTTGTTCATATAGATTAAGTAGATGTGGATTCATTTGAGATAGATTAGCTTTTGTGGGAATAGAGTGTTCATTAAATTCAGGTATATAGGGTAGAGTAACTATATGTTTTTTACCATCCCAAAAAGTGGAAGGAATGTCAGAACAGCAAGAGTGATGTAATTTTTCTTGAAATGTTTGTAATCTAGTTTGGAATGCAAGAGTCTGAAGAACCTGATCATTTTTTAGAAAATTAATTTCAGAACGTAAGAAGTTTATATGTGTCTGTTTATAATCAATCTGATTTATAATTTGATGAGTTTGGTCTTACGAGATTAGGGTTAGGAAAGCTTTCTTGGCGAGATGAAGTAGAAGATCGAGCAGCAAATTTTATTTCTACTTTGCCATCATCATGTGTGATTATTTGATGGATGTCATCAGATATTTTTCTTTTTTGACTTTCTTTTTATTAGTATCATGAATTGTCCATTCTTGTGGGATATCTATATCTTTTCAACTTAATTGTTTTCTATCAACAGTTTTATTTTTTATATTTGTTAGAAATAAAGTAGATGTTTCTTTTTGAAGATTAGTATATACTACATCTGGTATAATTGTATGCATTAGTTTATAATAAATACGATATACCATGGCAACATTAGAACATATGCCTTTCATTTTAAAACCTTTACTATAAATACCTAAAACAGCTGCTTCATGAGCAAATTCATCATGTACACCTAAGGTAAAATTTGGGAGACGGTCCTGCCTCAGTTGTCTCTACAACTGGTGTGGTCACTGCTATCACCGTTGCTAATGCTACAGTAGGAAGTATTGTCGCCTGGACAGTCGGTGTAGTAGTCGTAGAAGTCGATGTCGATGTTGGTGCAGCAAAACGTGCGGTCATCATCGCGATGAAATCAGCCAACTGCTGGCCCTGAGCTGTCACTCGCTCAGACAATCGCTGCAAATCCTCCGCTATCGTAGGAGGCGAGCTGCCACTGGGCTCCGCATCTCCTCCCCGAGTATATCAACCATCGGGGTCTGCAATGGATAGCGAACGTGCATTAGCTTCTACGTGACATAGTGCATAAGTAGATATATACATAAAGCACTTAACTAGTACATAGACGAAATGCCTCATCTCACTATCACTCACTTCGCAACTAATAGTGTCTAGGCATTGAGTATCTGGTTTCCACAACTAAGGTTTGTATTTTATGCAATTTGAGCTCCAACACTAGTATTTGATACCAATTGAGCGCCCGAAGACAAAGTTATGAAAAAAATTGTCCGGCAGAAAGTTGGAGGGATAGTCAGAGAGATGAAAATCATATGACAACGAAAAATATTATTGAAATGGATCTATAATTATTTCTGGATAATAATATGGGTCTAATTGATCTATTATTGCAAACTGAGTATTACACAAAAGTAGACTACTAGAATCACAACACTTAGAAGGATTACTACTAGAACACAACTCACAACTTAAGAGCACAAAACAAGATGAAACTTAGAAGGATTGCTTACTGGATGATCTTACAATCGCACCCCTTCCTACTTATAGACATGGAAAAGCAAACGAATAATTACAGACGCACTACCGTGGAAAGGAAGTCCTACAAATGACAAACCTGACATGACAAAAGTAACTACAGTAAACAACTGTAGCTTACTTTAATATGTAGCACTTTATGATGTGATGTTGAATGGTTGACAGCTAGAAGATAAGCTTTATTTCAGACGGGATAAGATTTGATAAGATTCTTGATGGGGCAGGCAATAATGGCCTCCAAGCATGTGCTTGACAAGATGTAAGGCATGGGCCTGAATGGCTGGTAAAACCAGGAAGCATGGGCTTGATCAGAGACACATGGCATGGGCATGTTAGGTGTTATAATATTCATAGTAATACCGCATTGGAGAATGGCGAAGTATATGCCATAAGTGATAGTGTACATAATCGGTAAATCGATACAAATCTAGATAATCAATAAAGACTCTGATGGAGGTTTATTCAGTAAGTACCATAAAAATAGAAGAAGATTTCCGTCCTCAGGAGTCCAATTAATTGCTTGAAGGGCAAAGATGTTTATTTGATAGATCTTGAAAATCGAATTCCATGTGATATCAACACCATTCATAAGTAATTCATCAATAAGATAATTGATTAATGGTTGCTGCATTGCAGGATGACGCAAAGCACGGACTATCGTCTTCATTTATAAATCAATAAAATCGGCAGAATGAGCTGAATGAGTATTATCTTCTGAATGAGTCCGAGAGGAAGCTGAATATTTAGATTCAAATTGTTTGAATCTTTCTTCAAAATGTCGTTCTATATTCTAAAATCCTTGCTGAAAATTCTGATGAAAGCCTTCTCGAAGTATTTCAATTATGGTTTGTACGAAGTTTGGAGTCATTGATGAACTGGATTCTGCGTTCTTCAAACTAACATCTTTATAGGTTTTTACAAGGGGAGGAAATTCATTTGGACGACGGAATTTTGTTGGTTTGGTTGGAGTAGTTATGGGAGAAATACGAGATGTTTCTATGGAGTCAATGTCAAATTTACCCCACCATTTACAGAGAATTTCTTGAGAGAGATATGTGTAAGTGATATTATGAACAGTGGTAACTCGATGAGTTCCATATTGCCATTTGAGGATCCATGGGATTGAATGTTTATGCATAAATTGGAAGAGGGATAATTTTTCGGCTTCATATTTCTTGAAAACATCATTTGGAAAAAATCCAATATGAGGACCAGATTTTGTCCACCATTCAGCCATGAACCAGGCTGGGAGATTGACCTTTAATGATTTTTTGAACGTAATATACCATGAGTGCCCAGAAACAGGATCTTAATAAAACAGTATGTTGTGCCGAGCATCAATGTAATCTTTATAATTTACTTGAACAAGATGGCGATCAGTTACCAACGTCATAGATTGATAAATGAATGGACTTTGCTGAATAGAGTGTTGTTGAGACCATTCCGCGCATGAGAGAACCTTTTAAGTTTTTAATTTCAAATAAGCAATTTCTTCAGAGTTAGGTCTTGTAAAATGTTCAATAAGGACCGATTGAGTTGTGGTTGGGAGAGTTTCATAGAACTTAATGGTAACATTAGGTCGATTGGGTATAAAATTCAACGAACAGGGCATGACTAGTTTGACCTGCGTATTTAAAGATTTATCAAGAAGATGATAATCAAGAAGGATGGTTAAATGTTTGTTACTATATTAATAAAGAGATTTATTGACATTGGCTTGATTGTAGGAATTGAATAAATGGGAGAACCAATTTGAGGGAGCTGGAGATTTGCCTTTGTCAGTCGTGATGATCTGTAGGCAATGAATTTGAGGGGAAATAAGAAATTCATGGGATAAGAAGTCAGGTAGAGAATTATCTTTACCTTTAATATATTCGATATCAAAATCAAAGACACTTAATATTGCTTGCAAGCGAGCAAATATTTGTTTTGAAACCAAATTTTTGACATCTTTCAAAAGAATTTCTTTAGCAGCTTTGCAATCAACACGTATTAAAAACTTTTGATTTAAAACAACAGATTGAAATTTTTGAACACATAATACGACTGCTAAAACTTCCTTTTTCACAGTGGCATAATTTTTCTGAGTGGTGTTCCAAAGTTTAGAGGTATGACAAACTAATTGTTCTTGACCAGGAGGATGTTTTTGTAAAAGGATGCCACCATATCCTAAATTAGAGGCATATGTTTGTATGATTTTTGGATAAGCTGAATTTTCTTAGTGAAGACAAGGCCGAGATTTAACCTTTTGTTTAATGGTTTGTATGGCTTAAGTATGTGCAGGTGTCCATTGAAATTTAGCATCTTTTTTTAAAAGATCTTACAGAGGTTTTCTATCTAAAGATGTATGTTTATAGAAATCTGAGAGATCATTCAAACAATCAAGAAATCTTTGTACTTGATTTTTATTAATGAGTTTATATGGGAATTTATCAGCAAAATCAATGACACGATTAACTAGTGTTATTGTTTGATTAATTATTTTGAAACCTAAAAAGGTAATAGAGGTTTGAAAATATGCATTTTTTTGTGATAAGACAAGGTCATTTTTATAATGATTACTTGAAATGTATATAAATGTTTCCAATGTTGATCAACTGTTTTGGAGAATACTAAAATGTCAACAATATAAAAAAGTATAAAGTAACGGTAGGGATTAAAAATATCATTCATAATTTTTTGAAATTCAGATGGTGCATTTTTTAAATCGAAAGGCATGACATTCCATATATATTGACCAAATGGTGTATTAAAGGCAGTTTTATTGCGATCACTAGGATGTATTTGAATTTGCCAAAATTCAGATTTAAGATCAAATTTAGAGAAGACTAGAGCAGTAGTAGTGCGTTTAATTAAATCATATTTATTAGGTAAAGGATATCTAATGGTTATTAAGACTTTATTAAGAGGTTTATAATTGATTACAAATCTAGAGGCACCTCTTTCTTGTTCTGGAGCATTTTCAACATAAAAAGCTGTGCAACTCCATGGAGATTTAGAGGGTGTAATTAATTTTTTGGAAACCAGATATTTTATTTCTTGTTCACATAGATTAAGTAGAAGTTGATTCATTTGAGATGGATGCTTTTGTGGGAATAGAGTGTTTATTAAATTTAGGTATATAGGGTAAAGTAACTATATGTTTTTTACGATCCCAAAAAGTGGAAGGAATGTCGGAACAACAAGAGTGATGTAATTTTTTCTTGAAGTGCTTGTAATTTAGTTTGGAATGTAGTAGTCTAAAGAACCTGATCAGTTTTTAAAAAACTAATTTCAGAACGTAAGAAGTTTATATGTGTATGTTTATAATCAATCTGATTTATAATTTGATTCAAATATTTAACTTTTGGAGGCTGATCAAAAGGAAATAATATTTGTCGATCATTTAATTTTGTAGTTATACCATTTGTAGTAACAATGAAATGATGTATATGTTGAAGAAATGGAGTGCCTAACAAGATATCATGTTGAAGACCATTTACAATAATAAAAGAGATTGGTATACAAATAGAATGATGACAGATATGTGCGATTGGAATTTTATATTTAACAGATAATTTATTGCCATTGGTTGTAGAAATTTTACTATTTGTTCGTTCAAAATATCGTAGAGGAATTAGACCTTCTCGGATATAATTTAAATCGACACCTGAATCTATCAAGGCAAAACATTTATGTGTAAACTTTAATAGTAAGGGTAATAGGAGTAAACCATCGTTGATGAACATATTGAGTAAGAGATTCATTAAAAACATTATCAAAATCAGCAAGTGAATCTGTATGTGTTGTTTCTAATTGTGTTAATCATTCTTTTAATATCTTTATTTCGAAATTTAATGTATTAATTTCTTCTTGCAAGATTTGTATGGTAGCAGGTTGAGGTCTCTTGCTTACTTCTTGTAGGAGGCTAGATAATGTATATTTATTTGGATCAAGTGCAACTTGACGTTGAAATTTATGACGTTTTTTTATCAAATTCTTTTTCTCGTTCGAAAGAAGATTCGGCCACTTTATTGTCTTTATTTTGGTGTATAACTTCGGTAAAATATTTGTATTTTAATAAGGGGTCTATAATTTGTTCACCTATTTCAAGTATGAGTTCTTCTCGAGCAGTTAACACATTAATTTCAGTGTCGGAAAAGGATGATGTATTTAAAAGACTGGTAGTACAATGACAATAAGAGGAGGAAAGAGCTTCCTGAAGTTAAATATTTGAATCAAATTATAAATCAGATTAATTATAAACATACATATATAAACTTCTTACGTTCTGAAATTAATTTTCTAAAAATTGATCAGGTTCTTCAGACTCCTGCATTCCAAACTAAATTACAAGCACTTCAAGAAAAATTACATCACTCTTGTTGTTCCGACATTCCTTCCGTTTTTTGGGATCGTAAAAAACATATAGTTACTTTACCCTATATACCTGAATTTAATGAACACATTATTCCCACAAAAGCTAATCCATCTCAAATGAATCCACGTCTAGTTAATCTCTGTGAACAAGAAATAAAAGATCTGGTTTCCAAAAAATTAATTACACCCTCTAAATCTCCATGGAGTTGCACAGCTTTTTATGTTGAAAATGCTCCAGAACAAGAAAGATGTGCCCCTAGATTAGTAATCAATTATAAACCTCTTAATAAAGTCTTAAAAACCATTCGATATCATTTACCTAATAAATATGATTTAATTAAACACACTACTACTGCCCTAGTCTTCTCTAAATTTGATCTTAAATCTAGATTTTGGCACATTCAAATACATCCTAGTGATCGCTATCAAAACTGCCTTTAATACGCCATTTGGTCAATATCAATGGAATGTCATGCCTTTAGTTTAAAAAAATGCACCTTCTGAATTTTAAAAAATTATAAATGATATTTTTATTCGATACCGTGACTTTATACTTGTTTATATTGATGATATTTCAGTATTCTCCAAAATAGTTGATCAACATTGGAAACATTTATATACATTTCAAGCAATCATTATCCAAAATGGCATTGCCTTATTACAAAAGAAAATGCATATTTTTCAAACCACTACTACCTTTTTAGGTTTCAAAATCATCAATCAAACAATAACACCAGTTAATCGTGTCATTGATTTTGCTGATAAATTCCCATATCAACTCACTAATAAAAATCAATTACAAAGATTTCTTGGTTGTTTGAATTATCTCTTAGATTTTTACAAACAAGTAGCTTTAGATAGAAACCCTCTTCAAGATCTTCTCAAAAAACATGATAAATTTCAATGGACACCTGCACATACTTCAGCCATACAAACCATTAAACAAAAGGTTAAAACTCTTCTTTGTCTTCACTTAGCAAATTCGGCTTATCCGAAAATCATACAAATAGATGCCTCTGTTTTAGGATATGGTGGCATCCTTTTACAAAAACATCCTTCTGGTCAAGAACAATTAGTTTGTTATACCTCTAAACTTTGGAACACCACTCAGCAAAATTATGCTACTATGAAAAAGGAAGTTTTAGCAATCGTATTATGTGTTCAAAAATTTCAATTTGATGTTTTAAATCAAAAGTTTTTAATACGTGTTGATTGCAAAGCTGCTAAAGAAATTCTTTTGAAAGATGTCAAAAATTTGGTTTCAAAACAAATATTTGCTCGATGGCAAGCAATATTAAATTTCTTTGATTTTGATATCGAATATATTAAAGGTAAAGATAATTCTCTACCTGACTTCTTATCCAATAAATTTCTTATTTCTCCTCAAATTCATTGCCTACAGATCATCATGACTGACAAAGGCAAATCTACAGCACCCTCAAATCGGTTCTCCCCTTTATTCAATTCCTACAATCAAGCCGATGTCAATAAATCTCTTTATAAATATAATAACAGGCATTTAACCATCCTTCTTGATCATCATCTTCTTGAGAAATCTTTAGATACACAGGTCAAACTGGTCATGCCCCCTTCGTTGCATTTTATACCCAATCGACCTAATGTTACCATTAAGTTCTATGAAACTCTCCTAACCACAACTCAATCAGTCCTTATTGAACATTTTACAAGACCTAACTCTGAAGAAACTGCTTATTTGAAATTAAGAATTCAAAAGGTTATCTCAAGTGCAGAATGGTCTCAGCAACACTCTATTAAGCAAAGTCCATTCATTTATCAATCTATGACGTTGGTCACTGATCGTCATCCTGTTCAAGTAAACTATAAGGATTACATTGATGCTTAACGCAACATACTATTTTATAAAGATCCAGTTTCTGGACACTCATGGTATATTACGTTCAAAAAATCATTAAAGGTCGATCTACCAACTTGGTTCATGGTTGAATGGTGGACAAGATTTGGTCCTCATATTGAGTTTTTCCCAAATGATGTTTTCAAGAAATATGAAGCCGAAAAATTATCACTCTTCCAATTTATGCATAAACATTCAATCCCATGGATCCTCAAATGGCAATATGGAACTCATCAAGTTACCACTGTTCATAATATCACTTACACATATCTCTCTCAAGAAATTCTCTGTAAATGGTGGGGTAAATTTGACATTGACTATAGAAACATCTCGTATTTCTCCCATAACTACTCTAACCAAACCAATAGAATTCAGTCATCCAAATGAATTTCCTCCCCTTGTAAAAACCTATGAAGATGTTAGTTTGAAGAACGTAGTTACCAGTTCATCAACGACTCTAGACTTTGCGCAAACCATAATTGAACAACTTCAAGAAGGCTTTCATCAGAATTTTCAGCAAGGATTTCAGAATATAGAACGACATTTTGAAGAAAGATTAAAACAATTTGAATCTAAATATTCAGCTTCCTCTCGGACTCATTCAGAAGATAATCTTAACACCATCACCACATACGTTCATCTCGAAGCGGTCCAACAATCCATATAATTCAAACCAAAACTTAGTTTTATTTATATATATATATATATATATATATATATATATATATATATATATATATATTTTTAAATATCAATAATACATACATACGTATATACATATATATTTTGTGTTTTTTCTTGCCAATGAATTCACCGAACACGCCCACAAGTATTCTCAGGTGTACACATTCATTTCATGACCACCTTGTTGCACTTAGTGTACCTACAATTTATTATTTAATTATATATTTTTGATTATATGCTTGTATAAATCTCCTATTAATCCCATAACTTATAAATTCACCCAAACATGCCATACAAACATGAATCATTACATAAACTCACATACATGCTAATGGAGGTACGTCGGACTTAACCACAAGCCTAACTCGAGTTAACACTAATCACTAGCTTAAGATAACATGTCATGACACCATTGTGTGTATTATATACCAAAATGACATTCTTCTTTATTCAAACCATAAATCAAGTTATTTTAAGTATATCTCCATTAACTTAAGCCTAATTACCCACCTATGTCAATAAAATAGTATACAATACACACGTTAATCACACCTATATTAAGGCTAATTACTAGATTTGGAAGTTAGTGGCAGCATGGTTTTCTCTTGAAATATCATATTTTAAGAATTGATTTTTCCCTTCATTGTTCATCGAATACCAAATTTGATTTTGCCAAAGTTGTTTGGGGACATTTTTTAAGAATATGGTAGTCAGACATCGAGTTTGCCTAATAAGTCAACTTCTTAGATAAAAAAAAGTGTGCGGCCAGTTAGCGCACCTGTTCAAGGCTCAGTAGTCTCAGCAACTAATGATCCTCCACTTGATTATGAGCAACTTTCCTTAGTTAATCCTAATAGCCATTACTTCCTACTTAGCTGAAGCAAACACTAACATACTTTGACGACTATAATCATTCACTTCCTAGTCATGCCAATGCTTCCTTAATGACATGGTCAAATGCGCACACCTCACCTCACTCTTTGTCATTATTATATTCCACTTCTAACCTTGATCATATGCACCACACTATTTCAGTAATCACTTGACATTATCCAAGAACCATAATCTAATCATGAGCTGTTCAACATGACAAATTGTGTGATGCCATGAAAGTTGAAATTCAAGTTTTGTGAGATATTTACACATGAAGCACTAGTGAGATTCCTCCAGAGAAGCATGCAATTTTTTTAAGTGGGTGTACAAGGTGAAGCATAAAGATGACTACCATCAAGAAAAATGTCAGCAGTTATTGTCCTTTGCCTAAAGGATTAGATACCGATCAATAGAATCGAGTATGCAGACTTCACAAATCACTTTATGGTTTAATGCAAGACTGTCGACAATGAAATGCTAAGTTGACTAAAGCCTTCCATCAGTAAAATTATAAACAAGCCTATTATGATACATCCCTGTTTATAAATGATATCAATGGAAAATTCACCGCACTTGCCGTTTATATTTATGGTGTAATTCTTGTTAGAAATAATTTTGATGAAATACAACGCATCTAGGCGTTTCTCTATGGTGTTTTCCGCATCAAAGATCTTGGACGTCTCAAATACTTTATTGGCCATGAGACTATTTGGATACCTATAGGTCTCAATCTTAGTCAATGAAAATATGCTCTTGATATGTTGTAGGAAATTGGATTCATTGACTGCAAGCCAGCAACGTCCCCAATTGTGGTTAAGCAGCCACTGACAACTTCGATTATTAAACCATTAGCTGACAATCATTGATATTAGAGTCTAACTGGGAATCTTCTTTACTTGACTTCTAGTTGGCGTGATATCTATCTCTTATACAACGCAATACCTTTCCTAGTACTTAGACAAACCTACGGATGGTCATCTCAAAGAGGTGTGCCATGTGCTTTGCTACATAAAAAATGCTCATTAGTAAGGTTTTTTCTTCCTTTCGAATATTGACGTGAAGCTTAAAGGTTTTTGTAATTCTTATTGGGCTACTTGTTCAAAAATAGGCCAATCAATTTCCAAGTTATTGTGTTTTCTAGGTGGCTCACTTCTTTATGAAGATAAAAAAAGCAAAGCACTATTTCATATTCATCTTCTAAAGCTAAGTATCGTGCTTTTGCCTCACTTAGTATTTAGCTTTAATAGCCACATTATCTTATTGCCAATCTTTAAATTCCTCATCATCAGCTTGTAATGATTTCTTGTGATAATTCTTATGTTCTTCATATTGTGAGAAATCAAGTGTCCCAAGAAAGAATGAGGCACATAAAGATTGACTATCAAGTCGTCCCTGAAAGGTATCAAAGTTATCTCATTCATCTCATGTTCGTAAGTTTTACAAATCAAATGGCGGACGTATTCACTAAGCCACACATTCTACTACTTTTCATATTTTTTGCCTAATTTAGGCATTCAAGATTTATATGCTACAATTTGTGGAAGGATATTACGTGACACATCATCAACCACCAATAGATTAATTTTTCCTTTATTGTGAGTGATTTAGCAATCTTTTTATTTCTAGATTTGGTTACTCAAATTGTAATATAAAATCTTTTTTTTGAATTTTATATTCCAAACTTTCCTAACTATATGTGTAATTATAAAAAGGCTTAACATACAAAGAACCTATGGAAAGAAATAAATCAATCTTTCTATATCCTTTGTATTCTATTATTTCTTAGTCAATCTACAATTTATTTTAATTGCACCCAATTATTGTTTAGTTAATTGCAGCTAATCTGCATTTTGTTATAAATTAGGTCTAGCTTCTTCTTCCATAGCCACTTAAACCAATGTTTCCTTGAAGGATCGATTGAAGCCAAAATTACCTTGTAACTCCTCAAAAATCTCTTGGTTCTCGACTTCATTCGTTGAGCGAACCTTGTCGTGAGAGAGGTCTAGTTGGACATGTTTCATTAAGGCCTCTAATATCATCTCCACATCTGCCATTCTAATTTATCTAAAATCTTATAAAAAAAAAAGTAAATTAATCAAAAAATTTCAATTGAATAAATCATATGTTTAGGATTTACTTTAAGTTATAATATTACGCTTTCAATAAAAAACTTAATTGTACTACATTCTTAATTATTGTAGAAATTATACCGCGAATAAATTTCTAATTAAGATTTTTCTTTGTACCTATAATTAAGTTTTTTCAAAGTTTCAATGAAACTTACCGCTAATTCAAATTTAGTTTCTTACTTTGAAAAAAAATAAAAAAATATGTTTAATTGCATTGAAGAATTATCCAAAACAACATGTAGGATTTCAAAAAGAAAAATCACATGTATAAAATTGATGGCTTTGAGGTAACAACTATAATCTTTTGTTTTATCGATATTACATGAAAATAGCTATATATATAAACAATAATATATATATTCAATCAATCTGAAATAAATAAGGGTCGATCGACTACATGAATATAATGATTTGTGTAGGCTCAAGAGGATGCAAATTGTTTGTAAAGATCTGTTAACTTAAGCTGGTGATTAGTACTAATCCAAATCATAATTAATTTGAGTTAGGCTCGTGATTAAGTTCGGCGTACCTCGATTAGCATGTGCGTGCGTTTCCATGATGTATTGTGTTTGTTTGGATAGTTAAATAAAAATAAAAAATAATAGGTTATGATATAATAACGGATTATATACATGCTTATAAAATGGAAATACCCAATAAACTATGATTTACCGGGAAACCAAGCGTGACGAGGGAGACGTAGCATCAATGTGCACTCTCAAGGACCCTTCTAGGCACATTCGGTGAGTTTATTAGTGAATAATACATAATATATATGTTTACATGCTTTTGGAATACATAAATATATATATATATATTGAAAAATAAAAGAATAATGGAAGTATATGGATTGCTTGTTCATCTCGAATGGAGCCTACGTGTGAGATGTGTCAAAATCGGTGTCACGATAAGGTGTGACACTTTAACGCACCAACTGCTCGATCAGTCTCGAGATGACGTGATGCAGATCTTGAGAAAATTCATTTATATATGCATCAAATGCATGTTTAACTCCTTACTTCATTTGATCGAAGGAAACCAATGAGGGTTTAGGTATCGATCTCGATTAAGGGAAGTGGTCTAAGGTATCGAATTAATCATGATTGAGGTGCTTAATTGAATCAACAACCCAAGAGCAATGTTTTGGTATGATTTGTTCTTATGTTTATTGACATTCAATTTGATAGGGATGATAAAGACTTTGTGAATTATTTGTTTTATGGTTAGTTTTATTGTATTACTTCATTTGAGGATGTTATTAATCGATTTTGATGGGTTATACAATTGTTTTTCGTGATTTGATGAATTTGATAGTGAAACAACGCTATTGCCCTACGTTTTATTAAAGATAACAAAGGGTGGTGCACGCTCCACCTAACAGAGGAGGGCGCTCCCTTCATCAATTGGAATGAACCTAATTTTTTGAGTGTACCCCACCCACTGAGGGAGCATGCTCGCACATTAGAAAACAACAACATTGTTGTATTTCCACGAGAATTAGAGGGATTAGGGGTATGATTGAGGGTTCTAATTAGAGTATAATGTACCTATATTAACTTTAATTGGTTTATGATAGGTGTTGGTTACTCGGGAGAGAGTTATTAGTCAAAAAGTTAGGAAATTGGACGAAAAACATAGACCGAGGTTAGTATAGATTCACTTATTTATCAATATTGTCTGGCTATTTAGTATATATTGCTTATGTAGTGATTGGAATTGAATGGAGAAATATGTACACTGTGATGATTTTCATTAAAGGAAAACAGTGTAATGTGACCATGCTATAACTCCTGATTTTGAAAATAGGTTTATAGGAATTGGGTTCCCTTCCCTGCCTATATATAACTCCAGCTCAATTGGATAGGTTGCATGGATTACTTACATACTAAGGGGTATGGTATATAACCATTAGGTATTAGTGGATGGGCTAGAAAGCATATCGGCCAATATGTCGATCTAGCAATCGCATTAATTGAGCCGGTGGGTAATTGACCCTAGTTTTATAAAATGAATGGGGATCACAGTGTAATAGTCCATGCTATTTGCTTTGATTATGTTATCTATCGAATATATGTGATTTCTATGTTCTTGTCAGATATCATTGATTCATCATGTTATTGCATGATATCCTTGATTACTATATGGAATGTTTTAGTTTAATGTGAATCCTTACTTACTGAGCAAGTTGTAGTGCTCACCTAAGTTCAATAATCAGGTTCGCAACCCGCACTTCAACTAAGGAAAAGGAGAAGATTTAGAAGTTTTGTATCTTCTCTATGATGTAATGAGCCTTCACGTACCTATATACTCTGTTTTACTTATTTTTTTTATATAAACTGGGTTGGGAGATTTTAATAAAGGCTTTGAGTTTTTGTAAACTCCGTATTACAGTATATTTGTATATATCGAAAAGTTTTAAATTTACATTATGTATTACTTCAATTTGTTTAATTGATATAAATATGCGGGTTGAGTTTATCTTATATTGACAAAGAGGCTTGTAGCTTTAGTTAAGTCTAGCTAGATTATAAGGGCTTAATAAGGTTTCAGACAGAGTATCGCCCTAATTAGGATAGGGGATGCTACAGTTTGGTATCAGAGCCTTAGGTTTATCACTTTTATAGATAAAGTGGTAATAGTAATATATTACGATATTGTAGATAAGGTTTTGATCCTAGTTTCACTGTCAAATAATGTTCACAATGAATGATAGCATAATCTATTATATCAAAACCTAAGTTTATAGACTTTAAGAGTTGTCTCGAGTTATGATTAAGCTTAGGGTTTGATAAATGATTTATATTGTGTTTTAGGGGGAAATGAAAATGAAAACACTATTCTGTACATATTGTTATATATTGTACAAATATGATTTCCTTGAATTCTCGGAATGTTACTTGATGATCTTATCTTTCCTTTAGAAATAAAGTGGTAACAGTGATACGGTATGGTATTATAGGCAAGTTTATGATCCTAGTTTCCTTGTTGAATGATGTTCATAGTGAATGATAGCATAATCTATTGTACGGATATCTAGGTTTATAGAATTGGGAGTTGTCTCGGATTACGAATAAGCTTAGGGTTTGATAAACGGTTTTTATTATTCTTTGGACGTAAATGAAAATGAAAACACCATAATACGTTATTTGTTGCACATATTGTTGTATGTTGTATAGATATGATTTCCTTGAATTCTTGAAATGTTATTTGAGGATTTTATCTCTCCTTTGACCAAAGAATCTAATAGAGGATGAAGAAGAGGGATCATAGAGGTCCGAACCTCGGGGTAATAGGGAGATAGAGAATCAATTGAAATCTATAATGGAGCAACAAATGAGAGAGTTAATGGAATCTCAAGCAAAACTAATGGTGATGTTGATGGCTCATATGGGACCACCAGTACAATAACCAGAGGCACAGCCTACAACCAGTCTCAAAGTTAGATGAGTTAAGAGAGGAGTTGAGACAGTAGCAGATCCAATCCAACTACTAGTACCACATATTCAAGTGCCGGAGACAATTGCCAAGGTGCCTGTGGATTGTGAGAAGGATTCATTTCTCCAAACTCATAAGGAATTCATGAAATATGACATTAAGAGATTCGATGGCACTATGGAGGAAGGGGTAGCTGAGACCTGAATATTGGAGAAGGAGCAATGATTTGTTGATTTAGATATTGAGGACTGATTTAAGGTTAAACTAGTTACATTTTTATTGATTGATTCCGTAAGGAAGTAGTGGAATTCCCTTGAGATATAAGTGAAAATTGTCACTACTTGGCCACTATTCAGGACTATATTCTACAAGCTGTATTTCCAGAAATCAATTAGGAACAGGAAGAAAACTGAGTTTATACAGTTGAAATAGGGAATGATGTCAGTTAGGGAATATGAAAGGAGGTTCACTAAGCTAAATGAGTTTTCTCGGGAAATGGTAGAACTTTATGAGAACAAGATTGACTTGTTTCTTAGTGGGCTGAATTATGAGATTAGGGTTGTTGTTTCTTCTCATCCACACACTAGTTATGCCTTTCTATTTGAGATTATGATAGATGTGGAAGTAACCATTCTAGTGAGACCTTCTAGAATAGTAGTTGTACTACCACCAGCACCACAATATCCTGAAAGTTAAAGGGTCCAGGGATTTGGTTATTTTAAGGCCAAGAAAAAACATAGGAGTGTAGCAGGCACAGCTACACCAACTAGGTTTAGGGGATGACTTTTGCTAGTGCACCGTTGCACCAGTTTCTCAGGCTTCAGTAGCCAAAACACCTTTACTGCCTTCAAAGTATAGATGTAGGGGTGAGGGCAAGACATAGTCTTCATAGAAACTGAGTGAATCGGCGCAGGCTTCTCTAGTTACTAGTTTGTCACAAAGAGCACCAGTGATATGCCATAGGTGTGGGCAGTCGGGACATATTGCAAGGGAGTGTTCCTTGCCGCCAGCCACATTAGTAGGCAATCCCACACCACCTGCACGAGGATAGGCTCATGCAGTGGCGGAGGCAGACCCAAATGACAATCAAAGATTAGTAGAATGTATATTGAGCATTTGTTGTAGAGATATGCATGTTTTAATTGATGTCGGTTCTACAATTTGTGTTATAACTGGTGCAATGGTTGATGAGTTAAAGTTGAAACCTATAAAAGTAGAAATTTTTTTTTATTTTGAGCACAACAATGAGTAAGAAGGTTTATCCTAACCTGATCTACGAGAGATGTGTAGTCAAAATTGGGGAAATCGACCTTCCCATTGTTCTGAGGGTAATGGAGTTTCTAGAATTTGATGCATTGCTAGGGATGAATTGGTTATCAGCGTACCATGCTGGTATTGACTATTTCCATGAAACAGTGATCTTTCACATTCCTAACCTTTCAAAAATTATAGTCTATAAAGGCTATAATCTTTCACAATTTGCAACATGTGGAAGGGAAGCTACTCCTCGAGATTTAAAAGTTATGGTGGGAGTTGTTGCATTTGGAGATCCTTGATAGGAACTTAAAGTTAATGAGATACCTATGGTTTATGAATTTTCAAAAGTTTTTCTATCTGACATACCTGGACTTCCACTGCCACGTGTCATTGACTTCATCGTTGATCTTATTCCTGGTACCAAATGTAACGGCCCATAATCAAACCTATATCTACTCCACCGCCACATGTCATTGACTTTATCGGCATTAGTCGGGCAGGTGCCGTACACGTGTAGCTGGGCCAGCTGGCAAGGAGTACACGGAGATACGTCACCCCGAGGCGGCGAAGGCCGCCACACCAAACCTATATCTACTCCTTTGTACCCTTAAGCACTGAAGGAATTGCGTGAGTTGCAAACTCAGCTTGAGCAGTTGTTATAAAATTGGTTTATCCATCCTAGTATATCATCGTGGGGAGCACCGGTTTTTTTTTATAGAAGGATGGAACCCTATGTATGTGTATTGATTATAGACAGTTGAATAGGGTGACTATCAGAAACAAATATCTATTACCCAAGATTGATGATTTACTTGATCAGTTGAAGGGTGCCGGACATTTTTCAAAGATTAATTTGAGCTCTGGTTATCATCAACTGAGGATCAGGGATGAGGATCTCTCAAAGATGGCTTTCAGTACTCGCTACGAGCACTTAGAGTTTATAGTGATGACGTTCGGGCTCATTAATACTCCTGCTATGCTCATGGATCTAATGCATAGGGTGTTCAAACCATATCATGACCAGCTTATCATGTTGTTTATCAATGATATTTTGATCTAATTTAAAATTGAGGAAGAGCATTTGCACCACCTCAGAGTTACATTGCAAACTCTGAAGGATAATCGGTTGTAGGCCAAGTTTAGTAAATGTGAATTCTGGTCTTCATAGGTCAAATTTCTTGAACATGTGGTTAATGTTGAAGGTATATCTATTGATCCAGTGATGGCAGAGGCAATCAAGGATTGGCTTACTCCTACCACAGTGTCAGAGGTTTAGAGTTTTTTGGGATTACCAGGTTATTACAAATGGTTCGTTGAGATACTCTCTCGTATTGTTGTTCCAATGACTCCTCTAACACAGAAAGACGTTAACTTTATATGGTCAGATGAATGCAAGGCTATTTTCAAATATTTGAAGGACATAATAACTATGACAATTGGTCTTACATTACCTGAATTGATGAAAGAATTAAAGATTTCTACTTATGTTTCTCATTCAGGCTTGGGCTATGTGCTGATGCAAGAAGGCAGGGTTGTAGCTTATGTTTCGAGGCAACTCAAGATTCGTGAAAGAATTTATCTAGTTCTTGATCTTGAGTTAGTGTCGGTAGTTTTTGCCTTGAAGATTTGGAGGCATTATCTATATTGTGAGAAATTTACAATATTTTCAGATCATTAGAGTCTGAAATACTTATTTACTCAGAATTAACTGAATATGAGATTGCGCAAGTGGCTTAAATTTCTCAAGATTATAATTTCACTCTAGAGTATCATCAGGGCAAAGTCAATTTTCTTACTGATGCCTTGAGTAGGAGAAGAATAGGCAGAGAATATGTAGCTAATGCTAGAGTTTCTCAGTTTAAACTTTCTGAAGAAGCTAAAGTGATGATTATTCGTGAAAGTCTAACTGGCACATCATCAACTGAGAGAGCTAGTTCTAGAGCTACTAATCTATTTTTTTATGCTCACATTCGAGCTGAACCAGAGATGATTCAATGGGTGAATGATAATCAAAAAGCTGATCAGGTCTATACAATAGAGGTTAGCAACTAGTATAAACCATCCTTATTGGGTAATTCCTGATGATGGTATGTTATGGTTTAGAGATAGATTGTGGATTCCAGCTCTAGATCAGTTGATGCAAGAATTGCTATAGGAATCTCATCGATCTCTTTACTCTATTCATCAAGGTAACATTAAGATGTATCGTGACATGAGGCGTGTTTATTGGTGGCCTGGGATGAAGAATAATATTGGTGAGTTTGTAAAGAGGCGTGAAATATGTCAGCAAGTTAAGGCTGAACATTAAAAATCTGAAGGGTTATTGCATTCGTCACTTATACCTAAGTGGAAATGGGAGCACATATCGATGGCTTTTGTTTCTGGTCTACCTCTAAGTCAGCGTTAGCACAATGTATTTGAGTTATAGTTGACAGGTTCAGGTTGACAAGATTTGTGCATTTCTTACCAGTTTATGTGCGAGATCCTTTTGACCATTTAAGTGAGGTGTACTTACATGAGGTATTGAGATTTCATAGGGTTTCAGTGTCGATTACTTAAAATAGAGATCCGAGATTGAGGTACAGGTTGTGGAGTGAGTTACAGAGACAATTGGGGACTGTTTTTAACCTCAACATGACATATCATCCTCAGACTGACAGACATACTGAGTGGTTAATATTGGTGCTTGAGGATATGCTTCGAGCTTTTTTTTTTGGAGTTTGGTGGTAACTGGGAGAAATATATTCTTGTGTGAGTTCTCTTATAATAATAGTCATCAAGCTAGCATTCGGAAGGCTCCTTTTGAGGCACGGTATGGTAGGCCTTGTCATTCACCGGTGCCTTGGGCAGAGGTTGGAAATACAGTTTTGTTGGAGCCATAGTTGATTCAAGACTACACAGATAGAATAAACTAGATTTTCCAGTATTTGACTACATCACATCCCAAACAAAAGAGATACGCCGACAAACATCATAGGTTTCTAAAGTTTTTGAAGGATGATTTTGTCATGCTAAAAGTCTCACCTATGAAGGGCTTATATAGATTTGGGTTGCGAGGCAAGCAAGCTTTAAGGTATATCGGGCCATTTAGAGTACGAAGAGAGGATTGGTCCTATTGCTTATAGGTTAGAGTTACCTCCTCAGCTTGCTAGAGTTCATAACATCTTTAATGTATCTATACTTTGCAAAATGGATACTCAATTCACTCCAAGAATTGATTGGGATGAACTTGATCTTCGGGAAGACTTATCTTACGACGAGCAGCCAATTCAGATACTTGATCGTAAGATTTAATGGCTGAGATCCAAAGCGATTCCTTTAGTCAAAGTGAAATGGCAATTTCACGAAGATGAAGAACTAACCTAAAAGCGCGAAACATTTATGAAAAAGCAATTCCTATTTCTCTTCGAGACTACAGGTAACTTTAAGTTTACTTTAATTTCGAGGATGAGATTTCTTTGAATTTCGAAGACTGTAATGACCTGTTACCTTAAGCTGGTGATTAGTACTAATCCAAATCCTAATTAATATTAGTTTAGCTCGTGATTAAGTTCGGCGTACTTCAATTAGCCTTTGTGTGCATTTGCATGATGTATTATGTTTGTTTGGATTATTAAATAAGAATAAAAAATAAGTTGTGATATCCAATGAAAAATACCCAATAAACTATGATTTGCCGAGAGACCAAGCATGACGAGGCAGACGTGGCATGAATATACATGCTTAAGGACACTTAAAGGCATGTCTAGTGACTTTATTTATGAATAATACAATATATATATATATATATATATGTTGTTGGAATATATAAATATATATATTGAAAAATAAAAAATAATAATAGAAATATATAGATTGCTTGATCATCTCGAATGGAGCGTCAATGTGAGATGTGTCAAAATTGGTGTCACGATAAGGAGTGTCACTTTAACGCATCAACTGCTCGATCAGTCTTGAGATGACGCGATGCGAGTCTTGAGGAAATTCATATATATATATATAAATCAAACTCATATTTATCTCCTTAATTCATTTCGATCAATGGAAACTGAATAGGGCTCGGTATTGATTTCGATCGAGGGAAGTTGTCCAAGGTATCGAATTGATCGTGATTAAGGACTTTAATCAAATCAACAACCCGAGAGCAATGCTTTCGTATGATTTGTTCTTGTGTTTGCTGACGTTCAATTAGATAGGGATGATAGAACCTTTGTGAATTATGTGTTTTTATGGTTGGGGTTAGTGTATTACTTCATTTGAGGATGTTATTAATAAATTTCGATGGGTTACACAGCTACTTTTTGGTGATTCGATGAATTTATTTATGAAAAAAGGTTGTTGCCCTACGTTTCGTTGAAGACAACATAAGGTGGAGCACACTCCACCAAATAGATGAGCGCACTCCCTTCATCAATTGGGATGAACCTAGTTTTTGGAATATGCCCCACCCACTAAGGGTGCGCGCTCCCACACCAGAAAATAGCAACACTACTGTATTTTCATGAGGATTTCTAGAGGGATTAGGGGTGTGATTAAGGGTTCTAATTAGAGTAAAATAGACCTATATTAACTATAATTGGTCTTTGATCGGTGTTGGTTACTTTGAAGAGAGTCATTAGCCTTGAAAGTTTGGAAATTGGACGAAAAACTTAGACCGGGGTAAGTGTGGATTCACTTATTTATCAATATTGCATGGCTATTTTGTATATATAGCTCATGTAGTGGTTTAAATGGAATGGGGGATTATGTACACTATGATAGTTTTCATTAAATGGAAAATAGTGTGTAATGTGACAATGCTATAACTCATGGTTTTGAGAATAGGTTTATAGGAATTGGGTTCCCTTCTCAGCCTACATATAACTTCTGCTCAATTCAATAGGTTGCATGGATTACATACACACTAGGGGGTTTGGGATAGAACCATTGGGCATTAGTGGATGGGCTAGCGAGAACCTCGACCAATATGTTGGTCTAGCAATAGAATTAATGGCGCCGACGGGTATTCGGCCTAGTTTTATAAAGTAAATGGGGATCACAGTGTAATAGTCCATGATATTTGCTTTGCATCAGTTATCTGTTGAATTTATATGATTTCCATATTCTTGTTAGTTAGCATTGATGCATGATGATATTGCCTGATATCCTTGATTATTAAATGGAATGTTGAAGTTTAATGTGAATCTTTACTTACTGAGCAAGTAGGAGTGATAACCCAAATTCAATTATTCATGTTCACAACCCTGCATTTCAGCTAAGGGAAAGGAGAAGATTTGGGAGTTTTGTATCTTCTCTACTATGTAATGATCCCTCATGTACCTATATACTCTATTTTACTTATTTTATTTTATATAAACAGGGTTGGGAGGTTTTAATAAAGGCTTTGACTTTTGGTAAACTCTCTATTATTATAGATTTGTATATATTGAAAAGGTTTTAAATTTCTGCTGCATATTATTTTAATTTGTTTAATCAATATAAATATACAGGTTGAGTTTATCAAGTATTGACGAAGAGGCTACTGGCTCTAGTTAAAACTAGCTTGATTACTGGGGCTTAATTAGGGTTTCGAGCCGAGTATCGCCCTAATCGGGATAAGGGATGCTACAGTTTGGTATCAGAGCCTTAGGTTTATCACTTTTATAGATAAAATGGTAGCAATGTTATATTATGGTATTATAGATAAGGTTTTGATCCTAGTTTCACTGTCGAATGATGTTCATAGTGAATGATGACATAATTTATTGTATAAAAACCTATGTTTATAGACTTTAAGAGTTGTCTCAGGTTACGAATATGCTTAGGGTTTGATAAATGATTTTTATTGTGTTTTAAGGGGAAACGAAAATGAAAACACTATTATGCACATATTGTTATATATTGTATAGATATGATTTCCTTGAATTCTCGGAATGTTACCTGATAAGCTTATTACTCCTTTAACCACAAAATTTAATGGCAGATCAAGGACAAGGATTACAAGGCCTCAACCTCAGGGTCATAGGGATGCAGAGAATCAATAGAAATCTAGAATGGAGCAGCAAATGATAGAGTTAATGGAATCTTAGGCAAAACTAATGGCAATGCAGATGGCTCAGATAGGACCACAAGTACAGCAACTTGAGACACAGCTTGCAACCAGTCACGAGGTAAGCAAAGATGTGGGAGAAGCTAAGATAGCAGCAACTCTAGTCGAACTAGTAGTACCACATATACAGGTGCCGGAGATAGCTGCCTAAGTTCATGTGGAGTCTGAGAAGACCGCATTTCTCAGAACTCGTAAGGAATTTATGAAATATGACCTTTTGAGATTCAATTGCAATATGGAGGAAGGGGTAGCTGAGACCTGGATACTAGAGATAGAGCAATTATTTGTTGCTTTAGATGTTGAGGACCAGTTTAAGGTTAAATTGGTTACCTTTTTGCTTATTGATTTCACAAGGAAGTGGTGGAATTCCCTTGAAAGAGAATGTAAAATTTTCACTACTTGGCCACAGTTCAGGACCGTATTCTACAGGCAGTGTTTCCTAAAGTTAGTTAAGAATGTGAAGAATGTTGAATTTATAAAGCTAAAACTGGGAGCGATGTCAGTTACGGAATATGCGAGGAGGTTCACTAAGCTGAGTAAGTTTGCACGGGAGCTGGTAGAATTGTAGGAGAACAAGATTGACTTGTTTCTTGGTGGGCTGAATTATGAGATTAGGGTTATTGTTTCTTCTCATCCACGCACTTGTTACGCCTTAATATTTGAGAGTGCGATGGAAGTGGAAGCAGGCATTCTAGTGAGACCTTTTGGAATAGTAGTTGCACTACCACCAACACCACAGTATCCATGAAGCCAAAATGTCCAGGAAAATTGGTTATTTTTGGTCCAGGAAGAAGCATTGGAGTATAGTAGGCACGGCAATACCAACTGGGTCCAAGGTGACAACTTTTGTCAATGCATCGATTGCACCAGTTTCTCAAGCTTCAGTAACCAAACCACTTTTACAGTCTTCATAGTCCAAAGGTAGGGGTAAGGGAAAGACAGTCTTCATAAAATCTGAGTGGATCAACGAAGCCTTCTTATGCTAGTAGTTTGTCGTAGAGAGCACCAGTTATATGCCATAGGTGTAGGCAGTCAAGACATATTGCGAAGGAGTGTTCCTTGCCATTAACCAAATCAATAGGCAGTCCCACACCACTGCACAAGGAGAGGCTCATATACTGGCGAAGGCAGACCATGAGGCCTATCGGAGATTAGTAGAAGGTATATTGAACATTTTTTTTATTTTGAGAGATGTGTAGTCAAATTTGAGGAAAATGAACTTCCCATTGATCCGAGGGTAATAGAGTTTCTAGAATTTGATGCATTGTTAGGGATAGATTAGTTATCAGCGTACCATTCATCTATTCCTCCGTAATGTATGGCACCGAAGGAATTGTGTGAGTTGCAAACTAAGCTTAAGGAGTTGCTATAGAAAGGGTTTATCCATCCTAGTATGTCACCGTTGGGAGCACCGGTTCTTTTGTATTGAAGAATGATGGAAGCCTATATATTTGTATTGATTATAGACAGTTGAATAGGGTGACTATCAAGAACGAATATTGATTTGAGGTATGGTTATCATCAACTAAGGATCATGGATGAAGATGTCTCGAATATGACTTCCAGAACTCGCTACAGGCACTTTGAGTTTATAGCGATGTCGTTTGGGCTCACTAATGCTCATGCTATGTTCATGGATCTAATGCATAAGGTGTTAAAACCCTATCTTGACCAGTTTATTGATGATATTTTGATCTATTCAAAAATTGATGAAGGGCATTTGCACCACCTCATAGTTACATTACTGACTTTGAAGGATAATCGGTTATATGTCAAGTTCAATAAGTGCGATTCTGGTTTTTATTTGTTAATTTTCTTGAACACGTAGTTAATGCTGAACATATATCTATTAATCCAGCAAACGTAGAGGCAATCAGGAATTGGCCTACACCTACCACAGTGTCAATGGTTTTAAGTTTTTTGGGATTAGCCGGTTATTACAAATGGTTCGTTGAGAGATTATATTGTATTGCTCTGCCAATGACTCCACTAATATAGAAAGATGTTGACTTTGTATGGTTAGAAGAATGCAAGGCTGCTTTCAAAGATTTGAAGGACAGACTAACTATGACACCTGTTCTTACATTCCTTGAATCATGTAAAGAATTAGTGATTTATACTAAAGCTTTCATTCAGGCTTGGGCTTTGTGCAGATGCAGGAAGGCAGGGTCGTAGCTTATGCTTTGAAGACTTTATCATATTCATGATTTTGAGCTAGCTACAGTGGTTTTCTCCTTAACGATTTGGAGGAATTATCCGTATGGTGAGGAATTTATAGTATTTTCATATCATAATAGTCTAAAATACTTTTTTACTCTTAGCGAATTTAATATATGACAGCGCAGGTGGCTTGAGTTCATGCTTGAGAACGATTCTCAAGTTTCTGAACCAGTCAAGAAAGTTAGTCCCATATATCTTATCCTTCTCAAAGATGGATCACAGTGATAGGGGATTATTGTTACTTGAAGAGGCCATTAATCTACAATAAAGATTATGCAAAGTTTATTTTAGTATGGAGGAATAGACTCCCACTAAATTAACAACCCTCCTAAAACATACTATTTATTTAGGGGACTAAAATCCATATTTCACCTAATTATATGGTAGTTATGCCATGAAACACAGAACTAGATTATTTAGGTGGGTAGCCATTATCAATTACATCTTATGTAATTTTAGATACTTTTATGAGATACGGGACATCTTATGTCTTAGCATGTTTTTTATCTCATCATGTGCCTAAAGCTCAAAACTATTTTGATAGCTTTATTAAATCAGATCATTTTAATCATTTAGGTAATTTAACTCTTACCCAACTTGTCTCACCAAGATAACACAATACATCCAGCTATGGCTGAAACTATATTAGTGTGATCGAGGTCTTGACAAGTGTTTAAAATGGATGGCACGAGACTTAAAATTTAATAGAGGGAATTTATTCAGTTTTAGTGATTTTATGTAAACAATGAAATATCATATATTTTATTGATTTATTCAATCACTAAACAATTAGGAAATTTGTATACTGTTCACTAATAAAAGAGTTTTCGTGCGCTAGGATTAGTTAGACGGTGGTCCCGCTGGCCGATCAGCCGACGGTGGTTCCGTTGACCGGTCAGCGGACAGGGGAACAAGGGGCATTCCCCCTGTTTTCTTTTTTTTTAGGACCTAATCATGAACTACTATCCCAATCGAACCTAATCATATTAGTTTCGAATTAATATTAAGACTTGTACAATTTAAGAAACTTAAAACAATGTAACCTAAATATGCATACTGAATTACAGAGATTTCATCCATGCATCAATACACGAAAAATAAAGATTATACCTAATGGTGTCATGGATCACAGAACACGAAATTCAATTCATTAAAATTCTTCGAATTAACCTAATATGGTTACTAGCATGTACGAAACTAATTTCAATTAAATCACGAATATATATATATATATCATATACACAAAACATTATAATAAATCTCACTGAAAACTTATATATATATATATATATATATCACATATACATCAACTATTAACTTGCTTTCAATCATATATCATGTATATATCAGAAGAAAACACGCAATGAACTTAATGGAATCGAACTCGAAGTCTCTGATACCATTATTGGGTTTTTGGGTTCATACGCAGCGGAAATTACAAAACAATTTTGACAAAAACCCCAACAGGATCCGAATCTAATTCCATTAAAAACGCTTAAACCACGAAAACTTAATCATACCTCGGTCACAATATACCTTTTCTGAAGGTTGATCGATCTCTAAGGCGCTGTCAACGACGAACGCTCTCTACCAGCAGTCCATACACGAACGGAAGCCGAGATTCAAAGTGCTAACTTCGAGAGAATTACCAAACCTTTTTTGTTTCTCTATAAAACGATCCAGAGCGTGTCAGAAAACCCTAATTCATTTCAGAAACGAAAATAGAGTTTCGGCCCTTAATATTTCATACGTGTGTTCTAACTTAAAGCGTCTATTATACAACCCTTGTATATAGACGGTTAAGTAAATTACACATATACCCTTACTTAAAGAAGTATATGTGTAATACACCACAAGACGTTTCTATTATGAATTTTATCACATAAAATTCGTTTTTCTGAATCATCTTAAAATCTTGCAAAACCATTCTTAGTGTGCGACCCAATAGGCTCATACAACGTTGGCAGTGTACCAAAACACATTTTGGTATACAAGTCATAAGCAGTCTCTAGCGAGACATTATGACTACCCAAGTTGTACGAATATCAAATCGATACAACCTAATCAATAGTGTATATAACATCCTTTTGTCACACGATATCCTTTTGATCAAACATAAGGCATGGAATTGTCATCCAATATGTTCAATCGTACTAGTCTCGTAACGGCCCGTTTTAACCAATCTCGATTAATTGATAAATTACGAGTTAGTATCATAAGCTCAGACCCACGTGTACGTCGCGAAAATGTTTATGACACGCCTGATCGGGGAAATATGTTATTTTTGTATGGCGATTGTTATTTATTTTACTATTAATTAATAATTCGCACCGCATTAATTGAGAATTTCGCTTGGTCGCGTTGTGCTCGTGTAGTGACGAGAGTGTGCGACGTCGCGGTGTGCGCATAACGCGGGTGTACGGGGTAGTATGAGATTGAGTTATCACATCACATCACACATCACATCACACGTCACATCAAGCCCATCCATCATCATTTCTTCCTTTGTCCTTTCTCTCTAAATAAAAAAACGTGAGAAAGAGAGACATTAGGAGAGTGAGAAGAGAGAGAAAGAAAAGAGAAATAGAGAACCAGAGAGATGGAGAGGGACGGCGGCGGTGAGAGCGGCTCCGGCGAGGGCGAGCCGGACGTGGACTAGCAGCGTCGGCGGAGAGGGATCCAGTAGTGGCGGCGAGGAGAGGCGCCAGCAGGGGCAGCAGCAGCCGGCGCGCATGAGACAGCGCCTCGTGCGCGGCGCAACGGCCGAGCAAGGAGAGGCAAAGCGGCGCGCGCGGCGCGAGGCGGACGGCGATCGCTCCAGCGGCGGACATGGCGGCTCGCGGCGAGGACCAAGGCCGCGGACAACGAGGAGAAAAAAGAGAGGCAAGCGGCGCGCAGCATGCGCGTCGCCGCGCTCAACCAGCGGCGCGCGAGTTAGCGGCATAGCCGCTGGCGTGGCGAGGCAAGATATACGCGCGCGCGACAAAGAATGGTGGCGAGGCGGTGGCGGCAACGCGCACAAGATAGCGGCAACAATGGTGGCGCGCGGCAATGGCGACGACAGTGGTGGCGCGTTGCCGGAATAATCGATCCCCCGGTATGGTTCGAAAAGTGTGCAAAATATTAAATTTTTGGAATAAAAGTTATTATCTCAAATTTTGGTATCACATTATAATTCATTTAATGAAACTCTAAAATGATAAAAATTGTATAATTGGACACCAGGGACTTAGGCTACCATAGTCGGGTGTTTGGTACGTATCTCGAGGCGATTACGGGACGTTGCGAACGCGTTGAGGTAAGTAATCCCACGAGAAAATTAGTTAAAATTCTTTTATGACACTTACTTGATTTTGCATTCTAAATTATTCCATTGTGTTTTCCATTGTTGTTCAATTACTGTTCATCCACTCCCACGTGTGTATGTGTGTTTGTCGACGGGGTCGGCATGGCACGGACTCACACCCCGGGGCTAGCTACCCCCCTCTGTTCGAGTAATTGGCCATGTTAGGGCTACGCGGTGACTTTTTCTCCGTGAAAACCCGTAGGTCGAGAGATGTTTAACGAAGACCTAAGTCTTCGTCAATGGTTCCTCTCGAGAGATGTTTGGATGGGGTTCTACAGTTCAATGGTTCATCTCATTCGACCGTGAGATGTTGGCGAGGTGGTCGTCAATGGTTTCTCTCGGTTTAGCTACGAAGATTCCCGGATGTCGACCAGGGTTCTTTGTCACGCTACACTCATGTCCAAATTTGATTTCGTAACGACTTATTTTCATGCGATTATTTTATTCTTGTCCTTTATTTAAATTGCATGGATTGTAGCCATTTCATTGGAATTCGTGAATATTAGCTAACGTTCTCTGGGATTTACTCACCTGGGATTTGTCATTATTTTTTATGACAAATCGCAGATCTTGCTACGAGCCGAGGCAAGGGCATCTCAGGCATCTACGACTGAGTTAGGAGAGCCCGTAATTTGCGTAGGTGTTGTACGTATTTATTTATTGTTTTATGAACTTTTTGGGAAATACTTGTATACCTTATACATGTATATGCTCATTTTTAGTACCTTTGTTGCTCTCGATATACATGGTATTTATTGTCGGGATTCCACGCTATAGGGTTAATCATAACATGCAAACTTTTTATTCCCATCGTGTTTGCATACTTCAAAGACTTCCGCTTAAATGTTAATTTATAATAATTTGATAAATCGTGAACAACTTAACTTAGTCAATTTAATATAATATTCACAAATTTTCCATAAATATTAAGTTAAGGCGAATAAGGTACGTATAAAGGTGTAGGTCGCAGGCAGTCAAAGTTAACTGTGAGGTGACGTGGCATGCTTGGTGACGTGTCTGGCGACGTGGCGGTACCCGGTTTACCTCGGAGTTTGGGGTCGTCACAAGTCTCGATCTCTAGGTAGACTGAAAACATGAAAGTGACATTGATCAATATCAATTCACTTAGACTAGGCCTTTTAACAGTCTAACACATCGAAGGATCCACTGGATATCTCTCTTTATATGAGAGGGACAAATTTTATTTGTTTAAATAAAATGATCACGTGTACAGTGCACTATATTTCTTCCTCAATGATATCTATCTCTATTAAAGAAGAGGGAATAATCTTAAGCCCACCATAATCACGTGTACATCCATTAATTGAGAAGAAATAAAATGGCTTATAAGTTTAGAGTCATGAGAATACCTACTTGGGTTCGCTGTGCTTACTATAAAATAAACTTAAGCCCACCACTTAAGTAGTCAATCTACACTCTCTATACTTAGACCGGGCATAAATAATACTCGTTCGTTTCATAATAAGCACAAATATTGTGGAAAAAAATAAAATTTAAAAAATGTAAATACTGATATTGCGGAAGGGAGTACGTATAAAATATCTCAAACACTGTGTGAATCACATGCCAAGATATCGGTAATGAGAAAATGAGAAATTATAAAATATCTAAAACTCTGTCAATCACGTGTCAAGATAAAAAGATTGTGGGCTCCATTAATATTAGTGACCAGGTATTTAATGAGTTCTCAACAAGCACTCTGTTTTAATTAAACACATCTTGGCTTTATTCTTCAGTCATCTACTGAGACCTAATTTTTTTTCCAATTTAAGTTGGAGTCAGCTGCATCCTTTTTAAATGTGTCGATTCGATGAGTCCACACCTCTTCAAAAGTGTCAACTCTATCTGTCTGATACCCACGAATGATACTTTTTTACTTTTAAGATACGGTGCAACAACACCCAACCTTATTTAACAAAAAAACACTCATACGACGCTGATGACGTAGTACAAGTGCTCTATAATGACCAAAATCAAAAATAAAAAGATTGAAGGTGTTAAGATGAGGATGAGGGTAATGAGATGAACAAGGGTCTTTTAAAAAATTTTTAAAAAAATTTTAGTAAACTAAGTAAAAAGTGTGGTTTGACGAAATAAAAAAAAAAAATGGAGACCTTGCCACTCCCTTTATTTGTTTCTATATATATAAAGCGAGTGATTAAACCAACCCCATTTATACAAGTCATTATAGATGGCGATAACAATTATGACCGTCGAGTTATGATATATTGATCATTTTTTAGATGATCTGCAATATTAGATTATACAAATATTTGTTACTGTGACACGATAGTGTCGCAAACATTCATAAATAGTTACGTCTACAAGGATTACACTGCTAGTGCAGCACACAGATTGATTACGATTATTGAGATGGTTTTGTAGCAAACCAGCGAGTACTACTTGCGCATAATTGATCTCTCACCAAACATTTCTAGGTCAATGGGCACGGCCCATATGCGTAGGGTGTAACATCTGCGCATTGGCATTGAGGAGGGATGGACCTGGTGCATCTGCAGTTTTTGCATAGTGCGTGACAAGATTCGCCCATGTCTAGACAGCGGCATTGTTTAGGGCATGATCTTGTGCAATATTGCCTGGTGCAGCAAGCTATACCACCACAATCATCTCCTGTATGAAAAATTTCAAACAGTGGCAGCATTCCTTAGTAAATTTCTTATGCTAAAAAGGTACTCACTGGAAATTTTTTTTGTTAAATAAGTCGTCCTATAAATTGTAGCCAAATGAATATAAAAAGACCCAAACAATAAAATAAAAAAACCTTATAGGTTTAGACAGCCACCGACCACGTAAGGATATCAAAAAAATAAGAGAGAAAGGCTTCCCTTAAAAAAAATGGTGAATCAAAAGTAAACCAATGTCCACCCTTAATAACTTTTATTAATTTGATCATTTGGGGAAGTCCCACGCAAAATCAGGCTACACGAGTCATCTGTATCTGCCTCGAGATACGAGTAAATACAAATTCGGATGCATAACAATAGGGTAGATGCCATGAGGCCTTGGACCTAATGGGACTTCAGGTGTGATTTCAGCCGTGCCATTCTAATATTTTTAATAACAAAAAAAAACCCTTATTATAAACAATAAATGACTTACTAAGAAGTAACATATATAATTTTCAAGTAAAAAACAGAAGTAACATAATTATTTTTCAAAAAAGAAGTTATATAATTAAAATGAAAGAAAGGAAAGGAGATGTTGTATTTACCAACGTTAGTGGACGAAGACGTTCCAACCTCAACAATATAAGCGTCTGGAAGAAACAGATACATACAAATGCGTTAATTAGTATTCTTCAGCAAGTAACCCTTTTCTTACAAATAAAATAAAATAAAATAAAAGGCGTTAATGAAAACGAGCAAAGAATTTTTATACTGTGTCCGATCTCTCTCGATGAAAAATTAATAAAGCCATCGTTTATAGATAAAACCTGCAGTGTCCATGCCAAGTGTAGTCATCAGAGTGGAAGGGACACTAAACTTAGCTTCTACAGTCGGAGGAGAAGCTGCAACTACAATTGCAAACACCAAAGTGATTATTGTCACAAGCGACCTCACACTCCCCATTTCTCAATTTCTCAATTAACGGTTGCTCTTCTATAATTAACCAAGCTGTTTGAGTTGTTCTGCAATGTAACCCAGGCCCCCTTTTATATATACTTATATAGACCCATCTCAACAAGCATGTTTGCCTTAATTACTGTAGAAATTTGTCGCATATTTGGAAACTGTTGGGTACATTTGCTGATGTACATTGAATGGTTTTCAAATTGATCTGATGTCCGGATGTGACTTTTATTTGTCGATATATGTATATATAAAATTGTCATTTGTTTAAATAAAATGATCACGTGTACAGCGCACTATATTTCTTCCTCAATGATATCTAACTCTATTAGAGAAGAGGGAATAATCTTAAGCCCACCATAATCACGTGTATATCCGCTAATTGAGAAAAAATAAAATAAGTTTGGGGTCATGAGAATACCTACTTGGGTTGGCTCTTGGCTGTGCTTACTTATAAACTTAAGCCCACTGCTTAGGTAGTCAATCTACACTCTCTGTACTTAGACCGGACCTAAATAATACTCATTCGTTTCCTAATAAGCACAAATACTGTGGAAAAAAATAAAATTTAAAAAATGTAAATACTGAAAATGTGGAAGGGAGAGTATAAAATATCTCAAACACATGCACTGTTTTAATTAAATACATTACAGGTGTCAATAATTGTAGGACTCTTTTTGATAAGAAGATTGTAGCGTTAAACCAATTTTTTTCGTTAATCCAGGCTACTAAAAATGGTTTGACAAAAAAAAATGGCCATCTATATTCGGACCCCATGTTTTACTTCTTTTACTCCATTTTTTTACTGCTTTTATCACACATTTTTATAAATAATTTCAAAACTATCATCCTCAATAAATATTTACCTCATCTCTTAGCTTCATCCCACAACTCCTCAATCATCTTCATTTCTCGATTTTAGTCATTGTACAATACTTGTACTAGCCACCAAGTGTCGTATGAGTGTTTTTTTCGTTAAATAAGGTCGGATGTGGTCGCGTCGTATCCAAAAAGTGAAGTTGTGTCGCCCGTGAAGTTCGGGCGACTATCGACCGACTTTGACCGATAGTGCAAAGTGAACTCGACTTTAATTAGTTACGAAGGGATCCAGTCGAGACCTCTAAAGAGGTGTCAGCCATGTGCGACCGACACCCGCAATTAGCAAAATTGAACAACAAATTTTTACAACTCCTAAAAAATACATGATAATGACCAAAATATAGTTTTGCTCAGAATCGTTTGATATTAACAATTTTATCGAGACTTTGTACCCAAAATGCAAGATTTAACCCTCGAACCGAAGCCTTAAACTCAACAACAAAATCACAAATAATAACGACTAAAAATAAAAAACTCCAAAAAACTTCGAAATCGACACTAAAAGAAATGATGAATGCACTCATATAGCGTCGAATCGATAAAGTTTTGCTTGGATTTCGTCAGATTTGGGTTGGTGGCGATAATACGATTTTGAGATAGGGGTGACTAAGGTATACGTGAGTGGGGTGAGTGGAGTATGAGTGAGTAAAAATACTTTTATATGGAGGGGTAGTTCAATCATTTCACTAGGGGTTGAAAAAAAAATCAAACTAAGGTAGAATGAGCAAAAAGTGGGGTTCAAATAGTTTGGGCCAAAAAAATATGTCTAAGTTAATTTGTAGTAATTAAAATTCAGTGTCTGTTTTGACAAACATTTCATATATATGGCTCTTAATTAATATCTATACTCAAGTAAAACAAAAGTATATATATATACGACTCATTGGTAGCTAATTTTATATTTTTCTGATCGTTATATTCTTTATATTTTAATAATTAAGAAACCAAACAGCTTACAATGAGTCATGTCCACATTTCCCAACTTTGTCATAATATCGGTACAGAAAGTCATAAAGTTGGTGGGGTTACATTATTATTAACAGAAAGTCACGTGAATCACGTGTCATATATGCTCATCAAGCACTCTATTTTAATTAACTTAAAATCTCTTTTAGAGTAGGGGTGGGCATATTGGTCTCCGCAAAACTACTTAAATTGTCTAAACGGTATGATTTGATCTGATTTTTTAAACTTACGATTTGAGGACGGTTTAAAAAACTTAAAAATGACGATTTCATGATTTGGTGATGGTTTTCACTTACAGAAAATCGCAGTTCATCAAACCGCAAAATCACCCCAAACTTGGAATGAATTGGAATAAAGTCGAAGCATTTTCATGTTGTTTGAACTTTTAGAATGAATTTAGACTCATAATTTTGATTGAGTTCATGTGTTTCATTGTGTTTTTGATGAATTGTGTTTTTGGTGAATAGACATTAATAGACATATATTTTGTTAATGGACTTGTATGAAATGTGTGACTTTTTTGTTGAAAATGTGCCACGGAAAATCGTAAAACCAAAATCAACCAAACGGTGAAAATCGCGGTCAGTTTGGTTACAGTTTTGAGGGTTTGCGATTTGGTGGTGGTTTGTAAAACTGTCAAACCGCGAACCCTCAGTTTGGTAAGGGTTTACCCACCATCAAACTCAAAGGATGAGGAAATAATTTGGAACATTTTTTAGGGCCGTAAACTACTTTTACAATAAATCTACTTGGACTCATGAGTCCGGACTCAAAGGGAGGTTTTTAAAATTTTTGTAAATATTTAAAGGGTATAGTAGAAATTTTACAAGTGATTATGGTTGTTTCATTAATTGCTCGATGATGTATTTGAAATTAAAAAAAGTTTTGAGTCCGGACTCACGAGTCCAAATAGCACTACCCCTACTTTTAAATGGAAAATGAGTTGCTTTAAATGGGGAAGAGCAAATTGGTCATCTAACTATAAATTTCAAAACATCTCAATTTTAACATGGGGAATGAGTCACATTAAATTGGTCACATTTAATGGGTCGCTTGACTCACATTTGACTACAAATTGGTCAATCTGCATGTAAAAATCGTTTGAGCTTGCTTCATTGTCCATGTCAAATTCATTTGAACTGTCTCAAGATCTGTGCATATGTGGAGATGAAGAGATCCGTGCATATGTAAAAGTCCATAAATTCAAACGATTTTTACATGGGCATTAAATGGTTAAAATTCGTTTGAGCTGTTATTGCAAATTAATTAGTCATCTAACTATAAATCCACCCCCACTTATTTACTCGGGATTCGTATCGATCAAGAGATGATGTGATGTTATCTCGAGATCTATGCGTATATGGAGATGAGATTGAATTTGTCTTGAGATTCGAGCAAATCTAAAGGGTGGATTTCTCCTCGAGATGCGTACAAACATATCGAGACTGCCTCGATATGCGCATTGAAAATAAACAAAAATTCTTAAATATACAACAATAATAATAATAATAATCTTTACCCAAAAAAAAAGATATTCCTCACCCATTAAACCTAAATTCAAATCTTTGTCCAACTTTACCTTCTTCTGCCAAAGCATCGATGATGCAATTTGAGAGCTCGACCACTTTTTAAAAAAAAAAACGGTTGCGATTTGCTTATGTAATATACCTTACACATTATTTATTAATCTTATTCTAAATGGTATTTGATATTAAAATAAAATCTATTTAATAATATTAAATATATTTTACTTTAATATTTTAATAATAAAAATAATCATTCATTAAAGTTTTACATTATTATATTTGCATTCACTCTGGTATTATATAAAGAGTGAAATAATAATAATAATAATAATAATAATAATAATAATATATTTTTATAATTAAACCATAAATACATATATGCCTCTTAATTTGATGTAGTTGCTTAAAAATGCATTAAATTACGTTGAGATTATTATAAAAACTAATTCCTTTTAGAACTTTAATTTCTTTTTATGAAATCTAATGCTTTCAACCAAAAATATATATATGCCTCTTTGATGTAGTTGCTTAAAAATGCGTTAAACTAGTTTGAGATTATTATAAAAAATTAATTCTTTTTTGAACTTTTTTTATTTTTTATGAAATATAATGCTTTTAATTATACCCAAAGAGCTTTAACAGAAAATAGCACCTTTCCTAAAAAAAATTAAGAAATAAAATAAAGAATAGCACTAAATTCGTTTAAACTATTGCTAAAAGATAAAAATATATTTCAAATTAGGTAGACAGTGTCAATACATAAAAATGCTAAACACTCAATAATTAAGTGGAAAAGATGACAATCTCTGTATTTTTGCACGAGATCGAACTAAAAAGAAGAGAAATGGAATTCACCATCTTTTGAAAATGATTGTTGGTAAATTTTAATCTAATTTTTTTCATTAAGAAAATTGTGCTCGTTGGCTAGTGATTAATAATGGTAGTATTAATATTAAGTTTTGAGGAATCAAGGGGGTTACGATTCTTGTGAAAATGACACAAGGTCCTACCTCTTATAAAACATATCCTAAACTCTTAACTTTACACTTTAAACTCTAAGGATGTCGTGCTCTGTCCTTGATCAAGACATACATGGGGAGGGCCCAAGACGTGGCTATGCCTCGCTCAATTGTGTCGAAAAGCCTTGTCAAGGTTTGTCTAAGGTGTGCCTGGAGAGTACCCAAATGACATAGGCTTTGCTTTGGGACATGATAGGTCGTGTAGAAGTACTCTCGCCTTTTAAGGCCGCACCTTTGGTTTCTCCAATGCATTTCTTAATGGGCGTGTTCAAGTATGTGTAGACCCGAACTTGAAAAATATGTTATCAATATCACAAGTATTGATTTTCAAGGAGTGAATATAAGATGAACATCATAATTAAATATTGTGCATTTGGATGATTTTTTACTTTCTCTCTCTCTCTCTCTCTCACACACACACACACTCTATCTCCTCCACGTTTCTCACTCACTTTCCCTCTACTCTACGTTTCTTTTTCTCCCATCCATTCACGTTTCCTCACTTTTTGTAAATTCTATGTAATTGAAAATCACTTTTTGCTTCAAATTCGCAACCCCTTCTATCTTTTAAAAAAATGTCGTCTATCTCCCTTCTCTCCCCAAACGATTCAATAAAAAGATTTATGAGTTGCTATTGGGTTCGGTGGTCTCTGTGAAGTTAAACATTCATTTTTTTTTCTCTGCAATTTGGCAGGTCCCATAAAACTCAATTTTTAATTTTAATTTTTTTTCCTCGACGTGAACATATTTGGAACATTCAAGAGTATTTTTTTTTAATAATTCTTTTGAACTTATCATTTGGGAAAATGTGTAAGACAGTTTATATTTTGTCTTATCAATTGAAAAAAAAATAACTTGGTTTGTATATTTTGTTTGTGAATGTGAATAATGTTTATTTTCCCCAAAGATAACAGTAGCCAATCTCACAATTTCATACATATTCTTTTTTATTGAATTGAGACCTTTTGTTCACATCCATAGGCTAAGTCACATCATTCTTCACTATCAAATTAGTTCAAGCCATGCACATAAAAAACCACTAGGCCTAAAATGTCACAATATAGATTTACAAAACCGAAGTTCAATTTACACGTGAGACAAAAATGTAATAGGAACTGATGTTATAGTGGCTTTCATCAGTGTAATCCCATGCTTGGCACGGAAAAATTGTAGATAATTAGGAAATGATGCTATGTCAAAAAACCCAATCCTTAGGATTAACTATACCCCAGTTTACTTTCTTCTCCAATTTATAATTTCATCAGTTAATTAATCGTTATTTTTAATGTGAAGACTATGGAAAACCAACAAGAAACAACCAGAGTATACAATAATGACGAGTGAACACAATATGAAACAAATTAAATCAAATTAAATAGCGAAAAGACGAGATAATTCAAATAAAAGAAAATTCTTAAAATACCAAATACAAAAAGAAAAATATGCAAATATGAGATTATTGTGCATTAATACCTTCCATATTTCTCTATTAATAAGATGATTCTGATCAAGATCAATCAAATATTTTTGCATAGTTCACAGTGCTTTGATCAAAGACCTATAAATTCACACCCCACAACTATACATCATAGTTTGCAATATCAAGAAACACAACGAGAGCCAAAAAAAATCAGTAGACATGTTTAGACACTAAAGTATGTTTAAACATAATGAGAGGGCGTGTTCGACCAAGACTTCTCGATGAGGTTTGATTGTTATCCCTTTGAGATCAATTAGCCAGGCTTGTTTTGGTTGCCTAGATCTAATGTATATGATACTAAAATTAGTACTTTCCCAAATCCTTTTTTTTTTCATCAAGAAAAGATGACATGGATTTAGTGTTTTGTTTTTCTTTCTTAACAATACCTTTTTTATGTGTCTAGTGATGAAAAAAATACATTATACACTAATGAGGTGTGACTATCCAGTATATAATGATGTTGGTGCCGACAATCTCCATTGATCGAAACAATACTTCATGATAAATATAGAGAAATTTTTATTCTGATGAATAGTCTCTTGCGTCCTTTTCTTTTGTTTGTATATTTTATTTTGGAAGTATTTTTGTGTGTTTTTATTGCTAGCAAAGAATTTCTTCTCCCTAATTCATTGATTTTTATTTTTTTATAATTATTGGATGAATAAAAACGTATGTTTTTCGATAACATGGAGAAGTAATAGTGTCAAAGAATTAACAGTTAGATGCACTGGCTTTAGTTTTAGAACTTTGTACTGTAGAGAGGTTGAATATGATTTTTTCTTTCTTAGTAAAGACTAGATTTTGTAGATGCATTGCATTTTTTTGTAGATGCATAGGGATTGGAGTTCCCGAAACATTTTCTTCCTTCTTGAAACTATATTATATAAAGCACCGACCATGTGTTATATCTTTTTTACTATACAAATTCGTTATTTCTATTCCATTGCTATTAAGATTGCAAGAACATTAGAATTAACCCATATCTTGTGATATGGATGAGCATCATTTGCCTAATGAAAAGATTTAGGAAGGTCATTAGTTAGACTCCCATTGAAGTAAAAAATACATATTCTATATATTCAACTGTTACACTGCCTTACTACGATCAGCGTACCAAACTTCTATAAAAAAATAATTGCACCAAACAAGTTAATGATCTTCCAAATTATGATGTATAGGCTTCATTAATAAGATATTTTGTATGTAACATTTTTTAAGTTGGAGAAATTCACAATGTCTAACTAAATGTGTAATCTTAAAAAATATATATATATATATATATATATATATATATATATAAAATTTTCCTTTCGTCTCTAATATTTGTTGGATTTAACTTTTCAAATTAATGTTTCACATGCACTCCTCAACTATTTTATTTATAAAATTATTAAATTGTGTACATCAATGATATCTTTATTTATTTTTTAAGAAAATGGTATCCAAATCTGGACATGAACGGTTGACTATGAGAGGTGTGCGCTCTGGTATGCATTCTAAGGGTATCATTCTAGCTAGCATTATCCTGTAATATAAATATTGTATACTTATCCCAAAAAAATCTCAAATATATATATACTAGTTTTAAGACGTGCTACGCACGATTCCCCCGCTCGCTTCGCTCGCAGGAATTAATTTCTAAGAATTTATTACCAAAATTTAAAATTGTAATTAAAATTTAAAAATTAGAAATACAAGTACCTTTTTAAGCATATCAATATTCTCTACTGTGATTGAGATAAGATGTGAATAGAAAAACAAGCTAATCATGCTAGGACATTACTTCCTCAAAAAAAGTGTATTGGATTGATGAGAATGAGTTCATGATTGATTTGGAGATAAAGAAAAAAAAACGTGTAGTGGATTGATAAGAACTTAGAGTTTGATTTGGATACAAAAGAAAATGTTGATTTGGAGATAAAAAAAAGTATGGGCAAATAGGTAAATTTCATTACCACTCAAAAATTTGTGATTCGTGCTTTTATATATATGATAGATATAACTTTGTATTCAATTTTATATACTATTTATGTAGCTTTTCGTATTAGTAATCTCTTCCAAAAAATCCTCAAAAAAAACTCTCCAAAAAATTGTTGGTATTTTTTTCTTAACATCGTTGGTATCTCTCCCATAAACAAATTTACAATCCTTCGAACAAAAAAACCAGCAACATAAGCGCGAAAGTTCTCAATCATTGCCTGTACAAATTTGAAGGATACATAATGTTTGGTTTCTTGCACCTATTTTTTTTTTTTTTCTTATCGATGACTATCTAAAACACTCTTGACGCACCATTGATATCAAAGATCATCATTCTTTAATTGATTCTAATTTGATTTCAAATTCATTTAATATATTATTTATCAATATCTAAAACAAGTCTGGCACGCCATATTCCAGGAAATAAATATTACTTGAAAACGCATGCAAATAGGAAATTCGCTTCAAAAAGTATTTGATCAACAAAGACAACGAGGTCTACTAACTCAACAAATCGGATGTAATAGACCTTCAAACGATGGGAGTCATTTACAAGAACATCGTAGACAATATAAAATACCAGAAACAAATGATCAAAGACATCTACACCATCTATTAATTAAATAGACAAATTTTGAAAACTAACTTTACAATGGTTCCTCAAGTCTTGACTGTGAATCACGTGCGGAGCAAGTTGACTAGATAATATTTAAATCAAATATATTTAAACATTTATTTAAATAAAAAATAGTCAAGGAACAAAAGGAATTAGTTTTTTATGAATGCTTTTTGCCTCTATCTTTTTTAGTCAGTTTTCATAATTTATGTAGCTTTAAGCAAAAGAAATATTGTATGGGTTATATGTATCCGGACAAGAGATGCTTTAAAATCATGTGCGCTTTATAATTTTACTTTCACTAAAAAATTTTCTTTAATGACCCAACTAAAGATCTGGAGCAATTTTTTTGGACGGCTATTTAAAGTGTTTTTTACTCGCTCAATATATAAGTCGGTAAAATATATGTCTAAGTGATAAAATATAGTGAAAATATATTAATGCTAACGTTCACACATGATTCTTGACACATTATTATTTACACCTCACGCGCAAAGGTCATATCCATTGACTAAGTAATAATATTAAAAATAACAATAACAATAAAGAAAATTCTAATAATAATAATAATAATAATAATAAATTACAAAAAATGGGAAAATACACTACAAAAAATGTGAAAAAATACACAGCAGAAAGAATGAGAGGCTTAAACTTATAAGAAGGGATTGGTTGAAGTCAAACATTGATTTTTGATCGAACAACCAAGATGTGTCACTCGATATCGCAATTAAATAAATTTGATGAGTGGTGGGGCCTACCAAATTGAGTTTTTTCAATTTATCGTGTACCGAGAATCTGGGTTTGGTGGGGCAGTGGGAAAGTGAGTTGTACTATTCTAGGATTAGATGAGCTTAATTTGTGTGAATGTATAAAGAGGATTTATAAATAATTAAGATTTTTAGAGTCTAGACTCTTTAAGTCCGTTTAACACTGCCCTTTAATTAAATACTCTACCCATTTCACAATGGGTAGTGCTAAGTGGACTCAATTAGTCCAGACTAAAAAACAACAAAGACTTAAATACCCTTCATGTAAATCCATTACCTTTGTCTTCAATCCACCATCCAACACTTGCCGCCGCTGGCGTGTCCAATGTCGCCGTCAACACTGCTGCGACCACCAACCACTGGCGGCACCGCCGTCATCATCCACTTGCTATGTTGGTAAACTTGTTATGTTAATAAACTTGCTATGTTGTGATGTAGCAGGAGTTTGATTTTGCATGGTGTGGCTATCGGTGACAAGAAGTAGGAGAGTCAATCGACTCATTTAGGCACCACTTTTATATAGCACACATACTTTTCGTAGATATCTTTTTGTACACTTTATATACATATATAATAGAGGAGTTTCCCCTCTATATTCATAAAAAAAATTTGAGAGAGGCAGAGAGATAGAGTTGAAGAAGAAGGTGTTGGCGGCGGTCGGCGCGGTCATCGGCGGCTGTTGCGGTGGAGGTGGTGCTAGAGGTGAATGTGTTCATGTCTATTGGTGTTACGGGTGAGGGCAATTGTGTTTTTTTATTTAGTTAGGTAGCCTAAATTACTAGTAAGAATTATTTGAGTCTGGACTCAAAGAATCGAAATAGATTTTTTGTTTTGCAATATAGGTTACAATTTTACATGTGCACAAAAATTAAGGTGATGATTAATTTAGGGGCTTCCTAAATTCGCATAAGGAATGCACTTACACACGCCACTCACCCATTTTATTTTATTTTTGACTAAACTACCCTCATCCCTACCGCACACCACCACCACCACCTCCCTACACACACCTCCCACCGTTTGCCTCTCGTCGCCACTCTCCCCATCACCGCCTACTGGCCTTTGCTGCCATCCTTAATATCACCGCCTTTCGCTCACCGCCGATGTGTCCCTCTCTATTTCTCAACCTCTCAACAGTTAGAGGACGGTATGGCTGCATTCCACCCTCCGACCACCCTCCTCCCCCCTCTCTCACAGCCAGATCTGGCAAAGAGAGGTGGGATGAGGGTGGCTTGATCTGGCTGACATTATCGAGCAAATCTAACTGAGAAAGAAAGATATGGTGATGAGGGATGATCAAAGACTATGTCGCTAATGGAGAGGGTGGCGGTGGCTGTGTGTGTAGGGAGGTGGTGTTGCTGTGTAGTACGAATGTGTGTAATTTAGCAAAAATAAAAAAAAGTGTGCGAATGGTGTTTGTATGGTGTTTGTTAGGGCCAGGGATACCTTGTGTGCATTTAGTAAGCCCCTGAATTTATCTAAAATTTTATAACAAGACTAAATTATCTTCTCATAAAAAACTTCATTTATTATAAGTATTGTGTAAAAAAGTAATTAATGGTGTCCTTAAGTAAAAAGAATGGGCTTAGAATTGGAAATGAAGTATTAAATGATTCTTCGATTTCCTAATATGACACATCTGGTGGAACAAAAAAATGTTTAAATGTCGCACATATTGTGAAACCGAAAGACTACATTAATTGCTGGTGTAAATAATTGTAGGAAGTTTTTTTATAAGAAGATTTGTAGGAACTTGTTAATAGAATTTATTTTTGGAATCCTACCTCTAAAAATGTTTTGAGAAAACAATTATGTATAAATTGATTGTAGCAATTAAAATTCAAGCTGTGATTTGGACAAGCATTTAATATGGCTAATAAATAGGGGTGTGCAGACCGTGATTTGAATGTGAAAACCCTTAAACCACCACCAAATGGGGGTTCACGGTTTTTCTATTTTATAAACCACCGTCAAACTAGAAGCTCTCAAAACCACAACCTAACTGACCGTGTTTTGCACGATTTGGTAGATCTAGTTTTCTGGTTTTTCTGCGACACATTTCAAATAAAAACTACGATAAATCCCATACAAGTCCATACATGTCTAGCTACAAAAAAAATAATAAAACACAAGTCCGTGTGTAACGACCCGAAAATACTAATCGTAATCAAGCTATCTTATAAGGTCGTGACATGTCGGTCAATCCTACGTGGCGTACATGGTCAGCACTCGGGCATTGTCACCAAGGTAAATTAAGTTATCTTACTTGTGTTTAATGCTTGCATTATATCTATCTATATATACGTCCACTAATTTATGTTGGTTTTATCGTAGTCTTCATAAAAGAGTGAGTTGCCTCGAGATGTAAAGTTGTGGGTGTAGGGTAGGTCCGCTAATGAAGAACACCATGGTACTTGTATGTGGGCATTGTAACACCCATAAATTCTGAATCTAATAATTAGTCATAAAATCAGAGTTATTTTGTTAAATATCCATGGTACTTGTATGTGGGTTTGCTTATTGTTTGTATTATATTCTATTAAATTGATTTAGGAAGGTAATTAGGGCAAAGTTGGTGGAATGAGATCTAAATAACTTGCATGAATGGTTTATATCACACATAATGGCATATAAGTAAATAATTGGAAAGATAAAAGAATGGAATTAATGTAGGCCACAAGATGGTCCTAGAAGTAAAATGGGTTGTGGTGAGTTAAATAGTCTAGATTGGTCCTTAACCATAGCATCACAAAACCTAGCTATATAAACTTAGTTATTGGTTGTTACTCCATTTTTGTTTCCAACCCAAATGAGAGAGAAAGGAGAGGCCACACTTGGCCTATGAAGTAAGTGAAGGTGGTGGACTTGATGGTGGAAGAGGGAGCAACATCGAGACTCATCAAAGATAGGTAAAACCATTATATCTTATTCTTTATTCTCGATGTTTTGAATGGACTAAATGGTATTGGAAAAAAAACATCAAATTGATGAGTTTTAGGGATGGTGTGGATTCTTTGATTATGTTTTAGTTTAGGGAATCACACCATTCTTCTATAATTCTAATTTGTACTAGAAATCATGATTTTCTTGGCAATTTTAATAGTCGAATGTCAAATTTGAGTTTTATAATGCTTTGATAAAAAACTAAGGTTCTCGACTTTGATTTCATGCAAATCTTGTTTAAAATGGTTGTGAATAGTATAAGTTTATAGAATTGCTTTAATTTGACAATTTTATGTGCTCTAAAGCCCCAAGGGTGTGGGAGTAGGCCGAACAACCATATGGAAGGAAACCAAAATTTTAGAGATTTTCCAAGCGTTGAGGCCCTAATGGCATCATGCGTGTAAAGGCACGACGCCAAATGTTGGAACTCACGATTTCTATGGCGCCTCCAGCACTATGAGGTTGACATTAAAATTGACATTGATGATGTCCTGGCGCCGTAAGTGTAACCCACACAACATCGTGCCACGATGATGCAAATCCCTACCTCACAATTTGCAAAATTGGATTTTCGGCCAATTAGTTTCTGTCGTGGACTTCAAGATTTGTTCGAGATTTCTAACATTCAGACAATGACTGCATAGTTATAACTGGCCCGAAAAACTTTGTCGCCGCGACATAGCACTAATTTGAAATGGATTTTGACAATGTTTTCAAAGACTTGAGACGAATTAAGTAAAAGTATCTACAACGAACAAGCTAATAATAATATGTAAACCAATACTAATAGAGGCACTCGAGGAGGACACATTAAACTTCTAGGAGTAAAGAAATTGGATTCTATGTAGATACTTGGTTAATAATTCTCTTTCATTATATGTCATTTGCTACTCAAATTCTTGAATGATTATGAAGCTGATATGATAAATAAATGTTTGGAAATGGTACTTTAGTTTTAAGAACTAATGACCATCGTTAATTAATCATGGCTACAAGTACAACAATATGTTTGTTGTAATAGTATGATCAACAAAGGTTAATTATGGATATCTATCCTAAGGGAATGGTATCAAGGCTACTTTTTATAGCTAATATCACTACTATAATATTAAGAAAACTATTTTTTTATGATTTGAAATTGAAACCAAATCTATCCAAGAAAGCAATTTCAACATCGTTTGTTTCATTTCCGAACACTCCAATAATATTCCTGATTTTCCAACTCCTATAGTGTTGTAGTAGAAGTAAGTATGGGGTCGAACCCACATAGACTACAGATAACTTTAGGCTAATTAAAGGGTATTTTGAAAGAATACTAATTGTACTAATCTATACTACTAACTAATTACAAATTAAGAAATAAATGCAAGAACAAATAAATTATAAATACTTTTAAACTAATAATATTAATGAGAGTCTCAGATAAAGAGACACATAGACTGAAGTAAGTATGATTTAATCATTGATTCAAAAAGATTATTTTTCAATAAATTTCATCAATAGGCTATAGTGATATAACCATGCGTCTGTCACCTTATTCTCCTCATGTCAATGGAAGGAACTTACGACACAATCATATACCAACTAGGTTGTACAAACCCGAGTGCTCTGCTGATCTCAACCTAGTAGCCTTAAGCTCTATGAGAACACCTACCGTAAGAAATAACTAGTGGGCGCCGCTACCAAGCTCATACTTCAAAGACACATAAGATCTCTAGAAAGCGAACGATCCTTGATCCTTGTTACCGCCAATGCAATCTTCATCACCGTGTATTCGTAAGATAAATTGTTATGGTTCCTAAAAAGACCGAAGTGCACATACATTTACACTGCGATAAAAATGAAACAATAAGAATCTAAATCCTAGCATAGAATCTCGTAAGATCAGTGCAACTAAAATTACAAGACAATAATGAAACATGGAAATTAATATATGAATTTGATAAATCACTTACTATAGTCACCTTGATCTACACAAAGTTTAGTAGAGCATGACCATTGAGACCAATATTACATACAGTAAAGAAAGCTAGTGAAGAAAAATATGGGAGAAATCTTTTTGGAAAGAATGATAAGTAACCCTTAATGATATGCTAATAACATTTATTTACAGGAGATGGAGAGAATAGGGTTGAGATCGGGAGATTTTTGTGTATCTTTTAGTTAGTTACTAAATGATCTCTGGGCCCATACCAAATTTCATTTAAAATCTTGAGAAACCACAAAATCGCAGCTTCAAATTCTTTAAAACGTCCCAACATCGTACGTACATTTTACCAAATTTTTAGGAATTGCTATGGAGGCGTTATGAAACTCTATGTTCCTTTCATTTATGACCCGATTCTAACCTGGCCCCTCTAAGCACCTTCAGCTTATCCCTAGGCCCTCGGAATTGTTAGGTGTTTTCTTGTGATTCGTGCTTGATTTTTCTCGAAAGGCATTGCCAATCCTTGGTCTGCAACATTTTTTAATGTCTTTCTTGCATTTCTCCAATATTTGCCTCAGTGATTCCTTGGTGATTTTAGCACAATTCCACGACGCTCTAGGGCGTTGGGCATTGTGTTTGCTTTTTTTAATTAATTTTTGACATGAAATCTCTTAAAACATAGTAATATAACTTTAAAATGTAGCACATTTACAATCCTATCAAATACCCCCAAACATAGACAATTCCTCGTCATGTGCAAAAGAGTATAAAACAAGTCTTTTTGCATACAAAAATTCAGTTATGTTTCCCTAATGCCCAACTCAAAATTAATGGTTTTGTCCAATTTTTATGAATTTTCCATATTTGAAACAAGAATACTCAAGTGGATTCGGTTACTTGAAATCAAAATATCTCGGCCACTTTCCTAAGGAATATTTTGCCAAACATTAGGCTTCGTTAAGACTAAAGCCTTCTTTTACTCAAAAGTTATCGTAGGGTGTATATTCAAGCCAAAAACTTATAATATCTAAATAGAGCATTGAATATTAATATTCCATAAAAAAGATATACAACCGTCTTCTTGACTTAGAGAAGACATTATTCGGAGTCAATAAAACTTGTTCTCTGAGGTTATTTAGGTCGAGGTGGGGTATCAAGGAAAAATATTCGAACACTAAAAATCATTGAAAAAACATAACTTTATCTAGCTATAAGCACTTGAGCTAATATTTTATTTGAGGGGTTTATAAACTTCTCCCTAATTTTCTTTTCTTTTTTCTTATTATTATATTTTTTATCTCTTTTTATTTTTTAACCACGTGGTTCCTTGCTCCATTTCCTGGATGCTACTTGCAGTGGGAATAGCTCACTTTAAACTTCTATTAGCACTTCTCACTTTCACTATAATTAAGCAAGTTTTTCAATGTAGGTTATAAGTTTATAAGGCCAATGAGTTATAGGTTTAATAGTAGGTGATGAAAGAATCAATTTAGGCTGGCTCAACAGGGCTAACTAAGGAAAATTAATTCGTCGGCTACAACCAATGGTTATGTCAAACACGTCTATATCTTCCCCCCAAATTTATTCTCAAACTAAAATTTTGTTTCATATGGCAAGCAAACCCGTTTTGAAATCTATATAGATTTATCTAACTCTTGCTTTGTTGTGACCTTCTATATGCTTTTATATCCAGCATAGAGCCTCAACTCAACACTAGCACCTTTTATGTAGTTTCGGTATGGTAGATTAATCACAAGAACAAGTTTTCACCAATACTCTACTTAAGGTCTTATTTCTCAATGGCAACTTTAATTCACATATCAATTCTCAATTGCCCATCATTATGTCTAAGCTAAAATCAGACATTCATTAAGCACATAATAATGGATAAAAAACTAAAAGAAAGAATTCGCAAGTCTAGAAATGTGCATTCAGCCTACCAAACCATGAATCCATAAACCAAAATGTAAAACCGTATTATCTGTATTTCGTAAGAAATTTTATGAATGGTTTTACCAGTTTGGGAAACATTTATTGCCTATCATTATATGGTTTATTATTCACATCCCGTCCAACTTGCACACTTACAATACCCCTAAACGTATCCTGAACCTTGTCCTCAAGGTTCAAGAAATTATGACATATTATACACATTCAAAAAGAAAAAGTGAAGGTGGATTATGAAATATAAGAAATGAAATGAATGAAGTGAAACATAATGAAATATAAGAAACTAACTGCATGCAAAAGATTGTTGTGCAGTGTAGTGTATGAAAAGTACAACACAAAAATATCATAATATCTTCAACTTACATTTTACGGAGAAATTAAATCTTTCTAGTGCTGGTGACTGATCAAAACTCAGGGTACATTCTCACTATACCTGTTCAATAGGCGGGAATGAGTGGGCCCGAGCAAGGCCTCAGTAAGATTTTTTACAAGGCCTTGTCCAAGCCCGCCCAAGCCCGACATTCGATGAAGCAAGCCAATGCCCGTGCAAGTCCGGTGTGGGCGAAGCTTGGGAAGGCCTATTTAGGCTTGTTATTATTTTTAAAAAACTAAATATATTTATTAAGTTTTAAGAGTTAGACAAAAAAAATTGGTGCTGAAATGGTAAGAACTTACTCAAATGCATGTGAGGTTGTAGGTTTGAACCATACATACTCAAATCTAACATTATTTTTATACAAAGTATTGATTTTATGCAAGGTATATAGAAAAATACTATTTTTATTTAAAGCGGGTCGGGTCTGGGCTAAAAGCACAAACCTAGGTCCGCCCATTAAATAAGCGGGCTTAGGCAGGCTCGAGCCTGGGCTTGGCGTGTCTTGAATTTGTAAGACCAAGCACGACCCATGTCGAATAGGCCTGGGAGGGCCCAAGCCCAGTGAATAGGTCTAATTCCTACTAAAAAAATTAGTCAATTTAGCGACGAAATATTCCATCACTAAACCCTCCATATTTCGTTGCTTAGGGTCTATCACTAATTTTGCAACATAAATGTCCATCGCTATGTTACGTAAGTCATTGGCTAGGGCATCGTCTTGTAACGACAAAAATCAGCTCTGTCATTAGTCCGTTGGTAGTTAGCGATGGACTAGCAACAACTCTTTATTGCACCAGTTAGTATGGTGTCACTAGTATGTTACTAGTTAGTTGCTAATTAGCGACGGACTGGAACTGTGATTTTTTGGAAAAAACAAATGCTATTATACCCTTATTATAAAAAAAAAATGAAAAAAACCGAAAATTAGACATGTATATATAAAAGACATTATATTAAAAAAAATTTAATAATCACAAGGCATCTACTAATCGACCAATAAAAGGAGCAAAATTCTATAGTCACTTCAAGTATTTGTTCCTGTCCTCCGCAAAATAGTTGCCAATGTGATTTTTGTCATTCCTATACCCATGATCTATTACATCCTGATGACAGTCGGAATAGGGTGGGTCCAGATGATGAAGAGGAGCATCTTGAGAAAATGGGGCCTAATGTAATGAGGCGAAGCTTGAGAGGTGATGGCCCCAGGTACGCCAAAGAATGCGACTCTTTTTTGCGTCTCCCTCATAGATGCCAAGAGCAAAGCAATCATCTCCTCGTGCTTATGATGGGGCATGTGCCCTAGGTCAATCCATTAATTGTCTTTATGAATACTTTTAGTTAATAAAATAGAGGATTTCATTTGCTGCTTATTATAATTAATTTGCATGTTTACATTATAATAAGATCCATGGGTATTTACAGAAATATCCTAAATGTCCCTAGTCGATCATTATACTGGGAACTATAATGAATTAAGACTAGTGTGAGTCTTGATTGATGATCATATGATGATTATACATATATGGATACAAATCAAGATCACGAGTACTTGTTAGGGAACAAAGTACTGGACCGACCCGGTATGAGAACATCACATGGATCAAGTCATTGTTGTTTCTCATGATAGGTATATATTCCAGTCCTCTGACTTGAGATTACCAGAGACTTCAACATTAGGAACACAGTGATTTGACACAATCAAACGTTGTCTTTAACCGGACGATTATAAAGGTTGTGATTGGTTACTGTGTGAGCAATGTGATGAAGTTGTGAAATCAAGATATAATTTGTCCTTCTCATATAAAGAGAGATATCCAGTGGATCCCTCGATGTGTTAGATTGTTAAAAGGCCTAGTTTAAGTGAATTGATATTGATCAATGTCACTTGGATGTTTTAAGTCTACCTAGAGATCGAGACTAGTACGATTGAATATGTTGGATGACAATTCCATGCCTTATGTTCGATCAAAAGGATATCGTGTGACAAAAGGATGTTATATACACTATTGATTAGGTTGTATCGATTTGATATTCGTACAACTTGGGTAGTCATAATGTCTTGCTAGAGACTGCTTATGACTTGTATACCAAAATGTGTTTTGGTACACTGCCGACGTTGTATGAGCCTGTTGGGTCGCACACTAAGAATGGTTTTGCGAGATTTTAAGATGATTTAGAAAAAAGAATTTTATGCGATAAAATTCATAACAGAAATGTCCTTGTGGTGTATTACACTTATACTTCTTTAAGTAAGGGTATATGTGTAATTTACTTAACCGTCTATATACAAGGGTTGTATAAATAGACGCTTTAAGTTAGAACACACGCACGAAAGATTAAAAGGCCAAAACTCTATTTTCGTTTTAGAAACGACTTAAGGTTTTTTGGTATGCTCTGGATCGTTTTGGAGAGAAAAACAAAAGGTTTGGTATTCTCTCGAAGCTAGCATTTTGAATCTCGGTCGCCGTTCATGTGTGGACTACTGGTAGAGGGCGTTCGTCGTTGCCAGCGCCTTCGAGATCGATTAACCTTCAGAAAGGTACATTGCGACCGAGGTATGATTAAGTTTTCATGGTTTAAACATTTTTAATGGAATTAGATTCGGATCTTGTTGGGGTTTTTGTCAAAATTTTTTTGTAATCTCCGCTCCGTATGAACCCCAAAACCCAACAGTGGTATCAGAGCCTTCGAGTTCGATTCCATTAAATTCATTGCATGTTTTCTTCTGATATATACATGATATATGATTGAAAGCATGCTAATAGTTGATGTATATGTGATATACATAAGTTGTCTTTGAGATTTATTATCATGTTTTGTGTATATGATACACATATTCGTGATTTAATTAAAATCAGTTTCGTACATGCTAGTAACCATGTTAGGTTAATTCAAATAATTTTAACGAATTGAATTTCGTGTTCTGTGATCCATGACACCATTAGGTTCGATTGGGATAGTAGTTCATGATTCAATTACATGTTTGTGATTATTTGGATGAGGACCGAAATTGCAAATAATTAATTTTCGAAATTATTTATTTATAAATAATTAATTTTCGAAATTATTTATTTATCTTGTTATATCTATATTGTTATGAAGGTTTTATTTGATAAAGATAGATAACAAATTAGAATATGAGATAAATATCAAGAATCTTGTTATTGGTGATATACTAGGATTCAAATATCTTAAATCCAAAATAAATAATTAATTTTCGAAATTATTTATTTATTTATCTTGTTATATCTATTTTGTTATGAAGTTTCTATTTGAGAAAGACAGATAACAAATTAGAATAAGAGATAAATATCAAGAATCTTGTTATTGGTGATATACTAGGATTCAAATATCTTAAATCCAAAATAAATAATTAATTTTTGAAATTAATTATTTATCTTGTTATATCTATTTTGTTATGAAGTTTCTATTTGATAAAGATAGATAACAAATTAAAATAGGAGATAAATATCAAGAATCTTGTTATTGGTGATATACTAGGATTCAAATATCTTAAATCCTAATTGGATTAGGATAAGACGATTAGTTAGATGTGGGCCTGGGTTAATTAAAATGTTTTAATTGACTTAATTTCGGATAAATTAAGGGGTTAATTTATGATAATAAAATCAGTGAAAAATTATGATTTTCTATAGCGAATTTTAATTTTCGGAATTGAGATTCGTCTTCTATATAAAAAAAAAACGGGGCGTTGCCCCTTCCCTTCATTTGACCGGCCAAATGGGACATTGCCTATCTAATCCTAGCGTACGAAAATTCTTTTGTTAGTGAAAAGTATAAAAAAAAAAATTCCAAATTTTTTAGTGATTGAACAAATCAATAAAATATATGATATTTCATTGTTTACATAAAATCACTAAAACTGAATAAAATCCCTCTATTAAATTTTAAGTCTCACGCCATCCATTTTAAACACTTGTCAAGGCCTCGATCACACTAATACAGTTTCAGCCATAGCTGGGTGTATTGTGTTATCTTGGTAAGACAAGTTGGGCAAGAGTTACCTAAATGTTTAAAATGGTCCGACTTAATAAAGCCATCAAAATAGTTTTGAGCTTTAGGCAAATGATGAGATAAAAACATGCTAAGATATAAGATGTCCCATATCTTATAAAAGGATCTAAAAATTACATAAGATGTAATTGGTAACTGTTACCTACCTAAATAATCTAGTTCTGTGTTTCATGCCATAGCTGTCATAGAATTATGTGAAATATAAATTTTAGTCCCCTAAATAAACAGTGTGTTTTAGGAGGGTTGTTAATTTAGTGGACTAAAATTTGCATAATCTTTATTGTAGATTAATGGCCTCTTCAAGTAACAATAATCCCCTGTCACTGCGATCCATCCTTGAGAATGATAAGCTATCAGGGACTAACTTTCTCGACTGGTTCAGAAACTTGAGAATTGTTCTTAAGCATGAACACAAGTTGTATGTCCTGGATGCTCCAATCCATGAGGACCCACCAGCCAATGCTACGAAAGCTGTGAAGGATGCACATAATAAGCATGTCAACGATTCTACTGATGTTGCATGTATTATGTCGGCAACTATGGTTCCCGAACTTCGAAGGACATGGAACTAATGGAAGCCTACGACATGGCTATAACGCTGAAGGAAATGTTCCAACAGCAAGCTAGACAAGAAAGGTTCGAGATAGTAAAAAACCTATATTCTTGCAAGATGACTGAGGGTGCGTCAATTAGTCCTCATGTTCTGAAGATTAAGGGCTATGTTGACCAGCTTGATAGACTCGGGTTCCCCGTAAGCCAAGAGTTGGCTACGGATTCGATCTTGAATTCATTACCAGAGAGTTACTCACAATTTGTGATGAACTACGATATGAATAATATGGATAAATCAATTTCAGAGTTGCATTCGATGCTCAAAACTGCTTAACAAAATATCAAGAAACCCTCTAGTAATATGTTAATGGTCCAAAAGGGAAAGGGAATGAAGAAGAAAGGCAAAGGTAAGGCTAGAGTAGCCAAGGCTGTTGCTGCACCTGTCGCAAAGCCTATGGAACAAGTCAAGAACCGGCCTGTTCCTGCTTCAAAACACCCAAAAGAAATGGAAGAAAATTGTCATTTCTGTAATCAAACCTATCTTTGGCATTGTCGTCTCGGACACATAAATGAGAAATGCATAACGAAGCTCCATAAAGATGGGCTTCTAGATTCATTTGATTTAGAAACATATGAAACATGCGTATCTTGTTTACTGGGCAAGATGACTAAAAGTCTCTTTACTGGACACAGTGAAAAGGCAAGTGATTTATTGAGTCTAATACATATTGATGTATGCGATCCTATAAACACAATGGCTAGAGGAGGTTATCGGTATTTCATTACATTTATCGATGACTTCAAAGCAGATATGGTTATGTATATCTTATGAAACATAAAGTTCTGAATCATTTGAGATGTTTCGAAAGTTTCAAAATGAAGTGCAGAATCAACTTGGTAAAACTATCAAAACACTTCGATCAGATCGAGGTGGTGAGTATTTAAGCCAAGAATTTGATGATCATCTTAGAAATTGTGGGATTGTCTCCCAATTGACTCCACCAGCAACTCCACAATGAAATGGAGTTTCTGAAAGGAGAAATCGAACCTTATTAGATATAGTTCGATCTATGATGAGTCATGCATATCTTCCATTATCCTTTTGGGGTTATGCATTACAAACTGCAGCTTTCACTCTAAATCGAGTTCCTTCTAATGCGGTTGATAAAACACCATATGAGATATGGTACGGGAAGAGACCTACTTTATTTTTTCTTAAGATTTGGGGTTGTGAGGCTTACGTAAAGCGACAAGTCTCAGAAAAACTAGCACCTAAATCTGACAAGCGTTTATTTGTGGGGTATCCTAAGGAAACAAAAGGATATTACTTTTATAATCCCGCTGAGAACAAAGTGTTTGTTGCTTGGTATGGTGCCTTTATGGAAAAACAATTTATTTTAAAAGACACTAGTGGGAGAGAAATAAATCTTAAAGAAGTTCAAGAATCACAGGTAAACACTGAACCGCTACCTGAAGTTCAACAACGTTCCGAACCAGTTGAACCTCCACAAGTGACATATTCCCACGTAAATCTAGTAGGGTAAGACATGAGCCAGATAGATTCAGATTTCTAATTACTGATAGTCGTGATGTGTTGCTTATAGACCAAAATGAGCCCACCACTTATCAGGAGGCTATGTCTTGACCAGACTCAGATAAATGGCTAAGTGCCGTGAACTCTGAGATGCAATCCATGTATGATAACCAAGTTTGAAACTTGGTTGATTTACCCGAAGGTGGTAAGACCATTGGATGTAAATGGGTTTTCAAGAAGAAAACTGACATGGATGGCAAAGTGCATACTTTTAAAGCAAGACTTGTAGCAAAAAGTTTCAGGCAGACTCAAGGTGTTGATTATGATGAAACTTTTTCGCTAGTAGCCATGCTTAAACCCATAAGAATTTTAATCGCCCTTGCTGCATATTATGACTATGAAATATGGCAAATGGATGTAAAAATGGCATTTTTTAATGGAAAACTGCTTGAGGACGTGTATATGACACAACCTGAAGGTTTTGTACATCCTGAGAATTCTAGGAAGGTATGCAAGCTTCAAAGATCCATTTATGGATTAAAGCAAGCTTCTCGGAATTGGAATCTTCATTTTGATGAAGCAATCAAGGATTTGGTTTTATTAAGAACGAAGATGAGCCTTGTGTATACAAGAAGGTCAGTGGGAGTGTAGTTGTTTTTCTGGTACTGTATGTTGATGATATATTACTCATTGGAAATGACATCCCAACATTGCGAGAATGTCAAATCTTGGTTAGGGAAGTGTTTCTCAAAGAAAGACTTAGGAGATGCACCTATATCCTAGGGATAAAGATCTATAGGGATAGATCTAAGAGGCTAATCGGTCCTAAGTCGAGTGCTTACATAGACAAGGTGTTGAATATGTTCGGTTTGCAAGACTCTAAAAGAGGATTGTTGCCAATGTCTCATGGGATAAGTCTCAAGAAGACTCAATGTCCTAAGACAAATGATGAGCGAGACCGTATGAATAAGATTCCATATGCATCGGCTATTGGATCTATCGTGTATGTCATGTTATGCACCCGACACGATGTATCATATGCTTTGAGCACTACAAGCGGATATCGCCGATCCAGGTGAGAGTCACTGGATAGCAAGAAAGAACATCCTTAAGTACTTAAGACGGACTAAGGAAATGTTCATGGTCTATGGAGGTTTTGAAAATGATCTAGTTGTAAATGGTTACACAGATGCAAGTTTTCAAACTGATATAGATAATTTTATATCACAATCTGGATATGTGTTTATTTTGAATGGGGGTGCGATGAAGTGGAAAAGTTCGAAGCAAGAGATCGTAGCAGATTCTACAACGTAAGTTCTCGAGTATATAGCAACGTCCGATGCAAAGAAAGAAGGCGCTTTAGATCAAAAAGTTCATTTCGAACTAGGTGTGGTTCCAAGTATTGCTAACCCTGTTTGTTTGTATTGTGACAATAACGGGGCAATAGCACCGGCCAAGGAACCTAGATCACACCACAGATCCAAACATATACTCAGGCGTTTTCATCTCATCAGAGAAATTATTGAGAGGGGATACGTTAATATTTGCAGAGTACCTACTGAAGACAATGTTGTGGATCCATTGACAAAAACTCTTCCACAAGAAAAACATGATGGTCATGTTAGATCATTAGGCATTAGATGCATGTATGATTCACCCTAGTGCAAGTGGGAGATGATGGGGCATGTGCCCTAGGTCAATCCATTAACTGTCTTTATGAATGCTTTTAGTTAATAAAATAGAGGATTTAATTTGCTGTTTATTATAATTAATTTGCATGTTTACATTATAATAAGATCCATGGGTATTTACAGAAATATCCTAAATGTCCCTAGTCGATCATTATACTGGGAACTATAATGAATTAAGACTAGCGTGAGTCTTGATTGATGATCATATGATGATTATACGTATATGGATACAAATCAAGATCACGAGTACTTGTTAGGGAACAAAGTACAGGGGCCCGACCAATTCATGAGAACATCACATGGATTAAGTCATTGTTATTTCTCATGATAGGTATATATTCCAGTCCTCTGACTTGAGATTACCAGAGACTTTAACATTAGGAACACAGTGATTTGACACAATCAAACGTTGTCTTTAACCGGACGATTATAAAGGTTGTGATTGGTTACTGTGTGAGCAGTGTGAAGAAGTTGTGTAATCAAGATAGAATTTTTCCCTCTCATATAAAGAGAGATATCCAGTGGATCCCTCGATGTGTTATATTGTTAAAAGGCCTAGTTTAAGTGAATTGATATTGATCAATGTCACTTGGATGTTTTAAGTCTACCTAGAGATCGAGACTAGTACGATTGAACATGTTGGATGACAATTCCATGCGTTATGTTTGATCAAAAGGATATCGTGTGACAAAAGGATGTTATATACACTATTGATTTGGTTGTATCGATTTGATATTCGTACAACTTGGGTAGTCATAATGTCTCGCTAGAGACTGCTTATGACTTGTATACCAAAATGTGTTTTGGTACACTGCCAACGTTGTATGAGCCTATTGGGTCGCATACTAAGAATGGTTTTGCGAGATTTTAAGATGATTCAGAAAAAAGAATTTTACGTGATAAAATTCATAACAGAAACGTCCTTGTGGTGTATTACACTTATACTTCTTTAAGTAAGGGTATATGTGTAATTTACTTAACCGTCTATATACAAGGGTTGTATAAATAGACGCTTTAAGTACCGAAACAAATGATACTTACTAATTATTCCCTATGACTCATGAAAAAAAGAGTACCATTGGTATGTTTGGACATACTATTTCCTGGTCTGTTCTTCTCACTCTTCTTATTCTCTAACATTTTTTTGACTTGGCTTTATATTGTGGCGCATCCAAGTAGGCAAGGTATCGTTTACACATCTTCTGAGTTAGGAAACCTGACCTCTACACATCTATATGAAACACATTAATTAAACCCCACATATATGATCTAATACATATTCTCCATGTGTTGCGGGACTTTCTTCCATACCCATCCATCGCGATGCATTTTACACTTGAAGGATGAGCTGATGTAATTGGAGTCGATAGTGAAAGGATGTAATTTGTTGGATTAGTTTTTGCATAAGTACTGTGAATTAGTCATACAAATAGAGAAATAAATAGGTTGAAAGTAAGACTTACCTCCCATTTCTATTTTAGCCAATCGGGATCTGAATCGGTCGCCTATCTCTCCCCTAAGCTGCTCCGCTAGGACGTCATTATCATCATCATCATCATCATCATCATCATCTTCATAAAAAACCTCCTATAATGTCGGCAATCCAATGACAGGTGGGCCTGATACAGTAGTGGAAGACATAGTCCTTAGTGACATCATAGAGTGAGATGACGGAGTGCGAAGCTACAAGGCGAGATCGCTACAAGGAATAGGAGATCAAACGAGTAGATGACAGACTACTTAAAGCTCCATGCATCCAAAACCTTAAAGGTGGTGGACGACTACTTGATGATGGGTAAGTAGATAAGGTTTGCATCGATCATACGTTGATGGTTTATCTCCTACTAGGCTACTTAATATGCTCCATGCATCCAAAACCATCCTAAAATGATGGTGGACGAAGTACAAGTTCGATAAAAAAAGGAGGTGGCAACATCTAATCAAGATAAGTAAAATCTCGAGCTGCATGGGGAGGATGCTCATGCTCCGTTCGTGGATCGACTGGTGGAATATGAGCCCGAGCACTGGTGGGTGTTGACTGTGGTCGTTTACGACGCAATGTCATGGCTAAATAATGAAAGTAATACTACGAGATAAAGATCAAGTCCTTTACAATGGTCTTTAACCTAATTAAATAACTATAAATTAAATTCAAGAAATTATCTTACTTAACTATCCTCCATTAATTCTAGTTTAGCTATCACTATTCGATGACAATTCATTGACATCTTCTTCATATGTGTATGACTTGTGCGAGCAAGAAGGATCAACAAGTTCTATATCATTCATGTCGAGGTCTTCATTGACAAAGTAACGATTGGATTTATCATCACGGAATGCCATGTCAGCAAGGGACCACTTATTCGACATTGCTAACATTGTGTTCCTCATCGACAAACTTAGGTTGAAGATAGCTAAATATTCGTGTATATCTCCCAGCAAATACGGGTCGAAAAGGAAATACATTGCATAGCCAATATAAAAAGGCTTATAGTTGTTGTATCAGCTATTCTTGTGTACATCAACAAATTCGAGTTAATGGGGAACCCATGTACCATTGCTCAGAGTCGGATCGATAGCTACCACCATATTCAAGCTTAATCACTTCTCGAACTCAACCATAGTAGTCGAAGCCGTTATCAGCATAGTTTGAGCCTTGAACCCTAATCATATTGTAATAGCCAAATATTTATCTATTGCATTTATTTGGGAATTTCGTTCTAGGACGCCAGCTCAGATCCACATGGACGCTATGGATAAGACTAGTACACATCTAACTAGACATAATTAGTTATTTTATGTGTGATGGTTGAGTTAATTGCGATGTTTAACTTGTTTACTATATCATATTACATCGCACATTTGTATGTTCTTGGTATGTACAGTGAGATAATATGATGGGAGTTGACCTCGAAAAACGTATCAAAGCGGGTATCGGGTAGTCAAAGCAGGAGAACACTAAGGCTAGATAATGCCAAAATAGAATAGAATGACTATAATCAAGGTAAATGTGATTAAACGAATATAAAATCATAGACAAAGTCAAATTAATTGGATACACAAGTTATGGTGTGCCTCGGGATGCGTGCCAAGACGCGAGGCACTGGCTATCGTGTAGTTAGGGTTTGGTGGGACCATTAAATTATCAATAAATGAGTCTAAAGTCATCAACCATCTGTACATTATTGTTATTATATGCCTAAGTGGAGGAATTGATTTAATTAAGCATGATTTCCTATAGTTTGAAATGAGAATAAATGAACCTTAGGTAGGTCGTGAGATGATTCTAGACACTTGAATCTAAGCAAGATGAGTCACCTATGAGTCATAAATTGTGTTTGTACAGCTCAATTAGAGGCCATTAGATAGTCCCCGAGATACTCAACGCGCACTAGATCAAAGCATATATATAGTGTTGGAATCTAAAAAAAACAAATTGAGAAAGTAGAGTACCATCATGAAATGGTAAATGTGCATAGTCAAATTAGGAGTTGAACTACTGAAATGAAATTGAGGGTTAAACTCCCTATTTCTAACAAAAACTCTATGTTTTTGAACCCAAAGACATCATAATTCATGCGTTTAAAATTGTTTTATACTCGAACTAGTCCTCTTAAAATCTTCCATTAATGGAGTCTTGATAATGAAAACTTGATGTAAATTGTTGTTGTGAAAGAATCCCTACTAGTTTTGGGTATTTTTTGATTCTCCTACGAGGATAGGGTAGGGTTGAAGGCGTTGGAGATGCCCACGAAGACGAAAAACTAGAATTCCCCAATTAGAAAATTCTGAGTTTCGACCTTTATAGCGCGCTATAGAGGCCCATTAGCATGCTATCAATACAATAAAAATTAAATATAAATAATTTTTAATAACATAACTAGCAAAAACCTTATTTTGACACACTAATTCTTCGATTTACGAGTTTTAACTTATTTTGAAAGAATTAAATCGATAAATGAGTATTTAATAATTTTTGGGAATATTGGCCTTAGGAGTTAATAGACATTAAATTGACCTTAAACCCATTATATTTGAACTAATAACACACTGAACTAAGGGACTACAGCTCGGGTACTGGAATCGAGTCTGGGTCAGATTCGGGAGTCTAAGAAAGTGTGAGTATGTATTTGAGATGCGTAAGACCAGTGAGAATGCTTCATAGAATTCGGTTTGTTATTATGATTGTATTTATCTATTGCTGACTGCTTTATTTCGCTTATTTATGCTATATATTTGTTTCCTATACTGTCTTCACCGAGGCTTTATACATGCGTTATGGGGATTGTTCGATTTACCATTAGAATGGTTCATCGGGGTTATTATGTGGACTTATATAAGATGATGATGGTCGGATAGGAAAACGTAACACCTGGACATTCGGTAAATTACAACCCGAGCTGTTATTTTGGTGCATGGGACGGTGGGCCGAAGGTTTAGGCCAACCATCAGGAAAACTATTAACGTTTAGTCATCTTAGAGATGCTTAGTTAAGTCATGTTACCGAAGTTACTATGCTTGTTAAATTTGTGTTGTTAAATTGCGAGTTACTTTTGATATATTTGTGGTCTACATTCATGTTTACTTATTTAACTGCTGCTGGTTTTCAATTATTTACATACTGCTCTAGTTTTTGTAATGCTCTACATTCATGCAAGTATTTCTTTCCGCTGGCCAATGTACTACTTGCATGTCTCGTAGTTTATACTTGATTTCGTGCTGAATATTATGTGGAATTCTCCTAGGATTTTACTCGCAGGGTTCGTCATCGTTTTTGTTGGATGATTTAGTGTAGATCCTTCTACGAGTAGAGGCAAGGGGATCTTGAGCGACTATCTTGGACTTGTCAGTTGTCAAGGACAAACTTGAGGTGTTTATTTTGATATTTTCCCTTACTTTAGGGTTTTTAGTGACTTGAGAGGTACTAGTACATCAATATATATAATTTAGAGTATTAACTATAAAACACACGTCATACTTCCAAACTTATGATTTTGTTGTTAAATTTATTTTTATGTTGTTACTTTGCATTATTTTTTATTTTCGGTTAAATTTATTTTGCCTTACTTTAGGTTATTTGTTACTTTGGGTTATTTTGGGGATTTGAAAACACTTAAATTTATTTTTATGTTGTTATTAAGTCTTCTGCTAACAATAATTGATTATTAACTATAAAACGTTGTAAAACACACAATATACTTCCTAACTTGTAATTTGGAATTAAAAGACTATAAATCATAACAAATAACCTAAGTACATAATGGATATTTGGTTTAATTAAACTTATGTCATGATAAGTTAGAGCACAAATCGAATAACTTTGGCATGGCATCGATGTCAGCAAGGATGCGCAACCCGCGAAGCGGCACACCTGATGGCCTCAGGGCGCGAGGCGGTGAAACTACTATTCTCATTCGATCTGCCACTTGAACCATGCAGTGTTATACTTGTACTCATTCACAAGATAACCATTATATTTGGAGCATAGACGACTAGGAAAACGAGAAATATTGACACGCGTCGAGCGTGTATAATAAGTTTCCTGTTTATTTTTATTACTTGTAATAGTGGTAAGTGGGATTGTCTCCACATAGATTTTGCAAACTTCCTATGAAAAATGGTTTTCCAATGTTTTTTTATTATTTTACTTTAGTTTCATTAATATACCTAAAACGAAAATTAAAATTATCTAATTAACATATGACAATCAATGAGACTAATCAAACTAATTTAAACTAATACATTTTAAATTCACTCATATTAAAAATCCTAGATTCAAATTTGATCAATATAACACAAACATCTAAACAAATATCAAGAACAATGAAACATAAGCCATTTTGAATCTGAACATATTGATTAAAGTACAATCATAATCATACTATGATCATGTTATGAAGTATTCTTGAATTATTAAACATAAATCATAAGCAACATTGATAGTCTTTATCAAGCCATCAGTTTCCTTGTATCAATCGAAAAGTCATATCCTAATCTTATCACTATTAGCTCTTCAGAAGCTCAAAGATAACTGATAGAAACAAAACAATATTGCACTCTATGAAAACTTCTTACTACTAAACCAATATTATCAGAATTAGCCATAGCTATATCAAACTTAGAACACAATTCACCTAAAATATCTAAATAGGAAAAAACATTTTAAACTAATCCTAGTTACTACTTTATATTAGATTTAGGACCTAAATATCAACACATTCTAGAATATCCATGCATTTCAAAGTTTCTTGATTATAATAAGCGAAAACAAATCTATTGAAACCGTGAATTGACTTATACGATTAAATTTAAAGCATTAAGTACAAGTTATTTTTCATTATGACTATATTGCAAAACGGTTTAAGTTCATGTTTGGAATTTGTTTGATTAATAAACTACTTACACATATTTAAAAAACATTTTAATAAAAATAATGAATGCTAGTTAGAATCTCTAAAGAATCTTCGAAAACAAGAACTTTACGAATAATCAAAAACTAATTAATGTCTCTTAAGAATAATGAAGGGCAAACCAAAAGCACTTCAACTAATCATGAGTGCTTCAGTGAATCCTGACTGAATTCTATATCTTAGCTAAATTGGTATGAAAATCGGTGGAAATAAGTTTTTGTGATTCAAGGATTTGTGAAGCGAATCCTAGTTCATTTCCTGATCATTCACGAATTGTTGGACTTCTCTGCTACGGATTTATGTAGCGAATACTAGTATAAGCCTCGAATTGTTGTGGAATCGATGGTTTTCTTCAATTGACATAATTCCTACTTTCTTTCATTTCTTCATATAACTTTAATATAACCTATAATCACAAAAACAAAAGAAAACCAGTGTAATATAGCCTTTTACATCTTAAATCACCCTAAAATATACTATAAAATACTGTCTAATTATTGACTTATCAAATACCTCGAAACTCAGCACTTTGCTCTCCCGAGCAAAGGAATACTCTCAATTATATTCTCTTTTCATTTCTTATATTGATTTCATAATTATTTACTATTTTTCTTAACAAGAGTGATCATTAAATAGAAATATATTACCCTCATGTAAATAAAAATTATGATATTATAGAAAGATTTAATGAATTATTTGACAACTCAACCCTTGTTATGCAATATACCTCAAAACTCAAAGTTCAATCAATACTAAGGCTAGGTCACCATATAGGTTTTCTCAATCTCCATTGACAAGCTTCAAGATGAAGATGACTAATGTAGAATCTTAAGATACAAAAAAACACTAAATTAATATCAATTTCAAACAATATTTAAAAATACACCACAATCAAATTCGATAGGAATTTTTAAGACACCAATAATATTATTATCATATTTAGTTGTTGGATTGTTGGAAAAATAGATACTTCACTCAAGCACTTAAGCTAAACTTTTTATTTTAAGTGTTTTTATAAACATTCTTCCATTTTCTATATATCTCCCTTTTTTTCCTTCTCATATTTTTTTCTTTTTCATTCCTATGGTTCCCTTCTCCATTTCTTTTAGATAACATTATTATATTGTAGGTATTCTTTCTCACATTTTTTCCACCACTAGATTCCCTGCTCCATTTCCTTATGGGTCTCTCTAGTTTTTCATTTAAAAACTCTTGCTAGCACTTCTCAACTTTACTATAATTAAGAAAGTATTCTTTCTAGCTAAGTAAAGTTTTATTGGCTAATTTCCTATTTCTTTGCTTAATTATGGCATACGTTTTTCTTTCATTATATATATATATATACTTGACTAATAATCTTTTTACTACAAGATTCTTTGAAATCTTTTTGTTTATCTTGCACTTTTGTTTCGATCTTCTACCCATTGTAATGTCTAACACAAAGCAATCAATCTCTCTGAGCTCTTATAGTGCATACACAATCTAGGTAAGTCAAATAAGGTATCACAATTCATTTCCATCATAAAATTTCTACTTTCATGAGCAATAAAAATATCACTTCTATATAAATGCATATTATATTCAATTTATAGTTTTTAACTTAATAAAATAAAATGAAGAAATATTACCTTTATCTTCATCAAAAATTTGAAAATCTCAATCAACTTTGAATATTGAATTAATATATTCCACCTCTTGAATCTTCCATACTTCGCTTCATCATACTTCACTTCACCTAAATACCCTCAAACTCATTCCAAACGTTGTCCCCAATGTTTAAAAATTAAGTCAGGCTTCCAACAAAAATATATACCTCGTGTAGTATATACAAACTATAAAATAATTAATGAACATATTATCATATGAAATTCCATAAACAAAGAATCCATGATAAAAATAAATTACCAAGCATCATCATCAATAATAACAAGAAACAATCTTTTGATAAATACAAGTCTTTGAAAACAAAACACACCCTCAAACGCATTTGAATCTTAATTTTAAATCAATTGCATAGAAAAATCTTTGAATCAATAAATATCCAAATTTTTTTAAAATATTTCTTTGAAAACCAAGAATCGTCGCATTTACTATTTCTATTCTATTGAAATCAATAAAATTATTTATCAATAGAAAAATTAATTTCAAAAAATAATTTCTGAAATCAATTCATCATCAAAAACTAAATATTTTAAATCTAAATAGCTAGTGTTTGTCTGTTATTACCTTCTTGTGAGTGAACGTGAAATCCAAGAATTTCCTAAACTGGATTAAGTGATTAATTAAGAATTTTTAAATTTTAAATTATTTTTTTAAAATTCGAGGTGGGACCTACGTGAGTTGAACCAAAGATCATAAGGTATACTTTATTTTTTGTGTATTACATGTCTAATTGGTGTAACATATTCTATTTCGTCACAAAATCTAATTGAATTATTGTCGAGGCACGTTGTACTAGTGTAACAAAGCATGTTGGGTTATTTCCCAAAATTTCGTCGAATTTAAGGTATTTTTTGGGGTTTAAATTAGGAATAAAATTTAAGATAACTATGAAGAATTTAAATAAAAATGTAAAATGACGTATAAGGGCATTCAAAATATGAAGGGGAATGGATAATGGTGAGGATAATTTGATCATTTGAGCAAATTACATTCATTCAATAAAGAAAAATCGAGATGAACTTGATTTCTACTAATCCAACCATTACTATTCATCGTCTCTCTCACCTAAACTTATCTACCCTTTACGAAATCTCTTGACTCCTCTCCTTAACACTCAGTATTTCTCACCTTCTTGATTCCTCACCAAACTTATGGCTCTCCTTTTCGGTGCTCTGCTCTACTACTCACTCATGATCAATCTCTCATTGTTATCCCTCTCTGATCTCCTTTCACTCGACAAACTCTTTCTCCCTCTCAATACTAAACAAGAATTGATATTACAATAAGACTTGAAAGTCTTAATCTATGAAAGCTCATCTTAAAAATCGATTAAACAAATTGATAATGTGTACAACCACTATAATGATTTCCCGTTCTTACAAAACTGAAGTAATGAACGATAATCTACATAATGGCGACCTTGAGTATTTATAGACTCAGTTTATCTACTCTATCTAGGAACTCAGTTCTAAAAAAAATACAACTTGAAAAACCTCTTCGATCTCCAATTGTAAATTTTTTTAAAATCATCCAACGCTCAACAACTAAGTCTTTTATTCCTTCAAGAATCTTGACTTTTTGTTTCCATAAAGTTCTCCAGTCCCTTATGCACCTTTCACTCAGATTTGTAGTTGTAGTCCATCACGAAGTTCTATCCTTACCTTATCAAACTTTTTTACTATTGTAGACTAATACTGACAATTGCTCTGTTGCACTATCCAACTCGTATTTAATTTCTGCTTCGACTTTAGTTATGTCTTCATCTTCGACTACAACTTTGATATTGTAATCTTCACTGAAATTTACATTGTAATCTATCTGTGAGTTGTATCTACATTTAGACATCATTAAATTATAATGGAATCAACTAGAAAAAAAGAACTGAGAGTTTGTGTATGTTGTGAGTTGGTCTAATTAAAATTGTAAAGTCGATTTATATGAATTCTTTCAATTCGGTCTTTGGAAAATAGAAAAATTCGAATTCGTTGCTATTTTCTTGTCTCGTGTGCGTAGGTTTATCTAATAGCTTTGTTTGTTTTGGAGCTGGATCTTGGACACATGGCAGACATGGATTGGAGGAGAGCTATTGATTTGTTTACGTGGCGCTGTAGGATTGGTGGAGAGCTGCGGATACGGAAGAGGAAGAGAGGGAGTCATGCGAAGACGTGGGAGACGTGCAGCACGCATCCCGAAGTAAGTTCAAATATTTTATTTGTTTCTCTAATTTGATTTTTGTGCAAATCTTGAAACATGATGAACAGCTGCTGAAGGAACTGTGATAATAGTGTGTCTTTTATTGTGTCACTAGGTGCCTCTCTCTCAAAACCATCGTGCAATGCGTGTCTTAAGGTGGATTAGAGGGTTGTTGGACACACTACATGAATGACATATACTTAGTCATTTTTAAGGCTTTGCTCAACTAATGCACCACCAAACTTTTTTAAAACCACTATATCATCAACACAGACCCATGGTCCCACCAAGCTGTCTCAAAGTACGTACAAGTTCACTTTTCAATGCCAAACACCAATAACACTTCAAAAAAACCTCGATTTATTTCCTTTTCATCAAATTGATATTGAACCACTGAAAATATAAATAAAAGAAAACTAATTAATAATAATAAGCATTGAGATCTAGAAACACAAAATAAACATCTAAAATATATTTTTATTACCAACTTATTAAATACCCCAAAACTTAGGACTTTGCACGTCCCGAGCAAAAGTGTAATTGACAAAACAACAGCTAATTAGACTCCTAATATAGTTATGAGCCTATCTTAACTAATTATATACCTAATTCCAAGTTCCTGAAGTTCATTTTATTTACATAGTCACCAATTCAACAAGTCACTCAAGAAATTTAGGAGCTATGATATGTCTAGAATCGCAATCTAAAAAAAATTTAGATCAAGCTTTAAAGACCTAGACTCAGTCAAAATAAAGGCTATCAACTACTTACGAGTTTTCTTGGTCTATGCACTCAAGCACACAAGTTTACAATCTCTGTAAGATAGTACATCACCACTTAGAAGATACTATAGGCGAGAAATGGAACCACATTCTCCATTATTGTAGACTTAACACCAATGGAGATCAATAGAACTTTAAGTAGGTTGCAACATGGCTATTATAAAGTACCAATGAAATGATATAAAGTTAATTTGAAGAATTGGAAAAATAAACTTAGACTATCAAGAGATTTTCTGAGAACATGAAAGTGACTTATACTGCACTTAACTTCATTTTTCTTTTAATATGTGCAGTTCTCACCTTTTTCCAACCACCCGGCTCCCTACTCCATTTCCTGTGGATACCATTTTACGTGGGACTCTCTAATCATGACTTGATTTTTTTCATAATTAACTTCCCCTTTTTTGGGTATATAAACAGTTTTTCCCTCTAACCTTTTTTCTCCTTCTATTTAATTTATGTATCTTTTTAATGACTTCAAGTCTAAGACTAACTTCCAACTAGGTAAAGGATTATATCTGGCTATGACTATGTGTTTAACATTAGGTAAGAAAGAATTAAATGTTGGGTTGGCTCAAAATAGGTTAACTAGGAGAATTACTTTAGGTACGCTTAAGGCTAAGGGTTTTCATTCAAAATAGCCTAAATTATTTCCCCAAAAGTTGTTTAGTCATAGGAATTCAGCCTCGAGTGGGTTACACCCTCATTCTAGCATTTTAGAAATCTAACTTTTTTCACTTGCACAATTCTAACAATATGCCCCCTTTGGTATCTAGCACAAAGCTTAACCCTCATACTAAGTCCGTAATATGAAATCATGAAAATGCCGGGCTACGGGCCAGAGTGAGTGTTTCTCTTAATTTTCCTAAGGCACAAGTCAAAAATTGAATCATAGTTCACTCGTCTACAACTAAAGGCATTAAGCAAAGTTTTGGGTGACTCTAAATAATAATTATAAAAATAAAAATTATACTAAATACATGCATGAAAATGTATCAATCTTATTGAAATGAAAGATAGAAGTATTAATGGAAAGAAAAAGAAATCAAAATATAAGAAAATGAGAGAAATAAAACCACCATTACCATCCTTGATTCGCATAATTGAAAAAGTTTAACGATCATACCTGCAGTCTTTAGTAAAAAAACCCATCCAATACAATCCACAAATCCCTAAAATACCTCTAAAGTTATTCAGAACTTTGTCCTCCAGATTTGAAACAAGTCAAGAGGTGCGCACATAAAACCAAACAAAATGGTGAAAAATATGATAAATATGATAGAAATAGAAATAAGAAAACGATACAAGTTTGTGCATAGTAATAAAAGTACTAAAACAAAGAAACAAATCAAGATCAATCGAAATTTGTGCTGCCTCCATATAGCGCATTTGTTCAATTTCTTTGGCTTGACTTCGTATGAGTCTGTCAATCAGTATAGATTGGTTCTGCAAGTGATGCGCCTTCTACATTATGAAACGAGAAGTCTTCATAAAAGATCTTCAATCTATGGCCATTCACTTTAAAAGCATTACCAGTCTCCAAACTCTGAATCTTTACCGTACCGTGATCACATATCACAATCACCACATACGATCTTGTCCATCTCAGACTTAGCTTACATGTAAAAATCTTAAGACAACATTGAAATAAAAGCACCTTATGACCAACACAAAAAAACCTTCCTGGAGATATTGCAAAATGGAACAATTTGGTTTGTTTCTTATAAATTTGTGCATTATCATACTCGTCGCTTGAGTAAATTTTCTCTATTTTCTTGCTTCATCAAGCTTCGTATTAAGTTGTTTCATAGCCAAGTAGGATTTATGTTCAAGCTCAACTGGTAGGTCGCACGCTTTTCTAAAGACAAGGCGGTGGGGTGACATTCCAATCTGTGTTTTAAACAACGTTCGCTAAACCAAAACTACATCAACAAGAAGTGTACTCCAATCTTTTCGAGTGGGATTCACCATTTTTTCCAAGATAGATTTGATCTCCTCATTAGAGATCTTCGCCTGGCCACTCATTTGGGGATCATACATCATAAACGTTCTATGAGTGACATTATACTTCCTCAAAAGACTTTCAACCATATGATTGCATAAGTGAGTGCCTCTATCATTAATTAAGGCACGTGGGGTACCAAATCTTGTAAAAATCTTTGATTTTAGGAGTTCAAATACCACTTTAGATTCATTAGTGCATGTAGTTTTAGCTTCTACCCATTTAGACAAGTAGTCCTCTAATAAAAGTATGTAAACATTACAAAATGAAGCTGGAAACAGTTCCATGAAATCAATACCCCATACATCAACTATTTCACAAATATGGATCGAGGTAAGTGGCATTTAGTCTTGATTACCAAGGTTACCAGTTTTCTAACAATTAAGACAAGTCTTGGTGAACATGTATGAATCAATGAAAATAGTGGGCAAGTAAAACCCATTTTAAAAACTTTTCTAGCATTCTTACAAGGACCAAAGTGCCCACCGCAGGCTTAAGTGCGACAGAACGCCAAGATAGAGTGACTCTCAGTCTGAGAAACACAATGTCTGATAACATGGTCAGAGCAGAATTTCCATAAGTATGGGTCATCCCATACATAATATTTAGCATCGCTCCTAACTTTGTTCTTTTGAGCTTTAGAAAGGTGGGGGAAAGTTTGCTAGAAGTGATGTAGTTCACCAAATTTGCGTACTAGGGAAGATCTTTTGTAATAGCATAGATGTACTTATCAGGGATGTCATCCATAAGAGGAGTAAGACGTTCACCATTCTCAATCCCGGTAAAAAGGTATACGACTAAATTCTCTATACTACTTTTATTTTTAATTGTGTTGTCAAACTCCTGTAGTAGGAGTATCCATCTAATAAGCCTAGGTTTAACATCCTTTTATCTCATAAGGTACTTCAAGGTTGCATGATCAGAGTAGATAATCACCTTGGTTCCAAACATATAGGCTAAAACTTCTCGAGTGCGAAGATAACGACTAGGAGCTCTTTCTTAGTAGTTGTGTTGTTCATCTGAGCAGCATCTAGAGTGCGAGAAGCATAGTAAATCACATGTGAAGCTCTCCAACTCTTTTCCTAAGACCACACCCACTGCATGATTGCTAGCATCACACATAATTTCAAATGGAAGCTCCAATTGGGGGCTTAAATCACTAGTGTGCTAGTGAGTGAGACTTTAAGTTCATCAAATGCACTCTTACATGCCTTGTCAAACTCAAAAGGCATGCCTTTTCGGAGTAGATAGCATAGGGATTATGCAATCTTTGAAAAGTCCTTGATTAAACGTCAATAAAAATCGGCATGTCTAAGGAAAGATCTAATCTCCCGCACATTTATAGGGTAGGGTAGTTTCTTGATAACATCAATTTTAGCTTGATCTACCTGTACACCCCTGGCTGAGATAATGTGTCCTAAAATAAGACTTAGGTCTACAATAAAAAAGACATTTTTCGTAGTTTAGAACCAAGTTCTTCTCGATACACCTACTTAGCACCTTAGTCAAATTCATGAGAAAACTATCGAATGAATTAGCGTAAATAGTAAAGTCATCCATAAAGACCTATATGAAATCCATGATGAAATTTGAAAAGACACACACAATGCACCTTTAAAAGGTGACAAGTGTGTTTCATAACCCAAATGTCATGCGTCGATAGGCAAAATAAATGACAACAATAATGAGAGCGATTGGCTAGTCTATCTGACATCTGATCGATGAATGGAAAAGGGAAATGGTCTTTTCTTGTGGAGGCATTTAGCTTCATGTAGTCAATGCTTATCCGCCATCCATTCTGAATATGGGTTGGAACCAACTCACCTTGTTAATTGGTGACTACTGTGACTCTCGTCTTCTTAGGAACCACTTGGACATGACTTACCCATTTACTATCAGAGATTGGATAAATCATGTAAGCATTAAGGAGCTTAGTATTTTTTCTTTACGACATCCATCATTGGTGGATAGAGCCTCCTTTAGGCTTCTCTCGTAGGTTTTGACTCTTTCTTCCTTATGTATACGATGCATTCAAGTGGAAGGGCTCAAACTTTTGATATCCGATATGGTCCAACCAATAGCTTTTTTAAACACCTCGAGTACTTGCAAGAGTCTCTTCCCCTCCAATTATGTGAGTTTGATTGAGATGATAACAGAGAGTGTGTCATTCTCACCTAGAAACATGTACTTCAGATGCTCGAGTGGTGGTTTTCAACTAAAGTGAGGGAGTTCTTGTTGGGGCATGTGCCCTAGGTCAATTCATTAACCCTCTTTATCAATACTTTTAGTTAATAAAATAGAGGATTTCATTTGCTGTTTATTATAATTAATTTGCATGTTTACATTATAATAAGATCCATGGGTATTTAAAGAAATATCCTAAATGTCCCTAGTCGATCATTATACTAGGAACTATAATGAAGTAAGACTAGTGTGAGTCTTGATTAATGATCATATGATGATTATACGTATAGAGATACGAATTAAGATCATAAATACTTGTTAGGGAACAAAGTACTAGACCGACCCGCTATGAGAACATCACATGGATTAAGTCATAGTTGTTTCTCATGATAGGTATATTTTTCAGTCCTCTGACTTGAGATTACCAGAGACTTCAACATTAGGAACACAATGATTTGACACTATCAAACGTTGTCTTTAACCGGACGATTATAAAGGTTGTGATTGGTTACTGTGTGAGCAATGTGATGAAGTTGTGTAATCAAGATAGAATTTGTCCCTCTCATATAAAGAGAGATATCGAGTGGATCCCTTGATGTGTTAGACTGTTAAAAGGCCTAGTCTAAGTGAATTGATATTAATCAATGTCACTTGGATGTTTTCAGTCTACCTAAAGATCGAGACTAGTACGATTGAACATGTTGGATGACAATTCCATGCGTTATGTTTGATCAAAAGGATATCGTGTGACAAAAGGATGTTATATACACTATTGATTAGGTTGTATCGATTTGATATACGTACAACTTGGGTAGTCATAATGTCTTGCTAGAGGCCGCTTATGACTTGTATACCAAAATGTGTTTTGGTACACTGCCAACGTTGTATGAGCCTATTGGGTCGCACACTAAGAATGGTTCTGCGAGATTTTAAGATGGTTCAGAAAAATGAATTTTATATGATAAAATTCATAACAGAAACGTCCTTGTAGTGAATTAAACTTATAATTCTTTAAGTAAGGGTATATGTGTAATTTACTTAACCGTCTATATACAAGGGTTGTATAAATAAACACTTTAAGTTACAATACACGTACAAAAGAAAAAAAGGCCGAAACTCTATTTTCGTTTTAGAAACGGCTTAGGGTTTTTGGTATGCTCTGGATCGTTTTGGAAATAAACAAAAAGATTTGGTATTCTCTCGAAGCTAGCACTTCGAATCTCGGTCGCCGTTCGTGTGTGGACTACTGGTAGAGGGTGTTCGTCGTTGCCAGCGCCTTAGAGATCGATTAACCTTCAGAAAGGTACATTGTGACTGAGGTATGATTAAGTTTTTCATAGTTTAAACGTTTTTAATGGAATTAGATTCGGATCCTGTTGGGGTTTTTGTCAAAATTGTTTTGTAATTTCCGCTCCGTATGAACCCCAAAACCCAACAGTGGTATCAGAGCCTTCGAGTTTGATTCGATTAAATTCATTGCATGTTTTCTTCCGATATATACATGATATATGATTGAAAACATGTTAATAGTTGATGCATATGTGATATACATAAGTTCTCTTTGAGATTTATTATCATGTTTTGTGTATATGATACACATATTCGTGATTTAACTAAAAATCAGTTTCGTACATGCTAGTAACCTTGTTAGGTTAATTCAAATAATTTTAATGAATCGAGTTTCGTGTTCTGTGATCCATGACACCATTAGGTTTGATTGGGATAGTAGTTCATGATTCAATTACACGTTTGTGATTATTTGGATGAGGACCAAAATTGCAAATAATTAATTTTCGAAATTATTTATTTATAAATAATTAATTTTTGAAATTATTTATTTATCTTGTTATATCTATTTTGTTATGAAGTTTCTATTCGATAAAGATAGATAACAAATTAGAATAGGAGATAAATATCGAGAATCTTGTTATTGGTGATATACTAGGATTTAAATATCTTAAATCCAAAATAAATAATTAATTTTTGAAATTATTTATTTATCTTGTTATATCTATTTTGTTATGAAGTTTCTATTTGATAAAGATAGATAACAAATTAGAATAAGAGATAAATATCAAGAATCTTGTTATTGGTGATATACTAGGATTCAAATATCTTAAATCCAAAATAAATAATTAATTTTCGAAATTAATTATTTATCTTGTTACATCTGTTTTGTTATAAGTTTCTATTTGATAAAGATAGATAACAAATTAGATTAGGAGATATAAGCAAAATCGGTTTCGTTATCCCTATTGGATAGGAGATAAATATCAAGAATCTTGTTAATTTAGCGGGAGCCTATTCTTCTATACTAAAATAAACTTTACATAATCTTTATCGTAGATCAATGGCCTCTTCAAGTAACAATAATCCCCTGTCACTGCGACCATCCTTGAGAAGGATAAGCTATCTAGGACTAACTTTCTCGACTGGTTCAGAAACTTGAGAATTGTTCTAAGGCATGAACGCAAGTTGTATGTCCTGGATGCTCTAATCCCTGAGGACCCACTAGCCAATGCTACAAAAGCTGTGAAGGATGCGCATAATAAACATGTCAACGATTCTACTGATGTTGCATGTATTATGATGGCAACTATGGTTCCTGAACTTCAGAAGGACATGGAACTAATGGAAGCCTACGACATGGCTATAACGCTGAAGGAAATGTTCCAACAGCAAGCTAGGCAAGAAAGGTTCGAGACAGTAAAAAACCTACATTATTGCAAGATGACTGAGGGTGCGTCAGTTAGTCCTCATGTTCTGAAGATGAAGGGCTATGTTGATCAGCATGATAGACTCAGATTTCCCATAAGCCAATAGTTGGCTACGGATTTGATCCTGAATTCATTACCAGAAAGTTACTCACAATTTGTGATGAACTACAATATGAATAATATGGAGAAATCAATTTCGAGTTGCATTTGATGCTCAAAACTGCTGAACAAAATATCAAGAAACCCTCTAGTAATGTGTCGATGGTCCAAAAGGAAAAGGGAATGAAAAAGAAAGGCAAAGGCAAGGCTAAAGTTGCCAAGGCAGTTGCTTCACCTGTCGCAAAGCCTATGGAACAAGTCAAGACCATGCCTGTTCCTATTTCAAAACACCCAAAAGAAAAGGAAGAAAATTGTCATTTCTATAATCAAACCTATCTTTGGCATTGTCTTCTCGGACACATAAACGAGAAACTCGTAACGAAGCTTCATAAAGAAGGGCTTCTAGATTCATTTGATTTAGAAACATATGAAACATGCGTATCTTGTTTATTAGGCAAGACGACTAAAAGTCCCTTTACTGGACACAGTGAAAGGGCAAGTGATTTATTGGGTCTAATACATACTGATGTATGCGGTCCTTTAAACACAATGACTAGAGGAGGTTATCGATACTTCATTACATTTACGATGATTTCAGCAGATATGGTTATGTATATCTTATGAAACATAAAGTTTGAATCGTTTGAGATGTTTCGAACGTTTCAAAATGAAGTGCGAATCAACTTGGTAAAACTATCAAAACACTTCGATCAGATCGAGGTGGTGAATATTTAAGCCAAGAATTTGATGATCATCTTAGAAATTGTGGGATTGTCTCCCATTTGACTCCACCAGCAACTCCACAATGGAATGAAGTTTCTGAAAGGAGAAATCAAACCTTATTAGATATGGTTCGATCTATGATGAGTCATGCAGATCTTCCATTATCCTTTTGGGGTTATGCATTAGAAACTGCTGCTTTCACTCTAAATCGAGTTCCTTCTAAAGCGGTTGATAAAACACCATATGAGATATGGTACGTGAAGAAACCTAGTTTGTCTTTTCTTAAGATTTGGGGTTATGAGGCTTACGTAAAGCGACAAGTCTCAGAAAAACTAGCACCTAAATATGATAAGTGTTTATTTGTGGGGTATCCTAAGGAAACAAAAGGATATTACTTTTATAATCCCGTTGATAACAAAGTGTTTGTTGCTCGGTATGGTGCCTTTATGGAAAAACAATTTATTTCAAAAGACACTAGTGGGAGAAAAATATATCTTGAAGAAGTTCAAAAATCACAGATAAACCTTGAACCGCTACTGGAAGTTCAATAACATTCCGAACCAATTGAACCTCAGCAAGTGACACAAGGCCCACGTAAATCTGGTAGGGTAAGACATGAGCCAGAGAGATTTGGATTTCTCATTACTGATAGTCGTGATGTGTTGCTTATGGATCAAAATGAGCCCACCACTTATCTGGAGGCTATGTCTGGACCAGACTCAGATAAATGGCTAAGTGCCATGAATTCCGAGATGCAATCCATGTATGATAACCAAGTTTAGAACTTGGTTGATTTACCTGAAGGTGGTAAGAACATTAGATGTAAATGGGTTTTCAAGAAGAAAAACTCACATGGATGGAAATGTGCATACTTTTAAAGCAAGACTTGTAGCAAAAGGTTTCTGGCAGACTCTAGGTGTTGATTATGATGAAACTTTTTCGCCAGTAGCTATGCTTAAATCCATAAGAATTTTAATTGCCATAGCTGCATATTATGACTATGATATATGGAAATGGATGTAAAAACAACATTTCTTAATGGAAAGCTGCTTAAGGACGTGTATATGACACAACCTGAAGGTTTCGTACATCCTGAGAATTTTAAGAAGGTATGCAAGCTTCAAAGATCTATTTATGGATTAAAGCAAGCTTCTCGGAGTTGGAATCTTCGTTTAGATGAAGCAATCAAGGATTTCAATTTTATTAAGAACGAAGATGAGCCTTGTGTATACAAGAAGGTTAGTGGGAGTGTAGTTGTTTTTCTGGTACTGTATGTTGATGATATATTACTCATTGGAAATGACATCCCAACATTGCAAAGTGTTCTTGGTCTATGGAGGTTTTGAAAATGATCTAGTTGTAAATGGTTACATAGATGCAAGTTTTCGAACTGATATAGATGATTTTATATCGCAGTCTGAATATGTGTTTACCTTGAATGAGGGTGCAGTAAGCTGGAAAAGTTCGAAGCAAGAGACCGTGGCGGATTCTACAACAAGGCGAGTATATTCCAACGTCCAATGCAAAGAACAGAGAGCGCTTTGGATCAAAAAGTTCATTTCTCGAACTAGGTATGGTTCCAAGTATTGCTAACCCTGTTTATTTGTATTGTGACAATAACGGGGCAATAGCACAGGCCAAGGAACCTAGATCACACCACTCATCCAAACATATACTCGGGCGTTTTCATCTCATCAGAGAAATTATTGAGAGGGGAGACGTAAAGATTTGCAGAGTACCTACTGAAGACAACGTTGCAGATCCATCGACAAAAGCTCTTCCACAAGCAAAACATGATGGTCATGTTAGATCATTAGGCATTAGATGCATGTATGATTGGCCCTAGTGCAAGTGGGAGATGTTGGGGCATGTGCCCTAGGTCAATCCATTAACCGTCTTTATGAATACTTTTAATTAATAAAACGACGGATTTCATTTGCTATTTTTTATAATTAATTTGCATGTTTACATTATAATAAGATCCATGGGTATTTAAAGAAATATCCAAAATGTCCCTAGTCGATCATTATACTGGGAACTATAATGAATTAAGACTAGTGTGAGTCTTGATTGATGATCATATGATGATTATACGTATAGAGATACAAATCAAGATCACGAGTACTTGTTAGGGAACAAAGTACTAGGACCGACCCGCTATGAGAACATCACATGGATCAAGTCTTAGTTGTTTCTCATGATAGGTATATTTTTCGGTCCTCTGACTTGAGATTACCAGAGACTTCAACATTAGGAACACAGTGATTTGACACTATTAAACGTTATCTTTAACCGGACGATTATAAAGGTTGTGATTGGTTACTATGTGAGCAATGTGATGAAGTTGTGTAATCAAGATAGAATTTGTCCCTCTCATATAAAGAGAGATATCCAGTGGATCCCTCGATGTGTTAGACTGTTAAAAGGCCTAGTCTAAGTGAATTGATATTGATTAATGTCACTTGGATGTTTTCAGTCTACCTAAAGATCGAGACTAGTACGATTGAACATGTTGGATGACAATTCCATGCGTTATGTTTGATCAAAAGGATATCGTGTGACAAAAGGATGTTATATACACTATTGATTAGGTTGTATCGATTTGATATTCGTACAACTTTGGTAGTCATAATGTCTTGCTAGAGGCCGCTTATGACTTGTATACCAAAATGTGTTTTGGTACACTGCCAACGTTGTATGAGCCTATTGGGTCGCACACTAAGAATGGTTCTACGAAATTTTAAGATGGTTCGGAAAAATGAATTTTATATGATAAAATTCATAACAGAAACGTCCTTGTGGTGTATTACACTTATACTTCTTTAAGTAAGGGTATATGTGTAATTTACTTAACCGTCTATATACAAGGGTTGTATAAATAGACGCTTTAAGTTACAATACACGTACAAAAGAAAAAAAAGGCTGAAACTCTATTTTCGTTTTAGAAACGGCTTAGGGTTTTTGGTATGCTCTGGATCGTTTTGGAGATAAACAAAAAGATTTGGTATTCTCTCGAAGCTAGCACTTCGAATCTCGGCCGCCGTTCTTGTGTGGACTACTGGTAGAGGGCGTTCATCGTTGCCAGCGCCTTAGAGATCGATTAACCTTCAGAAAGGTACATTGCGACCGAGGTATGATTAAGTTTTTCATGGTTTTAACGTTTTTAATGGAATTAGATTCGGATCCTGTAGGGGTTTTTGTCAAAATTATTTTGTAATTTCCTCTGCGTATGAACCCCAAAACCCAACAATTTTAACCAGGGAGGGGGAAGTTTGGAGATAGTATTAGGCAACTCCAAATAATATACATTTTGGGGCAGGGGTTGGAATGAATATAACTAAAAAACTGCATCATCGACGTCAGTATCTAGAGTTAGAACACTCCGGTGGATATGAGTAGTGTCGATATGATTATTTAACACTACTCGAACCTCATCATCACCACTCTTAAGCAAAGTCTGCTCAAAGGGTGGATCCACACTGTCCATGATACAAACTATGAAAGACACATCACTAGGGAATTGCATTGCATTGTAGATGTTGAACTTGATGACTTCATTGTCTAACTCTATGGTAAGATCCATAATCCATATCTATCTCCGTCTTCGCCATCTTAGAGAATGGGCATCTAAGTAGCACTAATGAAACATTAGGGAATGGTTCCTCCTTCATATACACCACGTAAAAACCAGCGAGAAACAAAAATTCATTTACTCGGACTAGAACAACTTCAAGAACATCAACGGGTCTGACAACTGAATGATTTGCCAACTGAATGACAATACCAGACTCCTTTAATGGGCATGCATTCAATTAGTCATAAATAGACAATGGCATGACATTAATGGAAGCGACAATGTTGCATATAACTCTTTGCATATTTACATCACCTATAACATAGCACAAAGAACATCCCATGATCCTTTCATTTATGGGGCAACTTCATTTTTAGGATAGCCGTGACGATTTCTCCCATTTGGATTTTTTCATTGCCTTTTAGTTTCTCTTTAGTGATGCATAGTTCATTAATAAACTTTGTATATTTAGGGGCTTGTTTTATAGCGTCAAGGAGTGGAATATTTATTTCCACTTGCTAAAAAGTCTCGAGAATGTCTTTCTTTTCCTCATTTTTCTTATTTAGGATAAGTCGCTGTGGAAAAGAAGATTTGATCTTGAAAGTAGGCGGGGCTTCATTTTGAGTAATTACCATCTTTTAGGAGCAAGCGGGGTCACTGCCAACGCATTCTCTTCCTCATTTGCCTAGTCTTTAGCATTTGATGGCCTAATGTTCTTTTTGGGTCCTTTCAGCTCTTTGCCACTTCTAAGTGTAACTGCATTAGCACTTACGTAAGGGTTCAAGTAAGGTAGTGAAGGTAACTTTCCCTTATCTTGGAGATGTCTCAATTGTTATTCCATTTGGCCCATTTGAACCTCAAAGTTGCGAACCGTCGCATTGGTATCACTAATGGATTTATTAGTGTTAGCAATAGATTGAGAAATATCTCTCAAAAATTTGAGCAATATCTCTCGAGAATTGGCTCTACTGAGTCATAAGAGCTTTCATCATATCCTCAACTAAGGAGGATTTATTGGAAGGTGTAGGCAATGGTTGACCTCTAGGGACAAAGGTCTAGTAGTTCTTATTTTTAGGCCCGTAACTAAAGTTTGGGTTATTCCTCGTCGTCGCATTATTATAGGTATTCCTAAATGGGGCCCTAGGTGGTCCCTTGAATTGATTACCCATGGCATCAACTTGTTCCCTCAAAGAGAGTAAGACATTCATCAGTTGCATGAGTTGTAGCTGCACAAAAGTCATAAGCCTAAACTTGCACTTTGCCAAAGGTGAGGAGATGCTCCATCATTGAGGTTAGTTGGTTTGTTTTTCAGTTAGTAGAATGAAAATGCTCCTATGGTGATACTTTGGTACGTAGTATCATCAAGATCTCCATAAAGGCATTACTATTATGCGATGTCTTTGTATAACTACCTCATCTCGGCCAGTGTCTTATCTCCAATTTGACCCCCACAAGCGTTATCAATCATTCGTCTCTCTATGGTGTCATGCCAACATAGAAACTGACTCTGGCCTTCTCAGTCTTGCCATGTTGTGAGCCGCTAGCAATTAATCGCTTAAAGCGATCCCAATATGCATTAAATGATTCTCACACATTCATTTTAATGCTGCATATGTCCTTAATGAGCTGAGAAACTCAATCATAGGGAAAATACTCTTTTAAAAACTCAGTTGTCATCTTATTCCAGGAGTAAATGTAACGAGGTGGAAGATAGAAAATCCATTTTTTGGCTTTTTCTTTAAGACAAAACAAAAAAGATCTAAGATTTATCGTGTCCTCATCCACAGTAGAGGGTTTCATGGACTTGCAGTTAGTCATAAACTCCTTCAAAAAAGTGAATAGGTACTCATTCCCTCTGTCATGGAAGGTAGGTAAGAGTTTGATAAATTCAGATCTCAACTCAAATTTTTCGACATTATTTGGATAGTTAATGCAGAGGGGTTGTTGCGCCAAAAGAGCTTGAAGGTCTTGATTGGCGTGCTCCATAGTGACTTGGTGATTTCCACCTTGCGCCATGTCTATAGGATTTTGGCCTTGTTGTTACCTAAGTTGGGACTCCCTATTCAACCTTTGGAATGTTCTCTCAGGTTCACGATCAAAATGCAACAATGAACTAGTAGATTGTGACCGAGTGAGTCTAGGGAGCATAAGGCTAAGAAAAATAGAAACTAATTATACTCAGAATAAAGGACTAAGTCCCCAACAATGGCGCTGAAATTTTTTAATGTGTCATTCGTGCCAAATATAATTTCTACTTGAGTTACCAATCCCACTTAAGTGTAATAGTTGTAAATACGGGGTCAAATCCACGGGACATAGATTTGACTTTGATTTAACAAAAACGATAAATTCAGGGGAGATTTTAAGAAAAACAATTTATTAATACTACTAAAAATCAAAGTTTGCAAGAATGAACTCAATAAAAGAAAATACATAGGTCTATGGTTCCACAAATCCAAATCAACATTAATAGCATATCATAGTCTTCAATCTTTCCTAAAAGATTATTAATTCAATTCCTCCTAGAGTAGCCAAAGGAAATCGACATCCGACAGATAATCTTAATTCCCTTAATCTTCATAGCTAGGATGTTCGTCATTAACTACTTCTCTAATCAAAACATAACCCTAGACATTTACTAATAGAATTCTACGCATTAACAACACAAAGGTCCGTGGAAATAATAATCCTAAATAATCAGATCTCGTCTGCTTTCAATTTAACCTAAATGTATTTGTCGCACACTTAAGAATCGAAAGGTTTTGACAACAAACAGGTAAGTGATTTTCACTTATATCAGTCCAACCATACAATTACGGATATGATTATCCCGATTTACTATAGGTCTTTTACCTAAAAACATGCATTGGCCACATACATATCATAAGATTGCACCATAATCATGAAAATGACAACAAATAAAATAGAAGGAATTGCAATAAATTAAAGGATTGGTAAAATATCTCACATATCATACTATCAACTAAGATTTTGGGCTTGTTTCGCTACTGACCTAAGAATAAGTGCTTAGCCGGACATTGTCTTGAAGAACACCATTATATTATAAAGGAATTTAATAGAAAACGAAATAGAGAAGAGAGAGTTTGTATGTTTAGTGTGTTAGTATTAAGATCTTAAAGTAAATTTATATGAATTCCTTCAATTTCAACTCTTGAAAAGAGAGAAATTTGAATTCGTGGGTATTTTCTTGCCTCGTGCGCCTCGGTTGATCTGATAGTTGTGTTTGCTTTGGAGCTGGATCTCGGACACGTGGCAAATGCAGATTGGAGGAGAGCTGTTGATTTACTGATGTGGCATTGTATGATTGGTGGAGAGCTGTTGTAGGATATAGCAAACGAATAGGATGATGGCATGTGGCGGTTGCGAATGGGGAAGAGGCGAAGAGGATTCGTGCGAAGATGTGGGAATCCCGCATCCGGAGGTAAGTTCGAATGTTTTATTTGCTTCTTTAATTTGATTTTTGTACAAAACGCAAGGCGTGATGAAAGGCTCCTGAAGGTGCTGGGATAATAGTGTGTCCTTTGTTGTCTCACTTGGTGTTGCTCATCTTTCTTAGTCCATTGTGCAGTGCGTGTCTCGAGGTAGATCAAAAGGTTGTTGAACACTGCAGAAATGACTTATACTTAGTCATTTTTGAAGGCTTTCCTCGACTAATGCACCACCGAACTACTTCAAACCAATACATCGTCAACACGGGCCATTTTGGGTTTCAACAAGTTGTCTCGAAGTGAGTGCAAGCTCACTTCTCAATGCCAAACACTAAGAACACTTCAATAGACCCCGATTTATTTTTTTTCCTTAAATTGCCACTGAACCACTGAAAATATAAATAAAAGAGAATTAATTCATAATAATAAGCATTGAGATCTAAAAACACATAAAATAAACATCTAAAATATATTATTATTACTGACTTATCAACACTTATGAGTCCAAAAAGCAATACCCTTATATTATATGGACATGCAATGTAGTTTCTTAAAACTTTTGCCCTAAACAAGAATATAACTTCTTGAGTTTTGTGCACACATTTAAGAATCTTTAATTAAACTATCAAATTGATCATTACATTGTATGATGATTTAAGAAAAGTTATTATTGTTGAACTAGCTACGTTTGATATCGGGAATAGCTAAATGTATGCCAGTTTCTTCTTATATGACCCACCCTAATGAAATGACCCAACTACCCTTCCATATAGAAAATTTGTGACTCACCATACCCCACTCAGCCCCACTCACCCATACCCCAATCACCCTTTCTCAAATCGTATTCTCACCACAACCCCAAATCCGACAAAAAATAAGTATAATTACATTGATTCGTGGACGTATTCCTCATCTTTTTTAATTTCAATTTCGAGGTTTTCTTAGATTCTTTTTAATTTTGAGTTGTATTGTTTGTGGGATTATTGTTGGGTTTAGGGCTTTAATTTGAGGGTTAAATCTTGCATTTTTGGTGCAAAGTTTAGATGGGATCGAAAATATTAAGTGATTCCGAACAAAACCCACAATTTTTTGATCATTTTCATGTATTTTTAAAAATTTTAAGATTTTTTTGTTCATTCTTGTTGTCTCGCGGGTGTCAGACATACAGAGTTGACATCTCTATAGAGGCATCGGACACACATGGCTGACACCTCTAAACACATCTTGGCTTGATTCTTCAGTCACCCACTGAGACCTAGTTCTTTTTGCAGTCTTGGTTGGAGTCAGCCATACCTTTTTAGACGTGTCAACCCGATGTGTTCGACACCTCTTCAAAGGTGTCGGCTCTGTTTGTCTGACACCCGCGAGTGACACTTCTTTACTTCTAGGACACGGTGCGATCACACCCGATCTTGTTTAACGAAAAAACACTCTTACGACACTTTGTGACCTAGTGCAAGTGCTATATAATGACTAAAATCGAAAAAAAAAAAAGATTAAAGGTGTTAGGGTGAGGATGAGGGTAATGAGATGAGCAATGGTATTTTTAAAAGTTTTTATTAAAAAATATTGAGTAAACCAAGTAAAAAGTAAGGTTCCACCAAATAAAAAAAAAAATGGAGACCCTTTAGCCACTCCCTTTATTTATTTCTATATATCTATCATATATATAAAAGCACGAATCACAAATTTTTGAGTGGTAATGAAATTTACCTATTTGCCCGTACTTTTTTTTTAATATCCAAATCAACATTTTCTTTTGTATCCAAATCAAACTCTAACTTCTTATCAATCCACTACACGTTTTTTTTTTTAATTTTTAATTTTAAAATTTAATGAAATTTTAAATTTTGTTAATAAATTCTTAGAAATTAATTCCCGCTCGCTCCGCTCGTGGGAGAATCGTGCGTAGCACGTCTTGAAACTAGTATATATATATATAGAAAGGGAGTGATTATCTAAATATTTGTTATTGTAACACGATAGTGTCGCAAACATTCATAAATAGTTACGTCTACAAGGATTACACTGCTAGAGCAGCACATGGATCTATGACAATTATTGAGATGGTTTTTGTACATCAAACATTTCTAGGTCAATGGGCACGGCCCATATGCGTAGATGGTAACATCTGCGCATTGGCATTGAGGAGGGATGGACTTGGTGCATCTACAGTTTTTGCATAGTGCGTGACAAGATTCGCCCATGTCTTGACAGCGGCATTTTATAGGGCATGATTTTGTGCAATATTGCCTGGTACAGCAAGCTATACCACCACAACCATCTCCTGTAAGAAAAATTTCAAATAGTGGCTGCATTCCTTAGTAAATTTCTTATGCTAAAAAGGTACTCACTGAATGAAGATTTTTTTTGTTAAATAAGTCGTCCTATAAAGTGTAGCCAAATGAATAAAAAAAAGGACCGAAAAAATAAAATAAAAAAATCTTATAGGTTTAGACAGCCAGCGACAACTTACGATATCAAAAAAATAACAGAGAAAGACTTCCCTTAAAAAAATGGTGAATCAGTAATAAACCAATGTCCACCTTTAATAACTTTTATTAATTTAGTCATTGGGGGAAGTCACACACGAAGTCACGCTTCACGAGTCATCCGTGCCTCACAAAAGGGTAGAGGCCGTGTAGACCTAATTTAACTTTGGGTGTGATTTCAGCCGTGTATATATAAAATTGTCATTTGTTTAAATAAAATGATCACTTGTACAGTGCACTATATTTCTTCCTCAATGATATCTAACTCTATTAGAGAAGAGGGAATAATCTTAAACCCACTGTAATCACTTGTACATCAACTAATTGAGAAAAAATAAAATAAGTTTGGGGTCATGAGAATGCCTACTTGGGTTGGCTGTGCTTACTATAAACTTAAGCCCACTACTTAAGTAATCAATCTACCCTCTCAAACACTCTGTTTTAATTAAATACATTACAGGTGTCAATAATTGTAGGAACTCTTTTTGATAAGAAAATTGTAGCGTTTAACCAATTTTTTTTTGTTAATCCGCGCTAATAAAAATGGGTTGACGCAAAAAAAAAAGGCCACCTATATTCGGACCCCTTTTTTTACTTCTTTTACTCCATTATTTTATTGTACCCTATTTTTAAATTTTTTTTACTGCTTTTATCCCACATTTTTATAAATAATTCCAAAACTATCATCCTCAATAAATATTTACCTCATCTCTTAGCTTCATCCCAAAACTCCTCAATCATCTTCATTTCTCAATTTTAGTCATTGTACAACATTTGTACTAGGTCACCAAGTGTCGTATAAGTGTTTTTTTCGTTGAATAAGGTCGGATGTGGTTGTGTCGTATCCAAAAAGTGAAGTTGTGTCGCCCGTGAAGTTCGGCCGACTATCGGCTGATTTTGACCGATAATGGGAAGTGAACTTGCTTTTAATTAGTCACGGAGGGATCCATCTGAGACCTCTAAAGAGGTGTCAGCCATGTGTGGCCAACACCCGAAGTTAACAAAATTGAACAACAAATTTTTAAAACTCCTAAAAAAATACATGATAATGACCAAAAAAATAGTTTTGCTCAGAATCGCTTGATATTAACAATTTTACCTAGACTTTGTATCCAAAATGCAAGATTTAACCCTCAAACTGAAGCCCTAAACTTAACAAAAAAATCACAAATAATATCGACTCAAAAAATAAAAAACTCCAAAAAATCTTGAAATCGACACTAAAAGAAATGATGAATGCACTCATATAGCGTCGAATCGATAAAGTTTTGCTTGGATTTCGTCGGATTTGGGTTGGTGGCGAGAAGACGATTTTGAGATAGGGGTGACTAATGTATACGTGAGTGGGGTGAGTAGAGTATGAGTGAGTAAAAACACTTTTATATGGAGGGGTAATTCAGTCATTTCACTAGGGGCTAAAAAAAATCAAACTAGGGTAAAATGAGCAAAAAGTGGGGTTTGAATAGTCTGGACCAAAAAATTATGTCTAAGTTAATTTGTAGTACTTCAAATTCAGTGTGAGTTTTGACAAACATTTCATACATGTGGCTCTTAATTAATATCTATACTCAAGTAAAACAAAATTATATATCTATACGACTCATTGGTAGCTAATTTTATATTTTTCGATCGTTATATTCTTTATATTTTAATAATTAAGAAACCAAACAGCTTACCTTGTCATGTCAACATTTCCCAACTTTAACTTTTTTTTTATATCAAAATGATACAGAATGTCTGGTTACAACCGACAAATCTAGGAAATGATACCTCGATAATATCCTCTCTCAATATCGTAGATAATGCCGATGGGCAATGTTCGAGGATGTGGCTTCCCATCGCGTGATGTGCCGCATACGACGCCAACCAATCAGCTGTCCGGTTCCCCTCACGATGGATGTGAACGATACGAATGAACCATCTTCGCTGCAATAGCTGACGAATAAGAGAAACAATGTGGCGGTGTTGATTGAGTGGGCTATTTTCACCATTCAACAATTCTACCACGCTTTTGTTATCCAATTCTAATACTACCTGCCGGAAACCCATATCCCATGCTAATTGGAGTCCTTGAAGTGCTCCCCAGAGTTCCGCCCCAAAAACCGAGGTCTTCCCGATATTAACCATAAAACCGCCTATCCAGTCACCATAAGCATTTCTGATTAGACCACCCGCACTTGCTCCGTAAGGTTCCTCCTTCAAAGCTCCATCCGTGTTAACTTTAACCCAATGCTCCGGTGGACAACTCCAACCAATCAAATGCTCATTTGAGGGAGAATCACGTTTGAGGGAGGTGAAGAAATCATTGGCCTGGCTGAAGGATTTGGCTTTGGCAATGATCATATGGCAGAGTTCCATATGAGAGACTGTCTCTTCGCCAATGACTATTCTGTTGCGTTTGTTCCATAATACCCAACACGTAGTGGCAAAGAATATCAACCATTCCACGCCTATGATCTGGGTACCGCACATCAGATTTTTGAGTAGCCATTCTTGGAATGGTAATGTTGGAAGGGATCCCAATTGTTCTATTGAGATAAAGTGTCCCCAGATTAAGACAGACCTGGGACATTCTCTAAGAATGTGATTGAAGGATTCTGAGTTAACCCCACACGGATCACAACCATCGAAATCAATCATATGCCTCCGATGTCTGACTTCATTCGTGAGAAGTGCATCATTGAAGGCAAGCCAGAGGAACCTCCGTACTCTCTCAGGAACTGCACATTTCCATATCATCTTCCAACCATCATTTCCTACAGACAGGCATTGTGTTAGTGAGGTGTATGCAGAGGATGTAGAGAACTTACTTGATTCTGAATGAGACCAGTAAACCGAGTCCTCATCTGAACTTTGGGGGATCGGGGGTGGTATGGCTGCGATACGTAATAGCACCTCTGCGGGAAGGTAAGCTTCGAAGTCTACCCAACACCATCCTCCAGATTCATTGACATAGGTACACAAAGGCTCTGTTTGGCAAGGCTAGCTGATAAGCTAGCTGATAGCTGATAATCTAGCTGATAGCTGATAATCTAGCTGATAGCTGATAATCTACTAGCTGATAGCGGAAAAGCGATAATCTAGGCGATCAACTAAAAGCTGTTTGGAATGATAGCTGATTGATTAGCTGATAAATGCAAAATGACAATAAAGGACATATGACACAATTAAGTATATTCATTATATAATCATATAATTAATTGTTATAAATAACTCTGTATTTTATTTACAAAATATAAATTAATGCCATAAAATAATTTATATTATTTAGAAAATTGAATTATGTGTGTCCATAAATGCTTACATGAAAATAACTCTATATTAATTTATAAGAATTCACAAAAAATAAACACATGTAAATAAAATACAATAAACGACTTTGATAACTATACATATACCTAACGCATCATCCATAATTGAGAAGCAATGTTATTGCGAATATTCTTCATTTCTTGAGAAGTCTCTCTATAACTTTCATGATTGATGTCGCCATCAATAACATTTGAAAGTTCGTCAAGAGGTACATAATCTGGATGTTGTGCAACGATGTTGAAGAAGTCGTCATCCTGTGCATTTTTTCGTATATAATTATGCAACGCAAATGCAGCTATTATGATGTCAATTTGAGTTTGTACACTAAATTGCGGCATAGCATTAAGTATCTTCCATCTCTTCTTCAATACTCCAAATGACCTTTCGATGCAACTTCGAAGAGATGAATGTGCACGATTAAAAACTTCTTTTGCATTGTTAGGACCAACATTTTCAAACTGATTTTGGTGGTATCTTGTTTTGAAATATGGCACTAAATACCCTCGCCTATCCGGATATCCTTTGTCCACCAAATAATATTTGCCTATTGAAAGAAAAAAAAATGGCATTGCATGATTTATAAATATCATATGACAATAAGGTAAACTCAAAAGTATTGATACCTTCTGGCGGCTTTGGAAAGTTTAACGATGGCGTATTAATTGCATGGAGGAAAATACGTGAATCATGTGCCGATCCCTCCCATCCAGCTGATATAAATGAGAAGCACATATCAAAGTCACATGCTGCCATGACATTGAAAGACGTGAAAGTTTTCTCCCCTATAACGCATTTGATCTGCCTCAGGAACACATGCAACAATATGGGTACCATCAATACATCCTATGCAATCCTGTTGTATTAAATATAAATGGTTATATAATATACAATCAAATTATAAAATAGTAGGTGACAAATATTTTTATATTGTCTTACCTTGAAATAAGGCATATATCGTTCGTCGTGAAGGATGTGAGACGGTATGGATTGAAATGTATGATCAGTTGGTTTTATCATATCACGTGCAAAACCCTTAAAGCCATTGCTTCTACCGGTAATAATTTCCAAAACCTCATGAAATGATCTACTTATAGTCTCACCAGAACGTTGAAAACGCTCTCCTAAGTCTCTATTAGAGGCACCCTTGGCTAATGCATATACAAATATACCTACTTTCTCTATAGTTGATACTCTGCTTCGTTCCAAACCATATTTTAATTCTAAATCATTGCATAGTTCTATGAAAAGTTCTTTCTCCATCCTAAAATTGTTCTTACTTCGAGCATAATGTCCGTTTAGAATTTCCATCATCCAAGATTCTCCTGTTTGAAGTGAAGTCATGCATGATTCTTTATATATGTTTTTGTAATAATGTGTAGCAGCTATAGCCCATGTCGTGTATCCGGATATAACAATAAAACCAAGCCTTTTCATTTTCTGCCTTTGCAACTCTTCGATATCCATGATACACCTGATATGCATAAATAACATGTAACTAAAAGATATATGAAATACTTTTAAAACAAAACACACACATATAACTAAAAGTAATTTACATAAGTTCATAACTCTTGAAAATGCATGTCAATTTATATAAATTGAGAACTAAAACATAATCCAACTCCAAATACAACTAATAAATGTAGAAAGAAAGATGTCTAAAAAAATAAATGCAGCAAAGAAAAAAAAACATACGCAAATAATACGAGCACGATCTAAACATTCACTTATTCCTACTCATAAAATCTAGCCAAACTTTCCTATTGTTATCATCTTTCATGTTCACAAATATCTTTCTCTTTGTCTCGTCTGAAATAAAGTCATGCGCAAAGCACCACAAATCGCTACCTTCCTCTAAAGTGCCTTCGTTAACCATACGACCAATAATACTCATTCCTGTGTCAATAGAACTATCTGATACAACTTGAGATCTCGCATGATTTTCCGTCTTCATAATTTCCAATGCCTCATTAGAATTAGAAAGCAAAGAGTTCAATGAAGCGGCTAGTATTGCGAGATCCCCCTCCCGACCGTCTCCTTTTTCGTTTTGGTTGAACAGGACTTAGAAGGCTGGTTTGTAGGCCTCTTGTTGCTATCACCTTCTCTAGACTCCAAGTTGGAAACTTGATTCCTACTAGAACTTTGATTGAGTTCCTGAGCACCTTTACGAACTCTTACTTCATTCAAAAATTCATTGAAATTGTTGTCTGAGTCGAGTAATTGGTCATAATGGTTATATTCAGAAAACGCATCTTCAAAAATATTTCCTGTAGCTTTATTCATGTCATTTTCATTTGCACCAATTTCTTCATTCTCTTTAGCTTCCTCAACATTCATAGTCATGTTTGTCGGTGGGTCCATAGAGGGTGAAACATTATCCCATCCGTTTGCACAGCTATCATCGAATAGTTGAGCCCATAAATCCGAAAGTTCTTGACCTGGTGATTTGTTGCGAAATGCTTTAACTTCAGGATTTTCCTACAACAAAGAGAGTTTATACTAATGAGTTTGTACTAAATCAACTTTCTTTATTATTATATTAAATAATGGTATGAATATAACAAAGAAAAAACTAACCGCAATTTTTTTCTCCCACCACTCGTTTGAACAACTCAGTTGTCCCGTTGTAGGATCCCATCCTAGGCCAGTTTCACTAAGCAATAAAGTTTTCCAAAGCTTCCATTGTTTCTTCATATGATCAAACTTGTTCTTGCAAGAGGCAATCGTCACTTTTATCTTTATTTCATCTTCCAACATCTCGCTAATTTTGTTCCATTTAAAATTACTTCCACGCCCATTGTGCATTATGTACTTGAGGCAAACTTCACGAAAAATCTTTTCATAACCTTTCCATTTAAATACTTTTACTCCTTCCGCATCATCATTAATCAAAGCCATTTCTAGCTACAATCATATTTAACACCAACAAACATAAGAGATAGTTGAGGGTTGAAACAAATATTTATAATCATTACAACTAAAAAGAACAATCGCAATTCTATAAATATCTCGACAATTGAATAAAAAATAAATTACATAAAGAAATTCTTTATTTAAGTTGTCTTAATACCACACTTGATTTATGTTTACTTTTATTTGTACGATCCTTTGGAGGAGATACTAATTCTATGGAACATCACCCCAAATTAACTAAATAACTACGTTGTGTGTTGTTAGGAACACCACAAGAGATATTTGTAGACTTCAAAATTATATTATAAGATATTGGCAGTTCCATTCACCTTTTAGTCTCTCTATTTTAACCTTCCATAGTTTATAAAATGTTCTTTTCATTCCCATTTTTCTTCTAAGCTTAAATCTTCTAAGATATTGGCTCTGTTTGGTAAGCACAAACTAGCTTATCAGCTAGCTTATCAGCTAATTTGGAAGGATTTACATGCTGGAATTCTCAATTTAAACTTCACAGATTGAAAGGAGATTAAAATGCGTATCAATGCTTGCTAATTTGGAATTTAGCGAAAAAAGGAGCTGGAAATATGAAGTGAAATGCTATTTGAGCTTTTTGGTTTAGCATGCATTAACAATAACAATTGAAATGCTAACCTCCCGCACTTGGGACCATTCGTTTGTCTGCTTTTGAAGAAGCTGAAAACATTTTATTTTTGAAGAGATACTACTTTCTAGATTTAAGATGGCTGCGATGACATTCCTTAGTATAGAACCGTTCTACCATATTAGTTATGTTGTTGTACTAAATTTCTTCTATAATCTCTTCATTCTTGAGGTTAACGGGATAGATACATTAAAATTATAGTTGTGTCGTGAATTTGTGGTTGGGATTGTTTCCCTTTTCTCTGCTTTGAGGATGAAGATTTTAGTATTATGAACTAAAATTAGTTTTAAGTAAACTGCCAATTCTCTAGCTAAATTAAGGTTTCTCATCGGCATTATGATTCTCATCATCAGATGACACAATTCAGTTTAGCATCTATATATCGCCCAGCGGCACAAAGCAAATGCATCGAGCATCGAAACGAACTCTAAAGAAGATGAACTCTAAATAATCTCATTGCAGAATTCATTGAATACGCATCGAAAAAAAATCTCCTACACTACGTTCATCAAAAAATCTACTAAGCCGAAGAAGAAGATATCAAGGAGATCACCATGAAATTAAAAAATTACAAAAATAACAATTGATATCTTACAAATATGGTCCTTTAACCCAAGATTCCAGTCTCTAATGCCCGATCGCCAAAGAGGAATAACAAAGCCTGAACGATTGAGAGATAACCAACTCTAAAAAGAAAAAGAAAAAAAAACAACGCTAGAAATCACACTGGAAATCCCTAACGTGATATAGCAAATCTTTTGTATTTATCTCTATTTGGTTTGTAGTTTCGGGGATACTAATATTCGCGGGCATTAATTTATTAATACCGTAAAAATAAGGGTATAATTGTAAAAAAAAATCCAAACGACAGATTTTCTGTTCAAACGCTACTACGAGTAGCGTTTCAATTGGGAGCTTATCAGCTAGCTTATTTTTAAAATAAGCTACAAACCAAACACATCTTAAAAAATAAACTAGCTTATCAGCTAGCTGATCGGCTAGCTGATAAGCTAGTTTGTGCTTACCAAACAGAGCCAAAGTATCACCCCGTCTAGATTCCAAGATGGGAGTCGTCGTCATCTCGATAAGAGGCTTTACTCCGCCCACCCATCTGTCGAGCCAAAAGCGAATTGTGTGGCATTACCTATGGCCCAGTTTAAGCCTCCAAGTAGTAGGGACCAGATCTTGCAGATATTTCTCCAAGTATGCGAAAATTTACCTGGGGTAAGCTCATTCGGGATCGTATTGCTGGGGACGCCATATTTGGCTCTCATTAGTTGGACCCATAAGGCCTTTGGATTAGTGATCAATTCACAACCCAATTTCATGATGAAGGATCTATTCATATCATACATATTTCGCATCCCTAGACCACCATTTTTTCTGGGCTGGCAAACTTTGTCCCAAGCAACTAAACTCGACTTCCTAGAACCATTTGACGAGCCCCAAAGAAATCATTTACAAATCTTGTCAAGATCGTCGCAGAGCCTTTTAGGGAGAGATGTTTGCATGGTATAAAGTGGAATTGAAGATAAAGTAAATCGAGAGAGAGTAATCCGACCATCCAGGGATATATTCGAGGGGTTCCATTTTTGAGCTCGTGCCTGTACTTTTTGTTTTAGAGCATTATAAGTTGCCTTGAGCACTCTGCCATGTAGAAGTGGGACCCCAAGGTAGCGACCCAAATCCTCAGTAATAAATATATTCAGTTTTCGTGCAATATGTTCAGCAAGGATATGGTCTACATTTGGAGAGAAAAAGAGCTGAGACTTCTTATAACTGATCTTATGGCCAGAATGATCGCAAAATGAGTCTAGGATCCTGTATAGAACATTCGCCTGCTCCTCGGTCGCTTCCGCAAAAAGAATGAGATCATCATCGAAAAATAAATGAGATATACATACCTCAGGACCAAATGTAGGTGCGATCCATTCTCCCTAACTCACTGCCTCCATAATAGCTTGAGAAAAACGCTTCATACAAAGCACAAAAATGTATGGTGAGATCGGGTCACCTTGCCTTACGCCTCGGGACGGGAAGAATGATTCGGATACATTATCGTTCCATAAAAGCTAGAAAGAACTCGTTGAAAGACCAGTCAAGATGATATAAGATAGAGCCTCGGGGATATTAGCCTCACTTAGCGTATCTTTAATGAAGTTCCAACTTAGGCGATCATAAGCCTTTTCGAGATCAATTTTGACAGCTAGCCAACCTTTTCTGCCTCTTACGGTTCTCATGGAGTGGAGGAGTTCCTGAGCAATTAAGATATTATCCGTTATGTGTCTTCCTTCAACAAAGCTTGTTTGCGTAGGGTTCACTAAATAGGACACAACGCACTTCAGTCTATTAGCCACAATTTTGGTGATGATCTTGTAACTGACATTACAAAGACTGATAGGTCGGAAGTGATTGAACCGTTCTGGATTTTCCATTTTTGGGATGAGAGCAATGAGAGATTTATTAATCGATTTATCCATTACTCCTTGAGTAAAGAAAGTTTTTACCATGTTGCAAAGAGACCACCCAACAACATTCCAATTCTTTTGGAAGAAGAATGTCGAGATCCCATCAATTCCAGGTGCTTTATTAGGAGGCATTGCCAAAATAGTAGTCCGAACTTCCACATCTGATATAGGCCTATTCATAGCAGTAAACAAAGGAGGTGGGATAGGCGGAAATTTATTTCGGATACCATATGGTAAGCTATTGGAAGAGTTACCCCTATAGACCTCACGGAAGAATGAGAGAGCTTCCTGTCCCAATATAGTCTAGTCCTCACACCAAGCCCCTGATGAGATACAAAGCCCAAGAATTCTCATTCGTTTCTTTCTTGTAATGACCCGTCTATGGAAGATCGTAGTGTTTCTGTCACCTAACATAGACCATTTTGCATTGGCTCTCTGATGCCATAGTAAGTCCTCTTGGAGTAAGATATTTTTGAGTTCTACACGGAGTTCTTTGTCTAACTGAAGAAGATTCCCCGATATATGAGTCTCAAATGCCTTTTGAATCCCCCTCAGACGTGTCAATATTCGCCTTTTTTCGGTGAAAGATATTACCGAAAACCTCTATGTTCCACTTATTAGCGTGATTAGAGGATAGGGACAGAGCTTCATGTAATGGATTGGTGTCGTCCCAGCATTTTTTGACAAACTTCTGCCAATCTGGGTGAGTTTCCCATGCTGAAAGTAATTTGAAGAATCTAGGCTTAGGTTGTACAACATCGCCCACATCAATATCTAAAAGTAGAGGGCAGTGGTCGGAGTAAACTTTCGCGAGATGCGTTAATTTTGGAACCACCAGAAAGTCCCCCGATCGGTGGCGATAATCGCCCTGTCTAAGCGTTCATGACAAATTCCTCGTGACCAGGTAAAGGAGGGTCCGATATAGGCTAATTCTGAAAGGCCAGTGCGATGTATCCAACCCAGAAACCTCTTGCATATATGAGACGATCTAGAACCCCCTAACTTATTTGTCGAGTGAAGGAGCGCATTGAAATCACCAGCAATCAATCAGGGTCCTGATGTTTGAAGCGCCAACGCCTCTAGATTCTCCTATAGATGACGTCAGATTGATGGATTAGGGCTCCCATATACAGCTGTTACGACAAAAGAGACTTGTCCCCCAATTGGATTCTCAGGTGGATAAATTGCCAATGACTTTGTAATATTGTGATTGAGAGTTCATGTTTCCACATAATCCAGATACCCCTAGAGAATCCTTGTGCTTCAACCCTTTGTGATTTGTCGAACCGAAGTCTCTTTATTAATCTATCTGCATGAATCCCACAAATCCTTGTCTCCGCTAGAATCAAAATCTTCAAATTGTGTAAGGAGACTAAGGTTTCCAAATAACGAGCAAAAGTTTTGGTCCCGGCATCCTGACAATTCCAAACAATAGTAGGAATTAACATTAATAACAAATAATAATTAAAACAAGTTACCTGAGTGATCAGAATCAGAGTTCCCCGATAGAGGAATCCGATACCACTCCACAACTGGAGTCATCAACATTCGAGATTGTATTCCCCACCGACAAATTGTCTCTCATATAAGGCGTTAATGTTTTCTTCACTTTAGCACTTTGTCTCTTGATTTTTAAATCGCCCTTTAGGTTGATCAATTTGGATGGATCTGGTGGGCGACCAAGTATGTTCGTCGTCCGAGGGAGAGGGAGGCTATATCCTCCACCAAGGCGTTCGGTTAAACCCTTATTATCGATCACATCGACTATGTTATGTTCTCCGTCGAGGCATCTTTTCGTTGGTTCCAAGGTAGGGCAAACTGACTCCATGGTGCGAGGTGCAATTTGTTGACACGCCTCCTCCATCACGATCTCCGAATTACTTTCCCCCAAAGGTTTTGTTTCTTGCTGCATAGTCGTGTCTACATGGGGAGAAATCGAAGGCGGAGAGGACGATATCAGTGGTGGCGATAGCTGCGAGATCAAAGGCAGAGAAAGAATGGGCAGTGACGATGTCGAGGCCGAAGGCGGAGAAGAAGGAAGTAGTAAAGTTGACAGCACTGTAGTCGAGGGCAGAGATGCGTTTTCTATTGGTGACGACGAGGGCAGAAAGGCGTTCAAGGGTAGTGAGGCGTTGGCTGATGAAGGAGCCGAAGGCAGAGAGGCGTTCACGGGCAGAGACGCGTTCACTGATGAGGAAGACGAGTGCAGAGAGGTGTGCATGGGCAGAGAGGAGCAGACGGCTTCATGGGCTTTCACAGTGGGTTCGGCTGTCATCTTGGGCCCAATTGTGATTTTGGGCTCCCCTATTAAGACTGGTTTAGGAGGAGCAAATGGCCTTGTAGGCTCAACAATATCTTTCACCTTGTACATCTTCCGAAAGGGCAGTTTGGTTATTACAGTAGTAGCTTTCTTCATGCGCTGGTCCAGCATCAAATTCCCCTTCAGAATTTCCTTGTTAGGCTCCCCGGATTTCTTGGATTTGGAAGAATCAATCACGAATACATTTTCCAAATTATCATCTGCTAGAACTTCAAATCGAGATTTATTTTAGAAAGAGGGCCCCTGAGAATCAGCCTTGATACCTCCCGTATCCGTGATTTTCGTCTTCGTTCATCGCACGTGCCGAGATGCATGTATCCACGGTCTAGCCGCATCGTTCGACTCCGGTGAGGCGGTCTCCGGCAACGAATAATTCATGTTCACTGTGATGATATTAGCATTATCTCTAGTTACCATTGTTGATGAAGATTCTGCAAGTGCAATTTGATGAGGTTTCATGACTGCAAATGGGCATACATTGCTCACATGTCCATATCTTGCACATTTATAGCAAACAAATGGGAGACTTTCATACTCGATTGTGCGGAGTTTACCGTCAATGAACATTCGCCATACAAGAGGTTTACGCAAATCAAGTCTAACTGCCATTCGTGCAAATTGTCCCCTTTGTGTACCCACTGTTTTGTAGTCAATCTTAATGAAGGTACCCACTTCAGAGGCAATGGATCGAAGTATGTTCTTATGATAATAGTGAAAGGGAAGACCCCGGAAACGAATCCAAGTTGCCACCGATAAGACATTAATCCCCTTTGTGTCGATGTCTAAGGTATAAGGTTGGACGAGAAGTTAGTGACCCAAGATTGTCCATGGCCCCTCTAACAGCGCCTTATGACAATCATCCGATAGATCGAATCTTACCATGAAGTACCCGTTCTCAGCGCCTGTAACTTTCACGTTTCCCTCCGGATTCCACATTGTATGGAGTTTGCTTGACAGAGTACGAAAGCTTATCATCTTTCCAAGAAGCCGCACCATGATAGTATTATCCATTGCCTTTGCCATTTCTTTGCAGACTCGATCGGAGAAATCGATCGCAGTTAGATTATCTTTGATACTCCTTGACAGGTCATGCACTCCAACCTCGATTTCCTTTTCGTTCGTCATTTCAATCATCATGGAATCTTCACCCTGCAAGAGAGTACCTTTGAAAGACTTTGGAAAATCTCCGTCATTCTCTCTTTCAACTTTAACTTTGAACGGTACTAATTATTGGTCATCTCTCTTTCAAACCGTGACTCACGTTAATGAAAAAAAGAAAAAAGAAAAAAGAAAAAAGAAAAACAACAACCGTGAATCACGTGTCATAATATCGGTACAGAAAGTCATAAAGTTTGTGGGGTTACATTGAATGGTTTTCAAATTGGCTGATGTCCGGATGTAAGTTTTATTTGCCAAAGTATATATAAAATTGTCATTTGTTTAAATAAAATGATCACGTGTACAGCGCACTATATTTCTTCCTCAATGATATCTAATCCTATTAGAGAAGAGGGAATAATCTTAAGCCCAACATAATCACGTGAACATCCACTAATTGAGAAGAAATAAAATAGCTTATAAGTTTGGAGTCATGAGAATACCTACTTGGGTTCGCTGTGCTTATTATAAACTTAAGCCCACCACTTAAGTAGTCAATCTATACTCTCTATACTTAGACCGGACCTAAATAATACTTGTTCGTTTCATAATCAACACAAATATTGTGAAAAAAAAAATAAAATATTGCGGAAGAGAGGGAGTATAAAATATCTCAAACACTGCATGAATCACATGCCAAGATATCGATAATGAGAAAATGAGAAATGAGAAATTATAAGATATCTCAAACTCTGTGAATCACGTGTCAAGATCGGTAATGAGAAAGTCGAAAAGATGCGTCAGCCGTGCCAAACTCTGTGAATCACGTGCCAAACTCTGTGAATCACGTGTCAAACTCTGTGAATCACTCTGTGAATCACGTGCCATTAATATTAGTGACCAGGTGGTATTTAATGCGTTCTCAACAACCACTTTGTTTTTAATTAAACACATCTTGGCTCTATTCTTAGGTCGCCCACTGACACCTAGTTCTTTTACCAATATCTATCTGATACCCGCGAATGACATTTCTTTACTTCTAAGACATGGTGCAACCACACTTAATTTTATTTAACGAAAAAAAACTTATACAACACTTGATGATTTAGTGCTAGTGCTCTATAATGACCAAAATCGAAAATAAAAAAGATTGAAGGTGTTAGGGTGAGGATGAGGGTAATGAGATGAACAAGAGTATTTTTTAAATTTTTAAAAAAAATTTGAGTAAACTAAGTTAAAAAGTGAGGTTTGACGAAATAAAAATTAAAAATGGAGACCCTTTAACCACTCCCTTTATTTGTTTCTATATATATAAAGCGAGTGATTAAACCAACCTCATTTATACAAGTCATTATAGATGGTGATAACAATTATGGCCGTCGAGTTATGATATAATGATCATTTTTAAGATGATCTGCAATATTAGATTATACAAATATTTGTTATTGTAACACGATAGTGTCGCAAACATTCATAAATAGTTACGTCTACAAAGATTACACTGCTAGTGCAGCACAAAGATTGATGACAATTATTCAGATGGTTTTTGTAGCAAACCAGCGAGTACTACTTGCGCATAATTGATCTCTCATCAAACATTTCTAGGTCAATGGGCACGGCCCATATGCGTAGGGTGTAACATCTGCGCATTGGCATTGAGGAGGGATGGACCTGGTGCATCTGCAGTTTTTGCATACTGCGTGACAAGATTCGCCCATGTCTTGACAGCGGCATTTTACAGGGCATGATTTTGTGCAATATTGCCTGGTACAGCAAGCTATACCACCACAACCATCTCCTGTAAGAAAAATTTCAAACAGTGGAATGACTTACTAAGAAGTAACATATTTTATTTTTAAGTAAAAAACAGAAGTAACATAATTATTTTTCAAAAAAGGAGTTATATAATTAAAATGAAAGAAAGGAAAGGATATATATGTTGTATTTACCAACGTTAGTGGACGAAGAAGTTCCAACCTCAACAATATAAGCGTCTGGAAGAGACAGATACATAAAAATGAGTTAATTAGTATTCTTCAACAAGTAGCCCTTTTCTTACCAAAAAAAAAAAAAGGCGTTAATGAAAATGAGCAAAGAATTTTTATACTGTGTCCGATCTCTCTCGATGAAAAATTAATAAAGCCATCGTATATAGATAAAACCTGCAGTGTCCAAGCCAAGGGTAGTCATCAGAGCGGAAGGGAAACTAAGCTTAGCTTCTACAGTCGGAGGAGAAGCTGCAACTACAATTGCAAACACCAAAGTGATTATTGTCACAAGCGACCTCACACTCCCCATTTCTCAATTTCTCAATTAACGGTTGCTCTTCTATAATTTACCAATCCGTTTGAGTTGTTCTGCAAAGTAACCCAGGCCCCCTTTTATATATAGACCCATCTCAACAAGCATGTTTGCTTTAAATATTGTAGAAATTTGTCGACATCTCTTCACTTGTACATTAACTAATTGAGAAATTTTTTTTTTTTTTTAAAAACATGAGTCATGTCAACATTTCCCAACTTTAAGTTTGAACGGTACAATTATTGGTGTTTTTCCAAAAGTAAGGGTGTATTACAATTTATTTCACAAAATAAGGTGGTTTACTTTGAAATATCAAAAGTAGCCAATAACGCCTTTTGAAAAGACATTATTGGTTTTGAAGGTGGTGAGGTGACGGTGACGTGGCGTTGAGGTGGCGGTGACGCACGCGCATATCGAAGTGGACAACTCATGCAAACGTCACCCATGTATGCCGATGTGCAGATTTCATGCAACACGTCTGTCGAGGTAGGCGACCCATGCAACCTCATGCAACTCATGCAAACGTCACGCACGTGTCTCGAGGTGGTAAAGTCAATGCCAACGTCACGCACGTATCTCTTGGTTGACAATCCATGCAAACGTCGTGCACGTATCCCGAGGTGGACAATTCATGCAAACATCGTGCACGTATCCCGATGTGGACAATTCATGCAAACATCATGCACGTATCTCGAGGGGGCAACTCATGCATATCCACTACAAACCATAGACCTCATGTAAACGTTGACACGTATTGCGAGACGAACAACTCGTACAACCCAAAGGCGCTATTCGGTCGGGCCATGTTCACGTGGTCATCCTACGTGGACCGTGTCACGTCTTGCAAGACGGACAACCCGTACAACCCATAGACGCTATTCGGTCGACTCATGTCCACGTGGTCATCCTACGTGGACCGTGTCACGTATTGCAAGACGGACAACCCGTACAACCCATAGGCGCTATTCGGTCGGCCCATGTCCACGTAGGATGACCACGTGGACCGTCCACGTCAGCAAAAAATTTACCCACTTTGATGGGGCCTTTTGAAAATGCGTTATTGCCTATTCTGATGAAAAAAAAACACAACCTTATTTTTCGGATTTAAACTACAAATATTAGTACTTTTGTAAATTCTTCACAATTATTGGTCATCTCTCTTTCAAACCGGGACTGACGTTAATGAAAAAAAAAAAAAAAAAAAAACGTGAATCACGTGTCATAATATCGATACAGAAAGTCATAAAGTTTGTGGGGTTACATTGTTATTAACCATTTCGTATTTAATGCATGCTCAACAAGCACTCTATTTTAATTAACTAAAAATCTCTTTGGACTAGGGGTGGGTATATTGGCCTCCGCAAAACTAGTTAAATTGTCTAAACTGTATGGTTTGGTATGATTTTTTAAACTTGCGGTTTGAGGACTTTTAGAAAACTTGAAAATCACGATTCCATGATTTGATGGTGGTTTTCATTTACAGAAAACTGCAGTTCACCTGTGACGACCCCAAACCCTGAGGCAAACCGGGTACCGCCACGTCGTCAGATACGTCACCAAGCATGTCACGTCATCGCACACTTAATTTTGACTATTGGCGAACTTACCACCTAATACTCCAACTTAGTAATTTTAGATGTTTAAATAATTACTTTTGCAAAATATACTAAGTCATAAAGTTTTATGACTTAATTTACTTATTCTGATTTATTTAAGTTATTTTAGTAGCGGAAGTCTTTTAATAATATGCGTATAATTAATTTAAACAAGTTATGCATTAATTTACAACCTATTGGGTGGAAACCCATCAAAATATATCATGTATATCAAGGGCAACAAAATGTACAAAATGTGAGCATATACATGTATCGGGTACACAACTCCTCCAAACAATTTCATAAAAACAATAAAGAAATACGTATAACACCTACGCAAAAATGAAGGGCTCTCCTAACTCAGACGAAGTCGCCTAAGACGCCCTTGCCTCGGCTTGTCGCAGGATCTGCGATTTGTCACCAAAACAATGACAAATCACAGGTGAGTAAATCCCATAGAACGTTAGCTAATATTTACGAAATCCAATAAAACGGCTACAATTCATGCAATTTAAATAAATGACAAGAATAAAGAAAATTCGCATGAAAATAAGTCGTTGAGAAGTCGAATTTGGACATGAGTGTAGTGTGACATAGAACCCTGGTCGACATCCGGGAATCGTCGTAGCTAAACCGAGAGGAACCATTGACGATCATCCTCGCCAACACATCTCACGGTCGAATGAGAGGAACCATTGAACGGAAGAAACTCCATCCAAACATCTCTCGAGAGGAACCATTGACGAAGACTTAAGTCTTAGTCAAACATCTCTATACCTACGGGTCTTACAGAAAAATAATCACCGCATAACCCTAACATAACCAATTACTCGAACAGCGCGAGGTAGCTAGCCCCGGGGTGTGAGTCCGTGCCATGCCCGACCCTGTCGACAAACACACATACACATGTGGGAGTGGATGATCAATGAATGAACAACAATAGAAAGCACAATTGAATAATTGAAATGCAAAATAAAGTAATGCCATAAATTAGTTTTAACTAATTTTCTCGTGGGTTTACTTACATCAAACGCCTTCGAAACGTCTCGCACTCCACTACAAAAAAACAGCAAATCAGAAACGGAATTAGAAACGGAAATAAATTCCGTTTCTAAATCAGAAACGGAATTAGAAACGGAATAAGTTCCGTTTCTAAATTAAAAAGTTAGCGACGGAATTGAGACGGAAACATTCAGAGACGGATTTGAGACGGATCAGAGACGGAATTAGAGACGGAATTAGAGACGGAATTAAATTCGTCTCGAAAAAATATGGTGCCACTATTCCCGCCAAAAATTGCATTTCTTATGACCGTTCATCAAATCTCGGGATTTGTGTACACTTGGACCAAGGCGCCCAAAAATTGATTGTCCAAATTAAAAAAAAAAAAACCGTCTCTCACAACTCTCTTTCTCTCCTCTGCTTGCGCTCTTCTCTCTCTCTCTCAACGTCGACCTCTCCATCCCCTGCGTCGCCTCTCCGACGGACACCGTCTCGGAGTCCTCCATGGCCGCCTCGGCCTCGGAGGCATCGCCATCGTCCACTACAACAACACCCCGTTCGACCGGTACTCCATTATCCGCTCATGCCAAGTCCCGCCGCATCCCTTCGCATCCGACACCATCTTCAAATCTCCCTCGGATTTCGTCGATTCCGGTGACGATTTCGCCTCCTCCCCCTGCGTTTTCGTCACCCGAACGGGGACTCCAAGTCCGAGCTTCTAGGGCTTGTTTCGAGGTCGTATGGGGTTAGGGTTGGGGATTGTATGGAGCGCGGCGGCGGCGGCGGTCTTCGCGGTACGATTTTGATAAAGCGGCGAGCTTTACGGCGCGAACGTGGTGGATTAGGCGCCGTTGGTGAGCGGGGAGGATGGGGAGGTGGTGGATGTGTTCGGTGCGAAAGATGTGGAGAGGATTCGGGGTTTCCGAAGGCTGGGGCTGCCGTCGTTGGGGGCGATGGGGATTTCATGGTGGGCGCGGCGATGGGGACGAGGTTCGTCTTGGCCTTCAAAGCGAGGTAATCAATTTCATCCTTGTTTCGATCTCGATTTTGATTTATGGTAGTTATTGCTAAGGATGCAATTTTGTTGTTTCGATCTGAATTGTGAGGGTCCGAGTTGATAAACTATTGATTTTGATGTTGTTCTTGTCTTGATTGGAGAAATTCATCGCGAGAATTAGGTTTGATCGGAGATGGACAATTTTGTTGTATTTTTTCTAATGTGGATTTGGATGTGGTTGTTGCATTGTGTGCGCTCGTTTGATTTTTAGCTTGTTGATTGACTAGTGTTTGTTTGAAGAATTGTTTGTGATTCCAAACCTTTAATATGAAAACCTCTTGGTAGGCTTTCTTACTTACAAAGTAATTGGTGATTAATCTTATGGGATATATGGTTGTGAATCTAAATTTCTTATGGATCTTGCTACACATGCATGTGAGGTTATATTAATTGAATATCTTGAACTTGTAGTCTTTAGGTATATGTCCTATTATTTCTCAATTTGTGTAAGTTTGTATTTGAGGTTTTTTTTTTCAACCCTTCTTTGCTTCGTAGTAGGTCCTTCATTTACCTTGAAAGGCCTTGTGAGGTCATTTAGACATCCAATTTTAGTTTGCTTATATTCTATGGTTCTACCTCAATGTTCATTGAGTCTTTTGTTTTCCTCATGTGGCGGACTTTATTCGGTGATAAATGTATACTTTGGTTTTAAGAAAATTAGTAGGTTATTGAATAAATTTATGGATGCTTGATACATCTTGACTTTGGTAGATCTTGTGTTGAGTTTTTCGAATGTTGTGTAAGTTTAGTAGATCGCTACGCAATGAACAGATCCTATTAGATGAGTATCGTATATACCTTGACTTTAGAAGTTTCCAATGCAAGTGGTGCATAATAAGTGATGACCATTATTGTGATGAGACAGTCTACTCCAATGAGGGTAAAGTTTTATTCAAGTTGTTGCATGTTTGTGCGAGGATCACTACGATTAGATGCCAAGTAAATTTTCTTTCATTTTCTTTCTTTCGTTTTTGCAAATTAGTAACACTTCTCCAAATATTGTGCTCTAAACCATGTTTTGAGCTCATGTCTGCATTATGTCAATCCTTTAATTTTTAATGCCATTTGAAATTGTTGTCCTTCAAGTGGGAAACTATATTCCAATTTCGCCGGTACGGGATGATGTAGCGGCTGCATACAAGAAGGGAATGGAATGGAAAGCCAGTAAAATGCTTCTCCCATACAAGCAACTTTGTAGTGAGAAAAAGGTAAAGTTTTCTATGTTAACCTTCAAGCCTATAAAAACAAGCATATTAGAGAATTCAGTGGCAATGGTATGTTAGATGTTTCTCTTTAGTTGTTTTTTAGACTAACTATTGATGTGAATTTGAATCATTCTTTTTCCTTTTAGGGACTTGAAAATGGTTCTCTTTAGTTGTTTGATGCATGATGGATTTATGACATAAGTAGCTAATGAGTAGTAATTAGAAACTATTTATTCGGATTTTATCTTTTATAGTTTCATTTCGATGTGCCAAACAATTTATTAGAATTTTATTAGAAATTTGCTACTTGCTTACAATGTATTCTTTTTGGAACTTTGTAGGAAACGATAGGTTTATTGTTTGGTTCTTAAAAGTTAAAAAAGCTCGGTTTGAAATGAGATGAGTGAGCTTATGATAAATTTTGTAGCTTGTGAAAGTGGATTGATTGAAAATAGTCTTATGAGTTTTTTGGTCTATCTATGAGGTAGCATATTTTTGTTCTCTTATATGTTTTTAGAAAATGAAGATAAAAGTGAAAATGACAAACATTGTTATCTTCCTCCTACTGAATTGGTAAGAATTTAATTTACTTAAATCAGTATATGCAGTGTTTATCATCGTTTGTGGATTCTTAAATCTCAAATGAATTAATGTTAATCTTTTTGCTTGTTTGTAGACTTTGATGGTCGAGTGCAGGGATCGTCACTATAAGTTCGATGTGAGTCATTGCTCTTCTACCTTAGCTCTATCTTCTATGATGCTTATGTCCACTGAAAAATTTAAGTTCAACTATTCAATTATTAAGTTGTTTCAAATGTCCCTTGTTTGTCACGTGCGGTGGTGTTGAAGAACATCTCAAGACTTTTCGATTGATAATTCTTTTTGTACATGTTTGGGATTGTAAGTTTTTTTTTTTTTTTTTTTTTGTGGTTGTTGAACAATAGGATTGGTGGTTTTGTGAATACTTAGAAATTTGGAGCATTTGTAATACTATACAATTTTTTTTGATATATATCTTTTTCAATTTTTGATTTTTACATTTTTGTTCTCTCAATTGAATATTTGTTGATATATATTGTCGATGTATGAATGTCAATTTATTATATATTGGCGGAGTTAAATGTGTTTGGATTGGGACCTATATATGTAAGACTTTAAAAACTAAACAAAAATGAAAATTAGAGACGGAAATAGCAACGGAATCTTTGGATTCCGTTGCTATTTCCGTCTCTAATTTTTTTTTTTTAGATATGAATCGAAACGGATCAAATTCCGTCTCGATCCGTCTCGATTAGCAACGGATCGAGACGGAAATAATCAAACGAATTTATTCCGTCTCTAATCGAACGGAATTAGAGACGGAATAAATTCCGTTTCTAATCAACGGAATTTATTCGTTTACGATCCGTCTCAAATCGAAACGGAATCCATTTTCCGTTTACGATCCAATCAGCGACGACGTTTTTGAGAGACGGAACGCATTCGTCTCTCGTTCGTTTCGAATCCAATCAGAGACGGAATTTTTGCAAATCAGAAACGGAAAATTCCGTTTCTGATTTGCTTTTTTTTTGTAGTGCTCGTCTCGAGATACATACTCGACACCCGACTATTGTAGTCTAAGTCCCTGGTGTTCAATTATAAAAACTTTTATTATTTTAGAGTCTCATTTAATGAATTTATACTGTGAGACCAAAAATTTGAGATTTTATTTCAAATAGTTTAATTTCGGCACACTTCTCGAGTTATACCGGGGTGCTGACGGCCCAAATGTCTTCAAAAACAACTTTTTTATGTTTTCCCATTTTATTATATTTTTTCTTGATTTTTCTTAATTTTTTCATAATTTTCTAGCTATTTTTCCTATTTTTTTGATATTTATTTGATTTAAAATGTATTTTATTTAAAATTTTTAATTAATTTATTTAATATAGGGTGGGTTGGGCCCGAACCGCGCCCGGTTCGGTTGGGCCTGGCTCGGCCCGGCCCGACCTGGGATACCCAGCCTGCTTGGGCCATTGGGCAACCAGGCCCATATGGGTCGCCAGCCCGACCCACAGGGGCAGCCAGGCCCATATGGGCCTGGCCAGCCCGGCCCACAGGAGGCCCAGCCTGCTGGCTCGTCTTCCCCGATCGTCTCTGCTATGCATAGACGATCCTTTTTTTTTTTATACAACAACAATTTCAACAACAACAACACCACCAACCTTGATCAATGGAAGTCGTCGCCGCGCTCGTCGTCCGTCGCTGGTGAGCCCCGCTGTCTGCGTCTCCTCGCGCCATAGGCGCCGCTGCTGGAACGCGTCGCCGCTAAACTATCCGTGGCCTTCCGCCGCCCTGACTGCTCGTTTACGGCGTCCGTCGTTGCCGCTCCGCCAAGCTTCGCCGTCTGGAGCTCCGCCGTCCAGTGCTCCCTCCACCTCTCTTAGTTGTCCCTCTCTCACTCCCTTTCTCTTCTTTCTTTCTCTCTCTTTCCTCCCTCTCTATCCGTTTTAAGGAGAAAAAGATTTTTTTTTTAGAGAAATGACAAAATGAAATGATGAGGGATGGTTGATGTAATATTTGATGTGATGTGTGATGTAATGTGACAACTTAATCTCATACTACCCCGTACACCCGCGTTACGCGCACACCGCGACGTCGCACGCTCTCGTCACTACACGCGCACAACGCGACTAATAAAATGTCAAATAATGCGACGCTTATTATTAAATATTAGTAAAATAATACACTAACACACAAAAATAACAAATTTTACCTCGTTAGGTGTGCCTTGAACTTTTCTGCGACGTCCACGTGGGTCTGAGCTTAGGGTCTTAATCTGTAATTGTCAGTTAATCAGGATTAATTAGAATGGGTCGTTATAATCTTCTCAACTAAGAGAAATTTCGTCCCGAAATTCAAATTTAATGAAATCTTTACCTTGGAACAAGTGAGGATATCGCTCTTGCAAAGTAGACTCTCTCTCCCAAGTGAGGCCCTCGTTCTTATGATACAATCATCGAATGAGTACAAGTGGTATTTCTTTCCTTCTAAGGGTCTGTACCTTGCGGTCCACTATTTCAATAGGGTGTTCCTCGTATGTCACATCTGGTCGAACCTCGAGTCTAGTCATATCAACCATCGGTCTCGGTCCTGATCTAGCCAACCGTAACATCGAAATATGAAAAACATTATGAACCCCTGCCAATTGACTTGGTAATCTTAACTGATAAGCGACTTTCCCAACTCGTTTCTCAATTTGAAACGACCCAATAAATCTTGGTGCTAGTTTCCCTTTAATCCTAAACCTTTGATGACCCTTCAACGGAGAGATTTTTAAGTATACCCAATCATCCACCTCGTAGCTCAGCCCATCGCGGTACCTATCTGCATACTTCTTCTGTCTGTGTTGGGCAGCCAACAAACATTGACGAATCAGTCTCACCTTCTCTGTATGGTCCACAACAATCTCAGGCCCTACAGCTGCTGTATCCTCGGGCTTTGCCCAACAAGTCGGTGATCTACACGGTCTACCGTACAAGGCTTCAAATGGTGGCATCCCAATCCTGGCCTGATAGCTGTTGTTGTAAGCAAATTCACAAAGTGGCAAGTACCCCTCCCAAGACCCACCAAATTGCAACACACATGCCCTGAGCATATCCTCGAGTATCTGTATTAATCTCTCTGACTGTTCGTCTGTCTGAGGATGGAATGCAGTGCTAAACTGTAATTTAGTTTCAAACTGCTCCTGCATAGCATGCCACAATGATTATGTAAGACGACTGTCTCGGTCTGAAATAATCAAATTGGTACTCCGCGCAGTCGTACAATCTCTTTTTCGAATAATATGCTCAATTGTGTGAAATTATACTTCATATAAATTGGTAGGAAATGAGCTAATTTCATCAACATGCCTACGATCACGCATATCGCCTCGTGTTTCCGCGGAGTCTGCGGTAATCCACAAACGAAATCCATCGTAATGTGTTCCCATTTCCATTGAGGGATAGGCAGCGACTGCAATAACCCTCCAAGCCTTCTATGCTCAGCCTTAACCTGCTGGCACACCTCACAACCCTTAACATAGGCGCCGACGTCCGCCTTCATCCCTGTCCACCAAAATAATCGTCGCATATCGTGATACATTTTGGTCCTGCCAAGATGTAATGTATACCGGGACCTGTGAGCCTCCTGGAGTATCCCATCGCGTATCTCTGCAACTACCGGAATCCATAACCTCTCTTGGTGCCTCAAACACTGATCCACAGACTCGCTCCAATCCTAGTGATCGGGATTGCGTGCCATCTCACTGAATCTCGAGTACATCTCATCAGTCTCCTGACACTCCAACACTCGCGGAACAGAAATAAACGGTACACCAATCTGTCCATGAATCTGTGCGTCCGCTGTAGCGGGAACCTCTATCAAACTCAGTGTTGCCGCCGCCTCAAGTAAACCATACTCGTGCATCATATGACATACAACTGTCTCAGAATTTGGTCCTCTCCTGCTCAATGCATCTGCTATGACATTTGCCTTCCCAGGCTGATATTCGATGGAGAAGTCGTAGTCCTTCAGCAACTCTAGCCAATGTCGCTGTCTCATGTTCAGATCTTTCTAAGTGAATAAGTATGTCAAACTCTTATGATTTGTATATAATGCGAATCTCTCGCCGTAGAGGTAATGTCTCCATACCTTCAGTGCAAATACAACTGCTGCAAGCTCCAAGTCATGCACTGGATAATTCCTCTCATGGGTCCTCAACTGTCGGAATAAGTAGGCGATTACGCTGTCTCCCTGCATCAGCACACAACTTAGCCCTGTGCCGCAAGCATCAGTATGAACTGTTAATCCCTTACCTGGCTCTGGCAACACTAGTACTGGTGCAGTAGTCAGTCTCATCTTCAACAGTGTAAATGCCTCCTCGCACTCCTTTGACCAATTGAAAGGTACATCCTTCTTTGTCAATTTATTCATCGGCGCGGCGATCTTAGAGAAGTCCTTCACAAATCGCAGATTGTATCATGTCAACCCAAGGAAACTCCTAATATCTCTAACTGTCTTAGGTGTCGGCCAATCTATGACAGCATGGATTTTACTCGGATCCACTGATATACCTCTGTCACTGATCACGTGTCCCAAAAACTTGACTTCTACCAGCTAAAACTCGCATTTACTAAACTTAGCATACAACTTGTGCTCTCTCAGCGTCATTAATATCTGCCCGAGATGTTGCCCGTGATCTTCGCGAGTCTTGTTGTAGATCAATATGTCGTCAATGAAGACTATGACGAATTTATCCAAGTATGGCTTCAATACTCTATGCATCAAGTCCATAAACATGGCCGGTACGTTCGTTAGTCCGAACGATATCTTTGTGAACTCAAATAACCCATATCTGGTGCTGAATGCAGTCTTAGGTATGGTTTCATCTCGAATCCTGAGCTGATGATAACCCAATCTTAAGTCGATCTTAGAGAAGACACGTGCTCCGGCCAACTGGTCAAATAAATCGTCGATCCTTGGCAAAGGGTAACGATTTCGTACTGTCACCTAGTTCAACTTCTTATAGTCAATCCACATCCTCAAGCTATTGTCCTTCTTCTTAATGAACATGACTGGTGCCCCCCATGGTGATGTGCTTGGGTGTATAAATCCCTTCTTCTCTAAATCTTCCAGTTCAGTCTTCGACTCCTCCTGCTCCTTACGTGACATCCGGTACGGTCTGCTAGCTATCGATTGTGTGCCTGGTACTAGCTCTATAACAAACTCAATCTCCCTGTGTGGGGGCAATCCTGGTAGATCATCCGGGAAGACATTGGGAAATTCACCGACAATTGGGACATCCTCGAGTGTAACCTCTGGGGTCTCGGATGACTCTATTATCCCTGCAAACACTTGCATCTCTAAGGTCATAGCCAATCTACCCCTAGTGGTCGGTAGTATACTCGCATCACCCATGAAAGTGAACTCTGGTATGTCTGGGATTTGAAAAGTCACTATCTTACGAAAACAATCCACCTGGGCGTGATATGACGCTAGTCAGTCCATACCCAAAACTGCATCGAACTCTAAAAACTCTAGGACGTATAGGTCGATAGGGAGTTGGTGTCCAGAGATCTCTATCGTGCAACCCTCACAAATCATGTTAGGGTAAACCTTCTCCCCAGCCGCTGTGCTGAGAATAAGGAGTGTACTAACTGTAATCGGTGTTAACCCTAACTCATTAACCATACGTCCAGAAATAAATGAAACCGTGGAACCAGAATCAATAAGTGTATGCATTAAATGATTGCAAATCGAAATCATACCCTCAACGAGCTGTCTGGTGGCCTCGCGGTTTGGCTGTGCTATAGCGTGCACTCGCTCCCTGGCCTGAACTGGTGGTGCCGCAATCGGTGCTACTGAAGCCATCGGACATTCTTTCTTAATATGTTCAGGCTGTCTGCATTTGAAACAAGTAAGATCATGTGTCCTGACCCCTGGCCCTGACCTCTGGCCCTGACTCTGACCATATTGTCCTCGGTCCCTACCTCCCTGATCTTGGGTCAGTCTCTGCCCTGGCCGCGGTGCATAACCACCACTTGACAGCTGTGATGACCGTGCAGGTACTATCGCATGAGAAGTGATCGCCTGGTGATCCTCATGTTTGGGCATCTGTCCTCTCCTATTTCTGTGATCGATGATCCTTTTCCCTTTCCTGTTAGACCTGGTGCCTTGCTAGGATGACCCCGATGCCAATAGTAGCATGGGCATCGCGGCACGAAAAATAAGATATGTCTCATGGGCTAAGACCCTCTCGTAGATCTCCTGCAGTGTACGAGCTCCGCTTGATACTATTGCGCTCGCAATCTCATCTCTAAGCCCGACTCTGAAGTAGCGAGCCTAATCGCGATCTGAAGAAGCCAAATCCCCATCGAACTGTAATAGGTAGCGAAACCTCTCCTTGTACTGGACCATTGTACGATTACCCTGCCTAAGACACAAAAACTCCTGTTTCAGACGTAACTATATCTCCCTCGGTATGTACTGGTCATAAAAGGCCTGCCTGAAACTGGCCCAAGTAGTCGGCTCTCAATGAGTCTTGGTATGAGCGGTCCACCAAACTCCAGTCTCTCCTCGGAGCATATATCCATATATCATGGCGCGAATACTGTCATGAATCCTCAAAAGATTATGTAATTTCTCGTGTGCAAGAAGCCATCTCACAGCTGCCTCCGGGTCTCCGCCTCCAGTGAAATATCCCGTCCGAAATCTTACAAACTCCTTTGTCAGCTTAGCCTCAGCTGACAGGGAAGCCTCAAATGTGGTCTCCTGTGGGGTATGTGTCAGTGTCACTGCGTGTGTAGACGCCGGGGTGGTAGTCTCCGTACGAGTCTCTGTCACAACTGCGGTAACCGGCGTACCCTGAATAATCGGCGCGGCTGCCGGCTCGGTGGTGCTCGGTGTGATGGCGGCGGTAAGCGTCGCGATAGCCGCTGTTTGAGCACGGAGCAAGGCCATCATTTGCTCGAACTGTTGATCGTGTGCCGCAATCCGATCGAGTACACTCTGATCAGTCGCGATAGGCGTAGTATTACTCGTCTGTCCACCATCCTCCGATGGTTGACTCGGCAGTCCGTTCATGTCGTATCTGCAACAACGAAGGCCTGTATCAGCTTCGTATACGCATATATACTATTACAAATCAAAATATATAACGTATAAGCCTTGGCACTACCCGTCCCATGTTCTCTCCCAACTAAAGTTCTAAGTCAGGATCTTCGGGTTTCCACATCTAATGTTTGTTGTTAAGTTTTATTCGGTTGTATTACATTTCCCCTAGGTTCGCTTGAACCTAGGCTCTGATACCTACTGTGATGCCCCATACTCCGAGGCAAACCGGGTACCGCCACGTCGCCAGACACATCACCAAGCATGCCATGTCACCGCGCACTTAATTTTGACTGCCGACGAACTTACCACCTAATACTCCAACTTAGTAATTTTTTATGTTTAAATAATTATTTTTGCAAAATATAATAAGTTATAAAGTTTTATGACTTAATTTACTTATTCCGATTTATTTAAGTTATTTTAATAGCGTAAGTCTTTTAATAATATGCATATAATTAATTTAAACAAGTTATGCATTAATTTACAACCTATTGGGTGGAAACCCAACAAAAGATACCATGTATGTCAAGGGCAACAAAATGTACAAAATGTGAGCATATACATGTATCAGGTACACACAGTCCTCCCAAAAATTTCATAAAAATAGTAAAGAAATATGTATAACACCTACGCAAAAATGACGAGCTCTCCTAACTCAGACGAAGTCGCATAAGACGCCCTTGCCTTGGCTTGTCGCAGGATCTGCGATTTGTCACCAAAAATAATGACAAATCACAGGTTAGTAAATCCCAAGGAGCATTAGCTAATATTCACGAAATCCAATAAAACGGCTACAATTCATTCAATTTAAATAAAGGAAAAGAATAAAGAAAATTCGCATGAAAATAAGTCGTTGAGAAGTCGAATTTGGACATGAGTGTAGCGTGACATAGAACCCTGGTCGACATCCGGGAATCGTCGTAGCTAAACCGAGAGGAACCATTGACGATCATCCTTGCCCACATATCTCACGGTCGAATGAGAGGAACCATTGAACGGAAGAAACTCCATCCAAACATCTCTCGAGAGGATCCATTAACGAAGACTTAAGTCTTCGTCAAACATCTCTCAACCTACGGGTCTTACAGAAAAATAATCACCGCATAACCCTAACATAACCAATTACTCGAACAACGCGGGGTAGCTAGCCCCGGGGTGTGAGTCCATGCCATGCCCGACCCCGTCGACAAACACACATACACATGTGGGAGTGGATGAACAATGAATGAACATCAATAGAAAGCACAATTGAATAATTGAAATGCGAAATAAAGTAATGCCATAAATGAATTTTAACTAATTTTCTCGTGGGTTTACTTACATCAAACGCCTTCGAAACATCCTGCACTCGCCTCAAGATACATACTCGACACCCGACTATGGTAGTCTAAGTCCCTGGTGTTCAATTATAAAAACTTTTATTATTTTAGAGTCTCATTTAATGAATTTATACTGTGAGACCAAAAATTTGAGATTTTATTTCAAAAAGTTTAATTTCGGCACACTTCTCGAGTTATACCGGGGTGCCGACGCCCCAAATGTCTTCAAAAACAACTGTTTTATGTTTTCCCATTTTATTATATTTTTTCTTGATTTTTCTTAATTTTTCATAATTTTCTAGCTATTTTTCCTATTTTTCTGATATTTATTCGATTTAAAATGTATTTTATTTAAAATTTTTAATTAATTTATTTAATATAAGGTGGGTTGGGCCGAACCGGGCCACTAGGGTCGGGCCTGGGCTGCCTAGCCCGTTTGGGTCGTGGCAGCCCATGGGCCTTGGGCAACCAGGCCCATATGGGCTGGCCAGTCCGGCCCGGCCCACAGGAGCGGCCAGCAGGCCCAGTCTGCTGGTTCGTCTTCCCCGATCGTCTCTGCATAGCAGAGACGATCCTTTTTTTATACATCAACAATTTCAACAACAACAACACCACCAACTTTGATCAATTGAGGTCGTCGCCGCGCTCGTCGTCCGTCGCTGGTGAGCCCCGCCGTCTGTGTCTCCTCGCGCCACCGGCGCCGATGCTGGAACGCGTCGCCGCCAAACGATCTGCGGCCTTCCGCCGCTCTGGCCGCTCGTTCCCGGCGTCCGTCGTTGCCACCCCGCCAAGCTTCGCTGTCCAGAGCTCCGCCGTCCGGTGCTCCCTCCACCTCTCTTGGTTGTCCCTCTCTCACTCTTTTTCTCTTTTCTCTCTCTCTTTCCTCCCTTTCTATTCGTTTTAAGGAGAAAAAGATTTTTTTTTTAATTTGGAGAGAAATGGACAAAAAGAAATGATGAGGGATGGTTGATGTGATATTTGATGTGATGTGTGATGTGATGTGACAACTCATTTCTATACCACCCCGTACACTAGCGCTACGCGCACACCGCAATGTCGCACGCTCTCATCACTACACGCGCACTACGCGACTAATAAAATGTCGAATAATGCGACGCTAATTATTTAATATTTGTAAAAAAATACACTCACGCTCAAAAATAACAAATTTTACCTTGTTAGGTGTGCCCTGAATGTTTCTGCGACGTCCACGTGGGTCTGAGCTTAGGGTCTTAATATGTATATGTCAGTTAATCAGGATTAATTAGAACCGACCCTTACCCAACCGCAAAACCACCACAAACTTGGAATGAATTGGAATAATGTTGAAGTCTTTTCATGTTGTTTTAACTTTTGGAACGAATTTAGATTCATAATTTTGATTGAGTTCGTGTGTTTCATTGTGTTTTTGATGGATTGCGTGTTTGGCGGATATGCATGTATGGACATATATTTTGTTAATGGACTTTATGGAATGTGTGACTTTTTTGTTGAAAATGTGTCGCGGAAAAATCGTAAAACCAAAACCAACCAAACAGTGGAAACCACGGTCAGTTTTGTTACAGTTTTAAGGGTTCGCGATTTGGTGGTGGTTTGCAAAACGGTCAAATCGCGAACCCCCAGTTTGGTAGGGGTTTACCGCCACCTCAAACTCAAAGGATGAGGAAATAATTTGAAACATTTTTTAAGGCCTTAAACTAATTTTAAATGGAAGATGAGTTGCATTAAATGGGGAAGAGCAAATTGGTCATCTAACTATAAATTTCAAAACTTCTCAATTTTAACATGGGGAATGAGTCACATTAAATAAGTTACATTTAATGGGTCACTTGACCACATTTGACTACAAATTGGTCATCTGCATGTAAAATTCGCTTGAGCTTGCTTTAATGCCCATGTAAAATTGTTTGAGTTGTCTCGAGATCTATACATATGTGGAGATGAAGAGATCTGTGCATATGTAAAAGTCCATAAATTCAAACGATTTTTACATGGGCATTAAATGGTTAAAATTCGTTTGAGCTGTTACTGCAAATTAATTAGTTATCTAACTATAAATTCACCCCACTTATTCCTCGAGATTCGTGCCAATCAAGAGATGGTGTGATGTTGTCTCGAGATCCGTGCGTATATGGAAATGAGATTAAATTTATCTTGAGATTCAAGCAAATATAAGGGTGGATTTTGTCTCGAGATGCGTGCAAGCATATCGAGGCTGCCTCGATATGCGCATTAAAAATAACATAAAATTCTTAAATATACAATAATAATAATAATATTTACCCAAAAAAAAGGATATTCCTCGCCCATTAAACCTAAATTCAAATCCTTGTCCAACTTTACCTTCTTCCGCCATAACATCGATGATGCACTTTGAGAGCTCGACCACTTTTTTTTTTTTTAAAAACGGTCTCGATGTGCTTATGTAATACCTTACACATTATTTATTAATCTTATTCTTAATGGTATTTGATATTAAAATCAAATCTATTTAATAATATTAAATATATTTTACTTTAATATTTTAATAATAAAAATAATCATTCATTAAAGTTTCACATTATTATATTTGCATTCACTCTAGTATTATATAAAGCGTGAAATAATAATAATAATAATAATAATAATAATAATAATAATAATAATAATAATAATAATATTATTATTATTATTATTATTATAATTATTATTATATTTTATAAGTAAACCAAAAATACATATATGCCTCTTAATTTGTTGTAGTTGCTTAAAAATGTATTAAATTACGTTGAGATTATTATAAAAATTAATTCCTTTTAGAACTTTAATTTTTTTTTTTCTTGAAATCTAATTCTTTCTATCAAAAATACATATATGCCTCTTTGATGTAGTTGCTTAAAAATGCGTTAAACTAGTTTGAGATTATTATAAAAAATTAATTCTTTTTTGAACTTTTTTATTTTTTATGAAATATAATGCTTTTAATTTATACCCAAAGAGCTTTAACAGAAAATAACACCTTTCTTAAAAACAATTAAGAAATAAAATAAAGACTAACACTAAATTCGTTTTAAGTATTGCTAAAAGATAAAAATATATTTCAAATTAGGTAGTCGATGTCAATATATAAAAATGTTAAACACTTAATAATTAAGTGAAAAAAATGACAATCTCTATATTTTTGCACGAGATCGAACTAAAGAGAAGAGAAATGGAATTCAACGTCTTTTGAAAATGATTGTTGGTAAATTTTAATCTAATTTTTTTCATTAAGAAAATTGTGCTAGTTGGCTAGTAATTAATAATAGTAGTATTAATATTAAATTTTGAGAAATCAAGAGGGTTACAATTCCTGTGAAAATGGCATAAGGTCCCGCCTCTTATAAAACATATCCTAAACTCTTAACTTTACACTTTAAACTCTAAGGATGTCGTGCTCTGTCCTTGATCAAGGCATACATGGGGAAGGTCTAAGGCGTGGCTACGCCTCGCTCAATTGTGCTGAAAGCCTTGTCAAGGTTTGCCTAAGGCATGTCTGGAGAGTACCCAAATGAGTATAAGCTTTGCTTTGGGGCATGGTAAGTCGTGTAGAAGTACTCTCGCCTTTTAAGGCCGCACCTTTGGCTTCTCCAATGCATTTCTTAGTGGCGTTTTCAAGTATGTGCTGACCCGAACTTGAAAAATATGTGATCAATATCACAAGTATTGATTTTCAAGGAGCGAATATAAAATGAACATCATAATTAATTATTGCGCATTTGGATGATTTTTTACTCTATCTCTCTCTCTCTCTCTCTCTCTCTCTCTCTCTATCACTTTCTCTTTTCTCCATGTTTCTCACTCTCTTTCCCTCTACTCTTGGTTTCTCTTTCTCCCATCCATTCACATTTCTTCTTTTTTTGTAAATTCTATGTAATTGAAAATCACTTTTTCTTCAAAGTCGCAGCCCCTTCTATCTCTTAAAAAAATGTCATCTATCTCCCTTCTCTCCCCCAACAGTTCAATAAAAAAATTTAGGGATTGCTATTGGGTTCGGTGGTCTCCGTGAAGTTAAACATTCATTTTTGTTTCTCTGCAATTAGGCAGGTCCCATAAAACTCAATTTTTAATTTTTAATTTTTTTCATGGACGTGAACATATTTGGAACATTCATGAGTATTTTTTTTTAATAATTCTTTAAAACTTATCAATTGGGAAAATGTGTAAGAAAGTTTATATTTGTCTTATCAATTGAAAAAAAAACTTGGTATGTAAATTTTGTTCGTGAGTTATTTGTGAATAATGTTTATTTTCCCCAAAGATAACAGTAGTAGATCTTGCAATTTCATACATATTCTTTTTTTATTGAATTGAGACCTTTTGTTCACATCCATAGGCTAAGTCACATCATTCTTCAGTTGTCTATTCTGATCTATATAACACTTTTAATTCAATCATAAATCATAAAATATAAACATACTTCTTTCCATTTATATCCTAATAACTATTTTACAGTTATTGGGTCTATTTATTTTGAAAAGAGAGGGGAGGAATTAAAACCCCCGTACTCAAAACATTTATGCCCTAATTACCATCAAGTTGTGGGCCCAAAACATGGAGTACGTAACAATATAATATGGGTCACATGTAATAGAGATTAATTAGGAAAAGATAATCTAACAATCTCCCACTTGACCCATGTTATGACTTGATGATTCAAAATAAAATATAATTGCGCACTTTTGTTGAATCTATCAAATCATTTTTTTCGTTGAATTTAAACACTACAAAAAAACAGCAAATCAGAAACGGAAATTTCCGTCTCTGATTTGTTAAAATTCCGTCTCTAATTTCAGTCAGAAACGGAACAGAAACGGAATCAATTCCGTCTCTAAAAACGTCGTCGCTGATTCAATCAAAAACGGAATTCGATTCCGTTTCGATTTAGAGACGGATCGAAACGGAATAAATTATTTACGATCAAAAGCGAATTTATTCCGTCTCTAATTCGTTTACGATTAGAGACGGAATAAATTCATTTACGATTATTTCCGTCTCGATCCGTTGCTAATCGAGAGACGGATCGAAACGAATTTGATCCGTTTACGATTTATGTATCTTAATAAACGAAAATTAGAGACGGAAATAGCAACGGAATCCAAAGATTCCGTTGCTATTTCGTCTCTAATTTTCATTTTTGTTTAGTTTTTAAAGTCTTACATATATAGGTCTCAATCCAAGCACATTTAACTTTGCCAATATATAATAAAAATCATCGCTTTGCACCCCTCCAACAACTCCTTGGTGGTGCTAACATCCCCCAAAAATAAAATTTGACATTCATACATCGACAATATATATCAACAAATATTCAATTGAAAGAACAAAAATGTAAAAATCAAAAATTGAAAAAGATATATATCCAAAAAAATTGTATAGTATTACAAATGCTCCAAATTTCTAAGTATTCACAAAACCACCAATCCTATTGTTCAACAACCACAAAAAAAAAAAAAAAAAAAACTTACAATCCTATAAATATGCACAAAAAGAATTATCAATCGAAAAGTCTTGAAATGTTCTTCAACACCACCTTTTGCATTACCCAAGGAAAAGAATTATCAATCGAAAAATACACGTATGTTCTTCACATGTTACATTACATCGATGTCAATTAATGAAATTTTATGGGAGGGGGGAATCAGTACGGATCAAGAAAAGTAAAATTAGACAAATCAGGTTGAGGAAAAATTCAAAATTATGATGTAGAAAACAGGCTATCGAATTTGTCATCTACAAATTATTTATACATAGCATACAAAAGAATGGGTGCACATATAAACACGACACCATTCATTCCAAAAAAGATGCTAAGTAGTCGAATAATCAACCTAGATAAACTTTAACATGGAGAATGAGTCTAATCCCAAGTGAAATCAATATTTAAGAGCATAACAGAAAATAGGAAACTGCAACTTCATTTCAAGCTAAGGCATCCACATTTTATGGTTTTAAAAATAAAAATGAGTTTTGATACGGATCGCTTCACAGTGACAACTCATTTTAGGCAACATAGAACCAAGATTAGGTTAAAACCAGTGAAATATTAACAACTCATCGCATGTTCATAACAAATTACAATTAACGTACGAATCAAGATTGCAATACGAAATTCTAAACATAGTCATTTTTTGCCCTAACAAAACATGTAGCAAAGCAGAAACATTATATTATCAAGAAAATTAGCAAAGGAACACAAACATACTTAAAAATGACATGAGAAAAACAGATCGCATCCATCTTTATAAAAAAAAAAAATGTTTGAAGATCCCACACCATTTTCTCATAATCAGGAAGGAGGCTAGTGAAAGATTTGAAGTACACAAAATTCAAAGAGAGAAACTTACCAGACGTCCTGAGATTTCACGCAATGCTTCACCCAACGAAGTAGAATCAGCACTTACAAACAGGACTGGAGTAAAAGAAAACGTTTCGATACTAAGAAGAGTATTCAAGTATCAAAAATAAGGCAATGGAAATGAACCAACAAAGTAAGCATATGTTAGAAGTATTAGCTACAAGTGTAGTTCGCTTCATAACAGATTCCTCACGACCATCAGGCAATGTCCTTGTCAATTGAGGAAAATCCATAAGAAACATAGACATCACATACCTCTGCCATTTCATTTCCTCTTTCTCCACAACCAACATACACCACGATATCGATCGAATTAGAGTCTTTGCATTTACCAAAAAACATTAAGCATAAATATCAAAGTCCAACTACACAACTTAATGTAGTAAGACAATCAAGAGAAGAAGATGAGTAGGAGCTCATAAAAATGGACAAAGCGAGAGTGCTTTTTAGAAACTAGCGACACCATAAAAAAATGAACTGCATTACAACATGAAACAACGAGTGCTTAGTTCAAAGTTCTTTTTCGAACGATCAAGTTTTCAAACTTAGTTCAACATAAAAATGGACAAAGACGACACTATAAAACACGTTTCTAAGCGATTCAAGTTTTCAAACTTAGGAAAATGAAAATACAATAAAATGAAAAATGTAAGAGAAAGATGTTACAACTAAAAATTTCAAAGGAAAAAAAGTATTTGATTCGCTTTGGCACTTAATTCAGCAGAGTGCTTTTTAGAAACTATAGGTGTAAAAAAATGATACTAACGGACTTCGTATTCGAAGTGAATTAAAGAAGAAAAACAAAAACAAGACAAATAAACCAAGATTCTATCATAGTTTAGTGAATTTAAAGCCATACACACATGTGGAAGCACTATCAAAGTCCAACTACACAACTCATTAAAAAAAATCGGTGATCACAATAAGCAGTTAACGAGATATTACCCAAGTTTTGCAAAGACAAATAAACCAAATTCTATCATAGTTTAGTGAATTTAAAGCCATACATGGCCATTAGCAAGTCAATTATTCAACAATACCTTCGAATATACATTTAACAAAACTAAGGAACATGCAATTGAACAAAGATGATAAAGGCAAGGCAAAGAACAAGCAAGGAATGCACCTTAATGACCATTTCGATTAGAAATGAGAAATAACTACGACCATAAAACAAGGCGATCAAGATGGCCATCAAAAGAGATAAATATGCACAGTGCACATATGAGTTATCAAGGACTTTAATGGACTGATTGAAGTGGAAATCATAAAGAATTAGACTTAAAGTGCCCCTTTAAATAGAAATCTTTCCTTGGCATGTTCTATTGGGTTTACACTGCAAGGAATATACTATTGATGTAAAATCAGCTAGGGAAACTTGCTCTAATTACACATTCCTATAAGATGGAATTAGTTAGAACAATTGCAAGACAAGAAATGGATTTGATTGGTAAACATGAGGAATTAAGGAATATTTTCATATAGTGAAAATGAAACTACTACCATGTTGGAAACTTAAACCAATTAAGTAAGTGCATAAGACATACATACGGTTAATACATTGAATATAAGTTTAAGTAGCGAGTAAGATTTAAAGAATGGAATGCCAGTTCAACTAATTCTTATTTGAATACATCTACCAAAACCCAAAACCAAACACGAAAGATCGAAGCTTTCAAGACCAAACAAAACTCTACCAAAACCCCATTATCGAAAACACAAAAACAAACCCTAGACACCACAAAACCCCAAGAAACTCACATGCAATCTTCGAGAAACCAAACAATAAAAAAAAATCTAAAATCGAAACCCTAGAAACCAAAAACAGAACTCACATCGAGAATCCCCGACAAGTCGTCGGCCGAGCCGGGGTCGCCGAGCGCGTCGGCTCGTTGAGCGTTGAGCTCGAGCTCCGGTTCTGGTCCGTCATTTCTCCGAATCTCATGCGAGACCCTTCAAAACCCTATCGATCACGAACTCGATTTTAGACTCCACGCCTCATCAAAAAAACCACTAGAACGAACCCTAGAAACCAAGACGGAATCGGAGGGGACTAAATCTAGGGTTTGGTACTGCGAAATCGATTCGAGACGAACAACATGGCTATTGGTGAGAGTGAGAGTAGAGAGGTGCGAGAGAGAGAGAGCGAAAGCGCGCAGAGAGAGAGAGTGCGGTGACGGTGAGAAAGAAGCGAGAGCGGCGACGGTGAGAGAGAGAGAGAGAGAGAGCGGTGACGGTGAGAGAGAGCGGTGAGAGCGGTGAGGGAGAGAGGTTTGTTGAGAGAGAGAGAGCGGTGAGGGAGAGGTTTGTTGAGACGAGAGGTTTTGAGAGGTTTTGAGCGACGAGAGAGACAGAGAGAGAGGTTTTGAGAGACGAGAGAGAGGTTTTGAGAGACGAGACGAGAGAGAGGTTTTGAGAGAGAGAGGTTTTGAGAGACGAGACGAGAGAGAGGTTTCGAGAGACGAGACAGAGAGAGGTTTTGAGAGAGAGGTTTTGAGAGACGAGACAGAGAGTGGTTTTGAGAGAGAGAGGTTTTGAGAGACGAGACGAGAGAGGTCCGAGACGAGACGAGAGAGAGGTTTTGAGAGACGAGAGAGATTTGAGAGACAGAGAGAGAGAGCTTGAGTGATTTTAGGGAGAGACGGACGGTTGTGGGTGTGTAGATCAAGCATGCACGAATCTCGAGACATAATGAACGGTTGAAAAAAAAGAAAGTTTTGGTGGGAATGTTGGCGCAATTTTTTAGAGACGGAATTTAATTCCGTCTCTAATTTCGTCTCTAATTCCGTCTCTGATCCGTCTCAAATCCGTCTCTGAATATTTCCGTCTCAATTCCGTCGCTAACTTTTTAATTTAGAAACGGAAATTATTCCGTTTCTGATTTAGAAACGGAACTTATTTCCGTTTCTAATTCCGTTTCTGATTTGCTGTTTTTTTGTAGTGAAATGATTAGATAATGGCAGTCACAAATCATTTAATCGACGCGATTCCTTCCATGTATCACAATCAACTCAACCAGTATAACTTTAATAAGGATAATTCAACCCTCTAACCATAATGTTATCTCATTGAAATATAATGAAGATATAAGTATATAAGCAAAAACAAAGCTTTAATTGAATTCACGAGTGTCATGACAATAATATGAGCGGCACAATTATAAATGTATGTATACATACCATAATATTATGTTAACAAGGACTTGTCTATAATGCCTATACGTTCAACATGACCAATAAACATTTTGGGCGGTAATCCCTTAGTTAACGGATTCGATATCATCAGATCAGTACGAATATGCTCAATCGACACTCTTTGTTTTTGCGCTTCTTCTTTGACAGACAAGTACTTCAAATCCATATGTTTTGCACCTTTTGAATACTTGTCATTCTTCGAAAAGAAAATTGCTGCGGAATTATCACAGTATAGCCTTATAGGTTTAGCTATACTATCAATTATAGCAAGTCCTGACATAAAATTCCGCAACCATAATGCATGAATAGTGGCCTCAAAGCATGCCACGAATTCAGCCTCCATAGTGGAAGTAGCAATTACAGTCTGCTTCGCACTCTTCCATGAAACTGCTCCTCCAGCCAATAGGAACAAGTAACCTAATGTAGATTTCCTCGAGTTCATGGCATAGTCTGAATCAGAATATCCAATCACTTCGAGATGACTCGACTATTTGTAGATCAACATGTAATATTTGGTTCCTTGTAAGTACCTAAGTACTTTCTTTGCGGTTTTCCAATGATCCATTCCAGGATTACTTTGATATTGACCTAACATTCCAACAACAAAATTGATATCCTGTCGAGTACAAGTCTAGGCATACATTAAGCTCCCAACTAATGACGCATAAGGAATACATTGCATTTTATGATGTTCCAAATCATTATGAGGAGATTGCATTAAACCGAACTTGTCCCCTTTCTAAATTTGAACTATTCCTGCAGAGCACTTGTCCATTTGAAATCTCTCTAATACTTTATTGATATATCATTTCTGAGATAAACCTAACAATCCTTGCAATCTATCACGGAATATCTCTATTCCTATCACATATGATGCCTCACTCATATCTTTCATTTCAAAGTTTATAGAGAGAAATCTCTTTACATCATGTAACATAGCAACATCATTCGCAGCAAGAAGAATATCATCAACATATAGGACCAATATGATAAACTTGCTCCCACTGATATTCATGTATATACACCGATCAACAATGTTTTCTACAAAACCATATGACGTAATGTTATTATTGAACTTAATGTACCATTATCTGGAAGCTTGTTTCAATCCATATATTGACTTCTTCAATTTACAAACCAAGTTTTCTTTTCTTGTGGTTAACAAACCTTCAGGTTGGTCCATGTAAACTTCCTCTTCTAAGTTTCCATTCAGAAAGGCAGTTTTCACATCCATTTGGTGAAGCTCAAGATTATAATGAGCTACTAACGCCATTATAATTCTTAAAGAGTCCTTCTTTGAAATTGGAGAGAAGGTCTCTTTATAGTCAATGCTATCCTTTTGATTGTAACCTTTGGCGATAAGTCTGGCTTTATGTGTTTCAATATTGCCATGTGAGTCTCTTTTTGTTTTGAATACCCATTTGCAACCAACTTGCTTTGCACCTTCAGGCAACTCGACTAATTCCCAGACTTTGTTGTCATCCATTGATTTTAACTCTTCTATCATGGAATTAAACCATTTTTCAGAATCATCACATTTCATGGCTTGTTTGAACGAGACTGGATCATTGTCAATGCTCAAATCACATTCATGTTTAAGCGAATAAACCACATAGTCATTTGAAACTGCTGGTCTTCTTGTCCTTACAAACCTTTGTAATGCTATTTCTTGTGGCTCTACTTGATCATTTACAACTTGTGCATCATTAGCTGGTTCATTAACAATAAGTTCATTTTCCTCATTTGGAACAATGATTTGTTGTCCAGGTTTATTGCGTAACCGTGATACAACAAGAGGAACAACAATTTGAGGAGAAATGCTATAAGGAGTTTTCAATTGAATTTCATGAATATCCACATTTCGCAATTCTTCACTCCCACTGTTTTGGCCATTCTCAATGAACCGAGCATTACCAGACTAAACTATTCTCATACTATAGTTAGGACAATAAAATATGTACCCTTTAAACTTTTCAGGGTAACCAATGAAGTAACCACTAATAGTCCTTGCATCAAGTTTCTTTTCATGTGGATTATATATCCGTACTTCTGCTTGACATCCCCAAACATGAAGATGTCTCAAACTAGGTTTCCTACCAGTCCAAAGTTCATAAGGAGTCTTAGGAACTGATTTACTAGGAACCCTATTCAGCAGATATGCAACAATTTTTAATGCATACATCCACAATGATGAAGGTATAGTGTTACAACTTAACATACTCTTAACCATATCCATAAGAGTACGGTTTCACCTTTCAGCTACACCATTTCGTTGAGGTGTACCAGGTATTGTGTATTGTGCACAAATAACTCAACTTTTAAGGAAATTTGCAAATGGACCTGGACATTGTTCACTTTCATCATACTTTCCAAAGTATTCGCCACCTCTATCAGATCTCACCACTTTTACCTTTATATCTAGCTGCCTTTCTACCTCATTAATGAACACTTCTAAAATGTCCACTGACTGAGACTTTTCATGCAACAAGTATAGATAACAATATCGTGAGTAATCATCAATAAAGGTGATAAAATACTTTTGACCACTCCAAGATGGAACATCAAAATGACCATAAATCTCGATGTGTATCAATTCAAGAGGCTCACTGCTTATTGTGGCAGGATGTTTTGATATATGTTTGGTTTGCTTTCCCTTAATGCAATCCACACATACATCCCAGTCAACAAAATTCAATTGAGGTAAGATATTACTTTCCACTAACATCTTTACTCTTTCTTTGGATATGTGACATAATCTTTGATGCCAAAGAAAAGCAGAGCACTCATCATGTGCACTACGTTTATTTCCAATAACATGCTCAACATTAAACAAGGATTCAACAAACATACTATCAAGATTGAAACGATATAAGTTGTCAATTAAAATACCATAACAATAATAGTATTTGTGTTTAAATAAACTAAAACAAATGTTTCCAATCTTTAAATTAAAACTTACACAATTCAATCTTGACACAGAAACAAGGTTCCTTGAACATTTAGGAACATAAAGACACTTTTCTAAATCCAAAAAGTATTCAGTATCCAAGATTAATCTGTAAGTCACGATCCTTCTATGCGTGCCTTCATTCTGTTCCCCATAAATAAGAACTTTTGAGTTCCGCTTATGGGATGGATTGAAAGGAATCCCTGCATAATATGTGAAACATGAGTAGTTGCACTAGTATCAAGCCACCAGATATTATTAGGCACTTCAATTAAGTTTGATTCAAAACATACAAAAATGTAATGTATTCTTTTCTTCTCAAACCATGCATTTCGTTTCGGACAATCTTTCTTGAAGTGTCAACTCTTCCTACAGAAGTGACACCTCAGCTCTTTATGGATTCGACCCTCATGGACTTTCATTGGGGCTTTGTCCTTCTTTCTGTCATTCCTTCTTGGGATCGCTTTACTGCTGCTAGCTCCATCATGCATAGTGAGATGAACAGAGTGACCCTTCAGTTTCCTTAATCTCCCATCCTCCTGTACGAGCATGGCCTTGATTTCTTGCAAGTTCCATTTTTCTTTTATGGTGTTGTAATTCACTTATAACTGACCAAACTCAGGGGGAAGGGAATTAATAATGAACTGAATCAGAAATGATTCACTCACGTCCATACCCATTGCTTCGAGCTTCGCTGCCAAGTTAGACATACTAGTCACATGATCATGGATGGGCTTTGACCACTCAAATTTCTTAGTAGTCAACTCACTCATCAAGCTTCCCACAATGGACTTGTCAACAATGTTCAATTATGAGTACTCTTTTAGTTGGATCATGAACTCCTTTGCGACGCTTGTCTTGGGCATAGATGGTTTGACATTTTGTGCAATCGTCATTCGCATCAAATTCAAACTTAGCCTATTAGACCGCTCCCAAGCCTCATATAAAGACTTTTCCTCCTCGGTGCTAGCCTCAGTAATGGCTGCGGGCTTTTCGTCTATAATGATTGCCAGGTCAAGGTCTATTGCACCTAGTTGGAACTGGATCTGTTCAAACCAATCATTGTAGTTAAGCCCATTGAACTTAACCATCATATTACCCAAGACAAATATATTAGAGGACGCTGCAAATATAACAAAATTATTCACATTAATGCTTTGAGTTAAATCTAATAGATTCAGACATACAATACTTTTATTATGTATTTAAGTTCACCTTTGGGTGATACTTTAATACATAATTCATGCTATATCAAATTCTTAATAAGCATACTTTCATATACAATCAATCATACTTAGGAAAATAAGTAAGATATCTTTGGATAAAAATACCTATTTTTAATTAAGTATGAAGATAAATCTCTTAAGTTTCATTACTTATAAGCAATGGTCCACCTTTGGGTAACCTCCTAGCGCTATAATTAATTGGTCGTAATTAAATATTTAACATCTATTTAAGCGAGGTCACTTTGGTGACTAACAAGCTTTTCATTGAATAAATATTTAATTAAGCATACTTTAATTCTAATTAAAAAAAAATTAAATTCTAATACATAATTAACATTCTTAATTTTCATATACTGCATGCATGTAATTAATTAAGACAATATTTAAACAAGCAACTATTAATATATATTGGAAAAGACATACAAAATTATTGCTATGTATTCATTGCAGTTGATCAATTAATCAATACATTATTTTTATGTCTTCAAATCCATTTATATAGTACATTATCAGGATAATATGCAAATCACCTAAAAAAGTCAAATGTGGCAAATCAGCCACTTATAGGAAAGATTAAGCCACGTTAATCAGCCACTTAAAGTACAAATCAGCCACTTATAGGAAATAAACAAACGTGACAAATCAGCCACGTTAATCAACACTAACAAATAGGAAAGATTAAGCCATGCACCTACTTTGTAGGAAATAATTTGTACCAAAAGAAACGAATAGTACACAATGCATGTATATCAATAAAACTCAAATTTAAGTTCATCCGAGAATTTATTATCCAACGACATATATATCAATTTATTATAGATCCGAATTCTTTAACACCAAATATATAGGCATCAGAATAGGAAAATACAATATACCCAAAAACGCAATATACCCAAAACGCAAAGTTAAGTCGATCAAAGTATTGATCTATAATGCGAAAATTAAACATTGACTTAAACCACTCTGTTGAATGAAAAGTGTTTAACCACTCTCTGATACCAATGTTATCTATTCAGATCTATATAACACTTTTAATTCAATCATAAATCATAAAATATAAACATACATTCTTCCATTGCCAATAAGTTTAAGAATGTTTTTCCCCTCTCTGCCTTCTTCCGTAATACCGTAGTTCTTGATGACAAGATCTTTTTGGTTTTAAACAAATCATATCCCAATAACTGTTTTACAGCTATTGGGTCCGTTTATTTTGAAGAGATAGGGGGAAGGGGGGAATTAAAACCCTCTACTAAAAACATTTATGCCCTAACTGCCATCAAGTTGTGGGCTCAAAACATGGAGTACCTAACAATATAATATGGGTCACACATAATAGAAATTAATTAGGAAAAGATAATCTAACATCTTCACTATCAAATTAGTTCAAGCCATGTACATAAAAAACCACTAGGCCTAAAATGTCACAATGTAGATTTACAAAACCAAAGTTCGATTTACACGTGAGACAAAAATGTAATAAGAACTAATGTTATAGTGGCTTTCATCAGTGTAATCCCATGCTTGGCACGAAAAAAATTGTAGATAATTAGGAAATGATGCTATGTCAAAAAACCCAATCCTTAGGATTAACTGTACCCCAGTTTACTTTCTTCTCCACTTTATAATTTCATCAGTTAATTAATCGTTATTTTTAATGTGAAGACTATGGAAAACCAACAACAAACAACCAGAGTATACAATAATGACGAGTGAACACAATATGAAACTAATTAAATCAAATTAAATAGCGAAAGACAAGATAATTCAAATAAAAAAAAATTCTTATAATACCAAACACAAAAAGAAAAATATGCAAATATGAGATTATTGTGCATTAATACCTTCCATATTTCTGTATTAATAAGATGATTCTGATAAAGATCAATCAAATATTTTTGCATAGTTCACAGTGCTTTGATCAAAGACCTATAAATTCACACCCCATAACCATACATCATAGTGTGCAATATCAAGAAACACAATGAGAATGAGATAATTCTCATCTGGCTCGAAAAAAATCAGTAGACATATTTAGACACTACGGTATGTTGAAACATAATGAGAGCGCGTGCTCGACCAAGACTTCTCGATGAGGTTTGATTGTTATCCCTTTGAGATCAATTAGCCAGGCTTGTTTTGGTTGCCAAGATCTAATGTATATGATACTAAAATTAGTACTTTCCCAAATCCTTTTTTTTTTCATCAAGAAAAGATCACATGGATTTAGTGTTTTGTTTTTCTCTCTTAACAAAACCTTTTTTATGTGTCTGGTGATGAAAAAATACATTATACACCAATGAGGTGTGACTATCCAGTATATGATGATGTTGGTGCCGACAATCTCCATTAATTGAAACAATACTTCATGATAAATATAGAGACATTTTTATTGTGATGAATAGTCTCTTGCGTCCTTTTCTTTTGTTTGTATATTTTATTTTGGAAGTATTTTTGTGTATTTTTATTGCTAGCAAAGAATTTATTCTCCCTAATTCAATGATTTCTATTTTTTTATAATTATTGGATGAATAATATGGAGAAGTAATAGTGTCAAAGAATTAACAGTTAGATGCACTGGCTTTAGTTTTAGAACTTTGTACTGTAGAGGGGTTGAATATGAATTTTTCTTTTTTAGTTAAGACTAGATTTTGTAGATGCATTACATTTTTTTGTAGATGCATAGGGATCGGAGTTCCCGAAACATTTTCTTCCTTCTTGAAACTATATTATATGAAGCACCGACATGTGTTATATCTTTTTTACTATAAAAATTCGTTATTTCTATTCCATTGCTATTAAGGTTGCAAGAACATTAGAATTTACCCCTATCTGGTGATATGGATGATGCATCATTTGCCAAAAAAAAGATTTAGGAAGGTCATTAGTGAGACTCCCATTGAAGTAAAAAATACATATTCTATATATTCAACTGTTACACTGCCTTTCTACGATCAGCTTACCAAACTTCTATAAAAAAATAACTGCACCAAAGAAGTTAATGATCTTCCAAATTATGATGTATAGGCTTCATTAATAGGATATTTTGTATGTAACATTTTTTAAGTTGGAGAAATTTACAACGTCTAACTAAATGTGTAATCTTAAAAAAAAAAAAATTTCCTTTTGTCTCTAATATTTGTTGGATTTAACTTTTCAAATTAATGTTTCACATGCACTCCTCAACTATTTTATTTATAAAATTATTAAATTGTGTACATCAATGATTTCTTTAATTTTTTAAGAAAATGGTATCCTAATTTGGACATGAACGGTTGACTATGAGAGGTGTGCGCCCTGGTGTGCATTCTAAGGGTATCATTCTAGCTAGCACTGTCCTTTAATATAAATATTGTATACTTATCCCAAAAAATCTCAAATATATTGTATTCAATTTTTTATATTATTTATGTAGCTTTTCGTATTAGTGATCTCTTCCAAAAAACCCTAAAAAAAAAAACTCTCCAACAAATTGTTGGTATTTTTTTTCTTAACATCGTTGGTATCTCTCCCCTAAACAAATTTACAATCCTTCGAACAAAAAAACCAACAACACAAGAGCGAAAGTTCTCAATCTTTGCCCGTACAGATTTAAAGGATACATATTGCTTGGTTTCGTGCACCTGTTTCTTCTTTTTTTTTCTTTTCGCTGACTATCTAAAACACTCTTGACGTGCCATTGATATCAAAGATCATCATTCTTTGATTCTAATTTGATTTGGTCAAATTCATTTATTATATTATTTATCAATATCTAAAACAAGTCTGGCACGCCATTTGTTGCATCACTTATTCCAGGAAATAAATATTACTTGAAAATGCATGCAAATAGGAAATTCGCTTCACAAAGTATTTGATCGACAAAGACAACGAGGTCTACTAACTCAACAAATTAGATGTAATAGACCTTCAAACCATGGGAGTCATCTACTAGAACATCGTAGACAATATAAAATACCTGAAACAAATGATCAAAGACATCTACACCATCTATTAATTAAATAGACAAATTTTGAAAACTAACTTTACAATTCATAGGCGGTTCCTCAAATCTTGACTGTGTATCACGTGTTGAGCATGTGCTTGTTGACTAGATAATATTTAAATCAAACGCATTTTAACATTTATTTAAATAAAAAATAGTCGAGGAACAAAAGGAATTAGTTTTTTATGAATGCTTTTTGCTTCTATCTTTAATCAGTTTTCATAATTTATGTAGCTTTGAGCAAAAGAAATATTGTGTGGGTTATATGTATCCGGACATGACATGCTTTAAAATCGTGTGTGCTTCATAATATTTGTCTTTAATGACCCAACTAAAGATATTGTGCACTTTTCGGATGGCTATTTAAAGTGTTTTTTACTCGCTCAATATATAAGTCAGTAAAATATATGTCTAAGTGATAAAATATAGTGAAAATATATTAATGCTAACGTTCACACATGATTCTTGACACATTTATTGTTTACACCTCACGCGCAGAGGCCATAACCATTGACTAGTAATAACATTAAAAATGACAATAACAATAAAAATAATCCTAATAATAATAATAATAATAATAAGAATAAAAATCCTAATAATAATAATAATAAAAGTAATACTAATAATAATAATACATTACAAAAAATGTGAAAATATACTACAAAAAATGTGAAAAATACATTGCAGAAAGAAGGAGAGGGTTAAACCTATAAGAAGGGATTGGTTGAAGTCAAACGTTAATTTTTGATCGGACCGCTGAAATGTGTCATTCGATATCGCGAGTAAATAAATCAGATGAGTGATGGGGCCTACCGAATTGAGTTTTTTCAATTTATTGTGTGCCGAGAATCTGGGTTTGGTGGGGTAGTGATTGGAATATTATTTTTTTGAAGTGCGGGAAAGTGAGTTGTACTATTCTAGGATTAGATGAGCTTAATTTGTGTGAATGTATAAAGAGGATTTATAAATAATTAAAATTTTTAGAGTCCAGACTCTTTAAGTTCATTTAACACTGCCCTTTAATTAAATACTCTATCCATTTCACAATGGGTAGTGTTAGGTGGACTTAATTCGTCCAGACTAAAAAACAACAAAGACTTAAATACCCTTCATGTAAATCCATTACCTTCGTCTTCAATCCACCATCTAGCACTTACCGCCGCCGGCGTGTCCAATGTCGTCGTCAACGCCGCTGCGACCACCAACCACTGGAGACACCGCCGTCATCATCCACTTGCTATGTTGGTAAACTTGTTATGTTAATAAACTTGCTATGTTGTGATGTAGCAGGAGTTTGATTTTGCATGGTGTGGCTATCTTTTAGGCACCACTTTTATATAGCACACATACTTTTCGTAGATATCTTTTTGTACACTTTATATACATATATAATAGAGGAGTTTTCCTCCATATTCATAAAAAAAATTGAGAGAGACAGAGAGAGAGCGCTGAATAAGGTGTTTGCGGCGGTCGGCGCTATCATCGGCGGCTGTTGTGGTGTAGTAGTGGAAGAGGTAAATGTGTTCATGTCTATTAGTGTTACGGGTGAGGATAATTGTGTCTTTTTATTTAATTAGGTAGACTAAATTACTAGTAAGAATTATTTGAGACTGGACTCAAAAAGTCAAATTAGATTTTTTCTTTCGCAATATAGGTTATAATTTTACATGTGCACAAATATTATGGTGATGATTAATTTAGGGGCTTCCGAAACTCACACAAGGAATGCACTTACACACACCACTCACCCATTTTATTTTATTTTTGACTAAACTACCCTCATCCCTACTACACACCACCACCACCTCCCTACACACACACTCCCACCGTCTGCCTCTCGTCACCACTCTCCACATCACCGTCTACTGCCCTTTGCCCCCATCCTTAACACCACCGCCTTCCAGTCACCGCCGCTGCATCCCTCTCTATTTCTCAACCTCTCAACAGTGAGAGGATGGTCCGGCTGCATTCCATCCTCCGACCACCTTTCTCCCCCTCTCTCACAGTCAGATCTGGCAGAGAGAGGTGGGATGAGCGTGGCTTGATCTGGCAGACTTTCTTGACCAGATCTGACCGAGAAAGAGAGATGAGGTGATGAGGGATGATCAAAGGCTGTGTCGGTGATGGAAAGGGTGGCAGTGGGCATAGGACGACAACGGTGGTAGTGTGTGTAGGGAGGTGGTGTTGGTGTGTAGTAGGGATGTGTGTAATTTAGTAAAAAATAAAAATAATGTGCGAATGGTGTGTGTTAGGGCCAGGGGTACCTTGTGTGCATTTAGTAAGCCCCTTAATTTATCATTAAGATTTTATAACAAGACTAAATTATCCTCTCATAAAAACTTCATTTATTATAAGTATTGTGTAAAAACGTAATCGATGGTGTCTTTAAGTAAAAAGAATGGGGTTAGAATTGGAAATGAGTATTAAATGATTCTTCGATTTCCTAATGTGACACATCTGGTGGAACAAAAAAATGTTTAAATGTAGCACATATTGTGAAACCGAAGGACTACATTAATTGTTGGTGTCAATGATTTTAGGAAGTTTTTTCATAAGAAGATTTGTAATAAAAAATTTATTTTTGGAATCCTACCCCTAAAAAATGTGTTGAGAAAAAATATGTCTAAATTGATTGTACCAATTAAAATTCAGGACGTGTTTTGGACAAGCGTTTAATATGGCTTATAAATATGGGTGTGCAGACTGCGATTTGAATGTGAAAACCCTCAAACCGCCACCAAATGGGGGGTTCACGATTTTGCTATTTTTTATAAACCACCGTCAAACTTCAAGCTCTCAAAACGCAACCTAACTGACCGTGGTTTGCTCGATTTGGTAGATCTAGTTTTGTGGTTTTTCTGCGACACGTCTCAAATAAAAACTGCGATAAATTTCATACAAGTCCATACATGTCTAGCTACAAAAAAATAACAAAACATAAGTCCATATGTAATGACCCGAAAATACTAATCGTAATCAAGCTATCTTATAAGGTCATGACAAGTCGGTCAATCCTACATGGCGTACTTGGTAAGAACTCGGGCGTTGTCACCAAGGTAAATTAAGTTATCTTACTTATGTTTAATGCTTGCATTATACCTTTCTATATATATACGTGCACTAATTTATGTTGGTTTTTATCGTAGTCTTCGCAAAAGGGTGAGTTGCCTCGATATGCAAAGGTGGGGTGTGGGGTAGGTAAGCTAATGTAACGCCCATAAATTCCGAATCTAATAATTAGTTCTAAAATCAGAGTTATTTTGTTAAATATCCATGGTACTTGTACGTAGGTTTGCTTATTGTTTGTATTATATTCTATTAAATTGATTTAGGAAGGTAATTAGGGCAAAGTTGGTGGAATGAAACCTAAATAACTTGCATGAATGGTTTATATCACACATAATGGCATTTTAGTAAATAATTGGAAAGATAAAAGAATGGAATTAATGTAGGCCACAAGATGGTCCTAGAAGTAAAATGGGTTATGGTGAGTTAAAGAGTTTAGATTGGTCCTTAACCATAGCACACCAAAACCTAACTATAAAAACTTAGTTATTGGTTGTTACCCCCTTTAGTTTCCAACCCAAACAAGAATGAAAGGAGAGGCCACACTTGGCCTATGAAGTTAGTGAAGGTAGTGGACTTGATGGTGAAAGGGGGAGCAACTCATCAAAGATAGTTAAAACCATTATATCTTATTCTTTATTCTCGATGTTTTGAATGGATTAAATGGTATTGAAAAAAACATGAAATTGATGAGTTTTCGGGATAGTGTGGATTCTTTGATTATGTTTTAGTTTAGAGAATCACACCATTCTTCTATAATTATAATTTGTACTAGAAATCATGGTTTTAATGGCAATTTTAATAGTCTAATGTCAAATTCGGATTTTATAATGCTTTGATAAAAACCTAGGGTTCTTGTATTTGATTTCATGCAAATCTTGTTTAAAATGGTTGTGAATGGTATAAGTTTATGGAATTGCTTTAATTTGACAATTTCTTGTACTCTAAAGCCCTAAGGGTGTGGGAGAAAGCCGAACAACCATACGGAAGGAAACCAAAATTTTGGAGATTTTCCAAGCGTTGACACCTTAATGGCATTATGCGTGTAAAGGCATGACGCAAAATGTTGGAGCTCATGATTTCTATGGCGCCCCTAGCACTATGAGGTCGACATTGACATTGACATTGACATTGACATTGATGATGTCTTGGCGCCGCGGGTGTAACCCACACAACATCGCGCCACAATGATGCTAGTCCCTAACTCACAATTTGCAAAAGGGAATTTTTGGCCGATTAGTTTCTATCGTGGACTTCAAGATTTGTTTGAGATTTCTAACCTTCAGAAAATGACTGCACAATTATAACTGACTCGAAATACTTTGTCGCCGCAACATAACACTAATTTGAAATGGATTCTGACAATGTTTTCAAAAACTTGAGACGAATTAAGTAAAAGTATCTCAAACGAACAAGCTGATAATAATATGTAGACCAATACTAATGGAGGCACTCGAGGAGGACATATTAAACTTCTAGGAGTAAAGAAATTGGATTCTACGTGGATATTTCGTTATTAATTCTCTTTCATTATATGTCATTTGCTATTCAAATTCTAGAATAATTATGAAGCTGGTATGATAAATAAATGTTTGGAAAGGTACTTTGGTTTAAAAAACAGATGACTATCGTTAATTAATCATGGCTGCAAGTATAACAATGCATTTGTTGTAATAGTGTGATCAACAAAGGTTAATTATGGATATCTATTGTAAGGGAAGGTATTAAGGCTACGTTTTGTAGCTAATATCACTACTATAATGTTAAGAAAACTATTTTTTTATGATTTTAAAATGAAACCAAATCTATCCAAGAAAGCAATTTAAATATCGTTTGTTTCATTTTCGAACACTCCAATAATATTCCTAATTTGCCAACTACTATAGATTTGTAGTAGAGGTAAGTATGGGTCGAACCCACATAGACTACAGATAACTTTAGGTTAATTAAAGAGGGATTTTGAAAGAAAACTAATTGTACTAATCTATACTACTAACTAATTACAAATTAGGAAGTAAATGCAAGAACAAATAAAGTATAAATACTTTTAAACTAATTATATTAATGATAATCTCAGATCAAATAGACACATAGACTGATGTAAGTATAATTTAATCATTGATTAAAAAAGATTATTTTTCATTAGGTTTCATCGATAGGCTATAGTGGCTGAACCATGCATCTGTCACCTTGTTCTTCTCATGTCAATGGAAGGAGCTTGCGACACAATCATATACTAACTAGGTTGTACAACCCCAGGGCTTTGCTGATCTCAACAACCTAGTAGCCTTAAGCTCTATGTGAACACCTACCTTAAGAAATAACTAGTGGGCGCCGCTACCAAACTTATACTTCAAAGACACATAAGATCTCTAGAAAGCGAACGATCCTTAATCCTTATTACAACCTGTGCAATCTCCATCACCATGTATTGGTAAGATCAATTGTTATGGTTCCTAAAAAGACCGAAGTGCACATACATTTACACTACGATAAAGAAAAAACACTAAGAATCTAAATCCTAGCATAGAATCTCGTTAGATTAGTGCAATTATAATTACAAGACAATAATGAAACATGGAAATTAATATATGAATTTGATAAAAACTTACTATAGTCACCTTGATCTACACAAAGTTTAGTAGAGCGCGACCATTGAGACCTACATTATAAACAATAAAGAAAACTAGTGAAGAAAAGAATGGGAGAAATCTCTTTGGAAAAAATGAGAAGTAACCCTTAATGATATGCCAATAACATTTATTTACAGGAGAGGGAGAGAATAGGGCTGAGATCGGGGAGATTTTTTGTATATTTTAGTTAGTAGCTAAATGATCTCATGACCCATACCAAATTTCATTTAAAATCTTGAGAAACCACAAAATCGCAGCTTCAAATTCTTTAAATCATCCCAGCGTCGTACGTCCATTTTACCGAATTTTAAGGAATTGTTATGGAGGCGTTATGACACTTTATGTTCCTTTCATTTGTGACCCAATTCTAACCTGACCCCTCCAAGCACCTTCGGCTTATCCATAGGCCCTCGAAATTGTTAGGTGTTTTCTTGTGATTCATGCTTGATCTTTCTCGAGGGCAATGGCCATCCTTTGTCTGCAACATTTTTCAGTGTCTTTCTTGCATTTCTCCAACATTTGCCTCAGTGATTCCTTAGTGATTTAAGCACAATTCCACGATGCTCTAGGGTGTTGGGCATTGTGTTGGCTTTTTTTAATTAATTTTTGACACGAAATCACTTAATTCCTCCAATTTGCCTGATCTCACCCTGAAAACACAAAAATAAAGGATAAGTAACATAAATTAGGATTAAATTCTCTTAAAACATAGTAATATCACTTTAAAATATAGCACATTTTCAGTCCTATCAAATACCCCCAAACATAGACAATTCCTTGTCCCGAGCAAAATAGGATAAAACAAGTCTTTTTGCATACAAAGAACTCTGTTTTGTTTCCCCAATGCCCAACTCAAAATTAATGGTTTTGTCCAATTTTTATGAATTTTCCATATTTGAAACATGATTACTCAAGTGGAGTCGGTTACTTGAAATCAAAATATTTCGGCCATTTTCCTAAGGAATACTATGCCAAACATTAGGTTTCGTCAAGACTAAAGCCTTATATTACTCAAAAGTTATCTTAAGGTGTATATTCAAGCCAAAAACTTATAATATCTAAATAGAGCATTGAATATTAAAATTTCATAAACAAAAATTATATAACCGTCTTCTTGACTTAGAGAAGACATTATTTGGAGTCAATAAGACTTGTTCTCTGAGGTTATTTAGGTCGAGGTGAGGTATCAAGGAAAAGTATTCGAACACTAAAAATCATTGAAAAAACATAACTTTATATAGCAATAAGCACTCGAGCTAATATTATATTTGAGGGGTTTATAAACTTCTCCCTAATTTTTTTTTTTTTTCTTATTATTATATTTTTTTATCTCTTTTTATTTTTAAACCACGTGGTTCCTTGCTCCATTTCCTGGATGCTACTTGCAGTGGGAATAGCTCACTTTAAACTCCTATTAGCACTTCTCACTTTCACCATAATTAAGTAGGTTTTTCAATGTAGGTCCAATGGGTTATAGGTTTAATAGTAGGTGATGAAAGAATCAATTTGGGTAGGCTCAACAGGGCTAACTAAGAAAAATTAATAGGTAGGCTACAACCAATGGTTATGTCAAACACGTCTATGTCTTCCCCCAAATATGTTCTCAAACTAAAATTTTGTTTTTGATGGAATGCAAACTTGTTTTGAAATCTGTATAGATTTAACTAACTCTTACTTTATTGTGACGTTTTATATGCTTTATATCCAACATAGAGCCTCAACTCAACATTAGCACCCTTTGTGTAGTCTCGGTATGGTAGACCAATCACAAAAATAAGTTTTCACCAATACTCTACGTAAGGTCTTGTTTCTCAATGGCAACTTTAATTTACATATCAATTCTCAGTTGCCCACCATTATGTCTAAGCTAGAATCATACATTCATTAAGCACATAATAATGGATAAAAAACTAAAAGAAAGATTTCGCAAGTATGGAAATGTGCATTCAACCTACCAAACCATCAATCCATAAACCAAAATATAGAATCGTATTATTTGTATTTCGTAAGAAATTTTACGAAATATTTTACCAGTTTGGGAAACATTTATCTCCTATCATTATATGGTTCATTATTCGCATCCCATCCAACTTGCATACTTGCAATACCCCTAAACTTATCATGAACCTTGTCCTTAAGGTTCAAGAAAATATGACATATTATACACATTCCAAAAGAAAAAGTGAAGGTGGATTATTAAATATAAGAAATGAAATGAATGAAGTGAAACATAATGAAATATAAGAAACTAACTGCATGCAAAAGATTGTTGTGCAGTGTAGTGTATGAAAAGTACAACACAACAATATCATAATATCTTCAACTTACATTTTACGGACAAAATAAATCTTTCTAGTGCAGGTGATCGATCAAAACTCAGGGAATATTCTCACTATACCTGTTCAATAGGCGGGAATGAGCAGGCCTCAATATGATTTTTTACAAGGCCTTGTCTAAGCCCACCCAAGCCCGACATTCAATGAAGGAAGCCTATGCCCGTGCAAGTCTGGTATTGGCCAGGCTTGGGAAGGCCTAATTAGGCTTGTTATTATTTTTAAAAACTAAATATATTTATTAAGTTTTAAGAGTTAGACAAAAAAAAAATAGGTGGTGAAATGGTAAGAACTTACTCAAATGGATGTGAGGTTTTAGGTTTGAACCGTACATAAAATAGAAAAATACTATTTTTATTTAAAGCGGGTCGGGCCTAGGCTAAAAGCATAAACCTAGATCCGCCCATTAAATAAGAGAGCTTAGGAAGGCCCGGGCCTAGGCTTGACGTATCTTGAATTTGTAAGACTAAGCGCGACCCATGTCGGATAGGCCTGGGAGGGCTCCAACCCAATGAATAGGTCTAATTCCTACTAAAAAAATTAGTCAATTTAGTGACGAAATATTCCATCGCTAAACCCTCCATATTTTGTCGCTAATGTAGTTAGCGATGGATTAGCGAAGAAAATTTAGTCATTGGAAAAACCCTCGTCGCTAAGAGTTTAGCAATGAGAATTTTTGTCTATCGCTAATTTTGTGAAATAAACATCCATCGCTACGTCACTAAATCATTGGCCAGGTCGTCGTCTGGTAACGACAAAAACAAGCGATGGACTAGCGAAAACTCTCTATTGCACCAGTTAGTGTGGTGTCACTAGTCTATTACTAGTTAGTTGCTAATTAGCGATGGACTGGAACTATGATTTTTTTGAAAAAAAACAAATGCTATTTTACCCTTATTATAAAAAAAATTAAAATACCAAAATTAGACATGTATATATATATAAGTCATTATATTAGATTTTTTTAATAATAACAAGGCATCTACAAATAGACCAATAGAAGGAGCAAAATTCTACAATCACTTCAAGTTGTCATTCCTATCTTCCACAAAATAGCTGCCAATGTCATTTTTGCCATTCCTATACCCATGATCTATTGCATCCTGATGACAGTCGAAATAAAGTGGGTCCAGATGATGAGGAGCATCTTAAGTAAATGAGGCCTAATGTAATGAGGTGAAGCTTGAGAGGTGATGGCCCCAGGTACGCCAAGAGCAAAGCAATCAACCTATACACCTCATAGATGCCAAGAGCAAAGCAATCATCTCCTCGTGCTTTTGTGTGGTAAGACGAAGCGTGGCGACCTCCTCAGTCAACCTATACACCTCCCTTGTCTGTGACGTGTTAGGGCCTGCGCCGTGAGTAGGTTTCCCCTGTTATCCTATACAATAAACACATCCTTTATCTCTCTGAGAAATCTCATAGAATAACTCATTTTGATATATTGGCACATCTGGTGATGCCTGTGTCATCTCCTCAAGCCTTTTTTTGTAACCCCTCCATAAAAAAAATGAAAACGAGAATTCACTTAGACATTCATGTACATACCACCAAATTGATACATATCTTAGAGTTTTTTATTGAATAAAAAGTGTGGCTTACATTCAATATGTGAGACCTTTCATCGACGAACATGGAATTGTCGTGTTTGATAATGTGGACGTGGAGGAACAAGTCATTCACACCAACATGAGCCCCTGCATCCTTGTCCGATAAAATTTAAGTTAAAAAATTAGTGACAATTTTTCTTATTATAAAGCAAGATATATGAGTGTGATGATAGTATCAAAACAAACGATACTTACTAATTGTTCCTTATGACTCACGAAAGAAAGAGTACCACTGGTATGTTTGGACATAGTTCTCGATTCGTTATTCTCATTCTTCCTGTTCTCTAACATTTTCTTTGACTTGGCTTTACATTGTGGCGTATCCAAGTAGGCAAGGTATCATTTACACATCTCCTGAGTTAGGAAACCTGGAATCTATATATGTGAAATACATTCATCAACCCCGCATATATGATCTAATAAATATTCTTCATGTGTTGCGGGAATTTCCTCCATACCCATCCATCGCGATGCATTTTACACTTGAAGGACAGCTGATGTAGTTGAAGTCGATAGTTAAAGGATGTAATTTGTTGGATTAGTTTTTGCATAAGTATCGTGAATTAGTCATACAAATGGAGAAATAGATAGGTTGAAAGTAAGACTTACTTCCCATTTCTATTTGAGCCAATCGAGATCTGAATCGGTCGCCCATCTCTCCCCTATGGGGCTCCACTAGGATGTCATTATTATTATTATTATTATTATTATTATTATTATTATTATTATTATTATTATTATTATTATTATTATTATTATTATTATTATTATTATTATTATTATTATTATTATTATTATTATTATTATTATTAGTATTATCATCATCATCATTTTTATGTCGGTGATCCAGTGACAGGTGGGCCTGATACAGTAGTGGAAGACGTAGTCCCTAGTGACAACATAAATTGAGATGATGGAGTGTGAGGCTGCAAGGAAAGAGGAGATTGGCTAGACGACGGCCTACCAGAAGATGGTCAAGATGTCAGACGAGTAGATGACATACTAATTAAAGCTCTATGCTCTGAAAACCTCAAGGGTGGTGGATGACTACTCGATGATGGGTGAGTAGATAGGGTTTACGACGATCATATGTTGATGGTTTATTTCCTTATAGGCGACCATCAATATGCACCAGTTGACCTCGAGCCAAGTGTCCATCTAACGAGTTTAAGTTTGCCTGATGGTTGTCGACAAATACAAGTCTAAAGGGCCTAAGAGCCGTAGTAGGAGGCTCAATGTGGGTAAAAGGAGGTGGCAACATCTAATCAAGATAAGTAAAACCCCTAGCTGCACGGGGATGATGCTCATGCTCCGCTCGTGGACCGACTGGTGGAATCTAAGCCTGAGCACTGGTGGGTATTGACTATGGTCGTCTACGACGCAATGTCATGGCTAAATAACCAAAGTAATACTACGAGATAAGGATCAAGTCCATTATAATGGTCTGCAACCTAATTAAATAACTATCAATTAAATTCAAGAAATTATCTTATTTAACTATCCTCAATTAATTCTAGTTTAGCTATCACTATTCGACGACAATTCTTTGTCATCTTCTTCATATACGTTTGACTTGTGCGAGCAAGAAGGATCAACAAGGTCTATATCATTCATGTCGAGGTCTTCATTGACAAAGTAACGATAGGATTTATCATAATGGAAGGCCACGTCAGTAGGGGACCACTTATTTGATATTGCTAGCATTGTGTCCTCGTCGACAAACTTAGGTCGAAGATAGATAAATATTCGTGTATATCTCCCTGCAAAGATGGGTAGGAAAGGAAATGCATTTGATGTGCTTGCATAGCCAATATAAAAGGGCTTATAGTTGTTGTATCAGCAATTCTTGTGTACATCAACAAATTCGAGTTAACGGGGAACCCGTGTACCATTTCCCGGAGTCGGATCGATAGCTACCACCATATTCAAGCTTAATAACTTCTTGAACTCGACCATAGTAGTGGAAGCCATTATCGGCATAGTTTGAGCCTTGAACCCTAACCATACTATAACCACCAAATATTTATTTATTGCGTTTATTTGGGAATTTCGTTCTAGGATGCCGGCTCAGATCCACGTGGACGCTATGGATAGGACTAGTACACATCTAACTAGACATAATTAGTTATTTTATGTGTGATGGTTGAGTTAATTGTGATGTTTAACTTGTTTACTATATCATATTACGTCGCACAGTTGTATGTTCCTGGTATGTACAATGAGATAATATGATGGGAGTTCACCTCGAAAAACGTATCGATGGGGTATCGAGTAGGCAAAGCACGAGAACACTTAGTCTAAATATGCCAAAATAGAATAGCATGACTATAATCAAGGAAAATGTGATTGTAATGAATATAAAACCATAGACAAAGTCAAATTAATCGGATACACAAGTTATGGTGTGCCTCAGATGCGTGCCAAGACGCGAGGCACTAGCTATCGTGTAGTTAGGGTTTGGTTGGACCATTAAATTATCAATAAATGAGTCTAAGGTTATCAACCATCTGTGCATTATTGTTATTATATGCCTAAGTGGAGGAATTGATTTAATTAAGCATGATTTCCTATAGTTTGAAATGAGAATAAATGAACCTTAGGTAGGTCCTTAGATGATTCTAGACACTTGAATCTAAGCAAGATGAGTCACCTATAAGTCATAATTTGTGTTTGGACAACTCAATTAGAGGCCATTAGATAGTCATCGAGAAACACAATGCGCACTAGATCAAAGCATATATATATATATATATATATAGTGCTGGAATCTCAACAAAAAAAAAAGAAAGTATAGTACCATTCAAGGGGATCTCAAGTTAGAAGATCATCTTCTTCTTCTTGTTTAAGTTGTTCATCATGAAATGTTATATGTGCATAGTCAAATTGGGACCTGAACGGCTGAAATGAAATTGAGGGTTAAACTCCCTGTTTCTAACGAAAACTCTATGTTTTTTAGCCCAAAGACATCATAATTCATGCGTTTAAAATTGTTTTATACTCAAACTAGTCCTCTTAAAATTCCCATTAGTTGAGTCTTGATCATGAAAACTTGATGTAAATTGTTGTTGTGAACGAATCCCTACTAGTTTATGGTATTTTTTGATTCTCCTACGAGGAGATGGTAGGGTTGAAGGTGTTGGAGATGCCCATGAAGACGAAAAACTAGAATTCCCCAATTAAAAAATTTTGAGTTTCGACTTTTATAGCGCGCTATAGAGGCCTATTAGCACGTTATCGATAAATGAGTATTTAATAATTTTTTAGTTTTGTAATGAATATTGGCTTTACGAGTTACTAGACATTAAATTGACCTTAAACCCACTATATTTGAACTAATAAGACACTGAACTTAGAGACTACAACCTAGGTACTGGAATCGAGTCGGGGTCAGATTAGGGAGTGTAAGAAAGTGTGAGTATGTATTTTAGATGTGTAAGACCTATTAGAATGCTTCATAGAATTTGGCTTGTTATTAAGATTGTATTTATCTATTGCTGACTGCTTTATTTCGCTGATTTATGCTATATATTTGTTTCTTATACTAATTTGAATGATTCATCGGGGTTATTATGTGGACTTGTATATAATGAAATTGGTTAGATAGGAAAACACAACACCTGGACACTCAGTGGATTGCAACCCGAGCTGTTATTTTGGTGCTTGGGACGGTGGATCGAAGTTTAGGCCAACCACCAGAAAAACTATTAAGGTTTAGTCATATTATAGATGTTTAGTTAAGCCATGGTTAACGAAGTTACTTTGCTTGTTAAATTGTTATTGTTAAATTGCAAGTTACTTTTAATATATTTGTTGTCTACATTCCTGTCACTTATTTAATTGCTGCTTGTTTTCAATTATTTACGTACTGCTTTAGTTTTTGTAATGCTCTACATTCATGCAAGTATTTCTTTCCGCTTGCAGATGTAATACTTCAATGTCTCGTAGTTTAAACTTGATTTCCTGCTGAATATTATGTGGGTTTTCCTTGGATTTTACTCACTGCGTTCATCATCATTTTTGTTGGATGATTGAGTGTAGATCCTTCTACGAGTAAAAGCAAGGGGATCTTGAGTGACTATCTTGGACTTGTCAGCTGTCAAGGACAAACTTGAGGTGTTTATTTTGATATTTTTCCTTGCTTTAGGTTTTTAGTGACTTGAGAAATACTAGTACATCAATATATATATAATTTAGAGTATTAACTATAAAACACACGACATACTTCCCAACTTATGATTTTGTTGTTAACTTTATTTTTATCTCTGTTACTTTGCATTATTTGTTATTTTGGGTTAAATTTATTTTGCCTTACTTTGGGTTATTTTGGGGACTTGAAAACACTTAAATTTTTTTTTTATGTTGTTGTCAAGTCTTCTGCTAAAAATAATTGATTACTAACTATAAAAGTTGTAAAACACACATTATACTTCCTAACTTATAATTTTGAATTATAAGACTATAAATCGTATAAAATAACCTAAGTACATAATGAATATCTTGTTTACATAAACTTATGTCATGATAAGTTTGAGCACGCATCAAATAACTTTGGCGTGGCATCGATGTCAGCAGGGCTGCGCAACCCGCGGAGTGGCACACTTAATAGCCTCAGGGCGCGTGGCCGTGACACTACTATTCTCATTCGATCTGCTACTTGAACCATGCAGTGTTATACTTGTACAAATTCACAAGATAACCATTATAATAGGAGCATTGACGACTAGGACAACGAGAAATATTGACATACGTCGAGTGTATATAATAAGTTTCCTATTTATTTTTATTACTTGTAATAGTGGTAAGTGGGATCATCTCCACATAAATTTTGCAAACTTTCTATGAAAAAAGGCTTTCCAAGGTGTTTTTATTATTTTACTTTGGTTTCATTAATATAACTAAAATGGAAATTAAAATTATCTAATTAAATTATGACAATCAATTAAACTAATCAAAAAAATTTAAACTAATACAATTTAAATTCACTAATATTAAAGATTCTAGATTCAAATATGATCAATATAAAGCAAACATCTAAACAAATATCAAGAACAATAAACATAAACCATTTTGAATCTGAACATATTGATTATAGTATAGTCATAATCATACTATCATCATGTTATTAAGTATTCTTGAATTATTAAACAGAAATCATAAGCAACATTGAGAGCCTTTATCAAGCCATCAACTTTCCTTGTATCAATCGAAAAGCCATATCCTAATCTTATCACCGTTAGCTCTTCAGAAGCTCAAAGATAACTGATAGAAACAAAACAATATTGCACTCTATGAAAACTTCTTACTACTAAGCCAATATTATCGGAATTAGCCATAGCTATATCAAACTTAAACACAATTCACCTAAAACATCTAAATAGGAAAAAACATTTTAAACTAATCCTAGTTACTACTTTATATTAGATTTAGGACCTAAATATCAACACATTCTAGAATATCCATGCATTACAAAGTTTCTTGATTATAATACGCAAAAACAAATCTATTGAAACTGTGAATTGATGTATACGATTAAATTTAAAGCATTAAGTACAAATTATTTTTCATTATAACTATATTGCAAAATGTTTTAAGTTCATGTTAGGAATTTGTTTAGATTAATAAACTACTTACACATATTAAAAAAACATTTTAATAAAAATAATGAATGCTAGCTAGAATCTCTAAAGAATTTTCGCAAACAAGAACATTAAAAATAATCAAAAACTAATTAACGACTCTAAAAAATAATGAAGGGCAATCTAAGAGCACTTCCACTAATCATGAGTGCTTCAGTGAATCCTGACTGAATCCTATATCTTAGCTAAATTGATATGAAAATCGGTGGAAATAAGTTTTTGTGGTTCATCGAATTGTGTAACGAATCATAGTTCATTTCCTGAATCATTCACGAATTGCTGGACTTCTCTACTACGAATTTATGTAGAGAATACTAGTATAAACCTTGAATTGTTGAGGAATCGATGGTCTTCTTCAATTGACATAATTCCTTACTTTCTTTCATTTCTTCATATAACTTTAATATAACCTAAAATCACAAAAACAAAAGAAAACCAGTGTAATATAGCCTTTTATATCTAAAACCACCTTAAAATACACTATAAAATATTGTCTAATTATTGACTTATCAAATACCTCGAAACTCGGCACTTTGCTGTCACGAGCAAAGGAATACTCTCAATTATATTATCTTTTCATTTCTTATATTGATTTTATAATTATTTACTATTTTTCTTAAACAAAAGTGATCTTTAAATAGAAACATATTACCCTAATGTAAATAAAAATTATGATAGAATAGAAAGGTTTAATTAATTAATTGACAACTCAACCCTTATTATGCAATATACCTCAAAACTCAAACTTCAATCAATACTGAGGCTAGGTTACCATATATGCTTTCTCAATCTCCATTGACAAGTTTCAAGCTGAAGATGACTAATGCAGAATCTTAAGATACAAAAAAACACTAAATTAATATCAATTTCAAACAATATTTAAAAATACACCACAATCAAATTCGATAGGAATTTCTAAGACACCAATAAATATAATATCATATTTAGTTGTTGGATTGTTGGAAAAAGAGATACTTCACTCAAGCATTTAAGCTAAACTTTTTATTTTTAAGAGTTTTTATAAACATTCTTCCATTTTCTATATATGTCTACCTTTTTTTCTTTCCCATATTTCTTTCTTTTTCATTTTTATGGTTCCCTTCTCCATTTCTTTTAGGTAACGTTATTATTTTTGTAGGTATTTTTTCTCACATTTTTTCCACCACTAGATTCCCTGCTCCATTTCCTTGTGGGTCTCTCTAGTTTTTCATTTAAAAACTCTTGCTAGCACTTCTCAACTTTACTATAATTAAGAAAGTATTCTTTCTAGCTAAGTAAAGTTTTATTGGCTAATTTCCTATTTCTTTGCTTAATTGTGGCATACGATTTTTTCATTATATATAATACATGACCAATAAATTTTTACTACAAGATTCTTAGAAATATTTTTTGTTTATCTTGCACTTTTGTTTCGATCTTCTACCCATTATAATGTCTAACACAAAGCAATCAACCTCTTTGAACTCTTATAGTGCATACACAATCTAGGTAAGTCAAATAGGGTATCACAATTCCTTTCTATCATAAAATCTCTACTTTCATGAGTAATAAAAATATCACTTCTATTTAGATGCATATTATATTCAATTTATAGTTTTTAACTTAATAAAATAAAATGAAGAAATATTACCTATATCTTCATCAAAAATTTGAAAATTTCAATCAACTTTTAATATTGAATTAATAGATTCTACCTCTTGAATCTTCCATACTTCGCTTCATCATATTTCACTTCACCTAAATACCCTCAAACTCATTCCAAAATTTGCCAATGTTTTAAAATTAAGCCAGGTTCCCAACAAAAATATATACCTCGTGTAACATATACGAACTATAAAATAATTAATGAACATATTATCAAATGAAAATTTTTTCATAAACAAAGAATTTATGATAAAAATAAATTACCAAGCATCATCATCAATAATAATAGGAAACAATCTTTTGATAAATACAAGTCTTTCTAAAACAAAACACACCCCCAAACTCATTTGAATCTTAATTTTAAACCAATTGCATAGAAAAATGTTTGAATCAATAAATATCCAATTTTTTTAAAAAATTTGCTTTGAAAACCAAGAATCGTCGCATTTACTATTTCTATTCTATTGAAATCAATAAAATTACTTATCAATAGAAAAATGAATTTCAATAAATAATTTCTGAAATCAATTCATCATAAAAAACTAAATATTTTAAATCTAAATAGCTAGTGTTTGTCTGTTATTACCTTCTTTTGAGTGAATGTGAAATCCAAGAATTTCCTAAACTGGATTAAGTGATTAATTAAGAATTTTTAGATTTTAAATTATTTTTTAAAATTCGAGGTGGGACCCACGTGTGTTGAACCAATGATCATAAGGTATACTTTATTTTTTGTCTGTTGCATGTCTAATTGGTGTAACATATTTTATTTCGTCACAAAATCTAATTGAATTACTATCGAGGCACGTTGTACTAGTGTAACAAATCACGTTGGTTTATTTCCCCAAATTTTGTCGAATTTGAGGTATTTTTTTGTTAAATTAGGCATAAAATTAAAGATAAACATGAAGAATTTAAATAAAAATGTAAGATGATGTACAAGGGCATTAAAAATATGAAGGGGAATGGATAATGGTGAGGGTAATTTGATCATTTGACCAAATTACATTCATTCAAAAAGAGAAATCGAGATGAACTTGATTTCTACTCATCCAACCATTACTATTCATCATCTCTCTCACCTAAACTTCTCTACCCTTTATCAAATCTCTCGACTCCTCTCCTAAACACTCAGTATCTCTCACCTTCTCGATTCCTCACCAAACTTATGGCTCTCATTTTCGATGCTCTGCTCCACTACTCACTCATGATCAATCTCTCATTGTTATCCCTCTTTGATCTACTTTTACTCGACAAACTCTTTCTCCCTCTCAATACTAAACAAGAATTGATATTACAATAAGACTTGAATGTCTTCCTTTATGAAGGCTCATCCTAAAAAATTAATTAAACAAATTGATAATGTGTATAGCCACTATAATGATATTTTGTTCTCACAAAACTGAAGTAATGAACGATAATCCACATAATTGCGACCTTGAGTATTTATAGACTCAGTTTATCTACTATATCTAGGAACTCAATTCTAAAAAAAATACAACTCGAAAAACCTCCTCGGTCTCCAATTGTAAATTTCATTAGAATCATCCAACGCTTAACAACTAAGTCTTTTATTCCTTCAAGAATCTTGACTTGTCGTTTCCATAAAGTTCTTCAGTCCCTTATGCACCTTTCACTCGGATTTGTAGTTGTAGTCCATCACGAAGTTCTATCCTTACCGTATTGTACTTTTTTACTATTGTAAACTAATACTCACAATTACTCAGTTGTAGTATCCAAGTCATATTTAATTTATGCGTCGACTTTAGTTCGGTCTTCATCTTCGACTCTAACTTTAATACTGTAATCTTTACTGAAATTTACATTGTAATATATATGTGAGTTATATCTACATTTAGACATCTTGCTTAGTCAGGCATCTATTCATATTGCGCAATTTAGCTAACTAATTTAACTTCTGTTTTGACTATACACTGCCAACAAGAATAGACCGACCCAAACTTAGTAAACTAGGGTCTAACACTCTCCCCTTTTGGTGTAGATTGGTCAAAAATAGTAAATAGCAAGATAACCAAATTTTTGAGGAAATTCAAAAAATTTATTATTACTGATGGATTAAAGTAACAACACATAAAAGTAAAACCCCAAAAAGTTATCTTCATCAACCAATAAATACATCCATGAAATACAATTTTATGACATAAAGGTTCATGTACTTATAGTTACAAAATATCAAAAAACTTAACTTTAACCTTTATATTGCTTACTCACTCCCCTTTTTGATGAACTACTTCAAAATATTACAGCTGAGTGTGAACCAGCCACCTTAATTAGCGAAGTTCCACGTTAGAAATGTCCATCTATTCTTATAGTTGTCATATTTATGCAACAACATCACCTTTGTACGTTGTCAAATATGTAATGCGACCTAAGAAATAATCAAACACCTGCGGGTATGGTGCATCACCCCCGGAGAACTCGATTGCTGTAGAGGTTCATCCTGAGTAGGAAAGATTCATATTCAAGAACTCTTTTCTGGGTTGTAATAATAGTAGCATGTTCAAAAGTCTTAGGTACATCAGTTTCCACTGGTACAGTAGGAGTAACATCAACCGAAGATGTTGGCTCGGCTGAAGTGCTACAAATGGCTTGATTGAAATTGAAATCCTCATACTCAAGGTGAGTAGCAGGAAGGACTTACATATTTGACTCAGGTTGCAAAACATCATTCACTAGACCCTTAAAAGTATCTTCTGTAGTCGCAGTAACCGAATGTAGCAAAATGCCTTCAAGTTAGCGGCAGATAAGTCCTCTGTTGAAGAAATATCTATTGTTTATAGTGACTTAACTTGTTCAGTAACTTTCTTATAATGAACCTCATTGGTGTTACAACATCTTTACCATTAGTTTCATAATTCATCTTATGGAACTCAATAATACTTGTCAAAACATCAGCAATATGAGTAACAATTTATATTAAAGTTTAAACTTGTAAAGTTATTTTAATCAACTTCGATCTCATTATCATGAAACTCAACAAATGAGGTAACTTCCTCTTTTAATCATGGTATGAAGTAGTTGAACATGCACCTTGTGTTGAAGTAGGTGCAAGTCCAGTTTGTCCTGTAGCAGCGGGTAGAAAATATTTCCTTTTGCAATTTCCTCGCCTGAAAATTGCATATGAATAGGACAAGTGTCCTGAACATCAAGATATACTCAGATTGAGAAACCTTAACAATTCATCATTTTAAAATCCGTCTAGACTTCCATAGTGGCTTTATAACAGGGTTAAGAACATGAACATCAGTAGTAGTAATGACAAGTAGGAGTTAGGGCATCCATAGAAGCAACAAATTGAGATCCTAAAATTGATATACTTGAGGACTTCTTTAGTAGGCACAAAAGTAAATATCAACAATCTTGTTGTTAGACTTCATTCGATGATTCAATATAACTTCTTCTACCACGTTTTCCAGCTTGTCATTAGTGTGCTCAATGACAGAGTATCTTCGAAAAAAAAGGTAAGGAAGCACGATAGATAAAACCTATTTTATTTCTTTCCCGAACGTACAACAGAGTCATATATCTCCTTATAAGCGTGTTGGACTAAGTGGTTAGTCACTCATATTCCGACCGAGATTTTGATGGAAACAAACAAGGTGAAAATGTACTAATCATGTATTTCATGTGTCCAAGGATGCAATGCAACACATCAGGGGTATTCAAGAAATATGGAAAGATTGTTGGAATAAATGATGCTCAAGACTTATAAGCAAGTTCAAGACTCGGCACAAATGAAGAAATGAAGAAGAAAAGTTCAAACCGCAATTTGTAAAATCAATGTAAGGTATACAAATTCATTCACGCAAGCCAAATGCATTAGTTCATGCATACATCAAGTTTTCAAATCATTTCTCAAAGTCATAAGTTGATTTCAAAGTTTAAAAGTGGATTTTAAACACCTAACTAGGTAAATGAGGTTAAACAATGTGAAACCTTGTGTGAACGGTCATTTACATATTAGAAAATCATTATAAATATTTTTGAAAAAGAAAAACTTGTTTTTGAAACGTAAAACGAGAAAATTTGCAGATAGCCCCTAATAAGTTGTGAAACTTTGAATTTCCGATTTCGGGGTTTGTAAAATTATCCGGACCACCTAAGTAAGCTTAATGAATCATAATAAACATGAATAACATGTTATATAAGGGTTCCCTTTTAAGGGTTGCTAACACAAAGGAACAAATTACATATTTTCAAGCTTTGAATTTGAATTTTTGATTTCCTGGATTCCTAGAACGGCCATAAACGGCTATATTGGAATTCCTACCACTATAAAACCACCTCAAACTTGGTTTTAAATAAGAAGAGAAAACACACTCAAAATCATTAGATCTACAAAGTAGAAATCGATTTTTGTGAAGAAACAAGAGAGATCTTAGTGGTCGTTCATTATCTCACATATCCAAAGACATTTGAGGCTTTCAAAGGAGTTCAAGAATCACTCCAGAGCTGATCTCTTCATTCTTCTTTTGTAAGAAATTTCTAAATCTACAATCTTACTTGAGCTTAATCTACATATTTTGAGTATTTGATTTGAAAATCATTGTTGTGTGTGTTTGAACATATTCTCTCGAGTTTTTGTACTTAAAATTTATATTATCAAACTCGAGATTGATTAGAACAAAAGTGTTGCACTTAAACTTGATTCTTGTCAAACTTTTGTTCTTAGCCTTGAAATCGGTTTTCATACAAATGTATTAAGTTTTTGAAACGATTTCAAATTTGGAATTTGTAACAACATCTTCTCTGAGTTTTTGCACTTAAATTTACATTATCAAACTCTGAGATTGATTTGAACAAAAGTGTTGCACTTAAACTTGATTCTTGCTAAACTTTTGTTCTTAGACTCGAAATCGGTTTCACACAAATATATTAAGTTTTTGAAACGATTTCAGATTTGGAATTTGCAACAACATCAGTAACATATTTTGCATATTCCATTTATGCTCACACTTATATGCATAAGAGTTAGGCTCTAGGTGGCTTGCTTGTGTTTGAAATTGATACCACTTTTGTTGTAAAGTGTATCTTTGTATTTCCAACAAAATTGTTGTATTCGAATGATTGTAAGACTTAGTGGAATCTAAGTCGAAAGGAAAATCCTAGTTGAGGCTAGGTGGGGAAAATCCTAGTTGAGGCTAGGTGGGAAAATCCTAGTTGCGGCTAGGTGGGAAAAATCCTAGTTGAGGCTAGGTGGGAAAATCCTAGTTGCGGCTAGGTGGGAAAAATCCTAGTTGAGGCTAGGTGGGAAAATCCTAGTTGCGGCTAGGTGGGAAAATCCTAGTTGCGGCTAGGTGGGAAAAATCCTAGTTGAGGCTAGGTGGGGAAAATCCTAGTTGCGGCTAGGTGGGAAAAATCCTAGTTGCGGCTAGGTGGGAAAATCCTAGGTGATGCTTAGGTTGTAACACTTATTGGTAATATAAGTGGGTTGAAATCCTAATTGAGGAGGTTAGGTAGTGGATGTAGATCGTTGGATCGAACCACTATAAATCTTGTGTCACTTTATATTTCCAAAGCATTTCTTTTACTTGCATAGCTTATATATACATCATAGTTGTAAATTGCGCACAAAGTTTTTAAAAGGGCAAAAACTACTCGGTAACCCAATTCACCCCCTCTTGGGTGACCTTCAATTGGTATCGAGCGGGTTATTGCTCAAAGTGTTACTAACGTATCTTTGAGTGTTTTTGTGCAAGGATGCAAACTTTAGATCCTTTTCGGAAGGTAATTCTTCGGTTAGGCCTCCATTTTTTGATGGAACCAATTATGCTCATTGGAAAGTAAGAATGAAATTTTATATTAGAGCACAAAATAGATTTTTATGGGATGTAATTGAAAATGGTTACACTCCACCGGTAAGCCATTGAAAGAATACACCACGGAGGAGATAAAGCTTGAGCTTTCAAATGATCAAGCCGTAAATCACTTATTTTGTGCATTAAGTGAAAATGAATTCAACAGAGTAAGTGCTTGTCAAACGGCAAGGGAAGTATGGGAGAAGCTTGAGGTACATTATGAAGGTACCATGCAAGTAAAGAAGACCAAGAAATTTTTGAGGAACATTATGAAACCTTCCGAGTTGGGGGTGATGAAGACATAGCCACCGCCATCACTAGATTCACGAGCTACTAAATGAGATCAAGAATCTAGGCAAGAATTATGATCAAGAAACTTCGGATATAAATTCCTTAGTTGCCTAAGGAATGGGATGCCAAGAAATACGCTATCCAATCAGCTCAAAATCTTGGAGATTATACATTCGATGCATTACGCGGAGAGCTAACAGGAATTTGAACTAAAAGACAGAGCAAGATTGGAAGCACTAAGTGGAGGGACTAAAAGCTCAAGAAAAGAAATCGCATTGAAGGCAAACGGCTCACTAGTGAATCGGTAGAGATCATTGAAAATGAAAAATCATGTTATGACAATGATCTTGAGGAAAAATAGCTATGATCTCAAGAAAGCTCAACAGGGCCGTGTACAAACGAGACAAGTACAAGAAGAAGTTTCTTAGAAGCAAGGAAGGAAAATCAAATGAAATAATATGCTTCGGTTGCGGCAAACCGGGACACGTCAAGACCAGTGCAAAACCAAGAAGGTGTTTGACAAAGGAAAGAAGAGTCTCAAAGCAACTTGATGACTCATCATCATCAAGTTCGCTCCGAATCGAAAATGAGAAGGCAATACTTTGTCTCATGGCACAAGGCGAGGTAAACTCTAACTTTTTTATTTCGATAATGTTGATGATTTGGATGATGTTCCAAATATTGATGAGCTTAGGAAAGAGTTGAAAAAGGAGGTCAAAAAGACCAAACAACTCAAAAAGAGCTTGACCATTGCAATTAGTGAATTAGAGTCACAAAATGAGATTATTGATGATCTCCAAAATGACTTAAATGAAGTCATAGAGGAAAGAGATGCTTTAGTCAAGGAAGTAGAGGACTTGACTAGCACAAAGTGCATAAGTTTACAAATGGTAAACAAATGTTTGACATGATGTTAGGAGCACAACGACGTGCACTTAATAAAAGAGGCAAGGTTACCTTGTTAAGCTACAAGAAATTACTAAATGATGATCGTAGATGCTCTAAATGCAACAAGACTCACATGGTTGGGAAATGTTCATTACAAAAGATAAAAATGGGTAAACTAGCATGGGTAGCTAAAAATGTTTATGACACTAACACTTTCTCAAAGGTGTTTGGGTACCAAAATCTAGTGTGTTTCCCATAGTATAGGATGCGAGGAAAAAGCACCCCATGGTACTTGGACAAACTGGGTGCTCAAGTCACATGACCGAAGATGCATATCAAGTTATTAAACTAAAGCGGCATGATGGCTTACAGGAGACAACAACAAAGGAAGAGTTATTGGTCTCAAAGCGTCGGTAACAATTTACTTTCTATTTCTAACGTTTATCTTGTAAAAAGGGGAAATGTTAAAACTCATATAGATCAACTAGCCGATTCTTTTGCCTAGCAAGAACATATAGCCTTTTTATTCTCCTTAAATACGTGTGTCTAATTGGAAGTAGCCATAGCCCCTAATAAGTTGTGAAACTTTGAATTTCCGATTTCGGGGTTTGTAAAATTATCAACACTAATAGTCAAGACATTCCATAGCATGTAGGCCTTGGATGATAGTTTAGTTCTTGCTAAACTTTTGTTCTTAGACTCGAAATCGGTTTCACACAAATATATTAAGTTTTTGAAACGATTTCAGATTTGGAATTTGCAACAACATCAGTAACATATTTTGCATATTCCATTTATGCTCACACTTGCATGCATAAGAGTTAGGCTCTAGGTGGCTTGCTTGTGTTTGAAATTGATACCACTTTTGTTGTAAAGTGTATCTTTGTATTTCCAGCAAAATTGTTGTATTCGAATGATTGTAAGACTTAGTGGAATCTAAGTCGAAAGGAAAATCCTAGTTGAGGCTAGGTGGGGAAAATCCTAGTTGAGGCTAGGTGGGAAAATCCTAGTTGCGGCTAGGTGGGAAAAATCCTAGTTGAGGCTAGAGAAGCCCAAAGCATTGTCAGAGGGCCATTTAGTGAGAACCCCTCTAGTCAAAAAAGAGAGAACACCATCAAACTTGAGTGTCAAACCTACCTTATCAACAGTTGTCTACAATCTAGAAAGTCTCAACATCCAATTTATGGAAGCAGGACAAATAGGATATGGAAACCATGAACAAATACCTTATCCTTAAAAACATCTATAAAATTTTCAGGAAGAATGTTGTAGAATTCGTTGATAATGGAGTCATTATAGAAGCTTTCATGAGTCACCAACCCATATATACCTATCTGAACCAACAATTTCTTAAGTCCAGTTTCATGAAAACTTGACACATTGATCAGTTGATAAAACTAATACTTCTTCTGCGCCATTTATTTAAATCTCTTCGTGCACTCTAATGATCTGAAATGTCCAAAAATAGAGGGAACACGCATAACAAAATATTTAGATATGAACACGATCTTCATCTAGTCAGAGGCCTTCCTGATGGCCTTAAATTCATCAAGAATCTTCTCTAAATAGTTAGGGAAACCTTTTCATCATCACCAACTTTTTCCTATCCTTTGTGGTTTTTGGCTTTTTGGAAGAACCAATGTGATCAATTGGTTTTTTTTTGTCGGACAACCCTTAATTTCACCAGTGTAGTATGTGCAACAATTTTAAGATCAAATGGCGTATCGATAGTGAGTTTGTTTATAGGAGCATGATAGTAAATGCCCTTTGTCTCAAGCATCGAAAGATCAGTAGCTACAGTAGAGTCACCATGTGAAGTAGAAGAAGAGTGTTGAGCCATTCTTGCAGTAACTTGAAGCAAGGAAAATGAGAAAATGGCAAAGAAGGAAATGAGGTCGAACGAGTGAGAGGACCTTGAAATGGGAAGAAAGATTTATGAAAATAAGGTATTATCACAAAATGAACAAAGATTAACCCAAATCATAACCAAAATCTCCCTTATATCCCCCAAAAAAGTTAATACGAGGTGTTTAATGACACAAAATTTACTTCCTATCAACCATTTCATAATGGCTAATTCTTTTACAGCTGACTTAAAAAAAACGACACTTGGTGTAGGTAATTTCAAGTGGTAGTTTCTTGTTCAAACACAAAGATAGTTGACAACGAAATGTTAAACATATAGATATCTACGTGAACACATATAACTGCCTGGTTGCAGTAAGAACCCTTGCTAGTGAGAGCAAAACCAATTTCATGGCTAACCTCTTAAATGTTTATATGTCAAGAGCCTTTGTAAAAATATAAGCTAAGCGCAATTCAGTAAGAACATGCTGAATACAAATTAATCCTCTTTCCACTAGATCCCTTATATAATGATGATGAATATCAATATGCTTTGTCCTTGAGTGTTGAACTGGATTCTTATAAATGTTAATGACACTTATATTATCACTACATGTTAACTAAGATAAAGCATTACTGTAGTCAATGAGCATTTGCTGCTTCTTTATTATATGCGTGCAACAACTACGAAAAACAATATATTCAACTTCAACAGTAGATAGAGAAATGCAGTTCTGCTTCATGTTATTCCAAGCAACAAGATTATAACCCATGTAGTAACATCCACCTATAACACTCTTTCGATCATTTATATTTCCAACCCAATCAACATCACTATACTCGATTAAGTCACTAGCCCATCTCTTGGTAAATAGTATACCAAAGTCAGTTGTTTCGTGCATATATCGCATAATTTCTTTGATATCGACCAGATAAGACTCTTTTGGACATGCTTGATAGCGAGCAAGTTAGAAAAAAAATTTAACCAAATTTTGCAAGGCCGAAATTTTACAATTAAAGGAAAAATCAACAAAATAGTGAAAATAGAATCAAGTGTTTTGAGTTCTACTTAAATAAGTGCCACTAATGCTACGACTTAACATATTATTTGAATTTTCAACTTAGTATCAAAAGACAAAAATCCTATTAAGTAGTCAACTTCCCAAAAAATGACTCAAATCATGCTAATTAAAATTTAATTGAAAGTCAAACTTGATACCAACATATTGTACATTTTTTTTTCTTTTCCTTAAGACTTTCCTTAACCTATTAAAAATAAATACATGGAGTTTAGGGATTAGCTAAAATGGTTAAATAACTAAAACCAAGGTAATTAAACTAAACTAAAATAAAGTAAATCTAAAAGACAAAAATGAATGAAAATAAATAAAATAAGGATGGGTTGCCTCCCAACAAGTGCCTTTATTTTAAGTCATCGGCTAAACTTAACCCAAAAGATCACGAAACACCCACTACTTGAAAGTAGTTACATATAAACAAATTCACAAAAGCCTTAGGCAGTGAATTAGGCATATCCTCCAAAATTTTGAGTTCATCTTGGACTTCTAACACATAAGTATCCATATAGTCTTGGGCATCTAATGTATTATTAAAAACACCACATAAAATTTCCAAGTGCTCTTTTTCTCTTATCTCCATTTCAAATTCCATAACTATACGCGAAATGGGAGGTAGATCCATCATCACTAGAAGTTGATCTTCTTTGTTCTCTTCATATGGTTCATGTGACCTTTCTTGAATGTGTTCTACTTGGACTTCCTTTTAGATTTTTTCTTCGTTAATTGTGCAATCATGAAAATCTAACATGTGATTTGGTTGAAGTTCCTCTTCTATTTCATTTTTTTTTGCTTATGTAATCATCTACCTGCGACGATTCAGCCATCTCTTCACATGAAGCTTCATTCGAGGTCTCCTCATCGAGTAATTCTTCAATCTCTCCTTGTATTTCCATCTTTAATAGTTAAGCATTAAGCATTTCTTTTCAAGTCTCACACTGTTATTAAGTCTCATTTAGCAATTTTAACTCATTTCGAAGTGATGGTAAATGTTCTTAATGTGGAGGAATTGGGGGACTCACCTCATAACTACCAAAATGATCTTCACTCGGATAGTTGGGACAAACATCAATAAGAAGAGAATAAGCTCCACAAAAACTATACGTTTTAATCTGTTGCATACTCAAACACCGATTAGAAAAATTTGTTCAACATTAGATTTACTTACAACTTTCACAATTTTATAGTGTGAGTTGATATTGATCCTGATAGTTAGAATAGGAGGTCATGAAGTAATCTCGTAAAAAAACTAATGATAAAGATTTAGATAAAAAATAAAATAAAAACCAAAGAAAATTAAACTCATTTTCCATTAATGGCGGCAAACATTGACACATGTTGAGCATTCACAATAATAATACCCACTTATTTATTATACTTAAAATTTGTAGAAGTGGTAAGTGGAATCGTCTCCATAGTGATTGTGTAACTTTCATTAGTTTAAAAATGAATTTTGTCATATTTTAATAATTACTAATTCACTGTATTATTTAGAAAGCAATAAATAATTAAATAAACACGAGGATAATAATTAAAAAATGCAATGCAAATAATAAAACTCATGAACAAAATCTTCAAGGGAAATCAATGCGAATAGTAGAATGTAAATAAAAGTAGTTACTAACTAAGTTGTAGCAATCCCTTGGTCTAGAAAATAAAGTAGCTAATAGTAACTATGAAGAAATCAATTGAAACTATGAAGAAAATAGAAAGAAAAGAATAGAAATGGGGGATATATATATATATATATATATATAAAGAGAGAGAGAGAAAAAAGAGAGGGAGTGAGAGAGAGAGAGAGTGAGTAAGAGAGAGAAATTGAGAGAGAGAGTGAGAGAGAGAGCTAGGAGGCCTATGCTTCTAATTATACTATTTTCCTAATTCTCATCCTAGCCTCTGAGGGGTTTAAAAAGGATAGAATAGGCTAGATATTCAATATCTTGATAGTTACAAACTTTGTTAAAAGTTGGATAGAAAGCTCGGTTGGTTAGGCTCCCTTGTGTCGGTGTAAATGGTTTTGAGTTTGATTCCCACAACTCCCATTTGATTCTCCTTTATTTGATCAACCTTTTGACTTGAGATATGTTTGAAATTAGTCATTTCATAATGAATGGCCTAGTAGCCAAGATGGTAGAGCATTCTCAACAATTTTGAGTGATGAGGGATTGATTCCCACCTCGTGCATATCCCATTTTTACACTTGATTTCCTACTTTTCATCAATCTTATTAGTATGGATCTCGAGGATGATCCTGAGGATAATAAACAACTACAGATTGTTACAAAATGATGACTTCAATAAGTGACGCGATCAACCTCATTCACTTGATCTTCATCAACTATTCGGCATGTATCTCGAGGTAGATCAGACACCATTCTTTAAGGATGCATATTAACTATCTTACACCTTGCCACATTTGATCACTACTAGCTCATCACATTTGCAAGGGCCATGCAAAAAGCATAGAACTTAGCTCCACTAATAGCCCATTGCAACATCATCACACTTCTAACTCATTGCTCCCACATCATTGTCACGTCAAATTAGCCTTTTGGGCCCCTATTTACTCCTTCGGGATCCACATAACACATTTTTTGAGGTAAATCCAACATAAGACTTTTAGATAAGCATTTTATACCATTTTCACCATGATTTCAATTGTACTACTTAAATACAAGAAAAAGCTATTTATGAGACTTTACCTTATAAAACATACTAAATTGCACTAAACAATGTGTATAATTTATGACTTGTCATAAACTTATCAAACACCCCCAAACTTAGGAGTTGCACTTCTTGAGTAAAGGAATGCATGAAAAGACACCCTACTACTAAACAAACTAGACTCCTATTACTTCATTAGCTAAATAAAAACTAACCTACCATATACCAGATTCCTAGTTTAGCTAATGTCATTGGTTCAAGACAATTGAATCAACCATCCCCTTAAAGGGGTTCAGAGTTACGATTTGTCTAAAAAGGGAATCCAACTATCAATAAAAATCACACATCAATGAACTAGACTTGGTCAAGACAAAGTTTTCTACTACTCAAGAGTTTTCTGGGCCTATACACTCAAGCACGTAACTTTACAATTTATGAAATAAAATTAGTGCTACTACACTCAAAAGGGTACCATAGGTGAGAAATGCACCAACGCTCTCTACTTATGTAGATTTAGCACAATGGGTCAATATGTCGTTAAAGTAGGTTGTAATGGGCCTAGGGTAGTGTGCCAAGGAAATAATATAAAGAAAATGCAAATGCTGGAAAAGATCAAATCACCCTCACCATAAGCACTGAGTTAACATTGATAAACATAACATTCTTAATTTGTTTTCCTTCCCATTTTCCAACCACGGATGCTTCCATTTGGCTTTTTTAGTTATTTGTCTCAAAATGATGAAATTTTCATTGAGTTTAAAGCCTAATTCATATTTCTTTTCTTTGAAATAGGTGGGAGTTTATTTCACTCAAAAACACCTCTAGAATTGGGATTTTGTACATTTTACTCCAAAACTTGCTCTTTCACACTTTCGATATGGTTAACCGAACTTTCCATTTAAGTAAAAAGATGTAAGGCTAATGGCTAGGTGTTTAATGATAGGTATTCAAGAAAGTAAGGTTAAATTTGGCTCAAATGTGGTAACTAGTAGTAAAATGATGGGTAGGCTTAAAACTACGATTATGAATCCAAATATGACCTACTTTCTCCCTCCAAAAGTGTTTCAATCATGGAATCTTGCCTGGAGTGAGTTACACCCTCATTCTAGGACCCTAAAAATCTAATATTTTTCACTTGCACTGTTATGACATCCTACTCTCTTTGGTATCTAGATCTAGTTCTCAACCCTATGCTTGCTCCTAAACATGTAATTTTAAAAATGCTAAACAATGCTCTAGATTGAACGTTTCTCTTAATTTTCAACAAAGTCTTAAGTCTCATAAGTAGCTTAAGTAACACATCCAAACCAAAGGCACTCAACAAGGTTTCAAGTTACTCTACATGCACCATATGATGCTATGTAAGTTTTAATACAAGACATAAACGTAGATGAAAATATGTCAACTAAAAAAGTAATAAAATAACTAAATATATACATGCATGAAAGTGTATTAACTCCTAACAAAATGAGAAGTCAAGACATGAATAGAAAGATAGAGATGATGAGAGAAATGAGAGAATAAGGGATATAAAACACTACAATTACCATCCTTCAACCACAAAAGCCACATAAAATTGAAGATTTAGAAAAATCTCACCTACGGTCTTTTGCAAAAAAATCCATCTGACTCAATCCATAATACTTAATGTACCTCCAAACTTATTCTAAACCTTGACATTTAGGTTCAAAACAAAGCAAGGAATTCACAGAACAAAAAAAATGGTGAAAAAGAACGTGAATAAATAAATATGAAGATGATACAAAGGCATGCATTTAAAAAAAAAAACAAACCGAAAATCCTAATATCTAAGCATAAAAAAGTAAGCAAAATTCTAAGCAAGTGAATGAAATAAAAGTGGGTAAGCTTACCAAATCTCGATTTGATTAACCATGGGTATGGGACTATGTGACGAGCTGTAGTGTGATATCAGGCTTTCAGAATTTGATATGCCATGCGGAGATCGCATTACTATACAATGTCGCCAAAGGGATAATGATTAGAACACCATAAGAATACTGAAATAGGAAATCAAATAGATAAGTGATAGAAGCTTGAGGTGCCTCCCAAGAGCTCATTTGTTTAAAGTCGTCGGCTTGACTTATTAGGACTCTCTTTGTTAGAGTTCTCTATAACTGCTAGAATTTCATTATAGGTCTCGTGATGTGGGAAGTTCTCATAGAATGGCTTCAAATCATGCCAATTCACTATGAAACATTTCCCTGAATCCATGATCTTATTCTCAACTGCACCACGTCCTAAAATGCTAGTAACAACAAAAGGTCTGAGCAATTGTGACCTTAACTTCCTTGGAAGGAAAGTTAATCTAGAATTATAAAGCGAGACCTTTTGACTGATAGTGAAAGATTTGCAAGATAGATTGCAATAATGGAACGACTAAGTTTTATCTTTGTAAATTCGAATGGACTCATAGGCATTGTTATAGATCTCCTCCAATTCTTGGAGTTCCAACTTTCTCTCTTTGTTGGCTGTGTTAAGTTCCATATTGAGCTATTCGATAGCCCTTAATGAATTCTATTCTAACTCAACCAACAAATGGCAAGATTTGTTTAAGATTAAACGTTATGGTGACATTCCAATTGGAATTTTATAAGGTGCTCGATAAACCCATATTAGGTCTTCAAGGTGCATACTCATGTCCTTCCATGACAGATTTATGCTATTCTCTAAAATAGATTTAATCTCTCTATTTGAGACCTCTGCTTAGACACTCATCCAATGATAATAGGCCTTAGACGTAAAATGTTTAACGTGGTACTTGCACAAGAGATTTTCCATCATGTGCTTGTAGAAATGTGTACCTTGATCACTAATCAAAGCACATGGAGCTACAAAATCAGAAAAACCTATGATTTTAAGAAATTGCATACCACTTATGAATCATTTGTTTGGGTGGCTTTAACTTCCACCTATTTGGACATGCATTCCACCACCAATAAGATATAGTGGAAACCATGTGGTGATGGAAATGGCCCTACAAAGTCGATCCCCCTAACGTCAAAAACCTTACATAATCGGATAGAGGTTAGTGGCATTTAATCTCGGTGAATAAGGATATCGGTCGATTGAGATCTGGCGTAGGAATTTGCTTTTTGATAGGATCCATAAAAAGCAGTAGGCAATTAGAACCCACTCTCTAAGACTTTCATACCTATCCCATGTAGACAAAAATGGCCACTACAGGTGTATGAATGACAAAATGTCAAGGTAGATTGTGACTAAGTATGGAAGACACATTGATGGATTACCTGATAAGATCAAAACTTCCACATATATAAGTCATTCCAAATATAAGGTTTAGAGTTGCTTCAAATTTTCTCCTTTTGGGCTCATGTACGGTGAGGTGAATACGTTATGTAATGAGGTGATTAAGAAAATCTTTGAACCAAGGGTGTTCGTCAGAGATGACTTAAAGATGTTCATCAGGGAAATCATCTCGAAGAGGGACATATGCTTCTCCATTCTCAATTTGATTGAAATGGTAGGCAACTAGATTTTCATCACCACTTTTATCTTTAATTTCGATATCAAACTCTTCTAACAATAGTATCCATCATATGAGAAAGGATTTAGCTTCCATTTTGGTCATTAAGTACTTTAAAGCGACATGGTGGGAGTAGACGACCATCTTAGTACCTAATAAATAAAGGCTGAAATTTCTCTAAAGAGAATATGAAAACTAGAAGTTACTTCTCGGTAGTGGTGTAATTCTATTGGGTAGGATAAAGAGTTTAGGTGGTGTATTAAATAACATGTAAAGCACACTCGACTCTTGCCTAAGCACAGGTCCCACAACATGGATTGCTAACACATGATCTCAAAAGGTTTCTCCCAGTTGGGAACTTGCATCACATAAGTAGAAATGAGAGAGACTTTGAATGCATCGAATGCACTCTTATGTTCTTTGTCGAGATCGAAAGACACATATTTATGAATAAAATGACATAAGGGTTGTGTGATTTTCCAAAAATCCTTGATGAAATGCCAATAAAAATCGACGTGGCAAAGGAAGGATCTGATTTCTCGTATGATCTTGGAGTAAGGCAATTTTTGAATTACTCCAGTTTTGTTGTGTCTATTGCAACACCTTTAGAAGAAATGATGTGACCTAAGATAAGACCTTGGTCCATTATGAAGTGACATTTCTCAAAATTGAGGACCAATTTTTTTCTCAATACATATGCGAAGACCTTATTAAGGTGACTGAGGCAAAGATCAAATGAGTGGTTATATACGGTGTAATCATCTATGACGACTTTGATGAAGTGCTCAACGGGTTAGAGAAGATTCTCATTATAAACTTTTGAAAGGTAGCAGGTACATTGCATAGCCTAAAAGGGCATGCACTTTTAAATAAAGGTACCAAAAAGATAGGTGAATATCTTATTCTCTTAATCCTAAAGTACAATGAGAATCTGATGAAAACCTGAGTATCTATCCAAACAATGATAATGCAACATGTCGACTAATAGCTCTAACAAAGGATCGATGAAAGGCAATGGGAAATGGTATTTATGAGTAGAAGCATTTGTGGGGTTTTGGGGTTCATACGCAGCAGAGATTACAAAACAATTTTGACAAAAACCCCAACAGGATCCGAATCTAATTCCATTAAAAACGTTTAAACCAAGAAAACTTAATCATACCTCGGTTACAAAATACCTTTATGAAGGTTGATCGATCTCTAAGGCGCTGCCAACGACTAACGCCCTCCATCAGCAGTCCACACACCAACGGCGGCCGAGATTCGAAGTGCTAGCTTTGAGAGAATACCAAATCTTTTGTTTCTCTCCAAAACGATCCAGATCATACCAAAAACCCTAAGTCATTTCTTAAACGAAAATAGAGTTTCGGCTTTTTATCTTTCGTACGTGTATTCTAACTTAAAGCGTCTATTTATTCAACCCTTTTATATAGACGATTAAGTAAATTACACATATACCCCTACTTAAAGAAGTATAAGTGTAATACACCACAAGGACGTTTCTGTCATGAATTTTATCACATAAAATTCTTTTTTCCGAACCATCTTAAAATCTCGCAAAACTATTCTTAGTGTGCGACCCAATACGCTCATACAACGTTGGCAGTGTACCAAAACACATTTTGGTATACAAGTCATAAGCGGCCTCTAGCAAGACATTATGACTACCCAAGTCGTACGAATATCAAATTCATACAACCTAATCAATAGTGTATAGAACATCCTTTTGTCACACGATATCCTTTGATCAAACATAAGGCATGGAATTGTCATCCAACATGTTCAATCGTACTAGTCTCGATCTCTAGGTAGACTGAAAACATTCAAGTGACATTGATCAATATCAATTCACTTAGACTAGGCCTTTTAACAGTCTAACACATCGAGGGATCCACTGGATATCTCTCTTTATATGAGAGGGACAAATTCTATCTCGATTACACAACTTCATCACATTGCTCACACAGTAACCAATCACGACCTTTATAGACAACGTTTGATTGTGTCAAATCACTATGTTCCTAATGTTGAAGTCTTTGGTAATCTAAAGTCAGAGGATTGGAAAATATACCTATCATTAGAAACAACAATGACTTAATCCATGTGATGTTCTCATAGCGGGTCGGTCCAATACTTTGTTCCCTAACAAGTACTTGTGATCTTGATTCGTATCCATATACATATAATCATCATATGATCATCAATCAAGACTCACACTAGTCTTAATTCATTATAGTTCCTAGTATAATGATCGACTAGGGACATTTAGGATATTTTTGTAAATACCCATGGATATTATTATAATGTAAACATGCAAATTAATTATAATAAACAGCAAATGAAATCCTCTATTTTATTAACTAAAAGTATTCATAAAGACAGTTAATAGATTGACCTATGGCACATGCCCCAACAACATTATGCGATCGATAATCAATGCAAACCCGCCATCCGTTTTGGATGCGAGTTTGGACTAACTCACCCCATAAGTTCGTGATTATTGTGATCCTATTTTCTAAAGAACCACCTGAAAGAGACTTAACCACCTGCTATTGGAGATCGAGAAGATCATCCTAGTATTAAGGAGCTTCAAAATCTCATTTTTAACTACATCCATCATCGGTGGGTTCAATCGTCGTTGTGCTTATCATGAAGGTTTGACCCTCTTCCATATGTATCTGGTGGTTGCATGTAGAAAAAATACATTTGATATCAACAATGGTCTACCCTAGATCTTCTTTGAACTCTCGAAGCACATTCACAATTTTCTCTTCTTTTTGGTAATGTGACTTTAGTTGAAACAATCATAGATAAAGTCTTATTTTTCCTAAGAAGACATATTGGAGATCGTTTGAGCATCGTTATCTGGGCTACCTCTTAAGAGGGGAGAAATGTATAGTTCGAAGCAAGTAAGTTGAGATATGCTAGGGTGGGGAAATAGAGTGGAGCATATTCCAACTTTGAGATCAGCTCATTGATCTCAATATCGAGGGTAAAAGATTGCTTTCATAAAAAATCTATGTCAAGATTATTCTCTAACACCACTTTTGTATCATTGCCTTTTAAAAAATGGCCTCCTAGACAAATGAATCCACACTATCCAAGGCAAACAACACATACGAGGAATCGCTAGGATGATGCATCCTATCATAAATCTTGAACTTAATAAGTTAACCATCAAACTTCATGGTAAGAGAACAACTATGAGCATCCATCTTAGTCTGGGTAGTCTTAATGAAATGCCTACCAAGTAAGACTAAAGAGAAATGGGGGCGGGGAAGATTCTTAATATCAATGATGATGAAGTCAGAAGGGAATAAGAACTTACTAAATTTCATAAGAATATCTTCCAGGAAACCTATGGGACAAATGATGGACCAGTCAGCCAATTGTATGACAACTCTAGTATCCTTTAGAGGGCCAGCCTTTAATGTCTCATTTATGGATAATGGCTTGACATCGATGGAGGCGCCGAGGTCGCACATATCTTTCTGGATATCAACTTCACTAATAATGCGAGAGATAATGAACATGCCTAAATACTCACAATTGGTCGGGAACTAGCTAGGATAAAACATTTTCATCTATAGTGATTTTCTCTTTACCTTTGAGTCGACCCTTGTTGGTACATAGGTATTTAAAGGAACGAGGGTAGGATTTTGAGTGAATTTTATGCTTTTTATCCTAGATTATCATTTTGTTAGGAGACGGTTGAACTTCAAGCTCTTTCTACACTTCCTCGAATTTAAAAGAGGCCCCTTTAGGTTTAGGTTCTTAGGGAGTTTCCTATAACTCTTTACCGCTACGAAGTTTGACAACATTGACATTTTCATTAGGATTCGGATATGGAATGGCAATTTTCCTTTCTCGTCCACACGCCCTAACCTTAGAGGCTAGTTGCCCTACTTGAACCTCAAGGTTTTTAATGGTCGCGGCATGACTCACGGTTGACTCAATTTTTAATTGGGCTAATTCTTTAGAAAGTCTATCTTGACTAGCAACGAGTGTCCTCCCCATCTTTTCTTAACACTCAAAATTCTAAGTGGGTTGGGATTGTTGAGGTGGATGTCATCCCTTTGGAACATATTAGAGATGATCCTGATTATGAGATTTAAAACTATGATAGGGGCTTTTAATGACATTATTATAAGTGTTATTGAATTTGTTATCATATTGATTCCTTGGTGGTCCTTGGAATCCACCACCTATAGCATTTGCTTGTTCATCATCAAACAAAGTGAGACATGAATAAGTAGAATGATCGGTGGTTGAGCAGAAACCACAAGTGTTAACTTGAGATTTTCTGATGGTAAGGAAACGCTCCATAAGGTTAGTGAGTTTTTTTAGCTTACTAATCGGAAGACTTGACCCAACATAATCAAAAGGATTTTGTGATGGTCATTCATTTTCGTCATTAATATAATGATGTGATTGACTCTCTATAGACTCTTACAAATCAAATGTCTCTTAAGTTGTATTATATCGATAATCTTCTTTGCAAGCATATTCAATCACGTTTTTTCAAGGGGCGTAAGTCATATATAGAAGAAACAAACAATGGAGTGGCTACTTTGGACATGTTGGGGGCATTACGCCGGTAAGCATTTATAACGAACCCCATAATAGCCAAATGATTCGCCCCATTTCATTTTGATACTATATATTTCCCTAGTGAGTTGGGAATAGATTCATGGAGAAATTATTTTAGGAATACATAAATCATATCATTCCAATTTGTGATGGAACTAGGGAAGAGGTTGAAGAGCCAGTCTTAGGCTTTATCTAAAAGGCAAATAGGAAAGGTAGAAAGTTTGACTTTATTTACATTGACGAAGGTCACTGGATACTCACGATCTAGTGAAGGTCAAATGACCCCTACAAATAGGGAATCCTCACGATCCATTCTATGGAATACAAGGAGAAAGTTCTTGAAATTGAATATAAGCTCGAAATTGCCCCTATAAGTGGGGAATATGATGTAGTGTGGTTGATGAACTAGGAGATCTTCTATCTCATCATCAACCATCCCTATGGTGATGCGATGTTCGGCGTGAGGTTGAGCCCAAAGGTGAGCTTGTGCTAAGGAGCAGGGTCAACCATTCTTTTATTAAGTGGTTGGTATTGAGGTACTATAGGCCTTGTTGCACTGCTGGTGCATGTGGTGCTTCATGTGCTCCAAACCATTGGGGAGGAACAACTAGAAGTCTCTTATGCCTCTTAAATGGTGGATTTCCATCTTGATCGGCCCTTGCAGAGAATTTCTTAATCTCTAGATTACAAGGAATTAAAGATCCAATGGACTTTGATCTGCAAGGACTTTTGGGCATAAAGGTGAACAAACAAAAAAGAAAAAAAAAAACCTAAGTAAAAAAGGACATGGTCCCCCGAAATGGTGCAAAAATTAGATTTTTATTGAATGCGTCAAAATATATAATCCTGATGAGATTACCAAGTACGACAAGAACTGCAGCAATGGCAAGCACGGGGTCGATCCATGAAGACTAAGGTTTCTAACTTAGACTAGCAAACAAGAAAGTAATTCGGGCGGTTTGAAATGGTTATTTTCAAGAGTTCAACAAAAAAAGGGAATAAAAGTACTTTGTAAAGAAATCAATCGAGAAAAGTAACCTTGACCTTTAGTTTCTTAAACTTCCTCAATTGGCACATTCAATCCTATGGTCGTTGATCTATGTAAAACATGCAATTTAAAGGTATTTTAGAGTAGCTATAGACCTGGTAATGTACGTGGTTCCTCACACTTTCTAATTTGTAGTCAAGGTATGACAATGACTACTTTCCAAACCAAAGACACAACCCTTGACTCATGTGAATCATGTTTAATGCGTTAATTGAATAAGGCTTTATAAAAGCACTAAACCTAAACAACCAAATTGCTAGTGCATTTGATTTAGCCTAAATCCCTAAGGTACTTGATTGGTCCTAAAAGGGTGAAATCAATCGGTATGGTCAATTGCCACTTATGTGGTCTTCTAGCATAAGTACGAATTTGTACAACTTAGTAGCAATAAATCATGGTTTAAATAAAAGTTTATCCCTAATTAATCAATCAATACCAAAAAGAATAAAATAACAAAGAAAAAAAACTAAATTAAAATGAATAAGATCTCACGTAGATTTGCAGCCAAAATAGTTGTTGGATCAACCTCCGGTCTAAATTAATTGAGATTTTTCGAACTTGATGATGGAAAACTTCAAAATCTTCAACTTCTTTCTTTAAAAAAGTAATTGGAACAACTATTTCCCGAGTTGCTATTTATTGAAAACCTAAAAAATCTTTTCCAATACGAAATTTTGATTAATCTGGACTAGAATTGATTTTCCCGTTCTTGATCACGGGTCATATTCTTAGGTACAAATCTTACATCTTGAGCCATGGACTAAAATTATGGTGCATGTTGGCATGCGTGCAATAGGGCCTGAAGGCTTGGATTCTAAGACATACCTTAGGTCAATCTATAAACATTATTTTATCTTATAAATTTAGTTAATAAAATAGTGGTTTTCATTTGTTATTTTATTATAAGTGATAGCATGTTTAGATTATAATAAGATCCATGGGTATTTATTGAAATATCCTAAATGTCCTTATTTGCTCGTTATACTAGGAACTATAATGAGTTAAGACTAGTGTGAGTCTTGATTAATGGTCAAGTGATGATCATGCGTATGGGGATACGAATCGAGATCATTAGTACTTTTTAGGGAACAAAGTACTGGACCAACGTGCTATGAGAACACCATATGGATTAAGTCATAGTGTTACTCATGATAGGTATATTATTTAGTCATTCAATTTAAGATTACCAAAGACTTCAATATTAAGATTGTAGTAATTTTACACAATTAAACGTTGTCTTTTACCGGATGATTATAAAGATTATGATTAGTTACCAAATGAAAAATATGCGAAGGTGTGTAATCAAGATAGAATTTGTCCCTCTCGTACAGAGAGAGATATCAGCAGATCCTTCAATATGCTGGACTATTAAATGACCAAGTCCAAATTAATTGATATGATCAATGTCACTTGAATGTTTTCAGTTTACCTAAAGATTGAGGTTAGTATGATTGAACATTAAGGTTGACTTTTCATGCCTTATGTTTAATCAAAGGATATCGCATGACAAATGGATATTATATATGTTATTCATTATGTTGTATCGATTTTGATATTCATGCAACTTGGGTAGTCATAATGCCTTGCTAGAGACTACTTATGACTTGTGTACCAAAATGGATTGGGTTCACTGCCAACATCGCATTAACCTATTGGGTCGCACACAAAGAATGACATTTGGAAATTTTAGTTGGTCCCGAATAATGGGTTTTATATGATAAAATTGATGATATAAAAACCTTATGATTTTTTGTATGATAACTTATTAAAAGATGCGTATGTGTAATTTCTTTGAATTACCTAAATACAATAGTTGTATTATGAGTAGGTTTTTTAAAAGAGCATATCTACACAAAATAGAGGTTGAAACCCTAAATCGATAAGATTTTTGTTTTTACTACTTTTCGGTTCATTAAATTTCAAGAGAGAAGAAAAACATTTTCAACCTTTATTTGGGATAACAATCTAAATTGTAGTCACCATTCGAGTGTGGATTTAGGAAAGAGGGTGAGCACTTAAACATCTTCTTTCTTTTGATTCCCTTTACAAGTTCTTTAAATATTTGCACCATTTCTTCATTTTGAGTCCTAACACCTAGAAATCACACAAATGAGAGATTGTTACCACTAAATAAAGATTTATGGTTAAGAATTACACTAAAGACTATATATTATAATCTTACACTTATCAGTTATATTGATTTGGAAAGTTCATTTATGATTCAATTAGGAATGTCCTAGCAAAAAAATGAAGGGTTACCTTTTTCCCTCAATGCTTTCATATTTCTATGAACAATACCAAGTTCCTATGATAGGTCTTGGGTTAGATGTTTTCCTAGACAGGACCATTACTAATGAAATCATAGAAAGCACGAAAAAAGTGCAAGGCTATATAGGTTCATATGAGAAGTGGGAAAGAAATGTGACACTTAGAACAAAAACCATAGAGAGAAAAAAATACATGCAGAAAACATAAGAGTCTTGGAAGAAATGAAATCTATTGCATTTAATGAAAGGATGAACCAGAGCACAGAGCCACCTCTGAAAAATTCTACTGCCATGTACCCTGAAGAGACAGAGATGGCCATGATATGGTTAATCTTGTAAAACCAAATTCCGACTCTGAGAAATCAAAATTTCATGTTTCAAAACCAATACGGAATCTCAAGGAGTTTGAATGGGTTAGAAAGACATGAAAATGAGATTGCAACGTAGGGAAGTTGATATTCCAACACCATCCATTACCAATACTGGAGTCATTTTATAAAGTACTACAGCAAGAGAAGTGAACTATAGGCTCTACGATCTTGCAATGATCTACCAATCTTAACAGCTAAACTAAGGGGATGGTGTTGACAATGTGACTTCTGGATGGTGGTTCTGATCTACTTTCTTCTTTGATTAGTCTATCACTGAGTGATTTTGTATGAGGTGTTAGTTTGTAATATGATATGATTATATGTGTGACGTGGTGTGTTACTGTGTTATTATTGACGTGACTTTTAGGGTAATTACTATGAAGTTTTAGGGTATATTATACATTGGTTATATGTGTTATCCTTTATTACTATGAAGTTTGGAAAATTATGAATTTTTCAAGTTTTCTTTAATTATGCTATTCATTATTGTAATTACTTATTTGTTCATTAATTAATTATTAAATTTATAAATTTTTTATGCTTTACGAGGTATTTTTGTTTTGTTGAAACCTGATTTAATTTTTACACCTAGAGAACAAGGTTGGGAATGAATTTAGGGGTATTTAGGTGAAGTGAAGTATTATGTAGCAAAGTATGAAAAATGTGAAAGGTAGAATCTATTTTTTAATGTTCAAATTGGCTGAAAATTACAAATTTTTTGTATACGGGTAATATTTGTCTATTTTACTATAATGAATTTTTTTTTGGTAAGAAATGAATTTAATATGAATTGTTCGCATTCACGAAGTTTATGAAAACAAAAATTGTAATTTTGCATGTTCATATTATTAACAATTATGAGTATTTTTTCCATTACTTACTTAAAACCCAAATTGATTCATTATGGCGGTATTGGAAAGCCTAGTCATAATGCTAAAATTAAATGTTGTCTTTTACCGGATGATTATAAAGATTCTGATTGGTTACCATGTGAATAATATGTGAAGGTGTGTAATAAAGATAGAATTTGTCCCTCTCGTATAAAGAGATATCAGCAGATCCTTCTATATGTTAGATTGTTAAATGGCCAAGTCCAATTTAATTGATATGATCAATGTCACTTGAATGTTTTCAATTTACCTAAAGATTAAGGTAATGCGATTGAACATAAGGGTGACTTTTCATGCCTTATGTTTAATCAAAGGATATCACATGACAAATGGATATTATATATGTTATTTATTATGTTTTATCGATTTTGATATTCATGCAACTTGGGTAGTCATAATGCCTTGCTAGAGACTGCTTATGAGTTGTGCAACAAAATGGATTTGGTTCACTGCCAACATCGCTTGAACCTATTGGGTTGAACACAAAGAATGGCTTTTGAAAATTTTAGTTGGTCCCGAATAATGAGTTTTATATGATAAAACTCATGACATAAAAATACTTACAATTTATTGTATGATAACTTATTAAGAGGAGCGTATGTGTAATTTCATTGAATTGCCTAAATACAATAGTTGTATTATGAGTAGGTTTTTTGAAATAGCATATCTACGCATATAAATAGAGGTTGAAACCCTTAAACGACAAGATTTTTGTTCTTACAATTTTTAAGTTCATTAAATTTCAAGAGAGAAAGAAAAACATTTTCAACCTTTCTTTGGGATAGCACTCTAAATTGTACTCACCATTCGTGTGTGGATTTATGAGAGAGGGTGAGCACTTAAAAATGTTGGAAATTAAATAATTGGAGGAGGATATGACAGATTAAGGTATGGTTTACTTTTTTAGATCTAGTTTAATGGAACATACTTTCGATCCTATTAGAGTTTTTCAAAAAATGTTTTGAATTTTTCGTCGCGTATAAACCTCGAAAACAAACACGGTGTGGATCGCCGATCTATTTGATAATGCTTGGTAGAGTATGATTCCATGCTATAACCTTGTACATAAAAAATGAATGGCGACATGGATTACTGTTTTCTTCTTTCCTTTGACTTCCTTTACCAGTTCTTCAAATATTCACACCATTTCTTCATTTTGAGTCCTAACACCTAAAAATCACACGAATGAGAGATTGTTACCACTAAATAGAGATTTATGGTTAAGAATGACACTAAAAACTATATATTATAATGTTACAATTATCAGTTATATTGATTTGGCAAGTTCATTTATGATTCAATTAGGAATGTCCTAACTACAAAAAATGAAGGGTTACTTTTCCCTCAATGCTTTCATATTTCTATGAACAATACCAAGTTCTTATGATAGGTCTTGGGTTAGATGTTTGCCCAGATAGGACCATTACTAATGAAATCATAGAAAGCATGAAAAAAGTGCAAGGCTATATAGGTTCATATGAGAAGTGGGAAAGAAATGTGACACTTAGAACAAATACCATAGAGAGAAGAAGAATACATGCAGAAAACATAAGAGTCTTGGAAGAAAGAAATTTATTGCATTTAATGAAAGGATGAACTAGAGCTTAGAGCCACCTATGAAAAATTCTACTGCCATGTACACTGAAGAGACATAGATGGCCATGATACGGTTAATCTTGTGAAACCAAATTCCGACTAATAGAAATCAAGAGTTCATGTTTCAAAACCAATACGAGATTTCAAGGAGTTTGAATGGGTTAGAAAGACATATGAAAAGGAGATTGCAATGTAGGGAAGATGATATTCCAACACCATCCACTAAATTGAGAATGCCCAGATAAGGGAGTCTTTTCTTAAAGTACTTCAACAAGAGAAGTGAACTACAGGCTCTCCGATCTTGCAATGATCTACCAATCTTAACAGCTGAACCAAGGGGATGGTGTTGACAATGTGACTTCTGGATGGCGGTTCTGATCTACTTTCTTCTTTGATTAGTCTATCACTGAGTTATTTTGTATCAGGTGTTAGTTTGTTATATGATATGATTATTTGTGTGAAATGGTGTGTTACTGTGTTATTATTGATGTGAATTTTGGTTTATATTATACATTGGTTTGATGTGTTATCCTCTATTACTATGAAGTTTGGAAAATTATGAATTTTTCATGTTTTCTTTAATTACGCTATTCATTGTTGTAATTATTTATTTGTTCATTAATTAATTATTAAGTTTATAAATTTTTTTGCTTCACGAGGTATTTTTGTTTTGTTGAAACTTAACTTAATTTTTAAACCTTGAGAACAAGGTTGGGAATGAGTTTAGGGGTATTTAGGTGAAGTGGAGTATCATGTAGCGAAGTATGGAAAACTTGAAAGGTAGAATCTATTTTTTTAATGTTCATGTTAGCTGGAAATTTCAAATTTTTTAGTATACGGGTAATATTTGTCTATTTTACTATAATGGATTTTTTTTTCTAAGAAATGAATTTAATATGAATTGTTCCCATTCACGAAGTTTATGAAAACAAAAATTGTAATTTTGCATGTTCATATTATTAATAAGTCTGAGTATTTTAGCCATTACTTACTCACTTAAAACCCGAATTGATTCATTATGGCAGTATTGTAAAGCCTAGTCATAATTCTAAAATTTTTATCTCATACACAATTTAATGATTTGGACTCCTTCCTACCCAAAAAAACTTGACAACTTTAATGTTAAATGTGAAATTTTTGGACTTCAGAGTTTTGATAACTCCCTGATGTTTTGAGAAAAATTCACTCATTTCTTAGTGGATTGATCCTACATTTATGTACGATGTTCATGGGTATGTTTTTAGTCTTCTGTAAAATTTCTGGAGCTATGGTTTAGGAGAAATATTTTTTAAAATTTATTGGTTGAAATCTAAAATTGTTTAGAGTAATTGTTGTAAGATTTCCATATTTTCCATGTTTCTTATCGAAATTATGCATACGTTATATTTTTGAAAATTCAAGAAGTCGCCCTAAAATCACTCTTTCGACTATAATACTGAATTTAAATGTTTTGATAATTTAAATCAACTTATATGTTGTTCTACCAAAATTGTATGTATTTTAATAAAGTAGATTTCAACATTAACACGTTATTGAGGGGGCTTCTTTTAAAAATCGAATTTCAAAATCACTAAATAGACCTAAAACATGTTAAATGAAATTTATCATCAATAAGTCAATAATTAGACATTGTTTTATACTATAATTTAGTGTTATTTTATATGTAAAAGACTATATTACACTGAGTTTTTTCTTCTATTTGTCATTTCATGTTATATTAATATTATATGAGTAAATGGAAGAAAAAAGGAAGAAAAGAAAAGAATATAGTCAATCGAAGAAAGTCACAATGATTCCACAACGATTCAGGAAATACACTAGGATTCGCAACATAAATTTGCAGAAGTCAAGTATAGCGATTCAATAGTGATTCAAGAAATGAACTTGGATTCACTATAAAAATTGGTAAATGAGATAGATGTATTTCCATTGATTTTCCAAGTCGGAAGATCCGGTCAGGATTCGTTGATGTCGTCCATGAGAATAATGGATTAAAACACAGAATTTCAATTCATTTAGGATATGTACTACTTAGAAAACTATATATACCACCCTAAGGCTTTGAGAGTAAGTGCCTCTTGATTACCTTGAAGAACCTTGGGACATTTTGAGTGCCTTGGAAGCCCTTGATTATTCTTAAGAGCAATTAATTAGTCTTCTTGAGTTTAGTTTAATTTTATTTTCTTTCTTTTGAATGTTATTTGTAGATTCAAGTATTCAATAAGAGGTATTTTCATTAATGTTTTTCATTTGTTTTATGTTAATGTTTATGTTGAGTATATGTGAGTAGTTTATTAATGTAAAAAAAAAATCTGAACATGAATGTAAACCATTTTAAAATATTGCATTAAATTTAATCACACACATCAATTCACGCATACGTCTAGAAACATGCATGCATACTCTAGAATGTGTATTTTTATATTTAGGTTCTATATCTATTATAAAGTAGTAACTAGGATTAATTTATAAATTCTTTTATTGTTTAGATGTCTTTGGTGACTTGTGTTCTTAATTTGATATTGATTTGGCAAATTCCGATAATATTTGCTTAGTAGTTAGAAGCTTTCATATAGTGTAATGTTCTTTTGTTTCTATTAGTTATCTTTGAGCTTTCGAAGAACTTATGTTGATAAGATTGGAATATGTTTTTTCCATTGATATAAGAAAATCCCATAGCTTGATAAAGGCTAGCAATCTTGCTTATGATTTATGTGTAATGATTTAAGAATATTTTATAATATGATGGTAGTATGTGATGAGTTATTATTTATGCACTTTCTCATAGGTGTTTTGATATGTAAATCAAGTCCAAAAGTATTTTATGGCTCTATATGTTTACTTTGGTTATTTACAAGGTATTTTGAGTGTACGTGAATTAGAAAAACCTGGAAAGAAGTCATAGATTTATCAAAGGACAATAAATATGACGCCCTCAGAATGAATTGACTACGCCATGGAGAAGTTACAACGCCATGGAAGGTGTTAGGGCAGATGAATCGTACAACGTCCGAAATAAATGGATGGTGCGGGGATCAGAAATAGAAATTCCAGACTGACTTGTTTTTCAAGACTTACTATATTTGCCATGTCGTGACTTGCCGCCGTTCCTAAATAATAGCAGTGCCACTGACGGTGTCAGACTCACAAAATAAAAGTTTTGCAATTTTTATTTCTGGGCTTTCCTATTCTTGTACCCAGGCTTACCTATATAAAAGAAGGACTTCTATGGATGAAAACACATTATATTCAAAGTGATTTAGGATTAAAGAAATGTAGCATAGCCTTGTCCTTATAGGTTCTTCAATACTTAAGTTGGGGATGAAGCTCTCTTAGCTAGTAGTAGGTTTGTTTTCATGTCTTATTGACGTTTTCTTTAATAATAGTTTTTATTTCAGTTCTCTATCTTTATGTTGTGGTTTATAACGATGTCTTAAAGATAGTTTAAAGTTTATAAGTTCGTTGCAAATCTCTAAGCTTAAATCCATTGACTTGCTATTAATAAGGTTGAGTTTGTGATACCAAACAGATTGAGGAGTGGCAATCACCTAGAATGAGAAACCTAACATAGTTGTTGTTCTATGTGAATATCATCGAGAAAAGTTTTAAGTCTTGAGAGCAGTTGCTAAAGGTTATCTAAGGGTAGGTGTTTCCATACAGCTTTTAATGTTACTCATGTACTAAATCTTAAAAGCGGTTGCTCAAAGTTTTACGATGGAGTAAAAGAAGTCTTTAGAGAGTGGTTGTCCGATTTATCAAGAATAGGAGGACTAGGATGTTGGTGACCCCAATACCCATAGCCTATCAAGGGAAACTATTTTAAGACCCATATTTCAAAACCAAATATAGGAAGAATGAGGATTCCTAGACTTAAGTAAGATTTTCTATTTTTGAGTTCCACTTATTTAGTTTCTCATTTATTCATTTTTAGTTAATATAACTCTTTTGAAAACCCCCTATTTTATTTTAGTGTTTATTAAAGTCAGTTTAACTAAATCCTGTGGATTCGACCCCGTGCTTACCACTACTGCACTATTGTTAGATTGGTAACCCATACGTTGGTTATATTTGACTCATGCAACCCATGATAAAAAAATCAGTGCCGTCGTTGGGGATTTGGTTTCAAATAGAGTTTAACTTTTCTTTTTCTTTTGCATTAAATGTATCAATTTTTGTCTTCAGACCCTTGTTAATCGAACAATGGCCTTTTACTCCCCAAATTACGGTTATTACAATAACTAATACTATTATAGTACAAATGGGGAAATACATCTATATTTAGACATGAATTTTCTAAATTGCATTCTATTGAGCAACAGGGTACTATGGAAGCTAATGGACTTTATGCAAATGTCTCTAATCCCACTAATTTTTGTCATTACTACTCAAAATATTAAAACTATCCTGAGTGGAGCTATAGATCACTAGAATCCAATTTCTACAAGTTGATGCCAAGTCCACAGATTGCTCGGCAAGAAGAGCATTCTCTTAAAGAAAATTTGAAAGATATATTCTTAGTCAATGAATAGTTCCCTGTGCCTTTTCTGTAATGACCAATAACCTATGACCAATATACATATATTGACTAATAACCTTTGTATAACGAGATTTTCAATAATCTATCTTGTTTATCTTATATTATCGTTTCGATCTCATACCAGTTATAATGTCTAACACAAAGCAATCGAATCCCTCTAAACTCCTTTTGTGTATACACAATCTAGATTAAGTCAAATAGGGTATAACAATTCTTTTACATCATAAAATCTCTATTTTCATAGGTAATAATATTATATCACTTCCAATTAAATTCAATTCCATATATTCCTGACTAAATAAAGTAAAATGAAATGGGAAAATATTACCTTTGTTATGGAAAATCTCAAAATATTTACAATGTTTTATTGGATTATACCTCTTGTTCTTTCCATACTTCGTATCTTCATACTTCAATTCACCTAATACCCCTAAACTCGTTTCAATCCTTGTCCTCAAGGTTTAAAAATTTATCTGAGTTTCTTAAAAAATTAAAATATCTCGTAAAGCATAAACGAAAAAATTTAATAATTAACTAACTAACATACGAATGAATTGCATAAGTAATAAAAAACATAATAAATTTAAACATTTCCAAGCAACAAAAGATTTAGTGAATCTTGGGATAGATTTCCACACTAATCATAGTTGTGAAGATGAAATACGATGAAACCTTTAATGAATCTTGGGATAGATTTCCATATTAATTTTATCTTGTCCACAACATAGATACACTCAAATAGCCTTATTACAATATTCTATGAAGGATTAAGTCATTTCAGAAAAATACTATTAGATATTGTATGTGGTCGATCACGATATGATGTTATGCCAACCATAAGAAAAGAAGCCATTAACAAGATGGCTAAATAATCTAAACAATATGGTGAAAAGATATATACATCAAGAAAGAAAGTTTATGAGGTAATGATAAAACAAGTAATAAATTTGATGAGAAATTTGAAGAATCATCTAAAATAATTAAACTAATGTTAAAAGATAGATCAAAACAAGTTAAACCATTTGGATTTTGTAATGCAGTTACACATCCTACATATGCGTGTCCTATTTCAAAGAAGAAAACATTGAAAAAGTCAATGCCGTTTTGAACCAATATTCTGGTCCCTCTCGAAACTAATATAATAACATTAATTATTACGCTAAAAAACCAAATTCAAATCTTAGCTACGGTTGACAAAATCAAAACAATACCACCTATAGACCAAGAGCACCTACACCAATGTCACGGCGCAAATTCCTAACCCTAGTTTTGTTTCTTAATTACGATCATTGAATAAGGTGAGACTGGGGTAAAGAGAGATGTGGTAAGTTTAATTAAAGATAATGTGTCTTAGATAAAGAATTTGATAATGGCTATAGTTTGATTTACATAAATGTAACATAAGTTTAAAGAAATAATTAAAACATTATTCATTGATGCACCTCGAGATACATGTGAATACCTCACAAGACCATTTGTGTTACGTTATGTGTTAACGAGGAATAGTAATTGGATAGTTAATAGATTATGGTGTCACAATTAAGGCCATTAGATTGATCTACAGATAGGTGATTTACATAAAATCAAGGGCCAAAAATCAAACTTAATATTTTTTATATATGATTCAATAGGATAAACATGCAAATATTTCACGTTGGAGAAAAGAAGACCTGGAAAATAAAATCAAATAATTGTGAGGAGATTTTGGTGAATTTGAAAGGGATTGATAGAGTTTGTGATGTTCTACACCTATGTAAGCTGGTGTACACTTTCATTTTGTAAAAGCTTGTTAAAAATTAGAGTTTTATTTCAGTTCTAGTTTTTGTGTAATTTCAGAGCTGAAATGAAATCATTCTCGAAACTAGTTACTAGATTTGGATTCCTTATGAAAAAATGATAAATTTGCTAACAAGAAAATCTCAATTTCGATTTGAATTGACAAAATTATGTGGTTTTGAAGTTGTAGGTGTTCTTGAAGGATTTTTTTAGTAAAAGCTATGAGTTTTGGGTTTTTCTAAATAGTTTAACCCAACTTTGATAGTTTGTATAAATCCTAAAATACACTAATTAAACTCAGGAACCTAGGAAGAGTCTCGAGAGGTTGTTACCGAGATACGGGGTATTGGGATACATAATTAGCCTATAAATTTTGCATGGACTATAAGTAAACTTATTGAGATATTTATATTCATTTATTTCCTATTATGCTTTTCATTTATAGTCATTTGTACTGATTCACCTTTTGTGCTCAAGATGAAATAACTTTGTTTTTTATCTCATTCTCATGAGGTTGTTATCGCGACATTGTTTAACGTTTTCTGGTTTTATTGGTTCTAAATCACGTGCTCTGTCATTCTTGGTTGTTGAAGAATTTTAGTCAAATGAAAACCAAGTTAGAAGATAGTTGATTTATTGTATTCAAAATTTATTTTATTTGTGCATTAGTTATGAAATTACATTGTTAAATTCCTAAACTATGTCATTCCTTGAATTATGAAAGTAGTTCTTATATCTAGGACTATAATATGAAAGAAATAAGTGCATCACATAAGGACACTAGATTTCCAGGTATGTCAAAATCTTACCACTAGTTTATATAGCACATGGGGTATGCGTATTGGGGTTGTTGACAAGTATGCTACACATTTGAGGGGCATTTATGCGTATTTATACATCTGTAATAGACATTTGTAATGATGTGAAGGCATCTATGAAAACGATTACGCTCTAAATAGTGGAATAGGATCGAAATGATGTAACTCAGAGCCGACATGCCCTACATCATTACTGGTTAGCCTACTATCAGTTTCATATTGTTTAACTGAAGTATCTTATAGCATGATTCTTTTTTAGCATAGTTGCTATTGTTGTGCTTTCAAATACTATTTGTATATTTGGAAATGTGATAAATGTCACTTAGTATTACTTTTTACTTCCCCGTACCCGCCATCTTTTTTTTGACGGTGGGTGCAGATCCATTGAGCAGCAGACCAGGCAAAAAGAAGATCGGTGACTACCTCTAAGCTACTTGAGGGCCACTACATATGATATTTTTGACTTTTGGTTTTGTTTTATGACTTATATGTCTTTTTTAAACTTTTGGGGATGTATATATGTGTTGAGGCATTATTTTCCCAACCAGAGAAAAGTTGATATATTAATATTGTTGTTCTATTATATATATATATATATATGCTTGTGATCTCTATTTCTTTGTTTTCCACAAGATTAGGATTTAAGTTAATGGCTTCTGCTAATTTGTTAAGACATTCAATGAATTAGGTTAAGTTATAAAATTTTTAATTAACTCTCAAAAATTGATTTACAAGATAACAATATGTTGCTTATTTTAAAGTTTGCTAGTTTGTAGAAAATATTGGAAAGGCTGACTAATATGTTGTTATTTCCTACATAGTCTAGATTAAGGCTTTAAACTAAAAATAATCAACCAATGAAAAGGTGTCATCACAGTTAGTATCAAAGCCAACTTTAAAAATAATCAACCAATGAATCTCCATAATACACATATTTTAGTTTAGGAAACCAAATGATCCTTGCCTTGAAACTGTTAGTTAGGAATTGAGTAAATGTGAGATGAGGATTGTTAGATGTACATGTTAGTTTCTATATGTGTATGTATACATATACATACATATGAAATATCAATGTAGTAGTCGATTCACGTTTGCTATAAACTTCCAGACACCAATGCCGGATTTATGCGACGGTAGATATGCAGGTGCTAGTTGTTGCTAGCCTATTATTCCATCAACTGATGCGTATCAAAGGCTGTCTGACAGAGTAACAGATCAGGGATGACGCTTAGCTAATTTTATTGCCATGATGATAGCTAATTTTGCACTATCAGCACATACATCGACCTCCACTACTACTACTACTACTACTTTCACTTTACAGGCATTAGGGCTTTGTTTTGCAAAATAAGTAGCTCAGATTGTATGGATTATTCCAATTGTGACAGTACCAGTAGTAGAGAAAGCTGATACAATGTCGTCTCCCACTCCTACATCTTCTAATTCGTCAGCCGAGGTTAAGTTGGTGAAGGATTTCATCAGACTGAAACCAGTTTATTTTAATGCACAACGAGACTTTGAGGTATTAAAAAAGTTGATATTGTCTCATAGGGTTTTGAGGATTGATGATAGAATTTGGGCCGAGATTTTGTCATATACACTACAAACAGATGTCGATTTTGTCATATGATGGATGTTTTGAGTCATGGGATGCATTCAAGAAGAATTTCTATCAGTAATAATTCTCACCTACATTGATGAAAAGGTTAAGGAATGCGTTTATGAACCTCCGACAAGGATTAGATGAGTTTGTGATGAGCTACATAGATTGATACGGTTATCTAAGGCAATTTTTGGTGATCTAATGAGAGATGACTCTGAGGATGTGTACAAATTTTTAGATGAATTGAGGCTAAATATAATGTTTCATGTGATTAATTCAGGTGTCAGGACCTAGGGTAAAATATATAAGCATACAATTTCTCCTAAGACTTATTATTTGAGCCGAATTGTAGATGGGACACCATTAAGACCCGTGTTATCATCTAATCAGATTGTGAAGTTTGAGTGAAGGAGACAAATGGTTAAAATGCAAAAGAGATGGGAGAGGGAGGTTCTTAGGGATCAAGGACCGCTACACTGGATATAGGCTATGCATTATACCTTACTCTATTATAGAATATAGTTCGTAGGCCATCTTTGCCACTTTCAATCAGACCTGCGTTACAAGCTACAACTTCACTAACACTTTTATCATCACCAGCGCCATGAAAATGCAACATGGTGGTATAGATGTAGCTGGTTCTTGATTGGGGAAGAGATTGGCACTGGCCTAGGATCTGGCATAGAGTCAGCGCAGGCTTATTACTTGTTGTAGATGTGGGCAGGTGGGTAACTTGTTGATAGACTATGCACAACCGGTAATGCTATTTCCATAGTAGAGTTGAGAAGGAGTGCACATGATCGCACCGCTAAATTTCGATGCCACTCATAGACTCATTGAGTGTATGATTTCTATTTCTGGTAAAGATTTATAGGACTTATTTGATTAATGTTCTGTGGTATCTTTCATTTCAGGTCGCGTTATAGGCAACCTAGGGTTAACACTGGTTAGAGTTAGTGTACACTTAACTTTGAGTACCGTAGTCGGGGATAGGGTTTTTCCTAATTGTCTTGCTGAGGGATGTCCAGTAGAGTTAGGAGCCGTATAGTTCCTTGAAGACTTTAGAGTGCTCGCGTTTTTAGATTTCGATGCTTTGTTTGGGATGGATTGGTTAGAAGGGTATCACGCTCGTATTGACGGTTTCAGCAAGATAGTGATATTTGTGATCCTAGGGCGTCCGATGTCCACAGACAGTGTTGGTAAACCGAGAGGCGAGGGTAAGAGAGGTCGACTTGAAACTATTGGTGAAATGGAGACTTTATGATTATTGTATACATTAGCAAAGTGTCAATGTGGTGGCTCCGTGCCTCGAGGCTGCCCGGGGTGTCATTGAGTTGTGTGCTCCTCACCAAGTGGATCTAGCTACACATGTGCGACACTTGCCCGTCCATCTCAAGTTTTGATATTTATGTCCACTTGTGTTATTAGTTTGATAAATTAGTTAATCATATTTTTCATATGTTATTTCCTCAAATCTTTGAATTCCTAAAGTTCAACTATTTGTATGTAATTTAAGTCATATCCGTACTAGTGGTTAATGTTTTACAAGTTAAAAGTCAATCACATTTAATTCTAAATCAATAGCAGTCTTAATAAAAGTAAGTAAGCATAAAGTTCATCATTCATATGAGCATGTCCTAATGTGGAAAACAAGGATAAATACTTTATATATATAGGCGACAATACCATTAGATAGTATATACACTTCATATGAGCATGTCCTAATGTGGAAATCCAATAAATACTATTAAATAAATGTGCATAATATAAACATGCAACTGTAAATGGATCATCGCATGCGTAAATAACAATTAAGTGTAAATGTGTGTGCCCATCTTGCTTAGATTAGGCCATACTTCAAATGCCCTACCCAAGATCCCACTAGTGGGCGTAACCAACTCGCTTATCACCTGGTCCTCTCGATTGTCAGCGTAGACCCACGATGCACCGAAACATGTACTAACAAAGTAGCTCGGGTCGTTATTCCCCAAGGACTCTTGATACACATGTTATAGTCAAGCGTGTCATAAACACACAACGGAATACCCAGCGAGAGTAAACTCAACCAGCCATCTAAAATAATTTGGAATGGAATGATATGCAATAATAAATGGAACAATGAAAAAACAACAATCAAATTCATAAGTGATGTTCCTATTGTTTTGACAAACCTCAAACACGCTCTTCGGCTTCCCCAAACTCCTAAATTCGATCGGCTTAGCTCCCTAGTACATGAGCCACTGTCCTATAAGTCCTTGAGGTCCAATTTATGTATTCAAATTGTTTACAAGTATTTAAGTATGTATTAAGTTGAAAGTTACCTAAAACAACCTTTAGATTTTTATTTTCATATGTCATTAGCATGCTAGTTGGTTTGCCTAGCACGCTAGGTGTATATAGCGCTCTAGGGAGTCTGTCTACTATTCTTCATTTTGAAGAACAGTAAAGCACCCAAAGTGGATAACACGCTTGCCTGTCTGGATAGCGCGCTATAGTGGAAATGAAAAATCCCACTCATTTGCTATATATATATATATATGTGTGTGTTTTGTTATGATCTAATGTGTTATGTGTATCTTGAGGTCTATCTTCTGGTCTTTATTAATGCTTTCACACATAGATTAATGACTCCATTGAACCACTTAATAGCCTAGCATTATTCAACGGATCATCTTAGTGTTCATCCATAGCTTAAAATATTTCCTTCTAACTTAAAGAAATTTAAATTCAACTATTAAAATAGTTAACTTAGCCATATAAACAATTATGGTTGGTGTACCTAGACTCCTTATTAGCAAATTTGTTGCCTCAACAATTCTCAGCTACATGGTACCAGGTGCCTGGCGTCTCGGCATGCAACCTGAGGCGTGCCATAGAGTAATGTTCCGATTAGATTGACTTAGTTTATGTTTATATTACTTATCTTAATAGATTAACTAGTCATCTTAACTTGAATCAGTCATACTTTCTAATGTATTCGTAGTACACCTACTTGATACCCGCATTGGCATGCATTACGAAGTGAATACTCGCTACATAATCTCGTACGATATAATTGTACAAACATAAACATGCAATGTATAATCGAATAAAGTGATAAATATACATCACAAATATGCAATCAACAAAAAATGGCTAGTGTACCTTGGTGGATGTCTGTTTTGGCCTACCCGCGGCATCCACGTAGATCTGAGCTAGCGTCCTAATGTGAAATTACAAAATAAATAATGGAGTTAATAGAACGGGCCGTTACAGTGAAGGACCCAGACTTGAGGAGATTCTTGTACTGTCCAGGTTTCTAGATGTGTTTTCGATAGACTTACCTAGTTTACTACTACTCAAAGAGATAGACTTAAACATTGAGTAAGAACTAGCCACCGAGCCTATTTCCATAACATTGTACTGCATGGCTCCAAGATAGTTGGAGTAAGGAGTTATATCTAGGATTTAGGATAGAAAGGGTTCATCAAAGCTTGTCTCTATGGAGAGCACCCATCCCGTTAATAAAGAAGAAGGATGACACTTTGAGATTGTCTATCAATTACAAATGGTTGAACAAGCTCGTAGTTAGAAACAAGTATCCACTACCACATATTGATGCATTGTTTGATCTGCTGAGTGGAGCATATTGTTCTCCAAGATAGACCAGCGATTAGGGAAGAGGATAGCTCCAAGACAACATTCAACATGAGATATGGACACTGTCAGTTTACAGTTATGTTGTTCGAGTTGACCAACACCCTTACGATATTTATGGATTTGATACATAGGCTGATGAGACCATTCTTCGATCACTTCGTGATAGTTTCCATCCATGACATATTAATATAGTCAAGGATTAGAGAGGATCATGAGCAGCACCTTAGGGAGATGTTGCAGAGTTCGAGGGAGCATAAACTCTACGCCATGTTCAGTAAGTACGAGTTTTATTTTTCAGAGGTCAGATTTTTAGGCCATGTTGTTCGAGCTGTAGGGATTGCAGTACATCTGGCCAAGATTCATGCTATTATGGATTATACGACACCAATATAAGTTACCAAGATTAGGAGTTTTCTGGGGCTACCATGGTATTACTCTAGATTTGTGAAGGATTTCTCAAAAATCTCTTCACCGATTACCTGATTGACTTAGAATAATGTTTTATTGGATTGGTCGGATGAGAATGAGCAGGGATTTGCTTAGCTGAAGAGGTTGTAACTACCGTACCAGTATTGAGATTGTCAGAGGCTAGACCGGGATCCCTAGCGTTGATGATTTTTGTATGAGTTTAAGCTATGTATTTATGCAGGACAAAGGCAAAGTGGTTTATGCATTAAGATAGTTGAAGATATATGAGAATAACTATCCAACACATAATTTGAAGTTGGCAGTGGTGGTGTTGGCTTTGAAGATTTAGAGACCTCATTTGCATGGAGTGAGATGCACACTCTACACTGATAACAACAGTCTAAAGTATCTCTTCATACAGAAAGAGCTGAATGGTATACAATCCTAATGGTTGGAGTTTATGAAAGAATACAACATTTTCTTAGATTATCACCCTGAGAAAACTAATGTAGTTGTAGATGGGCTAAGTATGATACTGACAGGAGATGCCGAGGTTGTTATGCCCTACGATGCATGAGTATGGATTACTCAAGGTAGCAGTGACGATGAGTGAGTCGATTATTCCTACAGACACTTATGTGATGATATTTGTAGAGATAAGGTTACATACAGTTTAACATAAATACTGTTAAAGGGCAAGACAATTGTCATCTTGTACCCGAGATTTTGTGACTTGGTTTAGAGTGATGATTTCACTAATTAAACATAGACGATAGATTAATGTATGTGATTCAGAGGCAGATTATGCATACCATTAGTAGCAGAGCTAAGAGATGAGATTCTTTAAGATTCACACCATTCATGATTCACTATTCATCGTATGCCTAGACAGTTGTTTCAGCTGCTTCTCATTCCACAATGGAAGTAGGAAGGCATACCTATGGGTTCTATCTAAGTAGTGCTGAGCACTGCCAGATGACACAATTCTATCTCGGTAATTATGGACAGACTAACAAAATCTACCAGTTTCTTACCAGTCGCAGATCATTACACATATGACGAGTTGAGTGTATTATTCGAAAGAGAGATTATCAGGCTGCATTAGGTACTTTAGACTATCACATCAGACAGAGATGTTATGTATTTGTTTAGGATGCGGCGGAGCATGCAAGAGTAGTATCATCACGCCTACAGTTTAGCACACCTTTTCACCCTCAAATTGATGGGCATACTTTAAAGTTTATTCAAGTTCTCAAAGATATGCTTTGGGCTTGGTTATGGGAGTTTGGCAGATCTAGGGAGGAGTACCTACCATTGTATGAGTTTGCATACAACAACAGTATTGGGTTTTGGGGTTAATACACGGCAGAGATTACAAAACAATTTTGACAAAAAACCCAACAGGATTCAAATTTAACTCCATTAAAAATGTTTAAACCAAGAAAACTTAATCATACCTCGATCGCAAAATACCTTTTTGAAGGTTGATCGATCTCTAAGGCGCGGCCAATGACGAACGCCCTCTACCAGCAGTCCACACACGAAACGGTGGCCGAGATTCGAAGTGCTAGCTTCAAGAGAATACCAAACCTTTTTGTTTCTCTCCAAAACGATCCATAGCGTACCAGAAAACCCTAATTCGTTTTTAAATGAAAATAGAGTTTCGGCCCTAAACGTTTCATCTTAGTGTTCTAACATAAAGCGTCTATTTATACAACCCTTGTATATAGACGGTTAAGTAAATTTCACATATACCCCTACATAAAGAAATATAAGCATAATACACCACAAAGACGTTTCTATCATGAATTTTATCATGTAAAATTTGTTTCTCTGAACCATCTTAAAATCTTGCGAAACCATTCTTAGTGTGCGACCCAATAGGTTCATGCAACTTTGGTAGTGTACAAAAACACATTTTAGTATACAAGTCATAAGCGGCCTCTAGCAAGACATTATGACTACCCAAGTTGTACGAATATCAAATCGATACAACCTAATCTATAGTGTATATAACATCCTTTTGTAACACGATATCCTTTTGATCAAACATAAGGCATGGAATTGTCATCCAACATGTTCAATCGTACTAGTTTCGATCTCTAGTAGACTAAAAACATCCAAGTGACATTGATCAATATCAATTCACTTAGACTAGGCCTTTTAGCAGTCTAACACATCAAGGGATCCACTGGATATCTCTCTTTATATGAGAGGGACAAATTCTATCTCGATTACAAAACTTCATCGCATTGCTCACACGGTAACCAATCACAACCTTTTTAATCGTCCGATTAAAGACAATGTCTGATTGTGTCAAACCAATGTGTTCCTAATGTTGAAGTCTCTGGTAATCTCAAGTCAGAGGATTGAAAAATATACCTATCATGAGAAACAACTATGATTTAATCCATGTGATGCTCTCATAGCGGTTGTTCCAATACTTTATTCCCTAACAAGTACTCGTGATCTTGATTCGTATCCCTAATCATATAATCATCGTATGATCATCAATCCAGAATCACACTAGTCTTAATTCATTATAGTTTCCGGTATAGTAATCAACTAGGGACATTTAGGATATTTCTGCAAATACCCATGGATCTTATTATAATGTAAACATGCAAATTAATTATAATAAATAGAAAATGAAATCCTTTATTTTATTAACTAAAAGTATTCATAAAGACTATTAATGGATTGACCTAGGGCACATGCCCAATATCTCCCACTTGCACTAGGGCCAATCATGCATGCATCTAATGCATCATGATCTAACATGACCATCATGTTTTGCTTATGGAATAGCTTTTGTCAATGGATCTGCAACGTTGTCTTCAGTAGGTACTCTGCAAATCTTCACGTCTCCCCTCTCAATAATTTCTCTGACGAGATAAAAAGCCTGAGTGTATGTTTGGATCTATGGTGTGATCTAGGTTCCTTGGCCTGTGCTATTGCCCCGTTATTGTCACAATACAAACAAACAAGGTAAGCAACACTTAAAACCACACCTTGTTCGGAAATGAACTTTTTATCCAAATCGCTTGCTCTTTTCTTTGCATCGGATCTTGCAATATACTCAAACTTTCATTGTTGAATGCACGCCACGTCTCTTGCTTCGAACTTTTCCAACTTACTGCACCCCCATTCAAAGTAAACACATATCCAAACTGCGATCTAAAATCATCTATATCAGTTTGAAAACTTGCATCTGTGTAAGCATTTATAACTAAATAATTTTCAAAACCTCCATAGACCAAAAACACTTCCTTAGTCATTCTTAAGTATTTAAGGATGTTCTTTACTGCTATCCACTGTCTCTTACCAGGATCTGATTGATATCTACATGTAGTGCTCAAAGCATATGATACATCAGGTCGAGTGCATAGCATGACATACATGATAGATCTAATAGCTGATGCATATGGAATCTTATTCATACGGTCTCCCTCGTCATTTATTTTAGGACATTAAATGCTGAGACTTAAGCCATGAGACATTGGCAACAATCATCTTTTAGAGTCTTGCAAACTAAACCTACTCAACACCTTATCTATGTAAGCACTCTAACTTTGACCGATTAGCCTCTTAGATCTATCCTTATAGATCTTTATCCCTAGGATATAGGCTGCATCTCCTAAGTCTTTCATTTAGAAACACTTCCCTAACCAAGAATTGACATTTTGCAATGTTGGGATGTCATTTCCATTGAGTAATATATCATCGACATAGAGTACCAAAAAAAAACTACACTTCCACTGACCTACTTGTATACACAAGGCTCATATTCGTTCTTAGTAAAACAAAAATCCTTGATTGCTTCATCAAAACGAAGATTCCAACTCCGAGAAGCTTGCTTTAATCCATAAATGGATCTATGAAGCTTGCATACCTTCCTATAATTCTCAGGATGTACGAAACCTTCAGGTTGTGTCATATACACGTCCTCAGCAGCTTTCCATTAAGAAATGTTGTTTTTACATCCATTTGCCATATCTCATAGTTATAATATGCATCAATGGCAATTAAAATTCTTATGGATTTAAGCATGGCTGCTGGTGAAAAAGTTTCATCATAATCAACACTTTGAGTCTACCTGAAACCTTTTGCAACAAGTATTGCTTCAAAAGTATGCACTTTGCCATCTATGTCAGTTTTTTTCTTGAAAACCCATTTACATCTAATGGTCTTACCACCTTCAGGTAAATCAACCAAGTTCCAAACTTGATTATCATACATGGATTGCATCTCAGAGTTCATGGCACTTAGCCATTTATCTAAGTCTGGTCCAGACATAGCCTTCTAATAAGTGGTGGGTTCATTTTGATCCATAAGCAACACATCACGACTATCAGTAAAAGAGAAATTCGAATATCTCTGGCTCATGTCTTACCCTACCGGATTTACGTGGGCCTTGTGCCACTTGTGGAGGTTCAACTGGTTCAGAACGTTGTTGAACATCCATTAGCGGTTCTGTGTTTATCTGTGATTCTTGAACTTCTTCAAGATTTATTTATCTCCCAGTAGTGTATTTTGAAATAAACTGTTATTCCATAAAGGTACCATATCGAGCAACAAACACTTTGTTCTTAGGGGGATTATAAATGTAATTTCCTTTTGTTTCCTTAGGATACCCCACAAATAAACACTTATCCGATTTAGGTGCTAGTTTTTCTGAGACTTGTCGCTTTACGTAAGCCTCACAACCCCAAATCTTAAGGAAAGACAAACTAGGTATTTTCCCGTACCATATCTCATATGGTGTTTCATCAACCATTTTAGAAGGAACTCGATTTAGAGTGAAAACCGCAGTTTGTAATGCATAATCCCAAAAGGATAATGGAAGATCTGCTTGACTCATCATAGATCGAACCATATCTAATAAGGTTTGATTTCTCCTTTCAGAAACCACATTCCATTGTAGAGTTGCTGGTGGAGTCAATTGGGAGACAATCCCACAATTTCTAAGATGATCATCAAATTCTTGGCTTAAATATTCACCACCTTGATCTGATCGAAGTGTTTTGATAGTTTTACTAAGTTGATTCTGCACTTCATTTTGAAACGTTCGAAACATCTCAAACGATTCAGCTTTATGTTTCATTAGTTATACATTACCATATCTGCTGAAATCTTCAGTAAATGTAATTAAGTACTGAAAACCTCCTCTAGCCATTGTGTTTATAGGATCGCATACATCAGTATGTATTAGACCCAATAAATCACTTGCCCTTTCACTGTGTCCAGTAAAGGGACTTTTAGTCATCTTGCCTAGTAAACAAGATACGCACATTTCATATGTTTCAAAATCAAATGAATCTAGAAGCCTATCTTTATGGAGCTTCGTTATGCGTTTCTTGTTTATGTGCCCGAGCTGACAATGCCAAAGATAGGTTTAATTCAAATCATTTGACTTGAATATCTATATTTATGTTAAAGACTGGAGTATCGGTTAGCAATTTCTGAACCAATGTCTAAGTGCATGGCATAAATGACAATTTCCTTCCTTTTCTTTTAGGTGTTTTGAAGCAGGACCAGGCTGAGGCTTGACTTGTTCTACAGGCTTTGTGACAGGTGTAGCAGCAGCCTTGGCAACTCTGGCCTTGCCTTTGCCCTTCTTCTTCATTCCCTTTCCCTTTTGGACCATCAACGCATTACTAAAGGGTTTCTCGATATTTTGTTTAGCAGTTTTAAGCATCAAATGCAACTCTGAGATTGATTTCTCCATAGTATTCATATTGTAGTTCATCACAACTTATGAGTAACTCTTTGGTAATGAATTCAAGATCAAATTCGTAGCCAACTCTTGGCTTATGGGAAATTCGAGTCTATCAAACTGATCAACATAGTCCTTCATCTTCAGAACATGAGGACTAACTGACGCACCCTCAGTCATCTTGCAAGAATGTAGGTTCTTGACTGTCCCGAACCTTTCTTGCCTAGCTTGTTGTTGGAACATTTCCTTCAGCGTTATAGCCAAGTTGTAGGCTTCCATTAGTTCCATGTCCTTCTGAAGTTCAGGAACCATAGTTGCCAGCATAATTGTGCAACATAAGTAGAATCGTTGACATGCTTATTATGCGCATCCTTCACAGCTTTCGTAGCATTGGCTGGTAGGTCCTCAAGGATTGGAGCATTTAGGACATACAACTTGCGTTCATGCTTAAGAACAATTCCCAAGTTTTTCAAGAAAGTTAGTCCCAGATAGCTTATCCTTCTCAAGAATGGATTGTAGTGACAGGGGATTATTGTTACTTGAAGAGGCCATTGATCTACAATAAAGATTATGCAAAGTTTATTTTAGTATAGAGGAATAGACTCCCACTAAATTAACAACCTTCCTAAAACATACTATTTATTTAGGGGACTAAAATCCATATTTCACCTAATTCTATGACAGCTATGACATGAAACACAGAACTAGCTTATTTAGGTAGGTAACAGTTACAAATTACATCTTATGTAATTTTAGATACTTTTATGAGATACGGGACATCTTATGTCATATCGTTTTTTTATCTCATCATGTGCCTAAAGCTCAAAACTATTTCGATAGCTTTATTATGCCGAACCATTTTAAACATTTAGGTAACTCTTACCCAACTTGTATCACCAAGATAACACAATACACCCAGCTATGACTGAAACTTTATCAGTGTGATCGAGGCCTTTGACAATTGTTTAAAATGGATGGCATGAGACATAAAATTTAATAGAGGGATTTTATTCAATTTTAGTGATTTTTATGTAAACAATGAAATATCATATATTCTATTGATTTGTTCAATCACTAAACAATTTGAAAACTTTTATACTGTTCAATTACGAAAATTAAAATTCGCTTTAGAAAATCATATTTTTTACTGATTTTATTATCCTAAATTAACCCCTTAATTTATCCAAAATAAAGTCAATTAAAACATTTTAATTAACCTGGACCCACATCTAACTAATAATCTTATCCTAATCCAATTAGTACTTAAGATATTTGAATCCTAGCATAGCACCAATAACAAAATTTTTGATATTTATCTCATATCTAATAGGGATACCGAAACCGATTTTGCTAATATCTCATAATCTAATTTGTTATCTATCTCTTATCAAATAGAAATTTCATAACAAAATAGATATAACGAGATAAATATATAATTTCAAAAAATAATTATTTGCAATTTCAGTCCTCATCCAAATAATCACAAACATGTAATTGAATCATGAACTACAATCCCAATCGAACATAATCATATTAGTTTCAAATTAATATTAAGACTTATACAATTTAAGAAACTTAAAACAATGTAACCTAAATATGCATACTGAATTACAGAGATTTCATCCATGCATTAATACACGAAAAATAAAAATTATACCTAATGGTGTCATGGATCACAGAACACGAAATTCAATTCATTAAAATTATTTGAATTAACCTAACATGGTTACTTGAATGTACGAAACTGATTTCAATTAGATCACGAATATATGTATCATATACACAAAATATGATAATAAATCTCATAGAAAACTTATGTATATCACATATGCATTAACTATTAACATGCTTTCAATCATATATCATGTATATATCAGAAGAAAACATGTGATGAATTTAATGGAATCAAACTCGATGGCTCTGATACCACTGTTGGGCTTTGGGGTCATACGCATAGGATATTAAAAGACAATTTTGACAAAAACCCCAACAGGATCCGAATATAATTCCATTAAAACGTTTAAACCAAGAAAACTTAATCATACGTCGGTCGCGAAATACCTTTATGAAGGTTGACGATCTCTAAGGCGCTGCCAACGACGAACGCCCTTTACCAGCAGTTCACACACGAATGACGATCGAGATTCGAAGTGCTAGCTTCAAGAGAATACCAAACCTTTTTGTTTCTCTCCAAAACTATCCAAAGCGTACTAGAAAACCCTAATTCATTTTTAAATGAAAATAGAGTTTCGGCCCTAAAAATCTTATCCTAGTGTTCTGACTTAAAGCGTCTATTTATACAACCCTCGTATAAAGACGGATAAGTAAATTACACATATACCCTTACTTAAAGAAGTATAAGTGTAATACACCACAAGGACGTTTCTGTCATGAATTTTATCATATAAAATTTGATTTTCCGAACCATCTTAAAATCTCACAAAACCATTCTTAGTGTGCGACCCAATAGGCTCATACAACGTTGGCAGTGTTCCAAAACACATTTTGGTATACAAGTCATAGGAGGCCTCTAGCAAGACATTATGACTACCCTAGGTGTACGAATATCAAATCGATACAACCTAATCAATAGTGTATATAACATCCTTTTGTCACACGATATCCTTTTGATTAAACATAAGGGATGGAATTGTCATCCAACATATTCAATTTTACTAGTCTCGATATCTAGGTAGACTGAAAACATCCAAGTGACATTGATCAATATCAATTCACTTAGACTAGGCCTTTTAACAGTCTAACACATCGAGGGACCCACTGGATATCTCTCTTTATATGAGAGGGCAAATTCTATCTCTATTACACAACTTCATCACATTGCTCACACAGTAACCAATCACAACCTTTATAATTGTTCGGTTAAAAAAAACTTTTGATTGTGTCAAATCACTATGTTCCTAACGTTGAAGTCTCTTGTAATCTCAAGTCATAGGATTGAAAAATATACCTATCATGAGAAACAACTATGACTTAATCCATGTGATGTTCTAATAGCAAGTCGTTACAGTACTTTGTTCCTTAACAAGTACTCGTGATCTTGATTCGTATCCCTATACGTATAATCATCATATGATAATCAATTAAGACTCACATTAGTCTTAATTCATTATAGTTCCCACTATAATGATCGACTAGGGACATTTAGTATATTTCTGCAAATACCCATGGATCTTATTATTATGTAAACATGCAAATTAATTATAATAAACAACAAAAGAAATCCTCTATTTTATTAACTAAAAGTTTTCATAATGACAGTTAATTGATTGACCTAGGGCACATGCCCCAACAAATAGTTATCAAGAAAGTATTGATATGCCATTATTTTAGGCTTTATACGGAAGACCGTGTCGCTCGCCATCATGTTTGGCTGAGCTAGAGGATACTGGGGTTAGAAGGGCCTGAAATTATTTTTGATCATATGAAAAAAGTATGAAAGATTTGTTAGAGGCTTAAAGGTGCCTAGGAGAGGCAAATAAGTATGAATACACGTATCGCATTGAGCTCGCATAAACCGAGGGAGCCTTTACGTATTTGAAGGTTTCTCCTCTGAAGGGTGTTCACAAATTTGACTTGAAATGCAAGTTAGCACCAAGATTTATTAGGCCTTTCAAGCTCAAGAGACAGGTCAGGAAGGTTGCTTATGAGCTTGAGTTACCTCCACATATATCAAACATTCATCAAGTCTTCCATATTTCAATTCTTCGATAGTCTAGGTCGAACACAGGTGTACGACCAATGGTTGACTGCTAGATTGACTCGACTGATGATGTTACTTATAAAGAGCAGCTAGAAATGATCTTCAACCTGAAGGTACAACAATTGAGAGGCAAGTCTATCCTGAAGGTCGTAGTCAAGTGATAGTTTCATAGTAACTCGAAATTGACTTGATAGCGGGAAGACTATATGCGAGATAGGTTTCTGTACCTTTTCGAGCCTTCGATCCGGTTTGATAGGGCTTAGTCAGGTCTGGTCGGTGATAAGATGTCACATTAAATGTTATACCTTTTAGTCTTAAATCATTATTAGCTACTACTCAAATGAAATATCCTCACTTAAGTGAATTTGACTCAATTCAACTATCAGTTTTATGCCTGCCTTCGACTGAGCTAGTTGTTACATAGAAATATAAAAGACAAAATGAATCCTTGAAATTTGCAGAAACAACTCAAGCTCTTATGCCACTTTCTAAACTCGTTTCTTAATCTTGACAGGCTCGATGAATCTTGGTGATAACTTGCCTTTCAACCCAAATCCGTGAAGACCTTTTTGAAAGGAAACCTTTAAATAGACTAAGGGTCCATTGATATATCCGAGATCCCAACGATACTGGTCTACATATTTATTATGCATGTCCTGGGCACTTTGATGTTTTTGACGAATCTACCTCACTTTCTCAGTGTGATCAATAATAAGTTTAGGCACCACTAACTCTTCATGCTCAGGCTTAGCCTAACACGATTGTGAGCGACACAGTCTACCTTATAAAGCCTCACATGGCGCGTACCATACTGCTCCTACTTTTTTCGCCACATCATGGACGTATAGATAGCATATCTAACACGATAGTCATTGGTACCCCATGTAGCCTGATAACAAAAATAACATGCACAACTAGTCAAATGTGTAGTGAGTTGCGACTGGTAGGAATCACCCATATCGAATCATGTCTCCTAGCAGTCTTTGGCAGACCTCCAAAAACATTTAGGGTAATGTCTTCCCACTTCGATCATGGAATAGGAATTAGATGCAATAAACCTCAAGGGCTATGATGTTTAGCCTTCATTTGGTGATGAATCCCATAGTTCTTAATCAGTAATGACACATTCGCCTTCATCCGACGCCACCAAAAACATCTATGTTGGGGCATGTGCCCTAGGTCAAACTACAAACATTGTTTATCTTATAATTTTTTGTTAATTAAATAGAAGTTTTCATTTCTGGTTTTATTATAAGTTATTGCATTTTTACCTTACAATAAAATCCATGGATATTTTTTGAAATATATTAAATCTCCCTTATCAGACATTATACTCAGAACTCTAGTGAATTGTGACTAGGGTGACTCTTGATTGATGGTCATGTGATGATCATGTGTATGAATCGAGATCTTGCGTACTTGTTAGGGAACACGGTACTAGACCGACCTGCTATGAGAACACTACATGGATTAAGTCATAGGGGTTACTCAATATAGTTATATCATTTAGTTAATTGACTTAAGATTACTCGAGACTTCTACATTCTAGAGAACGGTTAAGAATTTTGTACTTAAATGGTTTTATTTCACTACCAACGTTGCATGAACTTATTAGGTTGCACATAAATAATTGCTTTGCGCAATTTCTATTAGTCAAAAGTAGTGAGTTTTATATGATAAAATTCATGAAATAAAAGCTTTCACAATTTGTTATATGAAAACTTTTTAATAAGGGTGTATGTGTAATTTGCTTAAACTGCCTAAATACAATAGTTGTATTACGAATACGATTGTAATTGAAAGCGTATCTACATTTATTAAAATAGGTTGATACCCTAAAACAAATAAGAGAAATTTTAGTTTTTGCTATTTTTGAGTTCTTTGGAATTAGGGAAAGAAAGAACAACGTTTTTTTATCTCTCTTAGGGTTACCACTCCAAATTGTGGTTATGGTTCGTTTGTGGATTTCAGTTCTATTAAACATTTACAAGTTTTTTTGTGATGTATATATGATATATATGTTAAAATATGATCTTGATTAATGTATATACAATATACATAGGTTCGGTGATAATTGTTATCAAGAAATTGATTTTTAACCTTATTGTTAATTTACGTATTTGATACAAACTCATGATTTGATTCAATAATAGAATTCATATTTAGAATATTTTGACTAACATATGTTTTAATATTGAGCAAAACGACCTTTGTATGTTCACATGATAGAAGTCAAGTTTTGGTCAATGTGATTCTGGTGTTGAATACATACTTCGTTTTGGTTAAATAATTAGCTATGTCTCCATAATAAAAATTATGTTTAGGTTAATATGATTCTGGTGTTAAATGCATGATTAATATTTCGTTTATTAATTCAATTGCTCGTTTTATATGGATATGAATCGAAATTGGTTTTGATCATATTTCTCATTGTGGTTATGTGTTAATATATTCCTAATAGATAGGAGATAAATCAGATAAGAATTGCAAATCTTATAAGATAGGTGAGATGTATAACAAATTTCTAATGGATAAGGATTCAAAATATCTTAATTCCTAATTGAATTAGGATAAGATATTAAGATAGAGGTAGGCCTAAGTTAATTAAAAACGTTTTAATTTACATTTATCTAGAATTAAAATACGGAGCAGTTTGGTCAATTGGATTGACTAAAATAATTAGAAATTTTAAGCGATTTTCAAATTTCAAAACTAGAATTTTTTGTCTAAAAAAATATTTGTACATGCATGGCAATATATGATGTTAATCTCATTTAAATTATGATCACTAAAACAAATAAAAATCCCTCTTCCAAATTTTAAGTCAAGTGTCATCCATTCTTAAACATTTTGTAGGCCTCAATCATATCATAATGGGTATGCCTCCATAGAGTGTATTGTGTTGTCTTGGTGAGGCAAGTTGAGTAAAGGTTACTCTATTATTTGAAATGGTTAGACTTGAAAATGCTATCAAAATGGTTTTGGGCTTTAGGCACAAGACGAGATAAAACATGCTAACACATAAGATGTCATAATCTAATTAAAATAACTAAAGGTTACATGTGATGTAATTGGTAATAGGTACCTACCTAAATAACCTAATTTAAAGTTTCATGCCTTAGATGTCTTGGAATTATGTGAAACATGGGTTTTAGTCCCTTAAATTAACATAGTATTTTTAGGAGGTTTGTTAATTTAGCGGGACTCTATTCCTTTATACCAAATGACCTTTTACGTAATCTTTTTTGTAGATCTATAGCCTCTTCAAATCACACTAATCCCTAGTCTGTACAATTCATCCTTGAGAAGAATTAATATTTCTGGGACAAACTTTCTTGACTGGTTCAAAAAATTTTGAATTGTTCTTGAGCATAAATACAAGTTGTATGTCCTGGACGATCTTATTTATGAGGAACCACAAGCCAATGCTTTAAGAGCCATGAAGAATGCATAAACTAAGCATGTCATGAACTTAACTGATGTTGCATGTATTATGTTGACAACCATGGTTCTTGAAATTTAAAATTACATGGATCGAATGAAAGCTTACGACATGGCTCCGATGCTAAGGAAATGTTCCAACAGTAGGCTATGCAATAAAGGTTCGCAATATTCAAGAACCTTCATTCTTGCAAAATGGCTAAGGATGCATCAGTTTGTCCTCTTATTCTTAAAATGAAGGGCTATATTGACCATCTTGACAGACTTGGATTTTCCATAAGTAAAGAGTTGGCTACGAATTTGATCTTTATTTCATTTCTTGATAGCTTTTCGAAATTTTTGACGAACTTTAACATGAATAACATAGATAAATCTATCTTAGAATTGCATGTGATGCTTAAAATAGCTGGGCAGAATTTCAAGAAACCCACTGCTAATATGTTGATGGTTCAGAAAAGAAAAACTATGAAAATGAAGGCCAAAGGCAAGGTTGCAGTTGCTGGGGTTATTGTGCCTATCATAAAGCTTGTGGAACAAGGCAAGCTTATGGCTACTTCTGCTTCACGGTCCCATAAGGAAATGAAAAAAGAAGGAAGTTCTCATTTCTGCAATGCACTAGGGCATTGGTTTAGAAATTGCAAGCACTATCTTAAAGATCTCAAGAAAAAGAAAAGTAGTGCAACTACTGCTTCAGGTATTTACGTGTTAACATGTCTACTAGTGATTCCTAGGTATCGGGAATCAGATGTGGATCTTATATTTGTATTAATATGCTAGGTCTCACCAAAAGTAGGAAACTAAAGAAAGGAGGGATCATTGTACGAGTTGGAAATGGAGCAAAGGTTGTTGCGTTGGTTGTCGGATAGTAAGAGTAAATTTTATCTAGTGGACTTGCTTAAATGATAAATAATTGTTATTATGTCCCCGCATTGATCAAAAAACTTTATTTCAGTTTCATGTTTAGATTTAGATGGTTTTAATTTCATTAATGCGAATAATAAATGCTCCATTTGTAAACTCCATAAAAATGGTCTTTTAGATTCACTTAATTTTGAATCATATGAAACATGTGTATCTTATATAATTGGCAAGATGACAAAGAGTCCCTTTACTAGAAATAGTGAAAAGGCAAGTGATTTATTGGGTTTAATACATACTGATGTATTCGGTCCTATAAACATAATGGCTAGAGGTCGTTATCAATACTTCATTATTTTCATTGATGATTTGAGCAGATATGGTTACGTAAATCTTAGGAAACATAAAGGTTAGTCTTATTTGATGCTTCAAACATTTAAGAATGAAGTTTAAAATCCACTTGGTACAACTATTAAAGCACTTCGATAAGATAAAATTAGCGAATACTTAAGCTAAGAGTTTGATGATCATCTTAGACATTGAGGAATTGGCTTACACTTAACCCCACCAGCAACTACACAATGGAATGGTGTTTTTAAGAGGAGAAATCATACTCTATTAGATATGGTTTTATTTATGATGATTCATGCAGATCTTCCTATTTCTTTTTGGGGTTATGCCTTAGAAACTGCTGCATTTACTCTGAATTGTGCTCCCTCTAAAGTGATTGATAAAACACCATATTAGGTGTAGTTTGAGAAAAAAACCAAGTTTGTGTTTCATTAAAATTTAGGGCTGTGAGGTTTTTGTATGGTGAAAAATCTCAAAAACGTTATCAACCAATTTCTACCAAGTATTTATTTGTTGGTTATCTTAAAGAAACAAGAGGATATGACAATTATAATCCCATTGAGAACAAAGTGGTTGTTGCTCAGAATGGTGTCTTTATGGAAAAGAGTTTATTTTAAAAGACAACAATGGGAATAAAGTAAGTATAGAAAATATCCAAGAATAAAAAATTAACACTCAACCACTAGTAGGATATCAACAAAGTTTTGAACTAGTAAAACCTCTACATGTATCACAAGGACTGCGTAGGTCTAATAAGGCAAGACATCTACCTCAGAGATTTAGATTTCTTATTACTAATTGTAGTAAGGTTTTGCCTATGGATGAAAATGAGCCCACTACTTTTCAGGAGGTTGTGTCTAGCCCCGAATCAAATAAATGGCTTAGTGCTATGAACTCTAAGAAGCAATCCATGTATGATAGCTAAGTTTGGAACTAGGATGATTTACCTTGAGGTGGAAAGACCATTCCATGGAATTGGGTTTTCAAGAAGAAAACTGACATGGATGGTAGAGTGCATACTTATAAAGCAAAGATAGTGGCAAAAGGTTTCAAACAGACTCAGGGTTTTTATTATGATGGGACTTTTTCTCCTATAGCCATACTTAAATCCATTAGAATTATAATTGCCATATCTGCATTTTATGACTGAGATATGGAAAATGGATGACAAAAATTTTCTTAATTGAAAGATGCTTTAGGATATGCATATGATACAACTTGAGGGATTTATTCATTTTGAGAATTCTAAAAAGGTTTACAAGCTTCGAAGATCCATTTATGGATTAAAGCAAGCTTCTCAAAGTTAGAATCTTCATTTTAATGAAGTAATTAAGAAATTTGGTTTGATTAAGAATGAAGATGGGCCTTGTATATATAAGAAGCTTAGTGGGAGTGTAGTTGTTTTAATGGTACTATATGTTGATGATATATTACTGATTGGAAATGGCAACCTTGCAGGATGTTAAATCTTGGTTAGGGAAGTGTTTCTTAATGAAAAACTTAGGAGATGCAGCCAATATCCCTGAGATTAAGATCTAAGAGGTTGTTGGATCTAAGTCAGAGTGTTTTTATATACAAGGTACTAAATAAGTTCAGTTTGAAATACTTTAAAAGAGGGTCATTGTCAATGTCTCATGGCATAAGTCTTAGCAAGACTCAATGTCATAAGACTAATAATGAACGAGAATGCATAAATATAATTCCATATGCATTAGCTATTCTATTATGTATGCCATGTTATGCATTCAACCAGATGTATCATACGCTTTGAGCGTAACAACCAAATATTATTCAGATCCCGATGAGAGTCACTAGATACTAGTAAATAACATTCTTACGTAATGAGAATGACTAAGTCAATATTCTTGGCCTATGGACGTTTAGAAGACAAGCTTGTTGTAAATGGTTACAATGACGCAAGTTTTTAAACTGACATAAATGACTTTAGATCACTGTTTGGATATATGTTTAGTTTGAATAGAGGCGTAGTGAGCTGGAAAGATTCAAAGCAAGAAACTGTGGCATGTTCTACAATAAAAGACGAGTGTATCGCAGCGTCTGATGCAGCTAAGATAATCATTTGGATCAAAAATTCATTTTTAAACTTGAAGTAGTTCTAAGTATATCTAACCCCGTTTGCTTCTATTTTGACAACAGCGGGTCAATAGCGAAGGCCAAGGAACTAAGAGCGCCCCACCAATCTAAACATATACTCAGACCTTTTCATCTCATTAAAGAAATCATTGAGAAAGGAAACATGAAAATTTATAAATTTTATACAAATGAAAATGTTGCAGATCCTTTATCGAAGGTTCTTCCACAAGCGAAACATGATGGTCATGTTAAGTTATTAGGGATTAAATACATGAATGATTGGCCCTCGTGCATACTGAAGATGTTGGGGCATTTGCCCTCGGTCAATCTACATATATTGTTTATCTTATCATTTTAAGTTAATAAAATAGAGGTTTTTGTTTGTTATTTTATTATAAGTGATTGTATGTTTACCTTATAATAAGATCTGTAGCTATTTGTTGAAATATCGTAAATGTCCCTTGTCGGTCATTATACTTGGAACTATATTGAATTAAGACTAATGTGAATATTGATTTTAGATTTGTATTTATAATTTTGAGTGGCTAAGTTTCATAAGCTAGGTCAATGTATTTGAGTTCTAGGGATTCATAGATTCGCGAGCTTAATGTGCTTTGATTCTTAATTTTTTTCGTAATGATTTTCATATTCTTATTATCATTGTTATTCCAAGGTTTTTGTTTACGGTTTGAAACCTTATGTTCATTCCTTTTTTTTCTATAAGTACACGTGCATGGAAATTATGGTTAGAAGCTATCGCCAGTGATCCTTCAGTAAGGGTGATTACGTTAGGTGGCGAGTGGGGCCTTATCTGTTAGCAACCGGTGTATCCTTGTATATCTGGGATATGAGATGTGTAGAAGTATATTGTTATTTCCACACATGACAGGTGGAGAATTCAATGCTAGTTACTCCTTATAATAGATGTTCTAATAAAGTGCTAATGTTGCTAGTTTATTGAAAGCCTATGCCATATCCGGTGGCTTTCAAATTCTAGTTAGTATGTGATTATGCCGCACGTTCCCTCCACTGATATGAGGAGATAGAAGTGATGAAAGTCACTATAAGTCTATCTACAAGAATAAGTAATAGGAAAAATATTTGATAAACTGACGATCGAATCAGTTCCTTTGAATGTCAAATCATGCCTTAGTCTAAAGTTATTATTTATTGATTTTCATTTTTTATGTTTTATTTTATTTACATTCGATTTACTACTTTACTTTTATTTTAAAAACCCTCATTTTTCCTTATACCTATAAAAGAACATCCCAATCCCTATAGAATCAACCTCGTACTTGTGTCACTACAAATCAATTATAGTCAGTGAAAATGAGACTACTTTTGGTGTTGAACGATGCGACATCAAGGAGAAAGCCTGCCTTACGAATCTAATCCTATTTAAGCATATAAATCAATTTTCTTTTATCAAATGGGAATTCATGATATTGATTGTGATTATTAATTTTATGTATGAAATGAGTCTTTTAATAGATGTGTATATAATTGTTAATGATTTTAAGAACTTTTGACATCACTTTCTTAAGGATTGAATCAATTTTTTAATTATGTTTTCCTGTTGAAATGTTCTTGAGAAGTTCTAATGAAAATGCATGATTACTAGACTCAATTGATGATGTTTAATGTTGTTCTTATGTTGTTAAAATTGCCTAAAAGAGTATTTGATCAAAGTTTAGGGCTATGGTAATAATGGGGGCTTAAGAAATGAGTTTTGGGTGATTTGGGAGTGGATAACTATATTTTCTCGGTTCGGTTTGACCCTGGTGCACGCTCCACCAAAACATGGAGTGGGTAGCTTTGGGAATGTTTTTAGCGACTTTCATATTATGATCATAACTCACTCATTTTAACTTAGATTTTGACACTCTACATATCACTGGAAAGCTTAGAGAAAGAACAACCTAGAATCATTAGATTTTTAAAATCATGTCATTTATTTTGTCAAAAATTGGCTAAAAGTCACTGTTTATCTTTAGGGATCACACTTTTGGAACTTTAAGATACCAATTGGTTTAAGCACATTTTGGGCATCTAAAGATGCCTGAATCATAACGAAATCTCCTAATCATATATTTGTATTGTAAGAGACTTTTCCACCAAGTTTCTTAATTTTTAGAGTGTTTTGACTCTTTATGCAAATGGATCTTGAAATAGGCGAAATGTACTTACTTATTAGGTTATTTTTTAACTTAATATAGTTTGGGCATCAAATGATGCTGGAATCAAACCAAAATTTCAAGAATGTGTTATTGGATCATTATGAAGGTGTCTACAAAGTTTCATGATTTTTTGACATCTGTAACTTAGTTTTCAAATCGTGTTTCAACTAAAAATTTCATATTTACAAATAGGGACTAGGAATTTCAATTTGAGTTGCAAATAGACTTCTTGGACTTATAAATGAGATTTTATAATGAGATTTTATTTAAAAGATTAAGGAAAACTAACTTTTTCAAGTATTTATTTTAAAGTCCCTAAGGGACTATTTTGCAAACTAGTTTTTTTTAAATCATTTTGTAATGATCTATAATCATCCTTAATAGTTCTACAACGCCCAAAAAATAATAGATAAAGTGTGTCGAATAATATAAAACAAGTTTGAACACTTCAGGGAAAGCTAAGTGTCCAATGAAGACTTTAAACGAATAAAAAGATCCATTAGACAACAAATCGACTTGGAATGATTTGTAAGAGAATAAATGAGATTTTTTAGCACCAATATGTCAAGTCACATTGCTCACCTAATAACACACCTCAATATCCTAATACCAATAGCAAAATAGGTGCTAAGTTATATACGGTCAAGTTAGATTACAATGGAGTAGTATTAGATATAATTATGGTAAATTCAACTTAATGACTTTAACACACATATAACCAATCTAATGAGGCACCAGGTACCTAGATAGCTAGAGTCAAGCGTCAGGAGTTGATCAGAAAACGTGTTCGGAGCTGAGAGGACGTATATTTTCCATGTAATTTGAGGTGAGTAAAATAGAAAGGACATCGATAGTAATTCATTTTCGTTCCTTCATTCTTAAAATCGTGAATTAGCTTTTCCATGGAGTCCTTATCTTATTATTAGTGTTTGACTGCCAAGTGTGTCAAGAAGGTGTCTCCAGGGTGTGGTTGTCAAAAGAGTTGCGTGTTATTCGGGAGACCATTAATATCCCTCATTTGCGATGGTCTAGGTTAAGCAAACATTGGCACTTCCTAGGACCCAGTCTTCTCGGCATTGCTGCGACTTTATGATCCCGACCTTGTGGGACCCGCACTTAGTAGTGAAGACTACTTTAGCATTTTTTTTTTGTTTTCCTTACACTTAATTCTCTCAGTTTACATTTTCCTGTCTCATTACCATGCATTTTACTTATTTAATAATTATATTATCTCTTGCATGACTCTTGGACTATTTATTATTATTTATGCATTACAGTCAATATCCTTCTAGCTTTACTTACCAGAATTATCTTTTTGGTGACAATTGCAAATCCATACGCGAGCAAGGGCATGGCAACAGTGATAGGTGATTTACTGTGAGACATTAGAGCGGCCTTCCACTTTTCCATTTTGTAGGTTTATAATATATACAGGTTTATTTATATGCAAGGTTTCATTCATAGGTTGTTCGACTCTTTCACTTACTTGTTGAGTTACTGAATTTGTTAAATTATTTTCGGTAAATCTTTAAATGCTGCAAAACATTAATAACTCAACTTAAATTATGAATTTACATATAATTATACATTAGAAGGCTAACTAAGCTTGTGTTGACCTCGCAGAGGCTGTCTCAGGGGTCTAAGAAGGTTTAGGCCAGGTGGGGCCTTGTTTGTGGGGAACTGGGGCCGTCATAGTCGATATCAAAGCCAATGGTTTAACACCAAGCTCTTGACTAATCCATAACCAACATAAGATTCAAATTAACTTTAGAGTTGGGACACGAATGGAACTTAGAGTGGAACCCTATGATCCTAACTTAGAGTCTTCGTTTGTAAAGGATGAGAGTTGGGGAACTTAAAATCTTGAACTATACATGTAATTTATCATGAAATATAATATTATTAGTGGTAGACAAGAATTGATCAAGAATCATCTTTCCTTGCTGATCGCGATGGTTGATCAGTAATACGCCTACGTATCAGTGGTCGCTCGGATGTATAGGGGAGGCTAGATGATATGTCCCGACTGGTCACATATCAAATCCATCAACTTGAGGAGATCCTTAAGCTATTGAGGGCATGGGCTGCACCATCACCATCACTAATTATGATAGCAGTGTCCCTTGATCCTAAAGGGTGTGCACATACTGCACATGCCACTTTCGTGGCTTTAATCAAAATCGCATGTATAAAGGTTCAATTGTAGTAATAAATGATAAACAAAGGTTGATTGCGAATATCATCCTCTAGAAATGGTTTATTTGGACACAGTTCAATTAGTTGAATTCACTCTATTGTTAAGAAGGTCTCTTATGTTTTAATTTTAACTAAACTACTCTATTCTAATAAAACAATGTAAATTAACTTGTGTTCTTATATTGAGAAAAATCCTAGTTCACGACTTTACGTATGTAATGAATTACTATTCTTTGATCACATACTTCCTTCATCTTCATTAAGTGTGCGCAATGCATAATTAGAATAGATAGATTTCATTAATATTCACTTCAACCTACTTTTATGGTGGAAAGGATCCTAATGTGCAAAGTAGAAGTCAAACTATTAGTATGAATAAGATAAGTCTCACATAACATTAAGTTCCAAATCTTTAGACTCATAACCACTTTAGTTTACTATCCATGTCTCCCTAATCAACAACTATCTATCGATGTTATATATTATACAGTTGTATTGTCCATACCGGGCTTAAAAGCTCCAATGGCCTTATTAACTCCCAAAACCTCTAATCAACAAAGATGTGATCAAGATATTCATAGCATTACGTATAGAATCAATACAAGTTCTAACCATGGTACTTTTAATCATTAAAATCCATTTATATTTCCTCTAGCATAGCATTCATACCATAGGATCCGTTGATCCCTAAGATAGATCAATTATTCACTTATAATTGAAATTAACACACAAATCATGGTTTTCATTTCAATCAAAAATCAAATAACGTCAATAAAATAAACGATACAATACTTAATAACCACTAGTAGAGTCTTCAATATCTTTTCTTTCAAAACTCTTCTTAATACTCAAATCTATTTTGCAGGCTCATAAACTATTGTAAAGTATGATTGGTGGTGAGTTTACCACGCACTAATACCTATTTATACTCTTAAGAATCTTAAGAATACAATTGGAAACCCTAATTAACAATCCAAAATGAACTACAACTTTAAAACTTTCTATTTTTATTTCTCGGCGATGTTTGTGAGTGATCCACGTCGTTTATTCAAATGCACAGTGCTGCCATAGCTTTGACCTTTGTATGTGAATTTTGCTTCTCATATTAGGCTTGACGCCTTGCGTGTACTGCCCCTGAGTCGTATGCGTTACCCCACAACACTGCCAGTGTATCAAGTGTACTGCATGTCTTATTTAATTTCCAAGCCTTCCTCATGCTTTGTATTCACTTCCCATGGCGTCATTGGTCTTCTCCAAAGTGTCAAGTGTGGTTTTGTTCTTTTTCTCCTCATTTCATCTTGAAATCACCCTTTTTGTCTTTTATACCTAGTAGACTTGAAAATACCTTAATCTTATCAATTAGATCTCATTCCAGGATATATATATATATAGTAAAATTATACATCTAAACTAGTCCTATTATAAGTCTAATTAAACAATTATCAAATACTCTTAATCTTAGGATTCCTTACTCATTTTGCATAATTTACGGAATATCCTTAAAATAAAATTAGTTCAAGTTAATAATCCACTCAAGAGTTTTTTTCTTCTTAAAAACAAATATTTTCTAAACATGTAGCTTTAACAACACATAAAACTCAAAAGTAGTTCACAACCAAAACAATCACTACTCAAAAGTTCATTACAAGAATACAATCTCATGATTACTCATTAAGCTCCAACATTCACAAATAAGTATATATCATACTATTTTTGTAGCGTTTAGTACTTCAAGAGTCCATAGGACTTCATATGTTACTTGTACTCGAGCTAATTCTTTTCATTTGAAAAGTTTTAATTTGACTTTTATCTTTCTTTATTTATATGTATTCCTCTATTTTCTTTCTCCTTATATTTATTTAGTTGTACGGTCCTTGCTCATTTTCCTTTAGATTTCATTTTTCTTACTTTTTCCAACCATCAAGTTCTCTACTCCTTTTCCTTTAGAACTTGTAGGAATCTCTGATTTTTATTTAAAAGATTTTTGTTTCCTCTTCACAATTTCACTTTTTTAAGCAAGTCTTACCTACAACTTCTCAGTAAACAGCATGCCTATCTCTCCCCCTTTTAGTACTAAGTCAAAATTCATACTTATTATATACTTTCTTAGATATCTAACTTTTTCCACACGAAGTGTTTTAGTATTTTTCTTTCTTTTATTTCAAGTTCATCGTCTTCCCTAACTCTAAATTTTTAACCATGAAATTATACCGTTGTTTGCTACATATCTTATTTTCTTCAAAAATGATAAGATTTTCTTGAGTTTTATATCAACTTGATGCCTGTCTCCTTACTCATCCTTAAATAAAGGCATGATTTTAGCAAATGATTTACTCACTTCATTACTACAGTACTATAGATAACATAATATGTACTACTATACACATTTAAATTATAAGTACAATAAAAAGATACACTAACATTCTTCCTCTTTAACTGCTTAAAAAATAAAATATTACGATCATACCTGCAGTGTTTATTTTTATTTCATCATTTCTTACCACTTCCCATAGTGATGATGCCCCCAAACTTAAACTAAACCATGTCCTGATTATTTTAAAATAAGCATGAAATATAAAACCACTAAACACATAAACATATCTGATAGAATTAACATAAAAATGCATAAACGTAAAATTTAAACAACTACCAAATTGTCAAAAATATCCCAAATTAAAAATAATAAGTATTTAATGTATAACTCATCTTTTCAAGGTCTAGAGAAATCCTAAGACTCAGACTCTTGGACCGTGCATCATTATCAGCATCATCATCATCATTAACTCCAGCATAAGATGGTGTCAAAGAATGCTCTACTCTTATGCTTTGTAGCATGTCAGGATCAAACATGTAGTTCGGTATTGCTGGAAAGCCAATAGACCTATCAGTAGGTCTCGACTTTCTGCTCCTTTTACATCTAGTTATGTCTATTTGATGATCTGCAAATAACATGAGAATTCGTTGTCCATATATTCTGTCTTGATTATATGTCAACAAGGCTTCAAAATATTTAGCCCTATCCTCTTTGTACCGTATTCCCATCTCAGCAATCCATAGCCTGTGCTATGAGTTAAGTCCTAAGGTGGTGGTACAGGTGCATGTAGCAATGGATATAGTGGAAACACTTCAAGACCATCTAAGTCTTGCTCTCCTATCAATGAATCTATAAAATCGTAGTCCTCGACAAATCCTTGCTTGTTATCCACCTCCTCTTCATACCCTCCACTCAACCTTTGAGCCAACTTCATTACTACTGCTAAATCCTCTACTTCCTTTAGTAACAACTCGACATCAAGTCTATTACGCTTGGTTCTCTCTTTCTCTTGTCCTTAGAGTCTTTGTATCCTATAGGTGATTTTAAGGTCGACATGAAGTCCTCATCTATAATTTCTTAGGCCTCTATATCAAATTCTTAATCTTGGATCAATCTCAGTTCAACCTTAAAGCATATTTAGGTTATGAGAATTGGAAACAACAACTTATTATATCTCATAGTCATGATTGCATCCCTAAAGTTGTTATAAATGATCTACATAATGATTATCCCCTTATTCTATATAATCTCATACAAACAAGCCACTTTGGGTTTGTATATCTCGCCCTATTGAGTAGTCAGGTATAATGAAACAACTAGAAAATATTGCAACATTCCATAAAATTTCCTTACACTCCCCTTCTCAATGTGCTTCGACACATTTTCAACTCCTATTATCCATCTTTGTTGTCTTGGGATAACTAATGATATCTTTATGATTTTAAAAGGATATAGGTTATGGGAATCATTTTGGAAGGTCTATGGGTCTCCATTCATGCTCGAGTATTCTAACCCAAATATACTGTTTATGTAATGCTCGTTAAATGGGACCATCATTCCTCTCACCTTAAGTAAATTTCCTTTCATTGTAAACTTCTCATTGGTATATAACTCGTAAAGAATTTAACGCACTCCATAAACCTTATTATTCCTATGATCTTGCATGAAATTTCCCAACCCTATTGTGAAATGAAGTTATTGACTTTTTTTATCATACTTGGCCACTAGGTTTATTCCTTTTTCACAAATGAATTCCGTATTTTCTATAACATCATACCTCTCCTAAATCTACTTCGACTTGAAAGGACTTAGGGCATCCCCGCTTTGAGCTATCGAGGACGAGGCCTTATTGCCAATCGCCCTAACTTCACTAACTTGACTTATTTGCTCCTTGTTCTTGGCATTTTCTCAAAAACTCACACGATATGAAAATTCAACAACGGGTCTTCAAATCGCTTATAATCGAGATTTTCTATAATATGGTCATTCATATGCCAAATAATTCAAAAGGCATACGCTAATCCACAATAAGCCACATTGATACTCTAAATCTACACAACTTTAAATTCATATCCCAATACTAATTTCCACAATTCATGCAATTTCATCTATAATATCAAAATTCAAAGCATAGCTAATGAAATTATAAATTTACCTCAATGACGGACTACGTTCCAGTGTATATTACTTCTCCGAGCCACTATCAATCAATGTCCTTTCACTTTGCTCACTAACTATTGCGCTATCAACTTACTTCAAAAAATCAATGCCCTAGCTCTCCTCTTTTATGAGAATCCTCAATGTGACTTCTCTTTTTACTCTTAATCACTAGGAACACTTTTTGCTCACTTAAAATCGCTCCAACTAGGGTTCTTGAGGGGTGTATGAATGGTTGGTGGTGTTTGGATTTGGTTGCAAGTGTGTAAATTTATGGTTGAAAGGGTTTCAAACACCCTTTCTTCACACCGATGCAATCCCTTAAATGGAACGACAATTGTTTCGGCTCATGGCGCCCTATGTGTATACACATAGCGTCAACTAGTCTGTCTCTATAATTTTCAAATTTTTTAATTCACTCCCTATTGGCACTCTCCCGACTTTGCGTATTATTACACAAAGCATCGTAACAATGATAAGTGATTATTTAGACTTATATATAAGACTAGTTTAGTAGTATATTTGGTACAAATCTCTTGAAATGAGTTTAAATTAATGGTATTTATATATTTTTAGGTATACAAGGTATAAGGGAAGCAAAAGAGTGATTTCATGATGAAACAAGGATATAATCCACAAAAGTATGTTTGAAGCTGTGGCTAGTAGGCTTGAGGCCATAAGAAGAGTGTACACAGCATGGGCTAGGGGTGGAGAAAGCATGAGAAGAAGAAAAGTTAGTTAGTAGTGGTAGCGCAGTGGCGGAATCATAATGTTGTACACACAGTGCTGGGATGGCTTAAGCAACGCACCAAGCCCACTAAGAAGGGAAAATGCACACAAAAAGCTAAAGTTGTGGCAGTGCAATAGCTATACAAAGACAGTGTTGAAACACTTATGGACAACGCTGAGACATTGAAAATAGAAATTTCAGAGTCGTAATTCATTTGGAATTGTCTATTAAGGTTTGAAATTGTACTATAAAGTGGCTTAGCGGTATAATAGGTATTCGAACTTGGTAAAATCACAAATTTACCAATTAAGAGTAGCCAATTTGCATAGTTTAACATAGTTTTACTTCGTTCTTTAGTATTAAGAAGAGTTTTAGAAGAGAAGACATTGAGGACTCCACGTATGGTTAATCGGTATTATTTTCTTGATATAATTGAAATATTTAATTCTATCTTTTATTGGATTGAATACCTTGATTTGTGTGTTGGTTTTCACTAATTATAAAGTAGTTTTTATATCTATTTGATCAAATGATCCTATGGTATGAATGTTATGCTAAATTAGTTATGAATGGATTATAAAGAAAAAAAATGCAATGGCTAGAATTTATATTGATACTATACGTAATGCTACGAACATCTTGATCACGTGTTTATTAATTAGAAGTTTTAGGAGTTATTAGGGTCATTAGAGCATTAAAGCCGGATATAGATGATACAAATGTAAAATATTTTACATTGATAGATAGTTATTGATTAAAGAGGCTCGGATAATAAACTTAAGTGGTTACGAATCTAAAGATTTGGAACTTAAAGAAATATGAAAATCATGTTATTCACACCGATAAGTGGAGTTCTAGTTTGTGCATTAGAATCTTCCCATCATGATAGTGGGTTGAAGTGGATTTGAAGGAAACTTATCTATTCAAACTAATCATTGCACACACATAATGATAATGAAGGAAGTGAGTTGAAAAGCATAGTTATTCATTACTTGGGTGAATTTTTGAATAAAGATCTTCTTAATATATGAGTACTTGTATCTACATCGTTTTATTAGAATATACAGTTTAGTTAAAAACCAGTTAAAAAAGGATTTTCATAGTAATAGAGTAAATCTGAATAAGTAAGTAATGTGCAATATACATTTCCCTGAGGATGATATTCATAATCAACATAAGTTAATTACATTATTACTACAATCATCTTGTCATACTTAAAGCCACGATTAAGTTTTTGGCGTCGTTGCTAGGGACAGGTAGCCACACACTAGTTTAATTTAATTTACAAAATTGTTCATTGTTATTATAAGTTATTTACTTCAAGTTTATAAAAAGAAAAATAATAAGAAAAAGTGTTTCAGTTTCAAGTGTGAGAATTTGCACTTGACCATTCATGTTTTCTTTTCAGGGAGAATTAGTGCATGCATAGTAAGGGAGAGAAGGACTTACTACCTTACTTTTCTGAGATTGATAGAATCAACAAGGCAAAAGAAAATGGCATTGGACCAAGCACGAAACCAACAATTGGGCCAAGGTAATTACCTGCTTGAAAGTGATATGGTAGTGCAATATAGAGTGCGATGACAGAGATGTCTTTATAACTACATCAAGCAAGAAGTTCAAGAGATTTACTTGATTGATAAGACTTCAAGACAACCCCACAGAGTTCAAACTAAGACTGTCTTCATCAACATGGTTTGAAATAGCTTATTTAATGAGCTAGCGAATAAAGAACCTAGTGGACATGTAGAGATTTTCTTGGAGAAGTGCAACACCATGCACATTACTGGTGTTACAAATTAAGTGATCAGGATGAGATTTTTCCCATTCTTATAGGGTGGAAAACCCGAATCCTGGTTCCAAGGATTGAACGCAGGGAGTATGACTTCATGGGCAAAAAATCAATGAAAGATTTCTTGACAAGTTTTTCTCCTAATGAATGTTAGTGAAAAAAAACTTGAAATCAATTTCATTCAAGCCGAGGGATGGTGAGTCACTCGATGATTCTTGGAAAAGATTCAAGGAAATGCTGAGGAGGTTTCCAAGACATGTATACATGAAATGGGCAAAACTATGTATCTTCTACTATGGGACGAATCATTGCACCAGAACACTAGTCAAAGATGTAGCAGGCGGTTCTATACTAACCAAGGATGAGGATGGAGCATTGGATCTTTGGGGTCTTATGTCTCAAAACTCTACAGTCGGTACTCGTTACACAGTAAGTAATCTAGCGGGCATATATGAGATTGGTTCACATGCTGCGATTATGGCACAACTAGCCAACCTGAGCATTTAAATGGCAAAGCTTCAAATGGGATTACAAATTCCCTTAGTCCAAGCTATACATCAACCCATTCATCACCAAGCCATGGTGGTTAATAAAATGGACATGTAGCTAGGAATGAAGCTTATGGAGATAAACTTCATGAACAACTAGAGCTATAGAAACAACTTGAGGCCAAGAGGAATGGCACGTCAATGGTTTTATTAAGGATACAATAAACCAAACTTCTTATATAGAAGTCTTGATAACGCATTGAAGTTGTCGTTAGGTTTTGATCAACAAGTCTAACAAGGGAAGCTAGGGTAGAGCAAATAAATGACTTAACTGAAGTTAATTGAAGAATTCTTGCACGCCATCGACATGAACAATAGAGAACCTGATGAGAAGTATCGGAAAGAGATGGAAAATGTGAAACATGTTCTAAATTGGATGAACGATGAGAGATTACAATCCGCTAAGAACCAGGAGAGACAGATTGGTCAGCTAGCCATTGCTTTAAATTTTAGGAATGAAAGGCAGTTTTTGAGTAACACTGTCACAAACCCCAAGGAGAATGTTAGTGTTATTTACATGATGAGCACTAGGGCAACAAATGAGCCAGTGCAAGAGCAAGTAATGTACAAACCAAAAAGAGTCAACAATTTAGCTATAAAATATGAAGTTATGCATGAGAATGGAATACAAGTGAGGCAAGATGAACTTGAAGGATTCAAGCTACAAAGGATTAATGTCTTGAAGAATAACAAGAAGGGGAAGAAATAATGGAGAGATAGGCAATAAGATGAAGAACCTTCTAAAGAAGCACTAAAAGGACATGGCATTAAGGTTGTTCCAAACAAGCCGGAACCAAAATTCAAGTTCACATTAAGACTTCAACCAATTAAGAAGAGTGATCTAAGAGATATATGCATACTATTGAGCATTGATGGGCACCGGTTTAGAAACATCTTGTGTGATATGTGAGTCTTAGTCAATGTAATGCCTATAAAGGACTTGTACAAGATAATTTGAACAACAATTGTCTTGATACAACAAACTTGCAAGTAATTGATGGTAACTTGGTTCCAACAATAGGGAGAGTGTTGAATATGCGTATGAAAGTAGGCAGATTCACAGTCATAATGGATTGTAAGATTATGGATCATGGTATGGATAATGATGTATATATGATTCTTTGGCGACCATTCATGAACACTTATAATGCGGTTTTGCATAAAAAGAAAAAAATGATCACAATGAGTATCGAGTAGGATGATATTGCCGAAAATATTATTTTTGTTGAAAGTCGTTGAAGGGCAAGAAGTACATCCAAACGGGAGAGATATTTTTATCTCCAACTTACAATTGGAATATCTTGATTTGGTCTCAAACTAAACAAGCGAAAAGGCATTGGGCTAACGACATTAAACTAAACGCTGCTGAAAGGAAGCCCAATGGTCTTTAATGTTAGTTTTTAAATTTCAGTTATTTATTTAGCTTAGTTAACAATATCCTAAAATTTTAGTGATTTTCTAAATTTCGAATGTTTTTTGGTAATTGTGTAGGAAACACAATTTGCAAGGTGACATTTCATCGAAATGGAGAAGTCTCGACTAACTTATTAAAGAGTGTAAAAGAGCAAAGGAGTTAAAGTGGTAAAGGTCAGGTATATGGGCAAATCATGGGTAAGTTTTTATGGATTTTTTTATAAATACATGGTATTTCACGCCATCAGGATGTCTTGTGTAGTAATACATGAATCTTAGCAAGTAATCAATTTCCTTCAAAATGAATAACTCAAATCATATTAATTTAAATTTAATGGAAAGTCAAACCTTACTCCAACATATGGTACTCCCTCCATCTTGCATCTCAAGACTTTATGTAACCTGTAAAAATTAATAAATAGATTTAAGTGATTAGCAAAAATGGTTGAATAACTGAAATGAAATGTACTAAACTAGAATAAAGTAGAAATTAAAGTATGAAAATAAACAAAATATGGTTTGGTTGCCTCCTAACAAGCGTCTTTGTTTGAAGTCATTAGATAGAATTAGCTTGAAATATCACATAACGCCCACTAATTTAGAGTAACCTATAACAAATAGAATCTCCGTAGCCATGGGAAATGAAATGGGCATACCCTCCTTCAGAGTTTTAAGTTCATCTTGGACTTTTAACGAATAAGTCTCCATATAGTCTTGACCGTCTAACACATAGCTGTCAACACAACATAAAACTTCCAAGTGATTTTTTCATTCCATCCCATTTTCGAATTCCATAAATATGTGTTAAACAAGGGTTGGATTCATCAACACAAAAGGTTGATCTTCCTTGCTCTTTTCATATGGTTCATAGGGCCTTTCCAAAGTAACTTCGATGTTCATCTTTGTTTCTTCTTCATGAACCTTTACAATTATCATATTCGGCTTCGATGGCAAAACTTCAAGTTCATCTTTCAATCCTCCTCAACACTTCTCAATGTAGTCACACTTGCATCCTCCTCTTGATCACAATGTATAGGCTCAGGGAACTCTTCTTTGCTAATCAATATTTTCAAGGCTAGCATTCATTTAACTAAATAGAATGCTCATATTTTGAAAACATGAATTCAACTCTTGTCAATTTTGTCTAATATTTCTTGGTAGAGTAGAATGTATTGACGAAACTGATTATTGTTTGAGATTAATTACTTAATCATTTCTTCAAGGGAACGTTCCTCTTGATAAGGAATATGTGAATTTGGTATGAAATCGTAGAAGTTCGGTAGTAGCGATACATAACTCCCCTCGGGATAGTTTCCATACTCGCAATTGTAAGGGCAAGCATCAGTGGAATAACTACAATCACCACAACATCCACAAATCTCGACATGCTGCAAATTAAAAGACCAATTACAAAAATTTTGTCCATAACTTGACATACCTACCCCATTCACAATATGATAGTATGAGTCTTCAAATTGACCATATTTGTAGGAGTAGGAGGCCACTGATGATTTACCGGCAATGACGCCAAAATTTCTTTGTGTCATTCATAAAAAATATAACCTGTATTTGAGTACCAATCCCATAAGGTTGTAATAGGTCGAATCCATAAGACTTAAGTTTTACTCTAAAATAACTTAAAATGGAAAACTACTGGGCTTTTTAAGAGATTTTAATAAAACAATTAATTAACCGATTAAAACTAGATAGAAACTAAAACTTACAAAGATGAATTCAATATGAGAAAATACCTCGGTCTATGGTTCCAAAAATCCAAATCAAGGTTCAATAACATATCATGGTCCATAATCCTTCCAAGAAATTATTAATTTAATTCCTCCTAGATTAGCTATAGGAAATCGACATCCCCAAGAAATCCCTAATACCTCTGGTCTCAATAGATAGGACGTCTACCACAAACTACTTTTCTAATTAACACATAACCTTATATATCCGCTAATCAAATTTAATGCATTAATCGGATAAAGTTCAATGGGAATACTAAACAGAAATAACTGGATCGCGTTTGCTTCTAAATTACCCTAAATTTATATGTCCCACACTAAAAAATAGAAAGGTTTTGATGGAAAATGGGTGAGTGATCTTCACTTGTATCAGTCCAATCGTTCAATCAAAGATACAATTATCCTTATTGACTATCGGTCTTCCACCTAAAAGCATGCAATGGCCAAATACATACCAAAACTTTGCACCATAATCATGAAATCAGCAACAAATAAAATAAAAAGAATTAAAATAATTTAAACTATAAATAAATAGGTCTCACATGACACCGATATAAAACTTTAAATTAAGACTTGCTTCGCCTCTAAACTAGGCTAGGATTGCCTGGCCGACATCATCTTGAAGAACTCCATGAAAATAAAAAAAAAAAAAAAATAGTTTGATTAATCGAGGGAAGAAAAAAAGACATGATCCTAATCCAAAACCTAAAGTCTATATACATAAAATCCTTAACTTTGTTATGTCGAAGAGAGAAAGTGGAAATTGTTGGTTTATTAGTGTCTCATCTACTTAGGAAGATCTAACGACTCTAGTGAGTTTGTTGTTTGGGTCTCGGACATGTGTCACATTCAGATTGGTTGTTCTCCTTTTGTTTGGTGATGTGGCGAGCTATGATTGACTATAGGTTTTTGTGTTAACGTACTGGATGAACAATATCTTAACACATGGCATGTAGGAGGTGGGGAAGAGACGCTCAATGAATCGTCAAAATTTCTAGGAGTTGGTGTTGTTCCGCATCTCGAGTCATACTCAAAACCTTAATTCCCATTTGATTGATCTAATCATGAGAATCGCGAGACTTTATTGAAGGGTATTAATATAGTTGTGTCAAAACTGTGTCTCTATTATGCGTCACTTTGTTGCTCTCTCTTTTGTTCATTTCACAGTGCGTGTCTCAAGGCAGAGCTTATGGATACTAAATCACACTACATGAATGACTTATACTTAATCATTTTGAAGCTTTCCTTAAGTAATGCACCACTGAACTTTTTCTAAACAATCATAGTATCAACACAGATTAATGTAGGCCCCACCAAACTATCTAGAAGTGCATGTAAGCTCTCTATTCAATGGAAAATATCGAGGACACATCATAAGACCGTTATTTATATATATTTTATCAAATTAGCTATAAAACACTGAAAGTGTATATAAAAGAGAATTCATTATTAATAATAGATATTAAGATATTAAAACATATAAAATAAGCACTTAAATATACTAATATTAACAACTTATCAATGTACTTCAAGAAATATCAGAGATTCAGGGAGATGGTTCATAGTTCTAATTACCAGAGTGGATTATGATGACAGACTCATGTTCGAGATATAAAGGACGCTATGGATTCCATTCGTAGCTGAGATTTGAAAGGATATACTTTATGAAGCTCGGGGCTCACATTTTACGGTTTATCCGAATGGACCAAGATGTACGCTGACATGTGACATCTCTTTTGGTGGCCCGTGATGAAAATCGATGTTTCTAATTATGTTAGAGCAGACGAGATTTTTCAAGGAGTAAAATCTGAGCGTCGAAGGCCTGGAGGACTACTACTGCCACTTCCCATTCCACGGTGGAAGTAGGAGCATATTGCCATGGATTTCGCCAATAGATTACCTGAGTCTAAACATGTACATGATAATAGATAGGTGATTGTGGATAGGTTTACCAAGTCCCCACACTTCCTATTAATCACTACTACACACCGAGTGGATAGGCTGGCTTATTTGTAAGAGCGAGAGATAGTTCAACTCCATGGTGTTCCATTAATGATTGTTTTAGATAAAGGAGCGCAATTTAAATTGCAAAATTGGTAGATTATGGAGCCATAATTTGGCATGCAATTTGACATTAGTAGCGCCTACTATCCACAAATAGACGGACGATCAAATGGACTAATCAAAGAGCTTTAGGATATGTTAATAATGTATGTACTAAAGTATGGTGAATCTTGAAAAACCAATAATTAGACATATTTTATGGTGTAATTTAGGTTGATTTTATATATAAAAGATTATATTACACTATGTATTCTCTTGTTTTTGTGATTTCAGGATTTAATTAGAGAAATGAAGAAGTGGAAGAAAAAGAAGAAGAAGAGAAAAAAATAGTAAACTATAGAAGAAGTCTAGTGATTAGCCAACAATACAGGAATGCACTAAGAATCGTCATCTAAATTAGTAACACAGAAGTGCTAGCGAATCCTCAACAAATTGAAAGCGACCCCATAGGCTTTCGCTTTCGCGTCTCTCTAAAATTGCAGTCATGGTAAAATCTTGGTTTATTCAATCATCAGGGACTCCCAAGCACGCAAATTTTCTATAATATAGGAATAGATAATTGAAGGCTTGTTATTCAACAGTATAACATGACTTATATGCCCGTGTCAACCAATACAAACATTACTAGATTCAAGGTATGAAGGTGTAAGCGGGTCTGTCGTCCTCCTCATTATAGTCCTCTTAGAATCAATAGCATTTTGTCTGAATACATCCTATCTTTTCACGTTAGCTAAATCACTGGAGTATTAAGAGCCAATTTTAATGAATTACTTAGCGATTTGTGTACAACTTAGAAATCGCAGACAAATCGCTGAGGTCGGTTACGAGATTTTGATTAATATGAATTTGAGTTTCTCTAGAATAATTATAAATTAGGACACTATAAATAGGATCTGCGGGCTTTGGAATCAAGCTATCTCCAACTTATTTCACATATTCAATAAGGCTTTTATTAGTTTTAGTTTATGTTTGAAGCAACATTTGAGCTTTGATTTATTTAAGACGTATTTATTTTTTATTTATATTTTCATAATATGTTATTTCATTTTTTATTTCCAAAATAAGTTAGTAGTTTATTATTATAAACAAACCTTAGACATGTATAGCTTTGAATTATTATATAGTTATAATTAAGGAATCATGAACTTAATATTTTAAATCTATTCATACACGTCAATCACAGTTTATTAAGTGTTTTTTTGCGTAGTACAACTAATAAAGATTGATATTGCATGTGTAGTTGCAAATATGTATTTTGGTACTTTGATTCTGAATCTAGGTCTATGATAATTTACAACAATTAGAGAAGTAGTAACTAAGATTAATCTATAGGACTTATTCCAGAGTGGTTGTTCTAGGTGATTGTGTTCTATGTTATTATTAGTTAGCATATCATGACTAATATTTGATTTAAATTAGGCATCGTTTTTTTTTTTTGAGTTGTAATGCTATCGTATTTCTATGACATTGTTTTTTATCTAATAGGTACATTTACAAGAATCCAAGATTTCATGTGTTATGATTATAACTATGTTATGAAGTAAGGTTATGTTATAGTATTTGAATTCAATCCAAGTATATTACATTGTTTGGCGGGGGTTTATTTAGATTTTTATTGAGATCTTTATATTATATTAAATTCGAATATTGTTTAATTTGGTTTGCATTGAATTATTTGAATTAGTTTAGTCAGTTTGGTTAATTAAGTTAGTAGTTATAGTTTTTAGTTGTTTGGTATTTTAATTCTCATTTAATTAGATAAACTAAATTAATAAAAGTAAGAACAAAAAAAACTTTCCTTAGAAATTTGCAAACTCCCTTTGGAGACTATATATTTTTGCAAAATCAATCTTCATTAGTTGGCAGGGAACTATAATAGCAAAACTATTGTGCACGCATGACACATGTCAATTTTTGACGCTATTGGCGGAGATTTTTAAATAATATCTTAAGATTTTAGATGTTGTAATGTCTACATACTTCGCCCTATTAAATCTTAAGGATCTTTACATTCGTTTGACCCTGAAAAAGTTAGAACTTTTAATTAAAGTTTAGGACAACAACTTATGGAAAATTTAGCTAATAGGATGGAAGATAGCGACAACGATATTAATGAGTCATTAATAATAATAATTATCATAGAGTTATCAATAATAATAGGAACATTAATATAGAACTCACTTTTAGAAAAGTAAATCAAAATGTTACGGCATATGAGCCTATGTGCATAGCATACCACGATGCATTTCTAGAATTTGAACTTAAATATGGATTTATTAGTGTCTTACCTAACTTTAACGGTAAAGAAAATGAGGACCTACAGAAATTCATAAGAGAGTATCAATATAAATTTAATGGGATGAAACCGAAAAAAGGTACCTTACTACAAGTTAAACGTAATGCTCTTCATTTTGCATTAAAAGATCATGCACAAGATTGGTTGTTCTATCTCCCATAGGATTCAATAATTACATGGACTCAAATGTTAGAAGCTTTCCTAGATGAATATATTCTTGCTAAAAAAATCAGTTCCTATAGAAAGCAAATCACGGTTACAAAGATGAAAAATGATGAAAATTTTAATGAATTTTGTGATAGATTCCACATATTAATTTCTTCTTGTCCACAATATGGATATACTTAAAGAGCTTTACTTGAATATTTTTATGAAGGGCTCAATAGCTTTAAACAAAGTTATTAGACACAGAATGTGGTGGATCTTTATTTGAATCAACACCTACTTTATCCAAGAAAACAATTAATAAATTGATAAAACTATCTAATCGATATGGTGAAAAGATTGAATCCTCAAGAAAACTTTATGAAGCTGACAATAGAAGAAATAATGCGTTTGATTATAAAAGTGATTAATTGTCTAAGATGGTTGAGCTATTAATTAGCGATAGATCTAATCGAGTTAAAGCTTGTGGATATTGTAATTAGGTTACACATCCTACGGATTTGTGTCCTACTCTACATAGAAAATACGAAAGAGGCTAATGCGATGATGAATTAATTATTTGGTCTCCTAAGAAAGAAATATAATAACAATACTTATTATCTTGGAAGACCACACTCAAATCTTAGTTATTGTCCTCAAAATCAAAATTATAATACTTATAGACCAAGTGCTTATATGCAATCTACACCTAATCATCAACCTTAACAAAATGCTCAACCTACGAATCCAAATTTAGAGCAAATCTTACATAATTTTTTGAACCAAATCATCAAAACTTTAACCAGATTTCTCAAAATTCGATTAAGATTGATGTTGCTATTAATGAACTGAAAATTTAGTTAAGCCAAACGAATTTACAAATAAATAGGTTAAGTACTCAATAGAGTAATTAAGCTAAAGAACCTAATCAAGCAATTGTTGCCCCTTTTAATCAAGTGCAGTTTAAAGCTTTATTCAATGATGATAAAGACACACCTATAAGTGGATTGATACTTAAACAAGGTAATAAAAGGAAAGCAAAACAAAAAATTACCGAACAAAAATAAGAAGAAATGATAGCTAATGTCAATTCTAATTGATAATGGATGGCTGAATAATTGAAATATACACCTTTTCATGGAAGGCTATACCCATGAAATTTAGCCAGAGTTGAAGCTTGTGGAAAATATTAACAAAAGTCTGAGTTAACTTATAAAGATAAAAATGATATGTTTTTTGATAATCTAAATGAAAATTGGCATTCATATTCTATCGCTCCAAAACGATTAGCTGATGCTAGGGAGGAAGAAAATAATGAAGACATTTTTCAAGCATTTAGGAAAATATAAATCAATAAACAACCAATGGAATTAATTATGCAATTTTCTAACAATGATGAAGTTTTGAAAGAATTATTTGAATCAAAGAATATCTTTTTTAGAATAATCTAAAGAAAATGTAGGAAGAAAGTTTTCTACTTTAATTAAAAAGAAAATACATGAAAAATGTTCCAATCGAGGAATGTTTAGAATACCTATTACATTAGGAACTTTATTTATTGATTTTACTGTGTGTGATCTCGGAACATTAATTAATCTTATGTCACTTAAACTATATGAGTCATTGAAAAAAGGTTCGTTAACTGATACATATATTAATTTTACCTTAACTGACGACACAATTATTAAACCTTAGGGTTTACTAAAAGATGTCTTAGTAAAAGTAAATGACTTAGTATTTCCAACTGACTTCCATTTCATGGAAATGGTAGATTAAGTTTCATATAAATCTCCGCATATACTTTTAGGAATACCATTTCTTAAAACAGCTAAAACAAAGTTAGATATCTTTGAAGGAACAATGTGTATTGAATTTGAAAACAAAACCATCACTTTTCATTTTAATGATGAAGTTGTCTATTATAATTTTGATGAATCTAATAATGAAAAAAACTAAAGATAATGAATCTATAGAATTAAATCGTCATAATGCTAAAGTATATGTTATTAATGCAATAACAATGGAAAAAGAAAATGATATGACAAAGAATAAGCAAATTGAAGATACTTCAAATCAAAAGAAAATAACCTTGAAATGAATGGTTAAGCAACCGAACAATGTTGAGAATGATCTTAAAATACATAAATTTAAAGATATAAAGAATAAGAAGAAGAAAAAGAAGAATTTGACAATTGTCAAGCTCGATGATCTAGGAGATATATACATAAACTTAAAAGTTAAATGGGCTTCGTATTTTAAAGCTACTTGTGATACATGTTCTAAATCAAACTAAATGCCAACTCACTTGTCTCTTCATACTCAACTGGAGTTTGATGTACTTGCTTCGGAAAAAAGTTATTTTACCAAATGGTTATTAAGTTAAACTAATAGGAGTGGTTACTAGTGTCGCAGTTCAAATTACCAAGTATATTATTCCCACACACTTTTCAATTATGCTACACTTCAACAGTGAAGATCCCCCATTAATCATAGGATGAACTTTCTTAGCCATTTCGCAAGCTATCATGGATACTCGAACAACACAATCACTTTTAAGGTGCATGGCCGAGAGCAATCACTATCTAGCATGGAACAAGAGTAGATAATTATGCACTTAAGTTTAAAGAACAAATTTAGAACTGTGTTGTTCAATTGAGCCAATGGTAGTAAACAAAAACACTTTTTGGGAGGAAGCCCATATATTATCCTTACTTTCAGTTTTAGTTTTAGAATTAGTTAGTTATTTTTATACTCTTTCAACTTTTGACTTTTATAATGGGGATATTTAAGGAATTAAATTTTAGAATAGTTCATGTAAGGGGGTTGATCGAGCCAATTTCTTTCCATATTATATTATATTTATGCATTAATTTTATGTTTGTTAACTATTTGTAGTAATGAAGTGACACGCTTCGAACACATCAATAAAGTAAAGTTTCTTAAACCAACTATTTTGTAGAATAGTGGCAAAGGGTAGATCCCACAACGATTGGTAGTCTTTGTTAAGTTAAAAACAACAAAAAAAGAAAATCGGAGTTTTAAAATAAATATTAATAAACTAACTAGTCTAACTAAACTAAATAAATAAAATAACTAAACTAATTTTGAAAACAATTAATTAATACCTAAGTAACACCTACGTCTATAGTTCCGCAAATCAGGATCAAGATTTAATGGTAATCATGGTCTTCAATCTTTTTCAAAAAGTTATTAATTCGATTTCTCCTAGATTAGCTATAGAAAATCGACATCTGCCAGAAAGTCCTCGTTCCCTAATCTCGATAGCCAGGACGTCTGCCACTAACTATTTCCCTAATTAATGTATAACCCTAGACATCCGTCAATCGGGTTTAACACATTAACCATAGTAATATGGGTCTGTGGGAACACTAATCCTAAATAACCAAGTCACATCACTGCTGATTTAACCTAGATTCAATTGTTGCAAACTCAAGAACCGAAAGGGTTTTACGGTAAACGGGTGACTGTTTGTTACTTTATTGGTCCAAAAGCACAATTACACGGATACTAATAGTCCAAATAACAGTAGATTGTTAATCTAAAAGCATGCACTGGCCATATACATATCCTAGATCGAAATAATGATAATTAAAATCAACAACGATGAAATATGAGAAATTAAACTAATTAAATAATGAAATAAAAGATCTCACATAATATGTCATGAATCCATGATCACGACTAGTTTCCTCTTCGACCTAGGCAAATAATTGATTAGCCGGACATCATCGTCGAAGAAGGTCAGTGCTAAAATAATAGTAGTCGGTGATAAAATTAATAAAACCTAAGTACCTAATTTATAAAACTACTAAAAATTGGTATCGGGAGGTGAGAGAAACTAATTTTAGGGGTTTGGAATGTGACTCGTGCGCCGAGGAGCATCGTAGGGTTATTTTTCCTCGAAAATAGGTGTCTGCCACGTGTCCGCACGCAATTGGTTCATTTTCTGCTACCGCGCTGAAGTGGCATGCGCTGGTTGGTTGAGACAGCTCGTGTTGACGTGTTGTGCTGTGCTTTGTGAGTCAGTGCGACGTGGCGACTAGTGATTGGTGGAGACGGAGCTTGTGACGTAGTTTGCATGGGTGAACGCTCGACACGTGGCGCACTTGAGGCAATGAATAAATCGCGTGATTCTTTCCATAAAACTGGGAGTCGCATCCCGAGGCAGATCGAAGTGCAGTTGAAGTAAGGAGAAGAAATGCTTGCGTGACGTGTATTCTTAAGCTGTTGTGGCGTTGTTTGATTGGTGGAGAGCTAATAAGGGGTGACGTGGCAGCTGGCTATTGGTGCAGAATGTAATTGTGACGTGCTTGGGCTAATTGGTTCGTGATACTTGGCGACTACTGTGATGCAAAAACCGCTGATGTGGCAGCTCCTAATTGGTTTAAATATGTCGTTTCCTATTCTACCCACTACGCAATGTGTAACGCGAGAAAAACTGTCCGGCATCCGATCATTGTGAGTATATACTTCATTTTGAGTATTTTTTCGCAACGAATTCAATCGAGTAGTTCGTTTCACCTAAAAATGACCAAAAAATATAATTAAATATATATTTTTTTATTTTAGAGACTTTTCATAATTAAATATACTAAAATAAACTACTAATCATATACAAAAACCAACTTTTCAAATACCCCCAAACTTAAGATTTTGCACGTCCCGAGCAAAGGTGTAGATGGCAGCACAAACTAAACTAGACTCCTAATATAATAATGCACTGACTCAACTAATCCTATACCAGACCCAAATTCATGGAGTTCATTTGGTTTACATAGTCACCAAATTAATAAGTAACTCAGAAAGTTTCAGAGTTATGGTTTGTCATGACTCACAACTCAAACACAATTAAGATCACACTTTCAAAACATAGATTTAGTCAAAACAAAGGCCATCAATTACTTACGAGTTTTCTTGATCTATACATTCAAGCACTGAAGTTTAAATTTCACTTAATATAGTGATAGCACTCGAAGTAAATCTTTTATTTGAGGAGTTTCACAACTTCCGCCTTTATTCAATCTATATTTATTATCTTTTTTTTTCACATTTGGTTTTCTTCTCCAATGTTTTTCAATTATTACGGGCCCTGCTCCATTTCCTATGGACCAATTTTCTCACTTTTTTCCACCACAAGTTTCCCTGCTCCATTTCCAGTGGAAACCTGTAGGACACTATACATTAAGAAAACTCATGTTAGTACTTCTCACTTTCACTATAATCAAGCAAATCCCCTATTGTGGGTTAAAATAATACCACTTGTTTAAGTTTGATCGTCTACTTATTTTCGTTATCTAGCACAAAGTTCAACCATCAACTAAGTACCTAATCATGAAATCATAAAAATACAGAGCTACGAACTCGATTAAGTGTTTCTCCTAATTTTCCCAAAGTTTCAAGCCAAAAAGGCAACTGTAATTTACTAATTCACAACCAAATGCATGAACAAAGTTTCAGGTGACTCTAAATAACTAATAAAAAAATAAAATAAAAAACATATACTAAATACATATATATATGTATATGAAAGTGTATTAAATCCTACTGAAATGAGAAAGAAATACGAATGGACAAGAAATGGAAGAAATGGAAGAAATGATATAAAACATCACCATTAGCATCCATCAATCGCATATAACCGCATAAAAAAAATTAAACCATCTCACCTGCGGTCTTTCGTAAAGAATCCATCCAAATCAATCCACGATCCCTAAAATACCTCCAAACTTATTATGAACCTTGTCATCAAGGTTCAAAACAAGTCAAGACATCCATATGAAAAAAATAAAATGATAGTGGTAAAGAAAAACATGGATAAGAAGATGATACAAATGCGTGCATAATGAAAAGTCTCTAAAAACCAGTGAACTCATAAAATCTCTCATGTGTAGGTGACTAAAGAAACTATAAAAGAACAATCATAACAAGAGCAAGAACTAGTAGACATAGCAGTTAACTGAAAAGATTCCAATCACATCTTGCGAGCCTGAAGTCTAACAACTAAGGGTGAAATCCACTAGATGATGGAATGAAGTTTACGGTTTTGGGTCTACTAAAAAACATGGCACTAATGCGGCGACTTAAGTACGGTATGTCCCAACCAAGTCTCAAAACACCTAAAATCCTATAAACATGTTAATTCCTAAAACAAATGCTCAAAGTATGCTTAAAATATCATACTAAATCAAACTTACAAAACTCAGCGCTTCAATCCTCTAATGAACGTCAAACAAAATATATAACCTGTACATAATTAGAGTGTTATTAAATATTAATAAATAAATAAAACTAAAACTGAAATAAATGCAAGAAATAAATAAAATAAAATAAAATGAAGCTGAGCTGCCTCCCAACGAGCCACCTTTCTATTATGTCTTTGGCTAGACTTGATGTGATTGATCACGTGATGTCTTCTCCTTTAGAGATGTCAACAAAAAATTGCTCATCTACGTATTTGGGCAATGAAGCATACATGCCCTCTTTTAGATTTAGGAGCTCATTCGGGACTTCCAACACGAAAGAATCTGTCACATCAGGATCATCCAACGCAAAGGTGTCGGCAGTGTCGAAGATCTACGAACACTCCTTTACTTCCACCCCCTTATAAGGTGTAGCAAATATGGATGAGAGGGCGGGTGGTTGCGCCAACACCAGAGGTTGGTCTTTCTCGCTCTCTATCTGCGGCTTTTCTGGCTTGTCTGAAATGACATCAATTTTCATCTCATTTTCCCCCTCATTTAGTGCAATGACAATATCTAGCTCAATTTGAAAGACTTAACATTCTTTTGATGTTTCTCTCAAATAGTCTTCCATCTATGTAACCTCATTCACCTCAAAATTTTTCAACGTATTAAGACTTACATCCTCCTCTGGGTTAAAAATTAGTTGTGTAGTACACAACCCCTTCCTCATCAGTCATACTCTGAAGCCTGACACTATATTGATCTAATTGAGTTTCCAAGTCCTTCAAGCCTGGAATCCTAAAATCAATTTGTCGAATCTTACCAAGAATCAGATTAATCTTTTGCTGATTATCTATCAATTGCTTCACCATATCTTCCAATGAGGTGTTTTGATGAAACCGTTGATTTCCTTCATGTTGAGGAACCTATGGGTGTGACATGAGCCTAAAGAAGTCGGGTTGTGGCGATGCATAGTTAGAATAGTGGTAGTTCTCATACAGTGGATAATAGGGACAATTATGTGCGAAATGAGAATAATCTCTACAAATTTCGCAAACCTCGACCAGTTGCACAAAAGAATTCATGTTAAAAAATTGATATCCATTATGTGACATTCTTCCATTCACATTATAATAATGTGAGTCTTCAAATTGACAATAATTATAGAGGTAGGAGGAATCCATCGCATCGTTACTTGCATACATGTTGAGAGCAATGGACTAGATAGACAAAATAAAATTAAATAAATAAATAAAAATAAACCCAAAGAAAGAAAAAATACCAATCTCCGGAAACTGTGCCAAAAATTTGCGCATGTCGAACACATCGATAAAGCAAAGTTTCTTAAACCAACTATTTTTTAGAATAGTGGCAAATGGTCGATCCTACAGAGATTGATAGTTTTTCTTAGGTTAAAAACAACAAAAAAAGAAAATAAGGGTTTTAAAATAAATATTAATTAAACTAACTAATCTAACTAAACTAAATAAATAAAATAACTAAACTAATTTTGATAACAATTAATTAATACCTAAGTCTACAGTTCCACAAATTAGGATCAAGATTCAATGGTAATCATGGTCTGCAATCTTTCCCAAAAAGTTATTAATTCAATTTCTCCTAGATTAGCTATAGAAAATCGACATCCGCAAGAAGTTCCTCGTTCCCATAATCTCGATAGTCAGGACGTTCGCCACTAACTATTTCCCTAATTAATGTATAACCCTAGACATCCGCCAATCGATTTTAACACATTAACCGCAGTAATATGGGTCTATGGGAACACTAATCCTAAATAACTGAGTCGCATCCGCTACTGATTTAACTTAGATTCAATTGTTGCACACTCAAGAACTGAAAGGGTTTTACAGCAAACATGTGAGTATTTGTTACTTTATTGGTCCAAAAGCCATTTACATGGATACTAATAGTCCAAATAACTGTAGATTGTCAATCTAAAAGCTTGCACTTGCCATATACATACCCTAAATCTAAATCATAATCATTAAAATCAACAACAATGAAATTGAAGAAATTAAACTAATTAAATAATAAAATAAAAGATCTCACACAATATGCCATGAATCCATAATCCCGACTTGTTTCCCCTTCAACCTAGGTAAGGAATTGAATAGCCGGACATCATCGTCGAAGAAAGTCAATGCTAAAATAATGATAGTCGGTGATAAAAATAATAAAACCTAAGTTCCTTATATATAAAACTACTAAAAATTGATCTCGGGAGGTGAGAGAAACTAATTTTAGGAGTTAGGGACTTGACTCGTGCGCCGAGGAGAATCCTGTTTTGGCTCAAAAATAGGTGTCCACCACGTGTCCACACACTATTGGTTCGTTTTCTGCATGCACTGATTGGTTGAGATAGATCGTGTTGACGTGCTGTGCTATGCATGGTGAGTCAGCGCGACGTGCCGGCTTGTGATTAGTGGAGACTGAGCCTGTGACGTCGTTGGCATAGGTGAACGCTCGACACGTAGCGCACATGAGGCAATGAAGAAATCGTGCGATTCTTTGCGAAAGGCTGGGAGTTTGTGCTATTGCGCATCCTGAGGCAGATCGAGGGGTAGCTGAAGCGAGGAGAAGAAATGCTTGCGTGACGTGTACGTTTGAGCTGATGTGGCGTCGTCTGATTGGTGGAGACCTAATGAAGCAGTGACGTGGTAGCTGGCTATTGGTGCAGAATGTAACTGTGACGTGCTTGGGTTAATGGGCTCTTGACACTTGGCAGAAACAGTGATGAAAAACCATTGACGTGGCAGCTCCTAATTGGTTGAAATATGTTGTCTCCTATTCTACTCACGTAACTCGAGGCAAACTGTCTGGTATCCAATCACTGCGAGTTAATACTCCATTATAAGTATTTTTCCACCACGAATTCAACCGCGTACTCTTTTTCACCCAAAAATAACCAAAAATATAATTAAATATATATTTATATATTTTAGAGACTTTGCATAATTAAATATACTAAAAAAACTACTAAATGTATATAAAAACCGACTTATCACGAAGTTATTGTTTAGTACAAATCATTGGTAAAGTGTCATAATTTTGAATAATTAAATTCTACCTTTTTATATTATATATATGTAAACATATGAAAATTAATTAAATTGAAAAAACAGTTAAAATAGGCTGGTAATTTCCCAGCTATTCCAGTTTGTACTGTAAATCGCTGAGAAAATCGGCAGCAATGTGCATAATTTTTAGTGTGATTTCAAGGTCAACGATTTTTCACTGATTTAAACTTATACTAAGATTCGCTGAACTAATAACCGAGCCACTGAGGCTCATTTTAAGCAACTTACTCGGTGATTTCACAATGAATCCACTTAAACATCGATTTGCTGAGAACGAATATGAGTTTTTAAAAATAAAAACTAAAAATCGACACATTTAACCATTTCATACTCATAAACCATTGTAACTTTTCGATCAAAAAGCAAATTCTTGACTACATTCAATCTTCTAAAGCTAGATTTTAGTGTATTTAAGTGATTCCTTCCTTAATCTCCACATATTCGACTTAAAATTTGGTGAGTTTTAATATTGTAGAGCCAACTATGGCTTGAGTAAAGGGAGTTCGAAGTTGATGCTTGGAGGAGTGTTGTAGAGGAGCTTAGAATTTCAATCTTGAAAGATTCACTTTCAAGAATGTAATCAATGAAGACCCTAACCCTTTTATAGATGGTATTTATGCTTTTTCATCGATTTTTTTGATTTTTATTAGGTTATGAGCTAAATTTCGAAATTTTTACTCTAAATTTGTTTTGATGTCAAATGCTTTCAATCATAATACTAGTACGAATGTGGTATGATAATAAGTTTATTGCTAACAAATTTGTGAGCTATGTTTAGTACATGGCAAATGAGTTGAACTTTGGACAAAAACTAAAGTTTCAAATGAGTTTAGGGTTTTTGTGTTTTTTTTATCGCGTGATTAAAATTACTTATTATTTTTATCAATGATGTTTTATCGATAAATTTTACAATAAAATTTGAACTCTAGATTTATAAATGACTTTTTCGATGAATTTTTCCTTATTAGATAGATAAATTGAAGTTCTACAGAATACTTTTCCAACAATTTAGTTTTAAATTGTCTTACAGGTTCATTTTTTTACTTCTACTTATTCAAGTTGTCGAAAGGAAAGGGAAAGTTAGTAGAGAAAAAAAGACTAAATCCAAAATTTTCCAAATCTAACACCTAGTCAATTTCTTTCAACACCATTAGAATTCGATTACAAAAAGAGCCTACTTCACTTTCATAGTACTGAGGATGATTGTGTAGAAGAAGGGGTGGAAATGGAAGAATTAAAAGAAGAAATAACGACGGGGGCCGAATATTATGTACTGTAGAGGGAAGTGGAAGACTTAGAAGAAGAAATAACGATCAAATAATATTATGTACTTGATATCATAGAGACAAGGAACTGGGATTGTTGACTAGGGACTTTAACCACTTTAACATAGAGGATGTTCCTAGTGTCAGGGGTTTTAATATTTTAGTGAGAGAGTTTTACACAAATGCTTTCGAAAGTGAGAGTAAAAGAGAGTTACGAGTTTGAGGAAGAATAATGGATTATTCCGCTGCTAGAATAAACCAATATTTTGGTTTACCGAATTTTCACTAAAAATAAAATAATGAGTACCCAAAGCACAAATACGCCATTAAGTACCACTACCCCACCGAGAGAATTGGAGGAGGTTTAAAAGCAATACATGGTGATCGATTCGATTTTGATATGAAGGGGTACCCGAAGCACATAATTACCAAATTGTTTTGGAAAGCCACCAAAACTTGGTGTTATTTCATAAACGTCAGTTTAAATCCATGCCTACAATATTACAAGATAGTGAACTACAAAGCCGCCCTCCTTTATCACACTGTCATGGGATTAGGATATTTGGATGTCGGCAAAATTATCTACGAGTCTATAAGGAGCGCAATCACTACAAAGAAGAAAAACAATCTACCATTTCCTTTGATGATCACAACTTTTCATAGGGCTGATCAAGTAAACATGGTCGGGTTTTATATACATGTTCTATTAGAGAAGACCATTATGGATGAACTTATTGAGAGATATGGAAAAATAAATAGTTATGAAGACACCGAAAATGAGAGAGAAAAGGCCGAAATACTCAAAAGAGAGATATAGTAGAGAAGAAAAATAAAAAATGACACGAGGAGCATTTTGGAGGAAACGTCATAAGTTAGACATGATCCTAATGTTGAGTAACCTACTAAGGATTATGATGGCCTATGCATGGAAGAGTCAGAGACGACCTTTAAGGGCATAATTCTCTGCAATCAAATGAGAAGTCTACAAAATCAAGAATTGGTGTTTGAAAATCCAAAGGCCTTGGTAAGGAGCATTCAAAGGATGAAGAGAATGATATGTAGAAGACATATAAGACAAGGAGGCGCAGAGGTACATGTGTCGTTTACATAGATGTGGTTACCACTTAATACTAGTCTTAATGTTCCAATACTGCCAATACATGACTACCAACTCTATGACCTCGCTGTGAGCTTCCAGTTTCGGAGGATTGATCCAGTGGAGGATGATGATGATGCGATTTATAGGCAAATACATTAATTCCCTTATTATATTTATCTTCTTTGTCTCTTAGTGATATTGTGTGAGGTCTTCTATATAATTCTAGTGATGGTGATATACTTTGAGATTTGTGGTGATAAACTTTAATTGATCTGTGATTAGTGATGTGCTATTTTTTATACACTGCTTTGGTGATCCATTAGATTTGATACATTTTAATACAATGGTTATAGTTTACTTTAATTTTTATGCACTCTATTTGATGAAATTTATTCATTTATTGAAGTTATTCTTATAAATATTGATTGTCAAAATTATAATTATATCAATTCGTTTATGCTTCACGAGGTATATTTGTTTTGTTGGAAATTCGACTGGACAACGTTTTGAATGAGTTTATAGGTATTTTAGGTGAAGTTTGACAAATGTTAGCAAAGAAAGCAAGAAAAGGAAAGAAAGGTACAAGACAAGTCGAGAATTGATTGATGCAAAGTTCAAAAGATCCAATATTCAAGTAAGTATAAATTTCATTTTACTTTATTTTTAGTTTGGAAAAGATTAATAGTGAAAAAGAACATATAATAGATTTTGCATGGAAGTTGTATTATTACCAAAATGTATTCGTTGGTATCTTGACAAAATCCTTATTGATTTTATTTTTGTGCTATTATAAAGTATTTTTCTAAATTTAAGATTAATCTAGTGGTTTTTCTGTTTTAAGATTTTATACTAGTAATCATTAGCTTGATGCTTGTCAGTGCAGATTAAAACTTATATTATGTAGTGGACTTGGTAATGAACTCTAAAATCTAAAGGGCGTTGCATTATGTGGTTCAGTTATCATTAAGGGATGTTTAATTTTATCTAAATCATTATATTCTATCAGAACATTCAGTTACTTGTGGATAATACGTTTTCATTTTAAAATCACTTCTATTTAAAATTATTATTATTGGAAGTTTAGATGAATCAAATTGAAATCGATTTATAAAGAATGGAAAGAGAATATGATTGAAAGTATTCATTTGCTCAGGAAATCAAAGTGGTAATTTTGGGGGCATTTGACAAGTCTATATTTGACATATTTTAAGCATAATTTATATTGATTTTAGATATAAATGATGATCTTACAATAGGTAGTCTCTTGTTTTTGTGATTTTAGGATTTAATTTGGAAAACGAAGATATGTAAGAAAAAGATGAAGAAATGCAAAAACAATCAACTGTAGAAGAAGTCCTACGGTTAGCCAGCAATACGAAAAAGCACAAGGAATCACCGCCTAAATCAGCAGCAGAGAAGTACCAACGAATTGCAAAATATACTAGAAATCGACAACGAAATTGGTGGAGTAAAGAGAGCTAATTCTAGTGATTAACTCAGTCATTTGTATACAACTTCGGAATCGCCGACAAATTGCTAATGTCAATTACGTGCTTTTTAGATTAATATGAAGAATTTGAGTTTATCTAATATATGTATTACTTAGGAGACTATAAATAAGACCTGACGGTTTTGAAATCAAGCTCTCTCCAACCTAATTCACATATTCAATAAGTGTTTTATTAGTTTTAGTTAAAATTGAAGCTACATTGGAGCTTTGATTTATTTAATAGGTATTTATTTATTTAATTATGTCTTCATATTACATTATTTTGTTCTTTATTTCAAGCACAAGCGAGTAGTTTATTATTCTAAATATACCCTAGACATGTACATACTTCGGATTGCTAAATATAAATAATTAAGGAATAATGAACTTAATGCTTTAAAATCAATTCATACACGTCAATCACAGTTTTAATAAGTTGATTTTGCATATTACAACTAATGAAGATTGATATTGCTGAAACTACACCCAAGAGGGGGGTAAATTGGGTATATCGAGAAGTTATCGCCTTTTCAAAATAATTCAACAATAAAGATGTTATATGCTCATTCAAACGCAAGTATGAATGCAATGCAAGATGAAGTAGATATAAGAGATGGAAAGAGACACACAATTTATAGTTGTTCGATCCAGTGATCTACATCCACTACCTAACCTACCCAGTTAGGATTTTTAAACCAACAAGTGTTATAGCCTAAGCGTACAAGCCTATAATGCCTAATCACGAATTAGGACTTCCTACCTAGCCGCAACTAGGGTTTATGCCTAGCCTCAACTAAGTCTTCCCTTCAACTTAGATCCCATTAAGTCTTACAATCAGCCACTTACAAAGAATATATGAAAATAATAAAATTCACTTTACAAAGTAAAGCGACACCAAATTCAAATACAAGTAAGCCTCCTAGAGCCTAACCACTCTAATGCATGCAAGTATGAGAACAAATGAGAAATGTAAGTATATCACTGATTTTGTGCAAATCTCAATTATAAAATTGTTTGAAATGAATCGATTAAAACAAATCCGATTTCAAGTCCAAAGAATAAGAAGTTTGATAAAAATCATGTTTAAGTGTAAACTGTTGTCCAAACTAGTCCTAGGGTTTAGTAAATCAAGTTTAGGTTTAAAATCCAAGGCAAATGTGTTCAAGAACGCAACAAATGATTTTGACAAGTCAACCACACAAAAATATGAAATTTAAGCACTAAAAAGCTAGGAAATCAGACTTTCTTACAACCGAGAGAGTGATTTGAAAATTTATTATGGTGTAGATGTTGTAAGCTTTAGAACGCCTCGATAACGTTGGTTTCGAAAGTGATTCAGTTGCCTAGAAAGATTACAAGTGATAGCACACAAAAATTCAAGCTTCTTCTTTGAAAACTGAGCACAATTTTGATTTTCTTCCTTGACATGACAATAAAATGTTCTAGGTGGTTTGCGAATACTCTACATTCCTTTTTAATAATTTTTTACTATTTTAGAGATCCAAGGGCTCAGATTTGATCATTTATTCAAATTAAAGTGTGATTTTCAACTTTATAAAAAAATTGTTAGAAAGGCAATTAGGGCGCTAATATTGGGACCTAGAGCGCTAATCCCCTACGCTAGTTCGCTAACTCTGCAATTAGCACACTAATATAAATATTAGCGCGCTAACTGTCAGGGGGCCTCGAAATAAATATTTTTGTCCTTAGAGTTAGCGACCCCTTATCACATCCAGGACCCTACCAAACTTCTTATAACATGCTATACATGTTTGTTAAGGGTCATATAACCTGTTTAGGTGATCCGGATGTTTTCACAAATCCTTAAAATGGAAAATCCCGATTTCATGACTTACATAGGGGCTTTTATGCAAATGCACAGTTCTTCTTTTCAAAATTCTTTCGAAACAAGTTTTTCATTTTCGAAAACTTCCGCAATGGTTTTTAAAGTACAATGTGAATATAAAAACATGGTTTCACATAGTTTAAGCTTATAAGACAGATTCAAATGGTGATTTCATCGAAAACTCAAAATGATCACTTGAAATTTGAAAAGTGATTTGAAAAACATGATTTTCATGAACTAATGCATTAGGCTTGCGTAAATGAACCTGTGTACCTTTCATTAATGTTACAACATGTAATATGATCTTTCGTCTTCATTTCCTCGAGTGGACCGAATCTTGAACTTGTATGGCTTAAACACTTGAGATGTGATATTCTACAAACTTTCACTAACTGAAACACTTTAATAAACTTATTAGTATACTTTCACTTTCTTTGTTTCCATCAAAATCCCGAGTGGAGTAAAAATGACTAACCACTTAGTCCAACAATCTCCCATTTTTTATGTTCACAAACAATGTGAACTTGACAATCAAAAATGGAATTCAAGTGCAATCATATCCATAGTGCAATCTCGAACAATCTCAACTTCGACGCACACATTTCGGCCCCTTTTGATAGCATCAAAAAGTGGGGCCAAGCTCCCCTTCTTGACAAGCATAATCGAAAATGAGCCATGAATATAACAACAACACGGTGGGTGGGAAACTCCCCCTCACTACATGCATATTATGAGACATAAATAGGCATATCAATGAAAGTCATTCACATGCAACCAATATAGGGCAGTGAACAAAGGCATAAAGGTAACTCAGAGATACATAAAAAATTTTCATGATATTATATACTGAAGATGAACATTAACATAGTTGTGGCCTAAACAGCTGAGTCTACAACGTAGCAAGTGTACATCGAAACACTGAAGACTAACATAGATGAACCTAGTGCTCCCCCTTATTGACAAGGAAAGTAATGTAATTTACCTAGGAATCGTGGGAGAGTCGTTGGAGAGGATGAAGACCTAAGAGGAGAGGAGTGGTGTGTGAAAAATAAGAACTTACGGTCAACAACACCGATAAACTAGTCCTGGCCGAATGACATTAGCGCTCTAATGATAGAATTAGCACGCTAATTATGCCAATAAGTGATCTGCGCTAGGGACGATTAGCATGCTTGGACTTTGAATTAGCGTGCTAATTAGAGATAATAGTGTGAATAATTGTCAAACCTTATGCGTTAGTTGCTCTCTGGAATTAGAAATTAAATTTTTTTAGTTTTTGACAAAAAACTCCGATTCACTTCATACTTCACAGACACTTCACTTACAACTTATTAAAATGATTGGAATAACTAAAACGTGTGTAGAAGGTACGATTCATAAAACATGCCTAATTCACGTCGAATCTTAGAAAATTGGTCTCTAGGCAATGGCTTGGTGAAGATATCAACTAGTTGGTCCTTCGTGGGCACGTTGATTAGTTAAACATTGTCGTTATGGACGTAATCGCAAAGGAAATGGTTCCTAATCTCAATGTGCTTGGTGCAGGAGTATAACACCAGATTTTTTGATATGTTGATTGTACTTGTGTTATCACAATAAATTTTAGCGCAACCCACTTGGATTTGGTAATCCTCAAGTTGTTGTTTCATGTACAATACTTGAGCACAACAATTTCCGACAGCCACATACTCAACTTCGGCTGTAGAAAAAGCAATGAAATTTTGCTTTTTGCTAAGCCATGATATAAGTAAAATTTCTAGCAAATGACAAAACTCAAAAGTGTTTTTCCTATCCACTAGACTCCCCGCATAGTCGGAATCAACATAGCTTTGGAGTTCAAAAATCTTGGCTTTGTTGAACCACAACCCAAAATCTTATTTTCCACTAAGATAATAAAATATACGCTTGAAACATTTCAAGTGAGATTCCTTAGGTTCGAACAGAAATCTAGCACATAAACACACACTAAACATAATATCAAGCCTACAAGCAGTCAAGTATAGGAGAGCACCAATCATGTTACAGTAAAGTTTAGGGCATATAGATATTCCTAGTTGGTATTTGTCCATTTTGACGGTGGAACTACTAGGAGTGTCACAAGCTTTCAAATTTTCAAATTTGAGTTTCTTTAGTATGTCCCTCACATATTTTTCTTGGTTTTTGAAAATGCCATGTTTGGATTGCTTAATTTGCAAGCCTGGAAAGTATGTTAGTTCATCCATCATGCCTATTTCGAATTCATTGGTCATTAATGATGAGAATGCATCACATAAGCTTGTATTAGATGACCTAAATATAATATTATCAACGTAAATTTGAACAAGTAGCATGTCACACTTTTTAATCAAAATGTACAAAGTAGGATCTAGCATTCCTTTCTTGAACCCTTTGTCAAGTAGAAATGCACTAAGTCAGTCATACAAAGCTTTAAAAGCTTATCTCAATCCATACAAGGCCTTTTGAAGACGATATACATAACTTGGATGATAATGGTCTTCATAACCCGGTGGTCGTTCTACATATATCTCTTCATTGATGAAGCCATTTAAGAATACATTTTTAACGTCCATTTGGTAAAGAAATGGGAGTGAGAACATAAACCAAACCTAGTGTACCTAAGGTCTCAAGACTTCTTTAAGGACATCCTTCTCAATGAATCATAGGTGATCCAATTAAAGGCATAACAACTAGATCTTCACTAAACCAAGATGAGGGGCATATTGCATTTGTATCACAAACCAAGCCTACTAAGATAGGTGATGCCTTAGGTGATGAATTGTTTTTATCATGGCCATGAAAAAGGAACTAGGACAATTAGTAAGAAAAAAGTATGGACACTAGTGCCTAGACTTAAAGACCATACCACTACAGAACTAAGTGGGTCTTTAGGAATAAAAAGAATGAAAAGGATGAGATAATAAAAAACAATGCTAGGTTAGTTGCACAAGGCTATAATCAAGAAGAATGCATTGATTATTAAGAAGCCTTTGCACCGGTAGCAAAACTAGAAGCAATTCAAATGTTTCTTGCTTATGCTTGCTATTATGGGTTCTTACTATACCAAATGGATGTTAAATGTCCCTTTTTGAATGGCTTAATCAATGAAGATGTATATGTAGAACAACTTATGAGTTTTGAAGACTATTCTAATCCAAGCCATGTTTATCATTTTTAAAAGGCCTTATATCTGTTGAGACAAGTTCGTAGAGCTTGGTATGATAGGTTAAGTGCATTTCTTCTTGAAAAAAGGTTCAAGAAAGGAACACTAGATCTCACCTTGTTAGTTTTCATCAAAAATGTGATATGCTCCTTGTTCAAATATATGTTGATGATATCATCTTTAGTTCATCTAATCCATGTTTATGTGATGAATTTTCAACTTGAAATAAGCATGATAGGTAAACTGATATACTTATTGAGTTTGCAAATCAAGCAATTCAAGCACATGATTTTCATCAATCAATTGAACTGTGTGAGGGACATGCTTTGGAAATTAAAATTTGACAATTTGAAGGCATGTGACACTCCTAGTTGTTCCACTGTCAAAATTGAAAAGACTAATTAGGAAAGCCCATAGATCCTAAACTAACCGTTGCATGATACGAATTCTCCTTTACTTGACCACAAGTAGATTGGATATTATGTTTAGTGTGTGTCGATGTGCTAGGTTCCAATCCAAGTCCAAGGAATCACATTTAAAATGTGTCAAATGTTTTTTTAGTTACTTGAGTGGTACACAAGAGGTCGGATTGTCGTTCAACAAAGCCAAAATTCTAAACTTAGAAGCATTGTGTGTTCCGACTATATGGGGACTCTAGTAGATAAGAAAAACACTTCAACATTTTTTCATTTTCTAGAAAATTCATTAATATCATGGTTTAGCAAAAAGCAAAACTCTATTGCTTTATTAACCACTGAATCCAAATATGTGGCTGTCGGAAGTTGTTGTGCTTAAGTCTTGAAAATGAAGTAACAACTTAAGGATTATCAAATCCTAGTTGGTTGTGATGAAATATATTATGATAACACAAGTGGAATCAACATATTAAGAAACCCAATGTTACACTCCCGGACCAAACATATTAAGAATAGGCACCATTTTCTTTGTGATCAAGTGCAAAAGGGGGATGTTAAACTGATTTGTATGTCCACTGAGAACAAACTTGCTGATATTTTCACTAAGCCGTTGCCTAGAGACAATTTTCAAAGATTTGTCGAGAATTAAGCATGATTCATGAATCTGACTTTCTAAGGATGATCTAGCTCACTTAAACCCTTTTATATGTTGTTAGTGAGGTGTCCATGGAGTATGAGATGAATCTGAATTATGCTTCAAAAATCCAATTTTTTTACTAAAAACTTTCAGAGAGTAATCAGTGTACTAGGTTTGACAAGTTGGTGCACTAAGTATGTCCCTGCTAATGCGCTAGGTCCATTCAATAGCGCACAATGTGGAGCTATTAGCGCACTACCCAAACTACATAGCAAGCTATTAGCACGCTAATCCTTGAACCTAGTGCGCTAATACTGCTTTGGCCAGTCCGTTATAAATTTGCCTGAAATCCATGAAAACCCATTTTTTTTCATCTCCATTGCCTCCTACCAAGTCTCCAACATCCCCCATTTAATATTTATTGAAATTGTAGGGATTCTTAGGTAATATTCTCACCTTCTTGGTTTAGTTTTTCTTTGATTCTATGTTTCTCTCCTTTGGCAACTCTAGATACACCTTTGTACCCTAAATTTCATTTTTTCCCTATCTCCATGTCTTCCTTTCGCAAATCCTCTTGTACTGCCCCAATGACTTTTTCCCGTCATCCCCTCACCCATCATTTCATCGTTATTTCATCCAATAGCGATTCCAGGTCCTCCGCTCCATCCTTAACTGCCTTCTAATCCACCACCCATCATGAGACTAGGTCATTTAGTCATCAAAGTAGCATCACGTCGGCCACCGTCCCAACCAGTCCTTCTCACAATGATGGTTGCTCTAATTCTAAACATGAAGGGGCTTCGACCTCCAAATCTGTTCTTGAGGCGGTTAGCACACAGATAAAGGATGCCAAAGTCCTTAAAAACGTCGTCATTGACTTTGAACTCTTTGACAAGGTACAACTCTCGATACGTGAGGTGGTTGCATAGCTTAGGTGGGTATTCTTTTGTCAATACAAGGACACCTACAATGCCCATTTGGTTTGGGTTTTCTACATGAACCTTGCCACCGCTAATGAGTATGTCATTCAGTAAGTGGTTGGCGGTTGCTTCATCACGATTACTCTAAATAGTCTAGCTGAGGTCCTTGATATTCGACTTCACACCACTATAAACACTCGAAGTGCAAGATTCGAGAATAGCCATTTGAACGACTTAAGGTCCTCAATTCCTTCTCATTGTCTAATAGGGATATCAACATGTACCCTTTTCCAAGATTCGAGAGTGGCTGCACCACATAAGAAATAGAAAGTTAGAGTTCTATTTCATGTTAAATTGTAAAATAGGGTTTCAAATTGTTTTAAAATGTGGTAAACACATAAAATGTAATAGATTAGCCACCATTAATATAGTTTAGCATAGGTTTTATTTATTCTTGAGTATTAAGACGATTGGAGAGAAAAGACATTGAAGTCTCACGTTTGGTGATTTGGGTATTGTGTTTATCGTTTTAATTAAAGTTATTTCATTATATCTCTGATTGCAGTGAATACCACTATGTGCATTTTTTTCAATGTAATGTTAGAAGTCTATTAATCTTAGGGATTAATGGATCCTATGGTATGAATGCTGTGATATGAACATGAGAAGAATAGAAATATAAAAAGTGCAATGGTTAGTTGTATTGATTTTGAGAATAATTTTATGAACATCTTGATCAAATGTTTGTTAATATTAGGTTTTAGAAGTTATCATGGACTTTGAACCTTTTAAGCTAGATATTGACAGTGCAACTATAAAATACATAACATCGAGTGATAGTTGTTGTTTAGGGAGGCACGAATAGTAAACTTAATTGGTTATGAATGAAAAAACTTAAAACATTAAGGCAATGTAGAGCGTACAATATTTACATCGATAGGTGGAGTTCTAGTTTGAATATTAGAATATTTTCCATCACAAAAATAAATTAAACTAGATTTGAAGGAAGTCTTTCTATTCTTATTAGGCATTGTACACACATAATGAGATGATAAATTTAGATGGAAAACATAGTATTTTACAACCTAAGTAGAGTTGTAAACTGAGATAGTCTTAATATAGAAATTCAAGTAATTTGCATTGATTTGTTGGTATAGATTAGTTTAATTTAGTTAAGAAATCAATTAAAAGTGTTTTCCTAACAATAGAGTAATTTTAATTAATTACGCAGTGAGTGCATACACCTTTCCTTAAGGACGATACCCGTAGTCAACATAAGTTGGGTACACTATTACTATAAGATAGTTGTTATACTTATGGCACGTGAATCAGTAGACCTAATGGAAGTGTTTCACATTGGCTATTACTTCCATTGACCTCATAAATATTCTTGACAAACATGAAGTCTCATACGTGGAAAAATACTTTCGCCACCCCTATAGGTGTCTGTTTCATCTCGTTTGGATAACTCACAGTAGTCTTCACATAACCAGTGATACATAGTCTGCTCAATTGGAAGATTTAGGAAGACATGACATTGACTATACCACCTGTTTCACCTAGCATCCTAGGAAGCCTCTTGTATCCAATCTTGCATAGGAGCACAATCTTCCTAGTCTTGTTAGATTGGAACTGGTAATGTAATAAGTCAGGGAGTACAAATTTTTTTCTTTTCTCTTATACATCCTCACACATTTTGTCTCTTGTTCAGAAAGTTGCAGGTTCAGTGGAGGCCTGGGACTGATGTGCACTCCTCCTTGGGGAGGCCTTCCTCCTATGACTATTTCTAGCCTGATCTCTCACGGAGTCTCCTCGCTCCATACATACAAGTCCTTAAACTTCCTATTCAAAATAATAGTGGAACAAGCAAACAAAGTTTCAGTCAAACAATTCAAGATATGTGGGATTTTAAAACTGACTAATTTTCCTTTATGCTCCATAGACATAGAGTCCTTGACTAAGTCAATATTGGCTCAGCGTGTTCGCATAAAAGGGCCTACCAAATAGGAGTGAGAATGGCCTAGAGTTGTGTGACTATGTCATGTCGATGATGTGAAAGTATACAAGAAATTTCAAATCCCCTACATGTAGCATTAGGCCTTGCATTACTCATTTGGAAGATATCTCCTTGTCGTCAATGGCACAAATTTGAATCTTCGTCTTAATTAACTCACTAATTCCTACTGAATTATGAAAATCTGAGTACATCGCTTAATTGATGCTCCAAGATAAAACATTACATTTTCCAAGTAGATCCCACCTATTGTTGAAGGGATAACTACTACCCCCGATTCGGCACATTTAAGCGGGATGTCGTTGGGACTTCCCCGGGTTTTGGGTTGGTCATCTAATTTGGTTTCTTCTTCGGTGATGGTTTTACATACCTCATTCTCTAAGGCGTTATCGTTATTAATAGCATTCACTTGCGTGCATCGAGCAAGTTAGTACCTATATTTGGATTGTGGTAGGGTTGTGAAGGAAACTTCCCCTCCGTCAAATCAACCTAGTTGTTGTGCAACTTGGCCCACCCACACTTCAAGGTTTCGGATTACGGTATTCGCGTTGCATCGAGAGGTTTGTTAGTGTTTGCCTGGAACTCGGCTCACATTTCTATCAAATTGGTTATGTTTAGCCATTATAGTTTTAATCATATCCTTATGTGAGAACTGACTAGTCATTGGTTCATGTGACAGTTGTCTTTTGGGGACGAATGATTGGTAGTTCTGATTTCATGTCCTATAACTCAAGTTATGGTTATTCCTCGCCTTTATATCATTGTAGGTATTTTCAAAGGATGTTCAATTTCATCGTTAGAATTAGTTGCCTCTAATATCAACTTGATGATGGTCTTAAAATAGTGAGACATTCATCAGTCGCATGGCGTGTGACAGAGCAAAATATAAGAGCTTTAACATGCCCATGGTTATTGTTGAAGAGATGTTCTATCGGGGTAGTCAACTGATCAATTCTTTTGTCAATGGAGCTAGTAGTAACTCTAAGTAATGAATTTTAGCACGCATCAACACCAATACTCCCGTATAGTTGAATATTATTGCACTATGTCCTCGTAATGTTGCTTCATATGTGAATTGGTTTTTTTCGTACCACAAATGCTATCAATCATACACCTCTTTAAAGGGACATGTCGACATAAAAGAACCAGACAATAGCCCAATCAAATTGGCCATACTGTGGAAAATTGGAAATTAGGCTCTTATAGCTGTCCCAATAATGACTAAAATAGTCCTCAATATTTACCTTAATGTTGTATATCTCATAAATGAGTTAGGTTATTGTTGAGGAATGCATCTATTATGTCGTGCCATGAGTTAATGTAGCCAGGGCAAAGATAAAATAGCCATTGTTTTTGCTTTATCTTTTAAGCGGAACAGGAAAGCATTAAGTTTTACCTCTTTCTCTTTCACTCGATAAGGTTTCATGGACTGGCAAATTGTTTGAAACTTCTTCAAGAATGCCATTGGGTCTTCCCTCTCCATGCCATGGAAGGTAGGTAGAAAGTGAATAAATTCGGGCTTTACCTCGAAAGCTTTGCCGTTACTGGGAAGTTTATGTAGAGGGGCTACCGAGTAAGAAGGTTTTAGAAAAAAACATTAATGCTCCCCATGGTAATCTGATGATCACTACTAGCGTGGCCAGTGTAGTCAGAGTCGTAGCAGTTGGGGGAATCGCACACTTTCCGTTTTCGAGATTTGCTAGCAAACCTCTAATGGGTTATGTCAATTTCTAAATCGAAAGGTAACAAAGTGAACCGACCAACTTAGACCGAGTTATCCAATTGTGCAAAACTAGTAGACTAAAAGACCAAAACAAAAATGAAAAAAACGAAAAATTCTAACTCGACTTGGAACTGAATCCCCGACAATTATGCCAAAATTGGAGCAAGTGCCATGCATGCCAAATATAACCTGTTATAGGTTACAAAATCCTAATGGAATGTAAAAAGGTAAGAACGGGGTCAAATCCACATGATTTCGTCAAACTAAATTCGACAAACAAAAATGTAAATTTGGGGGTTTTTTGAATAAGTTTTATCTAAACACCTACTAAACAAGAAAGGAAAATATTTTTAGAACAGAAAATAAAACATACTTAGGACTTGGAATCAATAAGTAACATTAATAGCTTTATGGGAACACCCACACTTAGACAACCTTGGGCAACTAGTCTCAAGATTTACCTTAGTTCTCAATGTTACTCACCTAGAACAATAAGTGTGTCAGGTTTCTTGCTCTAAGTGATTGTCACTTCTCAACCAAGTTGATATCATGGACGCAACCTGATTGATAGCAAGTCAATGGGTTTTACGCTTAGAGATTCGTAATCAATATACAAACTTTAAATGTGGAATCCTCTATCCCGATTAGGTGATACTCGGCCTAAAACCCTAATTAAGCCACGGTACACCAACCGAACATAACTAGAGCAAGCATCCTCCCCTTCCATACCTAATAAATACAACTGTATATCGAATATCGAAAATAAAACAAATAATAAATGCATCAGAATTTAAAGATTTTTTGTGAGACTAAACACGATATTCAAAACCAAATCAAACCAGAATAAACCTTGGTTATATAAAACCTCATAATCCTCGTAATAATATAAAACTGTAATAACATACAAATATATAAAATAGGGAAGAATTATTACATCAAAGAGAATATCATAACTCCTAATCCTTCTCTATCCCATAATTGTAGCGCTCATCTATTATTCCTGAAATGTTAATTGGGGTGAACGCTCCAACTTGCTCAGCAAGTACGAATTCACATAACTATTGACAATCCTTTTAATAATAAAAAATGATATTCTATAACAATAAAAACATAGCTAGTGGGATATAGAAAATCATATAACACAATACATAAACAAATGCAAGTCATATAGTCAATGACTATTACACTGTGATTTTCATTGCATTTGTAAGACTAGCCTCGATAATTCACCAACGCCATTAATGCGATTACTAGACCAACACATTGCACGTATATTTTGTCTCTAGCCAATCAATTAACGTTCAATGGTTCTATCCTAAACCTTCTAATGAATATGTAATCCACGCAACCTGTTTATCTAAGTAGAATTTTACATATAAGCCATAAATCAAACAAATATCTTATATAGTTATTTCTCATTTGCATGATTTACACTTGTCGATCACATAAGACATTGTTTTCCATTTTAATAAACATTACACAATGTATATAGCTCCTATTGAAGTCCATAAACTATATGAACAAAATATACTAGATAGTCGGGCAAAGTCAAACACTAAACGAATCCATACTTACCTCATTTAGGTTTCATTTCCAAGTTCGTCAACTTTCTGGGTCACTCAAGCTTCCCTGATGTTCCAAAACCTATCACTAACCATTTGTGGTTAATATATAACTAATGGCCTATATTAAGAACCTCTAAGTCTGTTCTTAAGACCTCATGAAATTCTAACCAAAACATAGTACAATTTTTGTTTTCTGAGGTAAGAGCGCACTCCCTCACTTAGTAAAGCATGCCCCATCAACTAGGTTCATCATACTATATGAATGGAATGCTCCTCTATTAGAGACAGTGTGCTATACCCTACATTGTATCTCTTGGGGCATGTGCCCTAGGTCAATCCATTAACTGTCTTTATGAATACTTTTAGTTAATAAAATAGAGGATTTCATTTGCTGTTTATTATAATTAATTTGCAAGTTTACATTATAATAAGATTTATGGGTATTTACAGAAATATCATTAATGTTTCTAGTCGATCATTATGCTGGGAACTATAATGAATTAAGACTAGTGTGAGTCTTGACTGATGATCATATGACGATTATACGTATATGGATATGAATTAAGATCACGAGTACTTGTTAGGGAACAAAGTACTGGACCGACCCGCTATGAGAACATCACATGGATTAAGTCATTGTTGTTTCTCATGATAGGTATATTTTCCAGTCCTCTGACTTGAGATTACCAGAGACTTCAACATTAGGAACACAGTGATTTGACACAATCAAACGTTGTCTTTAACCGGACGATTACAAAGGTTGTGAATTATTATTGCATGAGCAATGCGATGAAGTTTTGTAATTAAAATAGAATTTGTCCCTCTCATATAAAGAGAGATATCCAGTGGATCCCTCGATGTGTTAGACTGTTAAAAGGCCTAGTCTAAATGAATTGAAATTGATCAATGTCGCTTGGATGTTTTCAGTCTACCTAGAGATCGAGACTAGTACGATTGAACATGTTGGATGACAATTCCATGCCTTATGTTTGATCAAAAGGATATCCTGTGATAAAAGGATGTTATATACACTATTGATTAGGTTGTATCGATTTGATATTCATACGACTTGGGTAGTCATAATGTCTTGCTAGAGGCGCTTATGTCTTGTATACCAAAATATGTTTTGGTACACTGCCAACGTTGTATGAGCCTATTGGGTCGCACACTAAGAATGGTTTTGCGAGATTTTAAGATGGTTCAGAAAATGAATTTTATATGATACGATTCATGACAGAAACGTCCTTGTGGTGTATTACGATTACACTTCTTTAAATAAGGGTATATGTGTAATTTACTTAACCGTCTATATACAAGGGTTGTATAAATAGACGCTTTAAGTTGGAACACAAATATAAAAATATTAAGGGCCGAAACTCTATTTTCGTTTGAAAACGAACTAGGGTTTTCCTGTACGTTCTGAATCATTTTGGAGAGAAACAAAAAGGTTTGGTATTCTCTCGAAGCTAGCACTTCGAATCTCGGCCGCCGTTCGTGTGTGGACTGCTGATAGAGGGCGTTCGTCGTTGGCAGCGACTTAGAGATCGACCAACCTTTAGAAAGGTATTTTGTGATCGAGGTATGATTAAGTTTTCTTGGTTTGAACGTTTTTAATGGAACTAGATTCGGATCCTGTTGGGGTTTTTGTCAAAATTGTTTTGTAATCTCCGCTGCATATGATCCCCAAAACCCAACAGTGGTATCAGAGCCTTCGAGTTTGATTCCATTAAATTCATTGCATGTTTTCTTCTGATATATACATGATATATGATTGAAAGCATGTTAATAGTTGATGTATATGTGATATACATAAGTTGTCTTTCAGATTTATTATCATGTTTTGTGTATATGATACAAATATTCATGATTTAATTAAAATCAGTTTCGTACATGCTAGTAACCATGTTAGGTTAATTCAAATAATTTTAATGAATTGAATTTCGTGTTCTGTGATCCATGACACCGTTAGGTATAATCTTTATTTTTCGTGTATTGATGCATGGATGAAATCTCTGTAATTCAGTATGCATATTTAGGTTATATTGTCTTACGTTTCTTGAATTGTATAAGGCAGAATATTAATTCGAAACTAATATGATTAGGTTCGATTGGGATAGTGGTTCATGATTCAATGACATATTTGTGATTATCTGGATGAGGACCGAAATTGCAAATAATTAATTTTCTAAATTGTTTATTTATCTCGTTATATCTATTTTGTTATAAAATTTCTATTTGATAAAGATAGATAACAAATTAGATTAGGAGATATAAGCAAAATCGGTTTCGTTATCCCTATTGGATAGGAGATAAATATCAAGAATCTTGCTATTGGTGATATACTAGGATTCGAATATCTTAAATCCTAATTGGATTAGGATAAGATGAGTAGTTAGATGTGGGCCCGGGTTAATTAAAATGTTTTAATTGACTTAATTTCGGATAAATTAAGGGGTTAATTTAGGATAATAAAATCAGCAAAAAATATGATTTTCTATAGCGAATTTTAATTTTCTGAATTGAGATTCGTCTTCTAAAAAAAAAAACGGGGGCGCTGCCCCCTGACTAATCCTAGCGCACATAAATTCTTTTATTAGTTAAAAGTATAAAAAATTTTTAAATTGTTTAGTGATCGAACAAATCAATAAAATATATGATATTTCATTGTTTACATAAAATCACTAAAATTGAATAAAATCCCTCTATTAAATTTTAAGTCTCGTGCCATCCATTTTAAACACTTGTCAAGGCCTCGATCACACAAATATAGTTTCAGCCATAGCTAGGTGTATTGTGTTATCTTGGTGAGACAAGTTGGGTAAGAGTTACCTAAATGTTTAAAATGGTCCGACTTAATAAAGCCATCAAAATAGTTTTGAGCTTTAGGCAAATGATGAGATAAAAACATGCTAAGACATAAGATGCCCGTATCTCATAAAAGGATCTAAAAATTACATAAGACGTAATTGGTAAATGTTACCTACCTAAATAATCTAGTTATGTGTTTCATGCCATAGCTGTCATAGAGTTAGGTGAAATATGGGTTTTAGTCCCCTAAATAAACAGTACGTTTTAGGAGGGTTGTTAATTTAGTGGGAGTCTATTCCTCTATACTAAAATAAACTTTGCGTAATCTTTATTGTAGATTAATGGCCTCTTCAAGTAACAATAATCCCCTGTCATCGCGATCCATCCTTGAGAAGGATAAGCTATCTCGGGACTAACTTTCTTGATCGCTCGAAACTTGAGAATCGCTCAAGCATGAACGCAAGTTGTATGTCTGGATGCTCCAATCCCGAGGACCCACCAGCCAATGCTACGAAAGTTTGTGAAGGATGCGCATAGTAAGCATGTCAACGATTCTACGATGTTGCATGTATGATGCTAGCAACTATGGTTCCCGAACTTGAGAAGGACATGGAACTAATGGAAGCCTACGACATGGTTGTAACGCTGAAGGAAATGTTCCAACAGCAAGCTAGGCAAGAAAGGTTTGAGACAGTCAAGAACCTACATTCTTGCAAGATGATTGAGGGTGCGTCAGTTAGTCCTCATGTTTTGAAGATGAAGGGCTATGTTGACCAGCTTGATAGACTCGGATTTCCCATTAGCCAAGAGTTGGCTACGGATTTGATCCTAAATTCATTACCGGAGAGTTACTCATAATTTGTGATGAACTACAATATGAATCCCCTAATTTACTATTATTATTCAACCCTCTTACCATTAATTAACCTTTGAAAATTAGCACAAGCACCTATAAATTCTAGCTTAAACCGATTTATCATTTTGTATGGTAATTGCTCGTGTATTCTCTAAGTTTTCAAAGATCCCTTGTTATAACATAATAACAACTTCTTTATAATATAGATTCTGAATTCAACATCCTTTTATTTATTAATTATAGCATGAGTTCTAATAAGTTCTAGTGGTTTCCACCATCCACTTCAAATTATCCAACAACCCCCTGATATCATTTTATAATTAGATCCCCAATTTTAATCATATCACTGTGACAATCAGATCTCAACTACTTTTTGAGAACCACTGGTTTCACTTTTTTCCCAGAATAAGTTGTCAATTATGAGTAATGAATACTCATTTCCAACTACTACACATTATTCCTTAGATTCCTCAAATCCTCAGATTCGTTGACTACTCATTCTCCCTAATTTAAACTATACGATCTAATAAATTAGATTAGGGTATCTTACCAACTCACTTCTATATTCTAGATTTAAACTATCTTTTCTTAATTTGATAATCCACTTGTTATTTCTCTGAGGTTAAGACTCTCCGGAGCTCTTACCTCAAACTCCTTCTCATATAATTAGAAATAAATGGACTTCAACCATCTTATTATTGTTTATAAAAGACATAGCTCTTATATCTATCCCGTAGATATAGTATACACAACAAATAACATATCTCAATATTTTATCTGTTGTTTACCCCCCAAAATCATGATAAAAATTGTTCATTCAACTCTAAGCTTATCCACAACTCGAGAAAACTCTTAGAATCGATAAACTTAGGTTCCATTATTAGGGCAATTAAAATATGTTAACCATTACAGTAAGCTTTTATTCACTTCAAACAACATCTAAAAATGAATGTAAGATTAGTGCATTGTCTATGATACCCAATTGTATCACTGTTACGACTTTATCCTTAGAAGTGATAAACATAAACTCTGACACCACACTGAATCAGAGTTATTCAATATAACAAAACTCTTAAACCTTGTATTCATAACCTAGTTGTAGACCAACCTCAAGACTTTCCCTATCTCAGAGCTATAACCTTAAACTCGAACTTAATCTTTAACTTACTGAGGTTAACCAATGTTTTTAAACCTATGGCTCTAATACCAAACTATATCAGAGCTAACAACCTTTAGATATTTAGTAGGGTATAACTTTATCTTCCCTAAGATCTAATACCAAACCTGTATCAGAGTTGTTCCTAGTAAAATTAAGGAATAATAAAACCAAGCTTTAAAAGCCTTGGCTCTAAGACCAAGCTATAGCATCCCTTAACCAGATTAAGGCGATACCCGTGAAACCCTAATTAAGCCTAAATTACCCTTACCAGACTTAACTAGAGCCAACAAACTTACCACATATACCTGATCTCCATTACTGTATCTCAATTATCAATTAAGAAAAATACGGTACGCAGTGGAAATTTAAAACCTTTTTGATAATCAAAATAAGATATACAATAGTTAAAACAAAATCGGAATAACCATCAGTTATAGATAACTCCCATCCCATATTATATTACAAATAAGTAATTCAATACAATATATTAGACCAGAGGAAATCATTACATCGAAGAGAAGTTCAAGACTCCTACAACTTCTCCATCTCATAGTCGTAATGCTCGTCGGTTCTACCTGTAATTATTAATTGCGGTGAGCCTTCCAACTTGCTCATTAAGTATGGATTCGTATAACCATCAACATTCCATATACTCAAAGGAAACATGTAATAACAACATGATCCAATAATATCTAACAAGAATATGGAAATCATATAGTTCAATACATAAATGGATGCAAAGCAAATGTTTTTGGATTAGTACACTGTGATTCCCATTATTTTATAAAAACCAGGGTCGATTACCCACCATTACAATTAATGTGATTGCTAGACCAACAGATTGCACATATGTGCTCTTTAGCCCATCCATTAATGCCCAATGGCTCTATCCTAAGGCCCCTAGCATGTATGTAATCCATACAACCTATCAGATTGAGCAGGAGTTATATATAAGCCGGGAATGGAACTCATCTCCTACAAACCTATTCCTAAAAACATGAGTTATAACATGGTCACATTACACACTATTTTTTGTTTATTGAAAACCACCACAGTGTGCATAATCCCCCATTCTATTCCAACAACTACATGAGTTATATATACTAAATAGCCATGCAATATTGATAAATAAACGAATATGTACTTACCTCAGGTTTAGTCCCTCTTTCCCAAACTCCTAACTTTTCAGTCCCCTCACGTTTCCATAGTGTTCCTCAACCCATCATCAATCATTAAGGATTAAAATAGGTTCATTACAGTCTATTAGGAACTCCTAGACCAGTCCCTAAGTCCCTTAGACATCCATGTAAAACACAACATTATTGTTGTTTTTAGGTGGATTAGCGCGCTAAATGGTAGAATTAGAGTGCTAATCCTGCATGTTCACCTTATTCGTCATTTCCAGTGCAATTAGCATGCTAGGTTGGAAATCTAGTGCGCCAATCGCATAAGACAGCAACCAGTAGCACATTTTGCATATAGAAATCTAATCCAAAACCCTTCCTAATCGTCCCAATAACCATAAATTCATCCATAACATCTCAGAAACATCAAATATGAGGTGATAGACTACATTGGAACCAAAAACAACTCAAATTACTACAATTCCTATCATTACCTCCAATTTAAACTTTAATTATCTTCAAAACTAAACATATGCTTATGTTCCTCTCGAGTCATTCTACTATTAAGCTCCTCAACTTGGCTCGAATCTACTCCCGGATTGACCTCCCGTTGCACCAAAACCCGACCGAACCCTCCCGAATCTCTGTTGATCGAAATGAATAAGTTGATAAACATTAACTTTTATTTATATATATAGATTCATCCAGATACGCATCATGTCATGTCGAGATTGATCGAATCGTCCATGTGTTAAAGTAACACGTGCTATCGTAACTTGAAATTTGACACATTTTGTACTTTTGCTTTGTTCGAGATGATCAAATGATCTATATAATTTCATATTTTCTTATTAATTTTCCAATATATGTATATTCATATATATCCTTATATATAAATATATATGACTTGTGCGTTTCGTCGCCAATAACCCTCTCGGACATGTCCATGAGTAGCTACGAGTGCGCATATTTATGTCACGTCCCTCGTTGCTCACCGTGTACCGATGTTTCATGACTTATCGTGTATTTTGTGCATTATAGGCTTATGTATAATTTATGTATTATATAACAACCTATACGTGAATTGTTTCAACAATACAAACAAATTCTATGCATCATGCAAACACACGCATGCTAATCGAGGTACGACGAGTTTGACCATGAGACTAACTCGAATTAATTATGATTTAGATTAGTATTAATCACCAGCTTAAGGTAACTAGTCATTTAATAAAGGACTGGGAGACAGTAGGGCCTGAGATTGTTGTTGATCACATGGAGAAGGTACGATTGATTCATCAGAAACTCAATGGAACCCAGGATAGACAGCAAAAATATGTTGACAGATACTGTGGTGATCTCATGTATACCGAGGGATCCTTTGTATACTTAAAGGTTTCCCTTCGAAAGAGGTTCGGTGTGAAAGGTAAACTTGCATCGAGATTTATCGAACCTTTTGGGATTAAGAAATGGGTCAGGAAGGTTGCATATGAGCTTGAGCTACCTCCACAGATGTCAAGAGTTCATCAAGTCTTTCATATATCTATGCTTTGATTAGCTGAGTCGAGAGCAGGTGATCGTCCGACTATAGATTTGAGTCAGTTAGACCTGAGTGAGGATATTTTGCATGAGGAGCAGCATGTGCAGATTTTGGATCGATTGGTACAGAACTTGAGTAGCAAGTCTATCCCAAAAGTATTATTCAAGTGGAAATTTCACAATGATACGAAACTCACTTGGGAACGGGATGACTATATGCGAGATAAGTTTCCGTACCTATTGAAGTCAGTTATAAATGCTAGTTCAAATTTTCAATTTCGAGGACGAAATTCTCATTAGTTGGGAGAAATTGTAACGACCCAAAATCTCTAAACAGGATCATTGATCCATACTGTGGGACCCAAATCATGATGTCCATTGACCAAGGTAAGGGCTGATGTATATTTTATATTTTTGTTGATGTATGCCTACTGTATTGTATATGTGTAGACTATTAAGTCAATTTATATGTGTGTATAGGTATCGAGACAAGCGAGGATGTACCTCGAATCGCGTGTCAATGTGGGACTGAGGTAGTAGCGTATGGAGTAAGCTTAAGTAATTTAAGTTAAATATGTATTTATAAGCGGATTTAATGTGGTCAAATTTGCATAAACATTAATGTGCCTAAAGTTAAGAAAATAAAACAATAAGCACTAGACATGCATCGAGACACGTATGCACCCACCAAGAGAGAAGGAGTCAACTTGTTGAGTTTCTGAGACATGACTTGAGGGACAAGTGTGACAAGGTGGTCCTTGAGTTAAGCCTCGAGATACGTGAGCACACCATGATCAATGACTAAAGTTTAAATATATCTATATATAGTCAAATGAAGCAATTTATTCAAAAATTCTCCTGTCATCCTCTTCAAAATAGGTTTGCAAGGAAGGAAGACAGAAAAGAGAGTTGCTGGTATGGATTTGGAGGAGGATAAGTGTGTAAAGCAGTGAAGCTTTGGTGAGGAAGAAGATCATCATCAAGCTAGGTAACTTCTCCACACCATAAACTTTGTGAATTCATGAAGTTGATGTTCTTGTTGTTGTTTTAAGTTGGGATGGGTGTTAGGAACCTTTTGTAATATGTATGATGGTCTTTAAGGCAACAACAAGGCCTATGTGTAGGAAAAACCCGAAATTCGAAGTGCAGAATTTTGGGTTCTATTGTACATAGCGCTAGGTCGATAATCTAATGCATAAGATATGTGAAGTAGCGCGCTAATGATCAATTAGTGCGCTAATGTTGAATATTAGTGCGCTAGAGCTGTAAAATAACGCATTAATTTGCCTCTATTAGTACAAAAATGAGCAAAGTCCAAACATGATTTAAACACTATAAATGGGTTCGAACTCACTCTAAGACCTATCAAACAACTCCAGATGACTAAGAGGAGATCTCGGGTGTTTGGGAATGCATTTCGGAGTATCGAGAGGTCGGATAGGCTAGGAAAAGACATGTGAATTGTAAGTAAACTGTGAGAATTCTATATTTCATTTCATTCACTTTTACTGGATTATGGTCTATTTGTTGACATTGCTACTTTTAATCTCACATCATGTTGTTCTTATGTCTATTCATACTTGAATATTGTTGACATGATGCCTTATGAAATGTTTCATTGATTCCAATTTCTACTTTTGATGATATTCTTGATGGGTAGTTGATGAAAAACATGTTATTGGGATAAATGGAATAAATTAGACTTTTATTCTATTTCTTTGGGCTTTGTAGCCTAACTATTTTTGAAATCTTAAAGGATTGGAACTATTGTTCTTTGAAAATTAAAGTAGTAATTATCTAGTGTCCATTACACGGGAGATGTGCGGTTTACGGAGATATGGGTCTACCGGGGTTCCGACACTCACCACTACAATTGCGCGGCACACGTGTTATGGGACTCGTGGTGATCGTCAACAATGGGATAGATGATTTGTATGCGTAGAGCGCAACTTCGCTTTTGGTATGGAATATGTTAAGCATAGCTCCATATAGAAGTAGGAAAGGTTAGGTGATAGTTCTCACCACCGACTGGACGTAGATCATCTCGACTTAGCTTGTGTCAATCTATATATCTTTAACTGTGGTATTTACTTGCATTACTTGATTCAACAATTATTTCGCTACTTTATGCTTTTAAATACCATTCTTATGTTTTGGGAATTTGGCATAGAACTCTCTAGTTATTACTTAAATGTTACTATACTCACCGTTTAGTTTTCGAGGGTGGGTGTAGGTCCGTCGATTAGCTGCGAACCGAGGAAGGAGAAGATCAACGACTTCCTTTGAGCACTTCGACGACTTTCCTATCTCGGTTTTGTATGACTTGATTTTTGTTGTATTATTATTGCTTATGTTTTTACTGTACATTGGGTTGAGTATATAGTTTCCTATTTTTTAGACTTATATATACATGCATGTGATGCTATATTACCCTGGTTTTCCACTTTAAGGATTTTGAGTAATAAAAGCTTTCGCGTAATCTTTAAAATATGTAATGACACTAATATAATAAAAAAATTTATTTAACTTTAAAATCTAAAAAAAATATTTGAACATGTATTTTAACGAATATAGGGACGAAAGGCTGACTAATACATAAATAAGTTTTATGTGATTAAGATTAAGGCTTGATTACGAGATTAGGCCCGGCGGTGCCCTGTTTAGAAGTTGGGGCCATCACAGTTGGTATCAAAGCATAGGTTTAGAGAACAGTATGGATAAACACAAACCTTAGTTGTAGAAACCAGATGACATTTGCCTAAAAGCAATTAGTTGGGAAGTGAGTGAAAGTGAGATGGTGGTTTCTTATATATACTTGTTGATTGATGTATGCATATATACTTATGCGCTGTGTCACATAAAAGCTGATTCACATTCGCTACTCATTGCAGACCCTGATGAAGGTGGGTGTAGGTCCATCGAATAGCAGCAGACCGGTGAAGGAAAAGATTGATGATCTCATTTGAGCACTTCAGCGACTCTCCTATCTCATTTTTGTATGACTCGACTTTTGTTGTATTATTATTGCTTATGTTTTTATTGTACATTGGGTTGAGTGTATAGTTTCCAATTTTCGAGTCTCATATATATACATGTATGTGATGTTGTATTTTCCTGATTTTCCACACTTAGGATTTTGAATAATAAAAGCTTCTGAATAATACTTAAAATATGTAATAACATTATTATAATAAAAAAATCTTTATTAACTCTGAAATCTAAAAATATATTTGAACATGTGTTTTGAGGAATATAGGGACGAAAGACTAACTAATATGTAATTAAATTTTATGTGATTAGGATTAAGGCTTGATTATGGAATTAGGCTGGGCGGTACCCTGTTTAGAAGTTGGGGTCGTCACACAACCTCAACCACCACCAACTAACATGCAACTCAAGGCGAAGTCTTGTACCAACTTCGTTATTATTTTATATTACCACCAATCCAAGTTAGATTAGAGTTTATATATATATATATATATATATTTCTTTTATTTGAGTTATGTATTTTTACGATATAAAATAAATGAAAACTCAAAAAATAAATCCGACCTTACCTAACCTTGTATTTAGTCACGTCTCAGTCCTAACCATGCTACCCATGTAATCATTGCACATATCAGGTCTCGCTACGTGTATTATATTATATTATTTTATTATTTAAATAATACACATACCCAAACATAAAAGAAACAATCAAGTTCTAAGTTCCACTATATCAAGGATGGTCGTGCCACCCGGTTGAACCTAGTCTGGGCCTTTGACTCGATCGAATCGAGCTAAGTTCGGTCTAGTTTGGTGACAGGTCCTCATACATATCACTCATTAATTCTCTTCGCCAGATTTAGACTAAGGGTTGCCTTTCCACTATGTTAGAGAGAGAAATCGATGATAATTAGTTGCGATCACGATGACGTTGGCGGCGGTCACGATGACATTTGTGGCGCAGTTCATAATGGTCATGATGATATTGGCTGCAACGTTCACGACAATGGAGTTGAAGACGATAGCAGTGGTGGTAAAGGTTAGAGAAGAAGGTGGTGTGTGTAACGATCGGTGCCTTGCCAAGAATGATCCCTCATGAGCATGCTTTAGGGTGGTTCTGGCCAACCTAGGATTTGGCCTCATCTAGACCAAGCCCTCCTTAACCAATGCTTGAGCGATGTCTTTCATTGATCTTACTCACGTAAGGCACTATTCTGCAGCTTGGCCAGTGCCAACAACATCAATTCATGCTGTTGTCATGGTTTCTAACAAATTATTTTTACAAAAAAATTCCTTTTTCATAATCTTTTTTCAAACCAAGTCCTTCATCAACCTGTGACGGCCCCAATTTTCCACACATTGCGCCCCGCCCGGCCTAAGCCAACGTGGACCCCCGAGCGAGTCTCGCAAGGTCAACGAGAGCTTAGTCAGCCTTCCAATCCATCATTATACGTAAATTCACATTTTACAGTTTGAATTATTAATATTTTTCAAGTTTTACAATTTTATAACGAAGCAACTAATACATTCAATAACTCAACAAAAATATCAGGGAGTTAGGCAACCTAATTGTGGAACCCAATCAATATCATCAGAGGAGAGTAAATATAAAATATACAAAATTTCACCTAGCTATGAAGTCTTCCCTCTGCTACGCGTCTGCGGCTCTGCACTCAGTCAAAATAAAAATGACGAGCCCAGATAAGTAAATCCAGTAGGACATATACACATCATTTCACAATATCCAAAACAACAGTTCACGATATCCAAAGCAGTCAGATTCATGCAAATAAAATGAAAGGAATCAAGAAACGTATGAATATAAAAGACTGTAAACAACTCATCGACGAGGAATGCCAAATAACTTTTATATGGATGTATATGCCTCCCCAATTACTCTGAAAGACATATACATCTTCTATGTTTCCCCCATATATGAAGTTCAGCACAAGCGCCAGGGGTACAAGCCCACCTCGAAACGCAGGGACATACCACATATATGGGCATAGTTTTGCAGTGATGGATGTATATGCCTCCCCAATTACTCTGAAAGACATATACATCTTCTATGCTTCCCCCATATATGAAGTTCAGCACAAGCGCCAGGGGTACAAGCCCACCTCGAAACGCAGGGACATACCACATATATGGGGATACATATATGAAGTTCAGCACAAGCGCCAGGGGTACCAGTCCACCTCGAAACGCATGGACATACCACATATATGGGCATAGTTTTGCAGTGATTAACAATAAGTTTTCACAAAATAGTAAATAAAAACAATCAATGGATAAACATGAAATACTGCATAGGTCCCTAGCTGGTTTACTTACCTCGAGAAACGCGAACCTCAAAATGTTTTGCTCGCGTCTCGATTTGCGCACCGACACCCGACTCTTAGTCCATGGTGTCGATTTAAACATTTTAGGCCTATTTACGTAAAATCTTTGCAAACACAATTCAGTTTCGTGAAATAACATCACCTCTATCGCGTCGTCGCGATTTCGTCGAAATCGAGAATCCGACTAGTCGACACCGCTCCGTCGCGCCGGCGCCGCTGCTCCGCCGCCGGTCGGCGAAGCCTCGCGCCGTCGCGCCCTGCCGAGCGCTGCCTGCGCCGCTCGTCCGTCCATGCGTTCGCAGCTGCCCAGTTTCCTGGCCGTCGTTCGCGCCGCTCAGCCACTGCCGCACCGAGAGCGGTCGGCCGCCGCTAGATCTGGAGCCGTGGTCGCTGTCCGCGGGCTGGTCGCCGCCGCCGTCGAAGTCGCCGAGCTGTCGAGCTTCGCTTCCGTCGCTCGGCTGTTGGGATGCCACTGCTGTCGGCGCTGCCGTGCTTTCGCCACCGTCCGCCGGTGCTTGCATCGTGAGCCGCCGAGCCGCGACACCGCCAGCTCGTCGCCGGCGGTCATTGGTCTTCTTCCCCGGCTGCTTCTCTCTCTCCGTCACTTCCTATTTCTTCTCTCTCTCTCCTGCCTCTCATTTGTTATCCGATTTCTTTTTCTTTTTCTTTCTTTTTCTTTTTTTTTTTCAATTTCAAATCAAAGTTTCCTCGAGATTCGTGCAACGCGAATCTCGATGCAACCTCGACAACCGAGCGGCGCGCATCTCGGGACACCAATTCGCTTCATTTCAAAATCTCAAAAATCGCGTTACGTGCATCAATTCGGCATATCCAATGTACATTTGAACACCACAAAAATCTACTATAGCCACATTTTGGTCCCATGTTGGCACGCGACTCGAGGCGCGTTCTCGCATAACTATCATCTCAAATTGAATTCGGACATACGTATTTCGACGAGTGAGTCCCACATACGACCTTGACTTGACACGTGGCTCAAGTCAAATTTTCGGGCCGTTACAGTCTTCCCAACGAATTAAGAATTTCATCCTCGAAATTGAAACAATTCTCACAGGACAATGGTGTTTTAATGAAGACCCAAGGCCATACCCGCCCAAGGCCATACTCGCCCAAGGCCATACCCCCATCTTACTCTGTAGGGCTGGGCTCCTCCGCGACCTCCAAGCAAAGAACACACCATCTGTCTCCTCCTCCCATCAATATATGCCAGAGCAACATCCTCGCAACATATATTGGCATACAATTTACTACAAATGAATATTTTACTTTCGTGATCCACTGTCACTAACATACGTAAATCCGTTGTATATCTGCGAGAATGTAAATCAGTCTCACTACTCGAGTGAGTTTCAACCCAACTCATACCCTTTATCAGGTTACGATGGATAGTAGTCGGACCTGACGTGACAATAGCATGCCTTACTCTACTATACCTGGTTGTCCATACGCCTATACATGTACGTTGAAATCCCGCTCCAACTGGAACATGTCTATATCCTTGCCCCTGTGCATGACTAGACTGATGTCCCCGTCTGTGCACTCGACTGGATCTCTGACCTTGTATCTGGCCACTACCTCTGCCATCAACCCTCTGATGGTACTTATGCTAAGTATCTGAAGGTGCTAGCTGTTGTAATCCACTAGCGTAAACTCTGCGCTGAACCAACTAACTTTGGCGCCGTATATGCCTCGTATGGCGGAAACGCAATACGTTATGAGGTTGCTCCCGTGTGCTCCCACGCTCTCACTTACCATAACATCAACTGCACTCCAGAACGTCCACATCGATGCCACCGTAGCGCACAACCAGACATCGGCCTCGCCAAACAACGAAACTTATACGATGCTCGACCTCGATCTGGTGTGGCCAAAACATCACGAATATTTGCTGCTCCGAGATTCGTACTACCGTGAAACTTTTCCGAGTGATGCCGCTAAAACTCGTGAAACTGCCTCGCCTGAGTCGTCACTCTAATTCTCGTATCAGTAGGCGCTCTCGGCATCTCCTCATGTAAGCAAGTTCAACATGTTTACTCCAACGCGTTCACTTTTTGACTTTCAAAGTAAATGTGTCCTCGAGATTCGTGCGACACAAATCTCGAGGCACCACCTCTATGTGTGACCAAAATTGTATCGAATCTCGCAAATGACGTATTTCGAGACACCTCCCAAGTTTCGAACTCGCATTACCTAATCCAAATCTAAAGTGTGCTCGAGTTCGTGGGGCGCGAAACTCGAGACACATTAAAACATAATTATTTCCATTTAACATGCACTTGTTTACTCTTTTCTTAACGATTTGTCAAATGAGTAGATGCACTTGTTTACTTGTACGGAAATTCCTGTCAGTACGTTAACTAACGCATCTGAGCAAATTTTAGAATGCGAGAATTCTTGAGCTATACAATCTCGTAGGATTTATCCTTAGGTGGCCTCTAACTTTTAAAACGATTCGCGGACTCTACCTCAGCTCGTAACATTTAATTCATTTATAAATCCCTAAAGGTGGTGGTCGACTTCACCAACCCTGAGACTATAAATGTATAGTGTCACTAAAGTGGAGTTACTTGGGCTTCTGATCCAACAGTACTACTCCAAAGCTTTCGTCAAAGCTAAAGGAGTCCGTACATGATGTAATCGTTAGCTCTCAAGTCATCTCAACACTTTGCTCATTTTGAGTCCGCTCCTTGTTCGGTTTTTTTTTTTTTTTTTTTTTTTTTAACTTGACGTTCTCGAATGTTCCTTACATTTGATGTTCCTTACTCGAATGTTCCTTACATTCGAATATTCATTCATTTCACGAATGAGCTTTTCTCGAATGTTCCTCACCTTCAATTTTTTTTTTCATTCGTAACATCAATTTCCGTTATCAATTCCACACCATTTAAAGACTCGAACTTCCATTTCAAGTCTCACTACTTGTAGGAAATCCTCAATTTCAGTACTAACTGAACAACTTGAACTTAATGAACTCTTTTGAGTCCTAAATGAGCTCAAAATTCCTCTAAATAGCTTGAAAATCAAATCACAAGTTAGTTTGAGTCCTACATGGCATGTTAAGTTTCAATTTTTTGAAACCATACCATTTGTAATACCAAAATTCTCATTTTATGCAAAATGAATTGTTTTATTTTCCATCGGCTTCACTAAACCAACCAAGCTATTTACCTCAATGAATTAATTCTTAAACCACTATCCGCGAAGCCGAATTGAAAACGACTCCCGCATTTTCAAGACACGAGTACTTATCCATGTAGCTCCACTATTCCTAAATACGCCACAATCACCAACATTGTCACATCTGATCTGTGCATGGAGGCAATGCAATACGACCTCAGATCAGAAACATATTGTCCATAAGGTAGCTTCAAAGTAATTTTTCCAAGTGGATCCCTTAGCGACACGTGCAGGGAATTTTTCAAGAGTTATGGGTAACTTGAATCTAACTCCTTAAGGTACGCCATAAGCTTTCTTCCCCAAGTAGAAATCAAATGTGTCCTCGAGATACGTGCAACACGAATCTCGAGGCAACCCCAATACTTTCACCCATTTGTCCACAATGTTGTAAACAACTGGAAAAACCGTTGATTTACCAAAAATGAAATCACGTATGCAAATGGAACATCAATCACTGAACTGATTCCATTTACTTTCTATCCAATTAATCATTTACATAGCCATGATTCCTCAAATCAATGCATAATTATCGACATCGTATATAGTATATATAATATACCATATATGATTTCCAATTTCATTCTTATCCAATCGGTGTTCTACCATTTTCCATTTTCCATTTTCCAACTCTCCTCACTTCCCAACGAAGACTCAAGTCAGGACCATAGGGTTCCACTCTAAGTTCAACAATTCCTAACTTCCGCTTGTTTTGTGTCTTAATTTCAAGAGTCGAGTTCCTTAAAACATCGGCTTTGATACCAACTGTGACGGCCCCAATTTTCCACACATTGGGCCCCGCCCGGCCTAAGCCTACATGGACCCCCGAGCCAGTCTCGCAAGGTCAACGAGAGCTTAGTCAGCCTTCCAATCCATCATTATACGTAAATTCACATTTTACAGTTGAGTAATTAATATTTTTCAAGTTTTACAATTTTATAGCGGAAGCAACTAATACATTCAATAACTCAACAAAAATATCAGGGAGTTAGGCAACCTAATTGTGAAACCCAATCAATATCATCAGAGGAGAGTAAATACAAAATATACAAAATTTCACCTAGCTATGAAGTCTTCCCTCTTCTACGCGTCTGCGGCTCTGCACTCAGTCAAAATAAAAATGACGAGCCCAGGTAAGTAAATCCAGTAGGACATATACACAACATTTCACAATATCCAAAACAACAGTTCACGATATCCAAAGCAGTCGAATTCATGCAAATAGAATGAAAGGAATCAAGAAACGCATGAATATAAAAGATTGTAAACAACTCATCGACGAGGAATGCCAAATAACTTTTATATGGATGTATATGCCTCCCCAATTTAAAGATATAAAGAATAAGAAGAAGAAAAAGAAGAATTTGACAATTGTCAAGCTCGATGATCTAGGAGATATATACATAAACTTAAAAGTTAAATGGGCTTGGTATTTTAAAGCTACTTGTGATACATGTTCTAAATCAAACTAAATGCCAACTCACTTGTCTCTTCATACTCAACTGGAGTTTGATGTACTTGCTTCTGAAAAAAGTTATTTTACCAAATGGTTATTAAGTTAAACTAATAGGAGTGGTTACTAGTGTCGCAGTTCAAATTACCAAGTATATTATTCCCACGCACTTTTCAATTATGCTACACTTCAACAGTGAAGATCCCCCATTAATCATAGGATGAACTTTCTTAGCCACTTCGCAAGCTATCATGGATACTCTGAACAACACAATCACTTTTAAGGTGCATGGCCGAGCAATCACTATCTAGCATGGAACAAGAGTAGATAATTATGCACTTAAGTTTAAAGAACAAATTTAGAACTGTGTTGTTCAATTGAGCCAATGGTAGTAAACAAAAACACTTTTTGGGAGGAAGCCCATACACTATCCTTACTTTCAGTTTAAGTTTTAGAATTAGTTAGTTATTTTTATACTCTTTCAACTTTTGACTTTTATAATGGGGATATTTAAGGAATTAAATTTTAGAATAGTTCATGTAAGGGGGTTGATCGAGCCAATTTCTTTCCATATTATATTATATTTATGCATTAATTTTACGTTTGTTAACTATTTGTAGTAATGAAGTGACACGCTTCGAACACATCAATAAAGTAAAGTTTCTTAAACCAACTATTTTGTAGAATAGTGGCAAAGGGTAGATCCCACAAAGATTGGTAGTCTTTCTTAAGTTAAAAACAACAAAAAAAGAAAATCGGAGTTTTAAAATAATTATTAATAAACTAACTAGTCTAACTAAACTAAATAAATAAAATAACTAAACTAATTTTGAAAACAATTAATTAATACCTAAGTAACACCTACGTCTATAGTTCCGCAAATCAGGATCAAGATTTAATGGTAATCATGGTCTTCAATCTTTTTCAAAAAGTTATTAATTCGATTTCTCCTAGATTAGCTATAGAAAATCGACATCTGTCAGAAATTCCTCGTTCCCTAATCTCGATAGCCAGGACGTCTGCCACTAACTATTTCCCTAATTAATGTACAACCCTAGACATCCGTCAATCGGGTTTAACACATTAACCATAGTAATATGGGTCTGTGGGAACACTAATCCTAAATAACCAAGTCACATCACTGCCGATTTAACCTAGATTCAATTGTTGCACACTCAAGAACCGAAAGGGTTTTACGGTAAACGGGTGACTGTTTGTTACTTTATTGGTCCAAAAGCACAATTACACGGATATTAATAGTCCAAATAACAGTAGATTGTTAATCTAAAAGCATGCACTGGCCATATACATATCCTAGATCGAAATAATAATAATTAAAATCAACAACGATGAAATATGAGAAATTAAACTAATTAAATAATGAAATAAAAGATCTCACATAATATGTCATGAATCCATTATCACGACTAGTTTCCTCTTCGACCTAGGCAAATAATTGATTAGTCGGACATCATCGTCGAAGAAGGTCAGTGCTAAAATAATAGTAGTCGGTGATAAAATTAATAAAACTTAAGTACCTAATTTATAAAACTACTAAAAATTGGTATCGGGAGGTGAGAGAAACTAATTTTAGGGGTTTGGAATGTGACTCGTGCGCCGATGAGCATCGTAGGGCTATTTTTTCCTTGAAAATAGGTGTCTGCCACGTGTCCACACGCAATTGGTTCATTTTCTGCTACCGCGCTGAAGTGGCATGCGCTGGTTGGTTGAGACAGCTCGTGTTGACGTGTTGTGCTGTGCATTGTGAGTCAGTGCGACATTGTGAGTCAGCTCGCGTGATTCTTTGCATAAAACTGGGAGTCGCATCCCGAGGCAGATCGAAGTGCAGTTGAAGTAAGGAGAAGAAATGCTTGCGTGACGTGTATTCTTAAGCTGTTGTGGCGTTGTTTGATTGGTGGAGAGCTAATAAGGGGTGACGTGGCAGCAAGCTATTGGTGCAGAATGTAATTGTGACGTGCTTGGGCTAATTGGTTCGTGATACTTGGCAACTACTGTGATGCAAAAACCGCTGACGTGGCAGCTCCTAATTGGTTTAAATATGTTGTTTCCTATTCTACCCACTACGCAATGCGTAACTCGAGAAAAACTGTCCGGCATCCGATCATTGTGAGTAAATACTTTATTTTGAGTATTTTTTCGCAACGAATTCAATCGAGTAGTCCGTTTCACCTAAAAATGACCAAAAAATATAATTAAATATATATTTTTTTATTTTAGAGACTTTGCATAATTAAATATACTAAAATAAACTACTAATCATATACAAAAACTAACTTTTCAAATACCCCCAAACTTAAGATTTTGCACGTCCCGAGCAAAGGTGTAGATGACAGCACAAACTAAACTAGACTCCTAATATAATAATGCACTGACTCAACTAATCCTATACCCGACCCAAATTCATGGAGTTCCTTTGGTTTACATAGTCACCAAATTAATAAGTAACTTAGAAAGTTTCAGAGTTATGGTTTGTCATGACTCACAACTCAAACACAATTAAGATCACACTTTCAAAACATAGATTTAGTCAAAACAAAGGTCATCAATTACTTACGAGTTTTCTTGATCTATACATTCAAGCACTGAAGTTTAAATTTCACTTAATATAGAGATAGCACTCGAAGTAAATCTTTTATTTGAGGAGTTTCACAACTTCCGCCTTTATTCAATCTATATTTATTATCTTTTTTTTTCACATTTGGTTTTCTTCTCCAATGTTTTTCAATTATTACGGTCCCTGCTCCATTTCCTATGGACCAATTTTCTCACTTTTTTCCACCACAAGTTTCCCTGCTCCATTTCCAGTGGAAACCTGTAGGACACTATACATTAAGAAAACTCATGTTAGTACTTCTCACTTTCACTATAATCAAGCAAATCCCCCATTGTGGGTTAAAATAATACCACTTGTTTAAGTTTGATCGTCTACTTATTTTCGTTATCTAGCACAAAGTCCAACCATCAACTAAGTACCTAATCATGAAATCATAAAAATACAGAGCTACGAACTCGATTAAGTGTTTCTCCTAATTTTCCCAAAGTTTCAAGCCAAAAAGGCAAATCGTAATTTACTAATTCACAACCAAAGGCATGAACAAAGTTTCAGTGACTCTAAATAACTAATAAAAAAATAAAATAAAAAACATATACTAAATACATATATATGTATATGAAAGTGTATTAAATCCTACTGAAATGAGAAAGAAATACGAATGGACAAGAAATGGAAGAAATGGAAGAAATGATATAAAACATCACCATTACCATCCATCAATCGCATATAACCGCATAAAAAAAATTAAACCATCTCACCTGCGGTCTTTCGTAAAGAATCCATCCAAATCAATCCACAATCCCTAAAATACCTCCAAACTTATTATGAACCTTGTCATCAAGGTTCAAAACAAGTCAAGACATCCATATGAAAAAAATAAAATGATAGTGGTAAAGAAAAACATGGATAAGAAGATGATACAAATGCATGCATAACGAAAAGTCTCTAAAAACCAATGAACGCATAAAATCTCTCATGTGTAGGTGACTAAAGAAACTATAAAAGAACAATCATAACAAGAGCAAGAACTAGTAGACATAGGAGTTAACTGAAAAGATTCAAATCACATCTTGCGAGCCCGAAATCTATCAACTAAGGGTGAAATCCACTAGATGATGGAATGAAGTTTACGGTTTTGGGTCTACTAAAAAACATGGCACTAATGCAGCGACTTAAGTACGGTATGTCCCAACCAAGTCTCAAAACACCTAAAATCCTATAAACATGTTAATTCCTAAAACAAATGCTCAAAGTATGCTTAAAATATCATACTAAGTCAAACTTACAAAACTCAGCGCTTCAATCCTCTAATGAACGTTAAACAAAATAGATAACCTGTACATAATTAGAGTGTTATTAAATATTAATAAATAAATAAAACTAAAACTGAAATAAATGCAAGAAATAAATAAAATAAAATAAAATGAAGCTGAGCTGCCTCCCAACGAGCCACATTTCTATTACGTCTTTGGCTAGACTTGATGTGATTGATCACGTGATGTCTTCTCCTTTAGAGATGTCAACAAAAAATGACTCATCTACGTATTTGGGCAATGAAGCATACATGCCCTCTTTCAGATTTAGGAGCTCATTCGGGACTTCCAACACGAAAGAATCTGTCACATCAGGATCATCCAACGCAAAGGTGTCGGCAGTGTCGAAGATCTACGAACACTCCTTTACTTCCACCCCCTTATAAGGTGTAGCAAATATGGATGGGAGGGCGGGTGGTTGCACCAACACCAGAGGTTGGTCTTTCTCGCTCTCTATCTGCGGCTTTTCTGGCTCGTCTGAAATGACATCAATTTTCATCTCATTTTCCCCCTCATTTAGTGCAATGACAATCTCTAGCTTAATTTGAAAGACTTAACGTTCTTTTGATGTTTCTCTCAAATAGTCTTCCATCTGTGTAACCTCATTCACCTCAAAATTTTTCAACGTATTAAGACTTACATCCTCCTCTGGGTTAAAAATTAGTTGTGTAGTACACAACCCCTTCCTCATCAGTCATACTCTGAAGCCTGACACTATATTGATCTAATTGAGTTTCCAAGTCCTTCAAGCCTGGAATCCTAAAATCAATTTGTCGAATCTTACCAAGAATCAGATTAATCTTTTGCTGATTATCTATCAATTGCTTCACCATATCTTCCAAGGAGGTGTTTTGATGAAACCGTTGATTTCCTTCATGTTGACATGAGCCTAAAGAAGTCGGGTTGTGGCGATGCATATATAGTTAGAATAGTGGTAGTTCTCATACAGTGGATAATAGGGACAATTATGTGCGAAATGAGAATAATCTCTACAAATTTCGCAAACCTCGACCAGTTGCACAAAAGAATTCATGTTAAAAAATTGATATCCATTATGTGACATTCTTCCATTCACATTATAATAATGTGAGTCTTCAAATCGACCATAATTATAGAGGTAGGAGGAATCCATCGCATCGTTACTTGCATACATGTTGAGAGCAATGGACTAGATAGACAAAATAAAATTAAATAAATAAATAAAAATAAACCCAAAGAAAGAAAAAATACCAATCTCCGGAAACTGTGCCAAAAATTTGCGCATGTCGAACACATCAATAAAGCAAAGTTTCTTAAACCAACTATTTTTTAGAATAGTGGCAAATGGTCGATCCCACAGAGATTGATAGTTTTTCTTAGGTTAAAAACAACAAAAAAAGAAAATAAGGGTTTTAAAATAAATATTAATTAAACTAACTAATCTAACTAAACTAAATAAATAAAATAACGAAACTAATTTTGAAAACAATTAATTAATACCTAAGTCTACAGTTCCACAAATTAGGATCAAGATTCAATGGTAATCATGGTCTGCAATCTTTCCCAAAAAGTTATTAATTCAATTTCTCCTAGATTAGCTATAGAAAATCGACATCCGCAAGAAGTTCCTCGTTCCCATAATCTCGATAGTCAGGACGTTCGCCACTAACTATTTCCCTAATTAATGTATAACCCTAGACATCCGCCAATCGATTTTAACACATTAACCGCAGTAATATGGGTCTATGGGAACACTAATCCTAAATAATTGAGTCGCATCCGCTACTGATTTAACTTAGATTCAATTGTTGCACACTCAAGAACTGAAAAGGTTTTACAGCAAACAGGTGAGTATTTGTTACTTTATTGGTCCAAAAGCACAATTACATGGATACTAATAGTCCAAATAACTCTAGATTGTCAATCTAAAAGCTTGCACTTGCCATATACATACCCTAAATCTAAATCATAATCATTAAAATCAACAACAATGAAATTGAAGAAATTAAACTAATTAAATAATAAAATAAAAGATCTCACACAATATGCCATGAATCCATAATCCCGACTTGTTTCCCCTTCAACCTAGGTAAGGAATTGAATAGCCGGACATCATCGTCGAAGAAAGTCAATGCTAAAATAATGATAGTCGGTGATAAAAATAATAAAACCTAAGTTCCTTATATATAAAACTACTAAAAATTGATCTCGGGAGGTGAGAGAAACTAATTTTAGGAGTTAGGGACTTGACTCGTGCGTGAGGAGAATCCTGTTTTGGCTCAAAAATAGGTGTCCACCACGTGTCCACACACTATTGGTTCGTTTTACTGTTTGTCGTCGTGCCGACGTGGCATGCACCGATTGGTTGAGATAGATCGTGTTGACGTCTTCGTGCTATGCATGGTGAGTCGGCGCGACGTCTTGGCTTGTGATTAGTGGAGACCGAGCTGTGACGTCGTTGGCATAGGTGAACGCTCGACACGTAGCGCACATGAAGCAATGAAGAAATCGTGCGATTCTTTGCGAAAGGCCGGGAGTTTGTGCAATGGCGCATCCTGAGGCGGATCGAGGGGTAGCTGAAGCGAGGAGAAGAAATGCTTGCGTGACGTGTACGTTTGAGCGATGATGTGGCGTCGTCGATTGGTGGAGACCTAATGAAGCGGTGACGTGGTAGGCGCTATTGGTGCGAGAATGTAATCGCGTGACGTGCTTGGGTTAATGGGCTCTTGACACTTAGCGAAAACTTGATGATGAAAAACCATTGACGTGGCGACTCCTAATTGGTTGAAATATGTTGTCTCCTATTCTACTCACGTAACTCGAGGCAAACTGTCCGGTATCCAATCACTGCGAGTTAATACTCCATTATAAGTATTTTTCCACCACGAATTCAACCGCGTACTCTTTTTCACCCAAAAATAACAAAAAATATAATTAAATATATATTTATATATTTTAGAGACTTTGCATAATTAATTATACTAAAAAAACTACTAAATGTATATAAAAACCGACTTATCATGAAGTTATTGTTTAGTACAAATCATTGGTAAAGTGTCATAATTTTGAATAATTAAATTCTACCTTTTTATATTATATATATGTAAATATATGAAAATTAATTAAATTGAAAAAACAGTTAAAATAGGCTGGTAATTTCCCAGCTATTCCAGTTTGTACTGTAAATCGCCGAGAAAATCGGCAGCAATGTGCATAATTTTTAGTGTGATTTCAAGGTCAACGATTTTTCACTGATTTAAACTTATACTAAGATTCGCTGAACTAATAGCCGAGCCACTGAGGCTCATTTTAAGCAACTTACTCGGTGATTTCACAATGAATCCACTTAAACATCGATTTCTTTGAGAACGAATATGAGTTTTTAAAAATAAAAACTAAAAATCGACACATTTAACCATTTCATACTCATAAACCATTGTAACTTTTCGATCAAAAGCAAATTCTTGACTAGATTCAATCTTCTAAAGCTAGATTTTAGTGTATTTAAGTGATTCCTTCCTTAATCTCCACATATTCGACTTAAAATTTGGTGAGTTTTAATATTGTAGAGCCAACTATGGCTTGAGTAAAGGGAGTTCGAAGTTGATGCTTGGAGGAGTGTTGTAGAGGAGCTTAGAATTTCAATCTTGAAAGATTCACTTTCAAGAATGTAATCAATGAAGACCCTAACCCTTTTATAGATGGTATTTATGCTTTTTCATCGATTTTTTTGATTTTTATTAGGTTATGAGCTAAATTTCGAAATTTTTACTCTAAATTTGTTTTGATGTCAAATGCTTTCAATCATAATACTAGTATGAATGTGGTATGATAATAAGTTTATTGCTAACAAATTTGTGAGCTATGTTTAGTACATGGCAAATGAGTTGAACTTTGGACAAAAACTAAAGTTTCAAATGAGTTTAGGGTTTTTGTGTTTTTTTATCGCATGATTAAAATTACTTATTATTTTTATCAATGATGTTTTATCGATAAATTTTACAATAAAATTTGAACTCTAGATTTATAAATGACTTTTTCGATGAATTTTTCCTTATTAGATAGATAAATTGAATTTCTACAGAATACTTTTCCAACAATTTAGTTTTAAATTGTCTTACAGGTTCATTTTTTTACTTCTACTTATTCAAGTTGTCGAAAGGAAATGGAAAGTTAGTAGAGAAAAAAAGACTAAATCCAAAATTTTCCAAATCTAACACCTAGTCAATTTCTTTCAACACCATTAGAATTCGATTACAAAAAGAGCCTACTTCACTTTCATAGTACTGAGGATTATTGTGTAGAAGAAGGGGTGGAAATGGAAGAATTAAAAGAAGAAATAACGACGGGGGCCGAATATTATGTACTGTAGAGGGAAATGGAAGACTTAGAAGAAGAAATAACGACTGGGGCCGAATATTATGTACTTGATATCATAGAGACAAGGAACTGGGATTGTTGACTAGGGACTTTAACCACTTTAACATAGAGGATGTTCCTAGTGTCAGGGGTTTTAATATTTTAGTGAGAGAGTTTTACACAAATGCTTTCGAAAGTGAGAGTAAAAGAGAGTTACGAGTTTGAGGAAGAATAATGGATTATTCCTCTGCTAGAATAAACCAATATTTTGGTTTACTGAATTTTCACTAAAAATAAAATAATGAGTACCCAAAGCACAAATACGCCATTAAGTACCACTACCCCACCGAGAGAATTGGAGGAGGTTTAAAAGCAATACATGGTGATCGATTCGATTTTGATATGAAGGGGTACCCGAAGCACATAATTACCAAATTGTTTTGGAAAGCCACCAAAACTTGGTGTTATTTCATAAACGTCAGTTTAAATCCATGCCTACAATATTACAAGATAGTGAACTACAAAGCCGCCCTCCTTTATCACACCGTCATGGGATTAGGATATTTGGATGTCGGCAAAATTATCTACGAGTCTATAAGGAGCGCAATCACTACAAAGAAGAAAAACAATCTACCATTTCCTTTGATGATCACAACTTTTCATAGGGCTGATCAAGTAAACATGGTCGGGTTTTATATACATGTTCTATTAGAGAAGACCATTATGAATGAACTTATTGAGAGATATGGAAAAATAAATAGTTATGAAGACACCGAAAATGAGAGAGAAAAGGCCGAAATACTCAAAAGAGAGATATAGTAGAGAAGAAAAATAAAAAATGACACGAGGAGCATTTTGGAGGAAACGTCATAAGTTAGACATGATCCTAATGTTGAGTAACCTACTAAGGATTATGATGGCCTATGCATGGAAGAGTCAGAGACGACCTTTAAGGGCATAATTCTCTGCAATCAAATGAGAAGTCTACAAAATCAAGAATTGGTGTTTGAAAATCCAAAGGCCTTGGTAAGGAGCATTCAAAGGATGAAGAGAATGATATGTAGAAGACATATAAGACAAGGAGGCGCAGAGGTACATGTGTCGTTTACATAGATGTGGTTACCACTTAATACTAGTCTTAATGTTCCAATACTGCCAATACATGACTACCAACTCTATGACCTCATTTGTGAGCTTCCAGTTTGGAGGATTGATCCGGTGGAGGATGATGATGATGCGATTTATAGGCAAATACATTAATTCCCTTATTATATTTATCTTCTTTGTCTCTTAGTGATATTGTGTGAGGTCTTCTATATAATTCTAGTGATGGTGATATACTTTGAGATTTGTGGTGATAAACTTTAATTGATCTGTGATTAGTGATGTGCTATTTTTTATACACTGCTTTGGTGATCCATTAGATTTGATACATTTTAATACAATGGTTATAGTTTACTTTAATTTTTATGCACTCTATTTGATGAAATTTATTCATTTATTGAAGTTATTCTTATAAATATTGATTGTCAAAATTATAATTATATCAATTCGTTTATGCTTCACGAGGTATATTTGTTTTGTTGGAAATCCGACTGGACAACGTTTTGAATGAGTTTATAGGTATTTTAGGTGAAGTTTGACAAATGTTAGCAAAGAAAGCAAGAAAAGGAAAGAAAGGTACAAGACAAGTCGAGAATTGATTGATGCAAAGTTCAAAAGATCCAATATTCAAGTAAGTATAAATTTCATTTTACTTTATTTTTAGTTTGGAAAAGATTAATAGTGAAAAAGAACATATAATAGATTTTGCATGGAAGTTGTATTATTACCAAAATGTATTCGTTGGTATCTTGACAAAATCCTTATTGATTTTATTTTTGTGCTATTATAAAGTATTTTTCTAAATTTAAGATTAATCTAGTGGTTTTTCTGTTTTAAGATTCTATACTAGTAATCATTAGCTTGATGCTTGTCAGTGCAGATTAAAACTTATATTATGTAGTGGACTTGGTAATGAACTCTAAAATTTAAAGGGCGTTGCATTATGTGGTTCAGTTATCATTAAGGGATGTTTAATTTTATCTAAATCATTATATTCTATCAGAACATTCAGTTACTTGTGGATAATACGTTTTCATTTTAAAATCACTTCTATTTAAAATTATTATTATTGGAAGTTTAGATGAATCAAATTGAAATCGATTTATAAAGAACGGAAAGAGAATATGATTGAAAGTATTCCTTTGCTCAGGAAATCAAAGTGGTAATTTTGGGGGCATTTGACAAGTCTATATTTGACATATTTTAAGCATAATTTATATTGATTTTAGATATAAATGATGATCTTACAATAGGTAGTCTCTTGTTTTTGTGATTTTAGGATTTAATTTGGAAAACGAAGATATGTAAAAAAAAGATGAAGAAATGCAAAAACAATCAACTGTAGAAGAAGTCCTACGGTTAGCTAGCCAAAGAATACAAAAAAGCACAAGGAATCACCGCCTAAATCAATGCAGAGAGAAGTACCAACAATTGCAAAATATACTAGAAATCGACAACGAAATTGGTGGAGTAGAGAGAGCTAATTCTAGTGATTAACTCGGTCATTTGTATACAACTTCGAATCGTACGACAAATTGCTAATGTCAATTACGTGCTTTTTAGATTAATATGAAGAATTTGAGTTTATCTAATATATGTATTACTTAGGAGACTATAAATAAGACCTGACGGGTTTGAAATCAAGCTCTCTCCAACCTAATTCACATATTCAATAAGTGTTTTATTAGTTTTAGTTAAAATTGAAGCTACATTGGAGCTTTGATTTATTTAATAGGTATTTATTTATTTAATTATGTCTTCATATTACATTATTTTGTTCTTTATTTCAAGCACAAGCGAGTAGTTTAATATTCTAAATATACCCTAGACATGTACATACTTCGGATTGCTAAATATAAATAATTAAGGAATAATGAACTTAATGCTTTAAAATCAATTCATACACGTCAATCACAGTTTTAATAAGTTGATTTTGCATATTACAACTAATGAAGATTGATATTGCTGAAACTACACCCAAGAGGGGGGTAAATTGGGTATATCGAGAAGTTATCGCCTTTTCGAAATAATTCAACAATAAAGATGTTATATGCTCATTCAAACGCAAGTATGAATGCAATGCAAGATGAAGTAGATATAAGAGATGGAAAGAGACACACAATTTATAGTTGTTCGATCCAGTGATCTACATCCACTACCTAACCTACCCGGTTAGGATTTTTAAACCAACAAGTGTTATAGCCTAAGCGTACAAGCCTATAATGCCTAATCACGAATTAGGACTTCCTACCTAGCCGCAACTAGGGTTTATGCCTAGCCTCAACTAAGTCTTCCCTTCAACTTAGATCCCATTAAGTCTTACAATCAACCACTTACAAAGAATTTATGAAAATAATAAAATTCACTTTACAAAGTAAAGCGGCACCAAATTCAAATACAAGTAAGCCTCCTAGAGCCTAACCACTCTAATGCATGCAAGTATGAGAACAAATGAGAAATGTAAGTATATCATTGATTTTGTGCAAATCTCAATTATAAAATTGTTTGCAACGAATCGATTAAAACAAATCCGATTTCAAGTCCAAAGAATAAGAAGTTTGATAAAAATCATGTTTAAGTGTAAACTGTTGTCCAAACTAGTCCTAGGGTTTAGTAAATCAAGTTTAGGTTTAAAATCCAAGGCAAATGTGTTCAAGAACGCAACAAATGATTTAGACAAGTCAACCACACAAAAATCTGAAATTTAAGCACTAAAAAGCTAGGAAATCTGACTTTCTTACAACCCCGAGAGAGTGATTTGAAAATTTATTATGGTGTAGATGTTGTAAGCTTTAGAACGCCTCAATAACGTTGGTTTCGAAAGTGATTCAGTTGCCTAGAAAGATTACAAGTGATAGCACACAAAAATTCAAGCTTCTTCTTTGAAAACTGAGCACAATTTTGATTTTCTTCCTTGACATGACAATAAAATGTTCTAGGTGGTTTGCGAATATTCTACATTCCTTTTTAACAATTTTTTTACTATTTTGGAGATCCAAGGGCTTAGATTTGATCATTTATTCAAATTAAAGTGTGATTTTCAACTTTATAAAAAAATTATTAGAAAGGCAATTAGGGCGCTAATATTGGGACCTAGAGCGCTAATCCCCTACGCTAGTTCGCTAACTCTGCAATTAGCACACTAATATAACTATTAGCGCGCTAACTGTCAGGGGCCTCGAAATAAATATTTTTGGCCTTAGAGTTAGCGACCCCTTATCACATCCAGGACCCTACCAAACTTCTTATAACATGCTATACATGTTTGTTAAGGGTCATATAACCTGTTTAGGTGATCCGGATGTTTTCACAAATCCTTAAAATGGAAAATCCCGATTTCATGACTTACATAGGGGCTTTTATGCAAATGCACAGTTTTTCTTTTCAAAATTCTTTCAAAACAAGTTTTTCATTTTCGAAAACTTCCGCAATGGTTTTTAAAGTACAATGTGAATATAAAAACATGGTTTCACATAGTTTAAGCTTATAAGACAGATTCAAATGGTGATTTCATCGAAAACTCAAAATGATCACTTGAAATTTGAAAAGTGATTTGAAAAACATGATTTTCATGAACTAATGCATTAGGCTTGCGTAAATGAACCTGTGTACCTTTCATTAATGTTACAACATGTAATATGATCTTTCGTCTTCATTTCCTCGAGTGGACCGAATCTTGAACTTGTATGGCTTAAACACTTGAGATGTGATATTCTACAAACTTTCACTAACTGAAACACTTTAATAAACTTATTAGTATACTTTCACTTTCTTTGTTTCCATCAAAATCCCGAGTGGAGTAAAAATGACTAACCACTTAGTCCAACAATCTCCCATTTTTGATGTTCACAAACAATGTGAACTTGACAATCAAAAATGGAATTCAAGTGCAATCATATCCATAGTGCAATCTCGAACAATCTCAACTTCGACGCACACATTTCTCCCCCTTTTGATAGCATCAAAAAGTGGGGCCAAGCTCCCCTTCACGACAAGCATAATCGAAAATGAGCCATGAATATAACAACAACACCGTGGGTGGGAAACTCCCCCTTACTACATGCATATTATGAGACATAAATAGGCATATCAATGAAAGTCATTCACATGCAACCAATATAGGGCAGTGAACAAAGGCATAAAGGTAACTCAGAGATACATAAAAAATTTTCATGATATTATATACTGAAGATGAACATTAACATAGTTGTGGCCTAAACAGTTGAGTTTACAACGTAGCAAGTGTACATCGAAACACTGAAGACTAACATAGATGAACCTAGTGCTCCCCCTTATTGACAAGGAAAGTAATGTAATTTACCTAGGAATCGTGGGAGATTCGTTGGAGAGGATGAAGACCTAAGAGGAGAGGAGTGGTGTGTGAAAAATAAGAACTTATGGTCAACAACACTGATAAACTAGTCCTGGCCGAATGACATTAGCACTCTAATGATAGAATTAGCACGCTAATTATGCCAATAAGTGATATGCGTCAGGGACGATTAGCATGCTTGGACTTTGAATTAGCGTGCTAATTAGAGATAATAGTGTGAATAATTGTCAAACCTTATGCGTTAATTGCTCTCTGGAATTCGAAATTAAATTTTTTTAGTTTTTGACAAAAAACTCCGATTCACTTCATACTTCATGGACACTTCACTTACAACTTATTAAAATGATTGGAATAACTAAAACGTGTGTAGAAGGTACGATTCATAAAACATGCCTAATTCACGTCGAATCTTAGAAAATTGGTCTCTAGGCAATGGCTTGGTGAAGATATCAACTAGTTGGTCATTCGTGGGCACGTTAATTAGTTAAACATTGTCGTTGTGGACGTAATCGCAAAGGAAATGGTTCCTAATCTCAATGTGCTTGGTGCAGGAGTATAACACCAGATTGTTTGATATGTTGATTGTACTTGTGTTATCACAATAAATTTTAGCACAACCCACTTGGATTTGGTAATCCTCAAGTCGTTGTTTCATGTACAATACTTGAGCACAACAATTTCCGGCAGCCACATACTCAACTTCTGCTGTAGAAAAAGCAATGAAATTTTGCTTTTTGCTAAGCCATGATATAAGTAAAATTTCTAGCAAATGACAAAACTCAAAAGTGTTTTTCCTATCCACTAGACTCCCCGCATAGTCGGAATCAACATAGCTTTGGAGTTCAAAAATCTTGGCTTTGTTGAACCACAACCCAAAATCTTATTTTCCACTAAGATAATAAAATATACGCTTGAAACATTTCAAGTGAGATTCCTTAGGTTCGAACTGAAATCTAGCACATAAACACACACTAAACATAATATCAAGCCTACTAGCAGTCAAGTATAGGAGAGCACCAATCATGCTACAGTAAAGTTTAGGGCATATAGATTTTCCTAGTTGGTATTTGTCCATTTTGACGGTGGAACTACTAGGAGTGTCACAAGCTTTCAAATTTTCAAATTCGAGTTTCTTTAGTATGACCCTCACATATTTTGCTTGGTTTTTGAAAATGCCATGTTTGGATTGCTTAATTTGCAAGCCTGGAAAGTATGTTAGTTCATCCATCATGCCTATTTCAAATTCATTGGTCATTAATGATGAGAATGCATCACATAAGCTTGTATTAGATGACCTAAATATAATATTATCAACGTAAATTTGAACAAGTAGCATGTCACACTTTTTAATCAAAATGTACAAAGTAGGATCTAGCATTCCTTTCTTGAACCCTTTGTCAAGTAGAAATGCACTAAGTCAGTCATACAAAGCTTTAAAAGCTTATCTCAATCCATACAAGGCCTTTTGAAGACGATATACATAACTTGGATGATAATGGTCTTCATAACCCGGTGGTTGTTCTACATATATCTCTTCATTGATGAAGCCATTTAAGAATACATTTTTAACGTCCATTTGGTAAAGAAATGGGAGTGAGAACATAAACCAAACCTAGTGTACCTAAGGTCTCAAGACTTCTTTAAGGACATCCTTCTCAATGAATCATAGGTGATCCAATTAAAGGCATAACAACTAGATCTTCACTAAACCAAGATGAGGGGCATATTGCATTTGTATCACAAACCAAGCCTACTAAGATAGGTGATGCCTTAGGTGATGAATTGTTTTTATCATGGCCATGAAAAAGGAACTAGGACAATTAGTAAGAAAAAAAGTATGGACACTAGTGCCTAGACTTAAAGACCATACCACTACAGGAACTAAGTGGGTCTTTAGGAATAAAAAGAATGAAAAGGATGAGATAATAAAAAACAATGCTAGGTTAGTTGCACAAGGCTATAATCAAGAAGAATGCATTGATTATTAAGAAGCCTTTACACCGGTAGCAAAACTAGAAGCAATTCAAATGTTTCTTGCTTATGCTTGCTATTATGGGTTCTTACTATACCAAATGGATGTTAAATGTCCCTTTTTGAATGGCTTAATCAATGAAGATGTATATGTAGAACAACTTATGAGTTTTGAAGACTATTCTAACCCAAGCCATGTTTATCATTTTTAAAAGGCCTTATATCTGTTGAGACAAGTTCGTAGAGCTTGGTATGATAGGTTAAGTGCATTTCTTCTTGAAAAAAGGTTCAAGAAAGGAACACTAGATCTCACCTTGTTAGTTTTCATCAAAAATGTGATATGCTCCTTATTCAAATATATGTTGATGATATCATCTTTAGTTCATCTAATCCATGTTTATGTGATGAATTTTCAACTTGAAATAAGCATGATGGGTAAACTAATATACTTATTGAGTTTGCAAATCAAGCAATTCAAGCACATGATTTTCATCAATCAATTGAAGTGTGTGAGGGACATGCTTTGGAAATTAAAATTTGACAATTTGAAGGCATGTGACACTCCTAGTTGTTCCATAATCAAAATTGAAAAGACTAATTAGGAAAGCCCATAGATCCTAAACTAACCGTTGCATGATACGAATTCTCCTTTACTTGACCACAAGTAGATTGGATATTATGTTTAGTGTGTGTCGATGTGCTAGGTTCCAATCCAAGTCCAAGGAATCACATTTAAAATGTGTCAAATGTTTTTTTAGTTACTTAAGTGGTACACAAGAGGTCGGATTGTCGTTCAACAAAGCCAAAATTCTAAACTTAGAAGCATTGTGTGTTCCGACTATATGGGGACTCTAGTAGATAAGAAAAACACTTCAACATTTTTTCATTTTCTAGAAAATTCATTAATATCATGGTTTAGCAAAAAGCAAAACTCTATTGCTTTATTAACCACTGAATCCAAATATGTGGCTGTCGGAAGTTGTTGTGCTTAAGTCTTGAAAATGAAGTAACAACTTAAGGATTATCGAATCCTAGTTGGTTGTGATGAAATATATTATGATAACACAAGTTGAATCAACATATTAAGAAACCCAATGTTACACTCCCGGACCAAACATATTAAGAATAGGCACCATTTTCTTTGTGATCAAGTGTAAAAGGGGGATGTTAAACTGATTTGTATGTCCACTGAGAACAAACTTGCTGATATTTTCACTAAGCCGTTGCCTAGAGACAATTTTCAAAGATTTGTCGAGAATTAAGCATGATTCATGAATCTGACTTTCTAAGGATGATCTAGCTCACTTAAACCCTTTTATATGTTGTTAGTGAGGTGTCCATGGAGTATGAGATGAATCTGAATTATGCTTCAAAAATCCAATTTTTTTACTAAAAACTTTCGAGAGAGTAATCGATGTACTAGGTTTGACAAGTTGGTGCACTAAGTATGTCCCCGCTAATGCGCTAGGTCCATTCAATAGCGCACAATGTGGAGCTATTAGCGCACTACCCAAACTACATAGCAAGCTATTAGCACGCTAATCCTTGAACCTAGTGCGCTAATACTTGCTTTGGCCAAATCAGTTATAAATTTGCCTGAAATCCATGAAAACCCATTTTTTCATCTCCATTGCCTCCTACCAAGTCTACAACATCCCCCATTTAATATTTATTGAAATTGTAGGGATTCTTAGGTAATATTCTCACCTTCTTGGTTTAGTTTTTCTTTGATTCTATGTTTCTCTCCTTTGGCAACTCTAGATACACCTTTGTACCCTAAATTTTATTTTTTCCCTATCTCCATGTCTTCCTTTCGCAAATCCTCTCGTCTTTGCCCCAATGACTTTTTCCCGTCATCCCTCACCCATCATTTCATCGCTATTTCATCCAATAGCGATTCCAGGTCCTCCGCTCCATCCTTAACTGCCTTCTAATCCACCACCCATCATGAGACTAGGTCATTTAGTCATCAAAGTAGCATCACGTCGGCCACCGTCCCAACCAGTCCTTCTCACAATGATGGTTGCTCTAATTCTAAACATGAAGGGGCTTCGACCTCCAAATCTGTTCTTGAGGTGGTTAGCACACAGATAAAGGATGACAAAGTCCTTAAAATCGTCGTCATTGACTTTGAACTCTTTGACAAGGTACAACTCTCGATACGTGAGGTGGTTGCATAGCTTAGGTGGGTATTCTTTTGTCAATACAAGGACACCTACAATGCCCATTTGGTTTGGGTTTTCTACATGAACCTTGCCACCGCTAATGAGTATGTCATTCAGTAAGTGGTTGGCGGTTGCTTCATCACGATTACTCTAAATAGTCTAGCAGAGGTCCTTGATATTCGACTTCACACCACTATAAACACTCGAAGTGCAAGATTCGAGAATAGCCATTTGAACGACTTAAGGTCCTCAATTCCTTCTCATTGTCTAATAGGGATATCAACATGTACCCTTTTCCAAGATTCGAGAGTGGCTGCACCACATAAGAAATAGAAAGTTAGAGTTCTATTTCATGTTAAATTGTAAAATAGGGTTTCAAATTGTTTTAAAATGTGGTAAACACATAAAATGTAATAGATTAGCCACCATTAATATAGTTTAGCATAGGTTTTATTTATTCTTGAGTATTAAGACGATTGTAGAGAAAAGACATTGAAGTCTCACGTTTGGTGATTTGGGTATTGTGTTTATCGTTTTAATTAAAGTTATTTCATTATATCTCGATTGCAAAGAATACCACTATGTGCATTTTTTTCAATGTAATGTTAGAAGTCTATTAATCTTAGGGATTAATGGATCCTATGGTATGAATGCTGTGATATGAACATGAGAAGAATAGAAATATAAAAAGTGCAATGGTTAGTTGTATTGATTTTGAGAATAATTTTATGAACATCTTGATCAAATGTTTGTTAATATTAGGTTTTAGAAGTTATCATGGACTTTGAACCTTTTAAGCTAGATATTGACAGTGCAACTATAAAATACATAACATCGAGTGATAGTTGTTGTTTAGGGAGGCACGAATAGTAAACTTAATTGGTTATGAATGAAAAAACTTAAAACATTAAGGCAATGTAGAGCGTACAATATTTACATCGATAGGTGGAGTTCTAGTTTGAATATTAGAATATTTTCCATCACAAAAATAAATTAAACTAGATTTGAAGGAAGTCTTTCTATTCTTATTAGGCATTGTACACACATAATGAGATGATAAATTTAGATGGAAAACATAGTATTTTACAACCTAAGTAGAGTTGTAAACTGAGATAGTCTTAATATAGAAATTCAAGTAATTTGCATTGATTTGTTGGTATAGATTAGTTTAATTTAGTTAAGAAATCAATTAAAAGTGTTTTCCTAACAATAGAGTAATTTTAATTAATTACGCAGTGAGTGCATACACCTTTCCTTAAGGACGATACCCGTAGTCAACATAAGTTGGGTACACTATTACTATAAGATAGTTGTTATACTTATGGCACGTGAATCAGTAGACCTAATGGAAGTGTTTCACATTGGCTATTACTTCCATTGACCTCATAAATATTCTTGACAAACATGAAGTCTCATACGTGGAAAAATACTTTCGCCACCCCTATAGGTGTCTGCTTCATCTCGTTTGGATAACTCACAGTAGTCTTCACATAACCAGTGATACATAGTCTGCTCAATTGGAAGATTTAGGAAGACATGACATTGACTATACCACCTGTTTCACCTAGCATCCTAGGAAGCCTCTTGTATCCAATCTTGCATAGGAGCACAATCTTCCTAGTCTTGTTAGATTGGAACTGGTAATGTAATAAGTCAGGGAGTACAAATTTTTTTCTTTTCTCTTATACATCCTCACACATTTTGTCTCTTGTTCGAGAAAGTTGCGAGGTTCGGTGGAGGCCTGGGACGATGATGTGCACTCCTCCTTGGGAGGCCTTCCTCCTATGACTATTTCTAGCCTGATCTCTCACGGAGTCTCCTCGCTCCATACATACAAGTCCTTAAACTTCCTATTCAAAATAATAGTGGAACAAGCAAACAAAGTTTCTGTCAAACAATTCAAGATATGTGGGATTTTAAAACTGACTAATTTTCCTTTATGCTCCATAGACATAGAGTCCTTGACTAAGTCAATATTGGCTCAGCGTGTTCGCATAAAAGGGCCTACCAAATAGGAGTGAGAATGGCCTAGAGTTGTGTGACTATGTCATGTCGATGATGTGAAAGTATACAAGAAATTTCAAATCCCCTACATGTAGCATTAGGCCTTGCATTACTCATTTGGAAGATATCTCCTTGTCGTCAATGGCACAAATTTGAATCTTCGTCTTAATTAACTCACTAATTCCTACTGAATTATGAAAATCTGAGTACATCGCTTAATTGATGCTCCAAGATAAAACATTACATTTTCCAAGTAGATCCCACCTATTGTTGAAGGGATAACTACTACCCCTGATTCGGCACATTTAAGCGGGATGTCGTTGGGACTTCCCTGGGTTTTGGGTTGGTCATCTAATTTGGTTTCTTCTTCGGTGATGGTTTTACATACCTCATTCTCTAAGGCGTTATCGTTATTAATAGCATTCACTTGCGTACCGAGCAAGTTAGTACCTATATTTGGATTGTGGTAGGGTTGTGAAGGAAACTTCCCCCCTCCGTCAAATCAACCTAGTTGTTGTGCAACTTGGCCCACCCACACTTCAAGGTTTCGGATTACGGTATTCGCGTTACTGAGAGGTTTGTTAGTGTTTGCCTGGAACTGGCTCACATTTCTATCAAATTGGTTATGTTTAGCCATTATAGTTTTAATCATATCCTTATGTGAGAACTGACTAGTCATTGGTTCATGTGACAGTTGTCTTTTGGGGACGAATGATTGGTAGTTCTGATTTCAAGTCCTATAACTCAAGTTAGGGTTATTCCTCGCCTTTATATCATTGTAGGTATTTTCAAAGGATGTTCAATTTCATCGTTAGAATTAGTTGCCTCTAATATCAACTTGATGATGGTCTTAAAATAGTGAGACATTCATCAGTCGCATGGCGTGCGACAGAGCAAAATATAAGAGCTTTAACATGCCCTTGGTTATTGTTGAAGAGATGTTCTATCGGGGTAGTCAACTGATCAATTCTTTTGTCGATGGAGCTAGTAGTAACTCTAAGTAATGAATTTTAGTACGCATCAACACCAATACTCCCGTATAGTTGAATATTATTGCACTATGTCCTCGTAATGTTGCTTCATCTCTGAATTGGTTTTTTTCGTACCACAAATGCTATCAATCATACACCTCTTTAAAGGGACATGTCGATATAAAAGAACCAGACAATAGCCCAATCAAATTGGCCATACTGTGGAAAATTGGAGATTAGGCTCTTATAGCTGTCCCAATAATGACTAAAATAGTCCTCAATATTTACCTTAATGTTGTATATCTCATAAATGAGTTAGGCCATTGTTGAGGAATGCATCTATTATGTCGTGCCATGAGTTAATGTAGCCAGGGCAAAGATAAAAGAGCCATTGTTTTTGCTTTATCTTTTAAGCGGAACAGGAAAGCATTAAGTTTTACCTCTTTCTCTTTCACTCGATAAGGTTTCATGGACTGGCAACTTGTTTGAAACTCCTTCAAGAATGCCATTGGGTCTTCCCTCTCCATGCCATGGAAGGTAGGTAGAAAGTGAATAAATTCGGGCTTTACCTCGAAAGCTTTGCCGTTACTGGGAAGTTTATGTAGAGGGGCTACCGAGTAAGAAGGTTTTAGAAAAAAACATTAATGCTCCCCATGGTAATCTGATGATCACTACTAGCGTGGCCAGTGTAGTCAGTCATAGCAGGTTGGGGGAATCTGCACACTCTGTTTCGAGATTTGCTAGCAAACCTCTAATGGGTTATGTCAATTTCTAAATCGAAAGGTAACAGTGAACCAGTCAACTTAGACCGAGTTATCCAATTGTGCAAAACTAGTAGACTAAAGACCAAAACAAAAATGAAAAAAAAGAAAAATTCTAACTCGACTTGGAACTGAATCCCCGACAATTATGCCAAAATTGGAGCAAGTGCCATGCATGCCAAATATAACCTGTTATAGGTTACAAAATCCTAATGGAATGTAAAAAGGTAAGAACGGGGTGAAATCCACATGATTTCGTCAAACTAAATTCGACAAACAAAAATGTAAATTTCGGGGTTTTTTGAATAAGTTTTATCTAAACACCTACTAAACAAGAAAGGAAAATATTTTTAGAACAGAAAATAAAACATACTTAGGACTTGGAATCAATAAGTAACATTAATAGCTTTATGGGAACACCCACACTTAGACAACCTTGGGCAACTATTCTCAAGATTTACCTTAGTTCTCAATGTTACTCACCTAGAACAATAAGTGTGTCAGGTTTCTTGCTCTAAGTGATTGTCACTTCTCAACCAAGTTGATATCATGGACGCAACCTGATTGATAGCAAGTCAATGGGTTTTACGCTTAGAGATTTGTAATCAATATACAAACTTTAAATGTGGAATCCTCTATCCCGATTAGGTGATACTCGGCCTAAAACCCTAATTAAGCCACGGTACACCAACCAAACATAACTAGAGCAAGCATCTTCCCCTTCCATACCTAATAAATACAACTGTATATCGAATATCGAAAATAAAACAAATAATAAATGCATCAGAATTTAAAGATTTTTTGTGAGACTAAACACGATACTCAAAACCAAATCCAACCAGAATAAACCTTGGTTATATAAAACCTCATAATCCTCGTAATAATATAAAACTGTAATAACATACAAATATATAAAATAGGGAAGAATTATTACATCAAAGAGAATATCATAACTCCTGATCCTTCTCTATCCCATAATTGTAGCGCTCATCTATTATTCCTGAAATGTTAATTGGGGTGAACGCTCCGACTTGCTCAGCAAGTACGAATTCACATAACTATTGACAATCCTTTTAATAATAAAAAATGATATTCTATAACAATAAAAACATAGCTAGCGGGATATAGAAAATCATATAACACAATACATAAACAAATGCAAGTCATATAGTCAATGACTATTACACTGTGATTTTCATTGCATTTGTAAGACTAGCCTCGATAATTCACCAACGCCATTAATGCGATTACTAGACCAACACATTGCACGTATATTTTGTCTCTAGCCAATCAATTAACGTTCAATGGTTCTATCCTAAACCTTCTAATGAATATGTAATCCACGCAACCTGTTTATCTAAGTAGAATTTTACATATAGGCCATAAATCAAACAAATATCTTATATAGCTATTTCTCATTTGCATGATTTACACTTGTCGATCACATAAGACATCGTTTTCCATTTTAATAAACATTACACAATGTATATAGCTCCTATTGAAGTCCATAAACTATATGAACAAAATATACTAGATAGTCGGGCAAAGTCAAACACTAAACGAATCCATACTTACCTCATTTAGGTTTCATTTCCAAGTTCCTCAACTTTCTGGGTCACTCAAGCTTCCCTGATGTTCCAAAACCTATCACTAACCATTTGTGGTTAATATATGACTAATGGCCTATATTAAGAACCTCTAAGTCTGTTCTTAAGACCTCATGAAATTCTAACCAAAACATAGTACAATTTTTGTTTTCTGAGGTAAGAGCGCACTCCCTCACTTAGTAAAGCATGCCCCATCAACTAGGTTCATCATACTATATGAATGGAACGCTCCTCTATTAGAGACAGTGCGCTCTACCCTACATTGTATCTCTTGGGGCATGTGCCCTAGGTCAATCCATTAACTGTCTTTATGAATACTTTTAGTTAATAAAATAGAGGATTTCATTTGCTGTTTATTATAATTAATTTGCAAGTTTACATTATAATAAGATTTATGGGTATTTACAGAAATATCATTAATGTCTCTAGTCGATCATTATGCTGGGAACTATAATGAATTAAGACTAGCGTGAGTCTTGACTGATGATCATATGACGATTATACGTATATGGATATGAATTAAGATCACGAGTACTTGTTAGGGAACAAAGTACTGGACCGACCCGCTATGAGAACATCACATGGATTAAGTCATTGTTGTTTCTCATGATAGGTATATTTTCCAGTCCTCTGACTTGAGATTACCAGAGACTTCTGTTGGACTAAGTGGTTAGTCACTCACATTCCGACCGAGATTTTGATGGAAACAAACAAGGTGAAAATGTACTAATCAAGTATTTCAGTTTGTGTTAAAGGATGCAATACAACACATCAGGGGTATTCAAGAAATATGGAGAGATTGTTGGAATAAGTGATGCAATACAACACTTCAAGAGTATTCAAGAAATACAAGTTCAAGACTCGGCATAAATGAAGAAATGAAGAAGAAAAGTCCAAACCGCAATTTGTAATATCAATGTAAGGTATACAAATTCTTTCACGCAAGCCAAATGCATTAGTTCATGCATACATCAAGTTTTCGAAATCATTTCTCAAAGTTATAAGTTTATTTCAAAGTTTAAAAGTGGATTTTAAACACTTAACTAGGTAAATGAGGTTAAACAATGTGAAACCTTGTGTGAATGGTCATTTGCATATTAGAAGATCATTATAAATGTTTTTGAAAAAGGAAAACTCGTTTTTGAAGTGTATTTAAAAAGAAAACTGAAAATTTGCAGAAAAGCCCCTAATAAGTTGTGAAACTTTGAATTTCCGTTTTCGGGGTTTGTAAAATTATCCGGACCACCCAAATAAGCTTAATGACTCATAATAAACATGAATAACATGTTATATAAGGGTTGGTTAGGTCCCGGACAAGTTTAAGGGTTGCTAACACAAAGGAACAAAATGAATATTCTGAAGTTCCTGCAGTTAGCGCGCTAATAATGTCATTAGCGCGCTAAGACAGTGTTAGCGCGCTAACTCACAGTATTAGCGCGCTAATTGCACTCTGCCTGCAATTTCTGACTTTTGGAAATCAAGCTTGAAATTTGAATTTTCGATTTTCTGGATTCCTAGAACGGTCATAAACGGCTATATTGGAATTCCTACCACTATAAAACCACCTCAAACTTGGTTTTAAAAAAGAAGAGCAAACACACTCAAAATCAATAGATCTACAAGGTAGAAATCAGATTTTTGTGAAGAAACAAGAGAGATCTTAGTTGCTGTTCTTTAGTTCAAATATCCAACACATTTGAGGCTTTCAAAAGGAGTTCAAGAATCACTCCAGAGCTGATCTCTTCTGTCATTCTTCTGGTTGTAAGAAATTTCTAAATCTACAATCTTACTTGAGCTTAATCTACATATTTTGAGTATTTGATTTGAAAATCATTGTTGTGTGTGTTTGAACATATTCTCTGAGTTTTTGTACTTAAAATTTATATTATCAAACTCTGAGATTGATTAGAACAAAAGTGTTGCACTTAAACTTGATTCTTGTCAAACTTTTGTTCTTAGCCTTGAAATCGGTTTTCATACAAATGTATTAAGTTTTTGAAACGATTTCAGATTTGGAATTTGCAACAACATCAGTAACATATTTGCATATTCCATTTATACTCACACTTGCATGCATAAGAGTTAGGCTCTAGGTGGCTTGCTTGTGTTTGAATTTGATACCACTTTTGTTGTAAAGTGTATCTTTGTATTTCCAGCAAAATTGTTGTATTTGAATCATTGTAAGACTTAGTGGAATCTAAGTCGAAAGGGAAAATCCTAGTTGCGGCTAGGTGAGAAAAATCCTAGTTGAGGCTAGGTGGGGAAAATCCTAGTTGAGGCTAGGTGGGAAAATCCTAGTTGCGGCTAGGTGGGTAAAATCCTAGTTGAGGCTAGGTGGGAAAAATCCTAGTTGCGGCTAGGTGGGAAAAATCCTAGTTGAGGCTAGGTGGGAAAAATCCTAGTTGCGGCTAGGTGGGAAAAATCCTAGTTGAGGCTAGGTGGGAAAAATCCTAGTTGCGGCTAGGTGGGAAAATCCTAGGTGAGGCTTAGGTTGTAACACTTATTGGTAATATAAGTGGGGTTGAAATCCTAACCGGGGAGGTTAGGTAGTGGATGTAGATCGTTGGATCGAACCACTATAAATCGTGTGTCATTTTATATTTCCTGCATTTCTTTTACTTGCATAGCTTATATATACATCATAGTTGTAAATTGCGCATAAAGTTTTTAAAAGGGCAATAACTACTCGGTAACCCAATTCACCCCCCCTCTTGGGTGACCTTCAACTTCAACATTAGGAACACAGTGATTTGACACAATCAAACGTTGTCTTTAACCGGACGATTACAAAGGTTGTGAATTATTACTGCATGAGTAATGTGATGAAGTTTTGTAATCAAAATAGAATTTGTCCCTCTCATATAAAGAGAGATATCCAGTGGATCCCTCGAGGTGTTAGACTGTTAAAAGGCCTAGTCTAAATGAATTGAAATTGATCAATGTCACTTGGATGTTTTCAGTCTACCTAGAGATCGAGACTAGTATGATTGAACATGTTGGATGACAATTCCATGCCTTATGTTTGATCAAAAGGATATCCTGTGATAAAAGGATGTTATATACACTATTGATTAGGTTGTATCGATTTGATATTCATACGACTTGGGTAGTCATAATGTCTTGCTAGAGGCCGCTTATGTCTTGTATACCAAAATATGTTTTGGTACACTGCCAACGTTGTATGAGCCTATTGGGTCGCACACTAAGAATGGTTTTGCGAGATTTTAAGATGGTTCAGAAAATGAATTTTATATGATACAATTCATGACAGAAACGTCCTTGTGGTGTATTACAATTACACTTCTTTAAATAAGGGTATATGTGTAATTTACTTAACCGTCTATATTCAAGGGTTGTATAAATAGACGCTTTAAGTTGGAACACAAATATAAAAATATTAAGGGTCGAAACTCTATTTTCGTTTGAAAACGAACTAGGGTTTTCCTGTACGTTCTGACTCATTTTGGAGAGAAACAAAAAGGTTTGGTATTCTCTCGAAGCTAGCACTTCGAATCTCGGCCGCCGTTCGTGTGTGGACTGCTGATAGAGGGCGTTCGTCTTTGGCAGCGACTTAGAGATCGATCAACCTTTAGAAAGGTATTTTGTGACCGAGGTATGATTAAGTTTTCTTGGTTTGAACGTTTTTAATGGAACTAGATTCGGATCCTGTTGGGGTTTTTGTCAAAATTGTTTTGTAATCTCCGCTGCATATGATCCCCAAAACCCAACAGTGGTATCAGAGCCTTCGAGTTTGATTCCATTAAATTCATTGCATGTTTTCTTCTGATATATACATGATATATGATTGAAAGCATGTTAATAGTTGATGTATATGTGATATACATAAGTCGTCTTTGAGATTTATTATCATGTTTTGTGTATATGATACACATATTCGTGATTTAATTAAAATCAGTTTCGTACATGATGCTAGTAACCATGTTAGGTTAATTCAAATAATTTTAATGAATTGAATTTCGTGTTCTGTGATCCATGACACCGTTAGGTGTAATCTTTATTTTTCGTGTATTGATGCATGGATGAAATCTCTGTAATTCAGTATGCATATTTAGGTTATATTGTCTTACGTTTCTTGAATTGTATAAGGCAGAATATTAATTCGAAACTAATATGATTAGGTTCGATTGGGATAGTAGTTCATGATTCAATGACATATTTGTGATTATCTGGATGAGGACCGAAATTGCAAATAATTAATTTTCTAAATTGTTTATTTATCTCGTTATATCTATTTTGTTATAAAATTTCTATTTGATAAAGATAGATAACAAATTAGATTAGGAGATATAAGCAAAATCGGTTTCGTTATCCCTATTGGATAGGAGATAAATATCAAGAATCTTGCTATTGGTGATATACTAGGATTCGAATATCTTAAATCCTAATTGGATTAGGATAAGATGAGTAGTTAGATGTGGGCCCAGGTTAATTAAAATGTTTTAATTGACTTAATTTCGGATAAATTAAGGGGTTAATTTAGGATAATAAAATCAGCAAAAAATATGATTTTCTATAGCGAATTTTAATTTTCGGAATTGAGATTCGTCTTCCAAAAAAAAAAAAAAAAAAAAACGGGGGCGCTGCCCCCTTACTAATCCTAACGCACATAAATTCTTTTATTAGTTAAAAGTATAAAATTTTTTCAAATTGTTTAGTGATTGAACAAATCAATAAAATATATGATATTTCATTGTTTACAAAAAATCACTAAAACTTAATAAAATCCCTCTATTAAATTTTAAGTCTCGTGCCATCCATTTTAAACACTTGTCAAGGCCTCGATCACACAAATATAGTTTCAGCCATAGCTAGGTGTATTGTGTTATCTTGGTGAGACAAGTTGGGTAAGAGTTACCTAAATGTTTAAAATGGTCCGACTTAATAAAGCCATCAAAATAGTTTTGAGCTTTAGGCAAATGATGAGATAAAAACATGCTAAGACATAAGATGCCCGTATCTCATAAAAGGATCTAAAAATTACATAAGACGTAATTGGTAAATGTTACCTACCTAAATAATCTAGTTATGTGTTTCATGCCATAGCTGTCATAGAGTTAGGTGAAATATGGGTTTTAGTCCCCCAAATAAACAGTACGTTTTAGGAGGGTTGTTAATTTAGTGGGAGTTTATTCCTCTATACTAAAATAAACTTTGCGTAATCTTTATTGTAGATTAATGGCCTCTTCAAGTAACAATAATCCCCTGTCACTGCGATCCATCCTTGAGAAGGATAAGCTATCTGGGACTAACTTTCTTGACTGGCTCAGAAACTTGAGAATCGCTCAAGCATGAACGCAAGTTGTATGTCCTGGATGCTCCAATCCCTGAGGACCCACCAGCCAATGCTACGAAAGCTGTGAAGGATGCGCATAGTAAGCATGTCAACGATTCTACTGATGTTGCATGTATTATGCTAGCAACTATGGTTCCTGAACTTCAGAAGGACATGGAACTAATGGAAGCCTACGACATGGTTGTAACGCTGAAGGAAATGTTCCAACAACAAGCTAGGCAAGAAAGGTTTGAGACAGTCAAGAACCTACATTCTTGCAAGATGATTGAGGGTGCGTCAGTTAGTCCTCATGTTTTGAAGATGAAGGGCTATGTTGACCAGCTTGATAGACTCGGATTTCCCATTAGCCGAGAGTTGTCTACGAATTTGATCCTAAATTCATTACCGGAGAGTTACTCATAATTTGTGATGAACTACAATATGAATAATATGGAGAAATCAATTTCAGAGTTGCATTTGATTCTCAAAACTGCTGAACAAAATATCGAGAAACCCTCTAGTAATGTGTTGATGGTCCACAAGGGAAAGGGAATGAAGAAGAAAGGCAAAGGCAAGGCTAGAGTTGCCAAGGCTGTTGCTGCACCTATCGCAAAGCCTGTGGAACAAGTCAAGCCCCAGCTTGTTCCCGCTTTAAAACACCCAAAAGAAAAGGAAGGAAATTGTCATTTTTGTCATGCACCCAGACATTGGTTCAGAAATTGCAAACTCTATCTGGAAGATCTAAAGAAGAAAAAGGGTTGTGCGACTACCGCTACAAGTATTTATGTTATTGAAATTAATTTATCTACTAGTGATTCCTGGTATTAGATACCGGATATGGATCTCACATTTGTATAAATGTGCACGGACTCACCAGAAATAGAAAGTTGAAGAAAGGAGAAGTCATCCTCCGCGTAGGGAATGGAGCAAGAGTTGCTGCCCTGGCTGTTGGATCATATGACTTAGTATTACCTAGTGGACTTATTTTAACTTTAAATAATTGCTATTTTGCGCCTGCCTTGAGCAGAAACATCATTTTTGTTTCATGCTTGGATATGGATGGTTTTGATTTTATTATTGCGAATAATAGATGTTCCATTTCTTGTAAAGGTATATTTTATGCAAATGCTGATTTGTGTGATGGTCTTTATATTCTAAGCATGAAAAGGTCCACTGATACTCCAGTCTTTAACATAAATATAGAGATTCAAGTCAAATGATTTGAATAAAACCTATCTTTGGCATTGTCGTCTCGGGCACATAAACAAGAAACGCATAACGAAGCTCCATAAAGATAGGCTTCTAGATTCATTTGATTTAGAAACATATGAAACGTGCGTATCTTATTTACTAGGCAAGATGACTAAAAGTCCCTTTACTGGTCACAATGAAGGGGCAAGTGATTTGTTAGGTCTAATACATACTGATGTATGCGATCCTATAAACACAATGGCTAGAGGAGGTTATCAGTACTTCATTACATTTACTGATGATTTCAACATATATGGTTAGGTATATCTAATGAAACATAAAGCCGAATCATTTGAGATGTTTCGAACGTTTCAAAATGAAGTGCAACATCAACTTGGTAAAACTATAAAAACACTTCGATCAGATCGAGGTGGTGAGTATTTAAGCCAAGAATTTGATGATCATCTTAGAAATTGTGGGATTGTCTCCCAATTGACTCCACTAGCAACTCCACAATGGAATGGAGTTTCTGAAAGGAGAAATCGAACCTTATTAGATATGGTTCGATCTATGATGAGTCATGCATATCTTCCATTATCCTTTTGGGGTTATGAATTACAAACTGCATCTTTCACTTTAAATCGAGTTCATTCTAAAGCGGTTGATAAAACACCATATGAGATATGGTACGGGAAGAGACCTAGTTTATCTTTCCTTAAGATTTGGGGTTGTGAGGCTTACATAAAGTGACAAGTCTCATAAAAACTAGCACCTAAATCTGACAAGTGTTTATTTGTGGGGTATCCTAAGGAAACAAAAGGATATTACTTTTATAATCCCGCTGAGAACAAAGTATTTGTTGCTCGGTATGGTGCCTTTATGGAAAAATAGTTTATTTCAAAAGACACTAGTGGAGAGAAGTAAATCTTGAAGAAGTTCAAGAATCACAAGTAAACACTGAACCACTACTGGAAGTTCAACAACGTTTCGAACCAGTTGAACCTCCATAAGTGACACAAGGCCCACGTAAATCTAGTAGGGTAAGACATGAGCCATAGAGATTCGGATTTCTCATTACTGATAGTCGTGATGTGTTGCTTATGGACCAAAATGAGCCCACCACTTATCAGGAGGCTATGTCTGGACCAGACTCAGATAAATAGCTAAGTGCCATGAACTCTGAGATGCAATCCATGTATGATAACCAAGTTTGGAACTTGGTTGATTTACCTGAAGGTGGTAAGACCATTGGATGTAAATGGGTTTTCAAGAAGAAAACAGACATGCATGACAAAGTGCATACTTTTAAAGCAAGACTTGTAGCAAAAGGTTTCAAGCAGACTCAAGGTGTTGATTATGATGAAACTTTTTCGCCGGTAGCCATGCTTAAATCCATAAGAATTTTAATTTCCATTGATGTATATTATGACTATGAGATATGACAAATGGATGTAAAAATAGCATTTCTTAATGGAAAGCCGCTTGAGGAGGTGTATATGACACAACTTGAAGGTTTTGTACATCCTGAGAATTCTAGGAAGGTATGCAAGCTTCAAAGATCCATTTTTGGATTAAAGCAAGCTTCTCGGAGTTGGAATCTTCGTTTTAATGAAGCAATCAAGGATTTTGGTTTTATTAAGAACGAAGATGAGCCTTGTGTATACAAGAAGGTCAGTGGGAGTGTAGTTGTTTTTCTAGTACTCATTGGAAATGACATCCCAACATTGCAGAATGTCAAGTCTTGGTTAGGGAAGTGTTTCTCAATGAAAGACTTAGGAGATGCAGCCTATATCCTAGGGATAAGGATCTATAGGGATAGATCTAAGAGGCTAATCGGTCTAAGTCAGCGTGCTTATATAGACAAGGTACTGAATAAGTTTAGTTTGCAAGACTCTAAAAGCGGATTGTTGCCAAGGTCTCATGGCATAAGTCTCAGCAAGATTCAATGTCCTAAGACAAATGATGAGCGAGACCGAATGAATAAGATTCCATATGCATCGGTTATTGGATCTATCATGTATGCCATGCTATACACTCGACCCGATGTATCATATGCTTTGAGCACTACAAGTAGATATCAGTCAGATCCTGGTGAGAGTCACTGGATAGCAGTAAAGAACATCCTTAAATACTTAAGAAGGACTAAGGAAGTGTTCTTGGTCCATGGAGGTTTTGAAATTGATCTAGTTGTAAATGGTTACACAGATGCAAGTTTTCAAACTGATATAGATGATTTCAGATCGCAGTCTGGATATGTGTTTACTTTGAATGGGCGTGCAGTAAGATGGAAAAGTTCGAAGCAAGGGACTGTGGCAGATTCTATAACAGAAGCTGGGTATATTGCAGCGTCCGATGCAGCAAAGGAGGCAATTTGGATCAAAAAGTTCATTTTTGAACTAGGTGTGGTTCCAAGTATTGCTAATCCTGTTTGTTTGTATTGTGACAATAACAGGGCAATACCACAGGCCAATGAACCTAGATCACACCACAGATCCAAACATATACTCAGGCGTTTTCATCTCATCAGAGAAATTATTGAGAGGGGAGACGTGAAGATTTGCAGAGTACCTACTGAAGACAATGTTGCGAATCCATTGACAAAAACTCTTCCCCAAGCAAAGCATGATGGTCATGTGAGATTATTAGGCATTAGATGCATGTATGATTGGCCCTAGTGCAGGTGGGAGATGTTGGGGCATGTGCCCTAGGTCAATCCATTAACTGTCTTTATGAATACTTTTAGTTAATAAAATAGAGGATTTCATTTGATGTTTATTATAATTAATTTGCATGTTTACATTATAATAAGATCCATGGGTATTTACAGAAATATCATAAATGTCTCTAGTCGATCATCATATTGGGAACTATAATGAATTAGGACTAGTGTGAGTCTTGATTGATGAACATATGATGATTATACATATATGGATACGAATCAAGATCACGAGTACTTGTTAGGGAACAAAGTACTGGACCGATCCGCTAAGAGAACATCACATGGATTAAGCCATTGTTGTTTCTCGTGATAGTTATATTTTCCAGTCCTCTGACTTGAGATTACCAGAGACTTCAACATTAGGAACACAGTGATTTGACACAATCAAACGTTGTCTTTAACCGAACAATTATAAAGGTTGTGATTGGTTACTGCGTGAGCAATATGATGAAGTTGTGTAATCAAGATAGAATTTGTCCCTCTCATATAAAAAGAGATATCTAGTGGATCCCTCGATGTGTTAGACTGTTAAAAGGCTTAGTCTAAATGAATTCATATTGATCAATGTCACTTTGATGTTTTCAGTCTACCTAGAGATCGAGACTAGTACGATTGAACATGTTGGATGACAATTCCATGCCTTATGTTTGATCAAAAGGATATCGTGTGACAAAAGGATGTTATATACACTATTGATTAGGTTTTATCGATTTGATATTCGTAGGACTTAGGTAGTCATAATGTCTTGCTTCTCGTATACCAAAATATGTTTTGGTACACCGCCAACGTTGTATGAGCCTATTGGGTCGCACACTAAGAATGGTTTTGCGAGATTTTAAGATGGTTCAGAAAAATGAATTTTACATGATAAAATTCATGACAGAAACGTCCTTGTGGTGTATTACACTTACACTTCTTTAAACAAGGGTATATGTGTAATTTACTTAACCGTCTATATACAAGGGTTGTATAAATAGACGCTTTAAGTTGGAACACATATATAAAAATATTAAGGGCCGAAACTCTATTTTCTTTTGAAAACTAACTAGGGTTTTCCTGTATGTTCTGAATCGTTTTGGAGAGAAACAAAAAGGTTTGGTATTCTCTTGAAGCTAGCACTTCGAATCTCGGTCGCCGTTCGTGTGTGGACTGCTGATAGAGGGCGTTCGTCGTTTGCGGCGCCTTAGAGATCGATCAACCTTCAGAAATGTATTTTGTGACCGAGCTATGATTAAGTTTTCTTGGTTTGAACGTTTTTAATGGAATTAGATTCGGATCCTGTTGGGGTTTTGTCAAAATTGTTTTGTAATCTCCGCTGCGTATGAACCCCAAAACCCAACAGTATCAATAGTGAACAAGGAAATGACTCCTTTTCAATCTACCAAATCACCAAACATCATCAAACATTATCCTTACACATCAGGGAGGACCTCTAATGGGGTAGGAACAATCTTTCAATCATCGACAACAATAATTCACTAAGAAATCATCATCTATCATTAAATTGAACTTCAAAAACTTAAACCCAACATACAACGGTGATTATTTCTAATGTACATTGGTTTAATCACTTTTTATACATTGAGAAATCTCTTCAAATCATCTCCTTCAACTATCAAACCCCCAGCTACTTTGATCCCACTCTCCCTATCGATTAAGTAAAATATTTAGGATAAGTTCGAAAGTTTTAATTTGTATATATGGATTTTTCTCAAGATATGCATTATGCTATGTCAAGACTGATTAAGTGAATGATGTGTTAAAGTGACATATCCATAAGTGACACAAGTCTTAACACTATCACCACTTACATTCATCTCGAGGGGATCCAATGATCTATATAATTCATACCAAACTTATAGTTTCAACTATATATATATATCAATTATATATAAATATTTACACTACATGTATTTTCTTACCCATAAATTTATCGGACATGCATACTAGTATTCTCAAGTGTGCACATTCGTTTCACGCCTCGTCGCACTTGGTATACTGACAATTTATTGTTTGATTGTTTTATTTTTCATTTATAGGTTTGTATATAAATTCTCTTTTAACACTAGAACCTAAAAATTCAACCAAACATACCATACAAATGCAAATCATCATGCAAATAGACGCACACACTAATTGAGGTATATTGGACTTAACCTCAAGCTTTACGTGGGTTAATTACGATTCGAGTTAATACTAATCACAAGCTTAAAGTAATTGGTCATTACAATCTCCCCAATTTAAAGCAATTTCGTCCTCAAAATTAAAGTAAACGTAAAATTTTCTGTAGTTTCGAAGAGAAACGAAAATGCTCCTTCATATAAGATTCCCACTCCCATGTTAGTTCTTCATCTCAGTGAAATTTCTATTTCACCTTAATTAAATGAATCTCTTTAGTTCTCAGTCTCTGAATCATACGATCAAGAACTGAGTTTCCATTTTGTGAAGCGTAGACACGTGGAAGGTATTATGAACTACAGCTAGCTAAGGAGGTAACCCTAACCTGTAAGCAACGGGACCAACTTTTTCTTACACTTTGCATAGTCTAATATACCTTAAAGATAGCTTACCCTGTAATCCAAACATATACATCCCTTTCATAAGTGAGACTTTCAACAGAATGAAATTGTCATTTGAAAACTTTAAAAAACTATGATGTTTATCAGCGTATTTTTTTGTCTTAGCTATGCAGTATTGAAACACTAGCAAATCTGCTGAATTCTCTCTGCGTAGTCTTGAATCGACTATGGCCCCAATAAAACTATATCTCTAACATATGCTAACACGTAAGTGAATGACAAGTCAGATTATACAAAGCTTCAAAAAGAGTCATTCCAATGCTAGCCTAATAGCTATTATTATAAGAGAAAAAACACAAAGGTATGTATTTCTCCATATTACCGCCAAAATCCAAGACCCAAGCTCGAAGCATATCCTTTAGCACCAAAATCAACCACTCGGTTTGCCAATCGATCTGTGGATAGTATATCGTTATGAGGTTAAGACACTTCCTGGTTGTATCTACAATTTACTATAAAATCTAGTAATGAATCTTAGTTCTCTATCCAAAGTAATTGACAAAGAAACTCAATGAAATCTCAACACCTCATATAATTGGTTAAGAGGATCTCACATGAAGACTAGCAAGAAATGAGCATCGTCAACCTATCAACTACTACCCATACTATATCGTGTTTACGCTGACTCAAAGGTATACCAAAAACAGAATCCATTAATATATGTTCCCATTTCCATTCAGGAATAGGTAAAGAATGCAATAACCCTTCAAGTGTTTTATGCTTAGTCTTAACTTGCTAACATATCTCACATCTCCTTACGAAGTCATCTATATCAATCTTCATCCCCGGCAAAAAAAAAATATAAGCCTCATATTGCGATACATCTTAGTGTTACCTAGATGAATAGAGTAAAAAGATCTATGAGATTCCCTTAGCAACTCTTGCCTCAACTGATCTTTAGCTGGAATCTACAATCTATCCCTGAACTATAACACACCATCACCAAAGACTGACCAATTAAGATGATCCATAGTACCTACTAACCTCTAACGCACTACATAATCTCGATCTACTTTTTGACAATCAATTACCCGCTGACTCATATCTAGTTTAGCCCGAATTTGAGCACATAAGAATAGATTAGTAACTCTAGACCTAACTCACTCAGTTGATGATGTGCTACCTAGATTTTCGTGAATCATCATCATAAATGCTTCATCAAAAAGTCTAAACTTAGAAATCTGCTAGGAGCTACATTCTCTCTACTTGTTCTTCTCATACTCAAGGCATCAACAGCCACATTTGCTTTGTTCGGATGATACTCCAGAGTGAAGTCATAATCCTTGTGGAACTCATTCCACTTATGCTGCCTCATCTATATTTTGAATATTTTGGCATCCTATGATGCTTGTCAACATATTGTTTTCCATATATCTAGGTTGTAATTGCATTATGATAGTCTGTTAACACTCTTTTGTGTAGTTCTAAATTACTCAAACTCCAATTAACTTATATATTTACTTCTTGTCCCATACTAATTGAGTAAAAAGTTAAGCATAAAACTTGTAAGGGAAACACCCCAACATTATATGTAGCTTGATAATATCAATACCAGAGAACTCATACAACAAAATATTTCTTTCAGTAACTATCACATTCCAAGTCACGATCTTGAAAATTATAGTCTCTATAACTAATATTAGTTATAGATATATTGTGTTGAGTTTGAGAAAGGTCCCTCCCAGTTATTATACATCTCTTTTCCACTAGGAAGCAAACTTTTGATTCTTCACTGAAATAATAATCATGGTTCTTCATAAACTCAACTCTTTCCACACACATATATCTCCTTTACGCTTCCACATGAATTAACCATGACACTAGCAAGAAATTTGCACACTCAATCAGTCCTATAACAACAACGTCAACAGCTTTAGCAGTCATTACAACTTAGGTTACTTTATCATAGATTTTTGAGCTAGAAATTTCATTCATATAGGAGAAGAATAATATAACCATCAAGGTTAATATTAGTCAACTTAACTTCCACTTGCTAATATATCTCATATTCGTTTTATAAAATTGACATTGTCAACTTTCATTCCACATTTCCAACAACTCATTCTTATTACAACGATTTTGGATTTTGCATGAATGAGTATTTTAAAGAATTTCATGAGATTCTTATAACATTCTTACCAAAAAATTTTATTCAAGTTCAAAGAATCTTTCTTTACATACTCAATGTTATGATATGAGATTATCCATACAAAATACTCACAACTAGTTGTTGAACCTTAACTTACTAGATAATCTTAATCAATTTAATAATTCACCACTCCATTAATTATTTTTTGCTCACCTCTAATCTGAGCTCAAAAGAACAACCTTGCAATTACCAATCTAAACAACTTAGCTGATGATGTGCTTGTGCATGACTTCAATTGATCACCAATATACATCTCACTCAATAGATATTACTGACCTGCTTTTATTTTAACTATGTGTCCTGTCATTTTTCTATACAAGGTATTGCTAACAGAATCACTTTTAATGAGTGATGTTTCAGAGCAAATTCCAAACTTTTAAGAAATCTAGGTTATCTATCTCACCTGTAATTTCTTTCACCCTAATAATTACATTCTTCAAACATCCATAGTTTGAAACTCACAAATTAAACTTTACATGAACCCACTAGTTATTACACTTCCAAGTTGTATTTTAATGATTTTTCTAAGATTCCCGAATCTTTGGAATGACTAAAAGATTCTCAATAACCCTTTCCTCTTGAATACATCGTTATTTAAAACTCACATTATTTAAAATACCCTATCATCCACTTGTTTTACGAGTGTTGCCTTTCCATTTTTGATACGACGACTAAAATATGTGATGATCCCTCTCCTAATCTAGGGCACCGCACGGCCTAATCCTGTAATTAAGCCCTAATCATATCTACGCAGGAATTAACTACGTATTAGTCAGCCTTTACAACCTAGACGCCTCTTTTCTCATGTTTAGGAAAAGTAATACACTAGTCCTACCAGTTTATAAAATATAGAGTTAATTAATACTTTTTATTAAATTAAGTAATTAGCGAAAGTCTTATTGATTATGCGGAAGCAATTAGTAACTTATGCGGAAGCCATTTATAAAATCATAATTGTGAAAAACCAGGAAATGACATCACATATATAAATTCCTCAAAATGCATCGAAACAATAAAATAGTCTAAGTCAAGTCAGGGAACTAATGGTCAACCCAATATACAACCCCAAATAGTATCTGAAAGACATATAACATATAAAATCAAAATACCAAAAGAAGACCTACAATCGATGCAGTGACGCGCCGCAAGCTCAGGGATAACCACCTATCTTCTCCTTGCACGGCCTGCTGATAGACAACTCTACACCCACCGTCATAAAAAGGACGGTGAGTATAAGAATAAAACAATAATCCTTGATGACAAGTTTAATTTGCATTTCCAAATATTCAAACGGTATTTAAAAGCATATAAATGGGAAAATTGAAAAATAAACCATATGCGAGTAAATACCAGAGTTAAACAAGTGATACTGACACTAGGCTAAGTAGTGGTGATTTAGGTTCTGTCGCCAGTGAAACATGTCACTCCAACTCAATAATCATATAGCACAAGAGACTCTAACCTAAGTGTTACCAGAGACACTAACCCTGGTGTGTAGACCACCTCAGGGACTCTAACCCCGAGTGTCATACAGTGTCAAGTAACATGTGCCGACATCCCTATGGACTTTAACCCCGTGATTCGAGCATACCTCAATCGAGTACGGGACTTAAATGCGAAAACTACTTTTTAAATTTCATGAAATACCAAGTATGGATTGTCAAGGCATAGGCACATCTATACACCTAAATAAATAAGGAATACAAGTCCTCTTAAACATTTATAAGATACTCACTACCATAATAGCATGCTATTTATCATTCAATTCACATTTAAAACAAAAGGAATAGACATAGCATGGGATAGAATCAATGAATCAAATCAAATGAATGGATATCATGCAAACTAGACTCGTCAAGTGAGCATATATAAAAAGAACACATGATATAAGAATACAAAGGAAAAATAGTCAAAAGAACTATGCAAGGACAACAATTAATAGAAATGAAATGCCAAGTGAATTTTTCATTGGGTATACTCATAACAACAAAGTAAAGTCCTAGCTTTACTGGCCTCCTAATACTCCAAATCTTGTATTCGCTCTTCATACCCTTTTCCTAAGTTCCTGAGTTTGGTGTATCATTAGTTAAAATATAGTGGGTTTAAGCTCAATTTAGTGGTGTTTATTTTGTATTCAAATTGGTTCAATAGACTTTAAATCAATCTTCCTACATCAGCCCCTAAAGACTAAATTAAGTTTCAATTTCAGTCCTACATTTTAATGCACTTTTAGGAATGAAATTGTCCAAATATAAAAATCCTCCATTAGTAAATTGTTGTTGGTCTCTGTCTTAGCTTTTTGGAAAGGTCTAGTTTGTAAAATTCTGATTTAAAATGAAAGAGATGCCATGATTTCACTAAACATAGGTCTGATTGGAATTTAATCCGACTAGCGGAATTAGAGAATCTATATCTCCTAATTTATAGTTTTTAAAAATGTGATTTTTCCTCACAAGGTAGAAAATATATCCAAATATAACATACTAAAAGATCAACTCATTTGAATAAGTAGTTAGGGAGTTATGCTCTTAACAAATTTAGTTACAAAACTTTCCTTTTTAATTCCAGTACCTATTTGTAGAGCATTTTTGATATAAAAAAATTTGAATCAAAATACCTTCAGTTAAGAAATGTTATTCCTCTTTAAATAAACTTTCAAATGCCACTAGTTCGGATCAATTTGGATCTAAATTGAGCAGCTTATGACCAAATAACTCTGGTTGATTCCTAATATAATATGCAGAATTCTAGTTTTGTTGTTGCAAATTCAAAAATTCATATCTTTATGATTTCAAAACCAAATTAAGAACTTCAATATAGCTGGATTATCAACTTGAAATGAGGAATCCAAATATATAAATCAATTGCAAATACTCAATCATCTATCATCTAAAATTATACTAAAACCAGAACTTGTTCTAATTTCAACTAAATAAATGTGTACCTAGTTGCTGTAGCACCCTAGCTTGAGAATTTCTCACCAACTCCCATGGATTCCTTCAACACCTTGATGATTCACTCCTCTCCAGCAATTACTTCTTCTTCTCTAGCAAAAATGAATGAGCGATTTGGTTTGCATCTTGTTTGATCACTAATGTTATATATTAAGGTGATGTTCATTCCTAGCCCTTGATCTCCATGGATTTATGTATCCCGAGGAATATCTAATGGTCCACCTCTTTCCATATATCCCACTAACTCCCATTAATTCAACCTCAAGTGACACCATTTCGTTACTCACCTAGTTCCTAGATGTGCAAATGTGTATCTCTAGATCAATCCTATGCTTTCCATTTAATTTACTCAACTATAGGCCTTTAATTTGATGTACATTAACAAACACAACCATAGGCTTATAAGTAATTTCTTATTTCATATTAGTATTAAATAAGACTTACCAAAATGCTAACTACTCGGTTCCCTGGCTCACACGCTACTCGAGGCGTGTCCCTGCTCTCGTCTCGACGCCTACAACTGTACAAACCGACTTAGTAAGTCTACACAATACATAACTCTAGGCATACATCAATACAAAAATACAATATACCTCGGCCACGTGCCTCGGTCGGTGCACGTATCAAAGTGTAGGTCCCACGTCAAGGGTCGGTGATCCTGATTAAGGAATTAAAACGGGGGTTAGAAATTTGGGCCGTGACAAAATCATTATCTCGAGATTATCCATCCCCAATAGTTTTTTTCAAATGTCTTAAACTATATATAAGTATAAGCTACAATTTTGCATTATTGTGTCAACACACGTTCTTATCTAAATAAAAAGTCTTAGGATGAGCGTTTAACCTCTTCTACAACTAAGAAACAATCAAGCAAACATTGTATTCAAATTATTTTTCAACTTTCCTCCAAGGCATCCTTGTATTTGATTTTAGCTTACAAGAATCCTCATACTAGAGTTAACTAAATAAATTTACACAACGATACTATTTATCTTTGGATCAACCATTTGTATTATTCAATTATCCCAAGATTACTTTACTTCCTTGCCTTTGTGTTGAATATATGACAATCCAAAATCGTCTTAGTCCCTGTCAAATCCCTTAATTTGTAGTTAATTTTCAACATTAATACAAGCATTTACAATTGAAACTTAGTACTTTCTCTTACTTAATCTAGAATAAACCTATTTACTCTCAAGACTTATAATTCTTTACAGTAATGCTCGTGCACTTTCTAAGTCTTCAAAGATTCTATCTTGTTATCAATAACACATAGACAACTTATTTAATAAAGGGTTTCGAAACTCGACGCCCTTCATTCATGAACGTAGCATGAGTCCTACTAAGTTATATTGGTTTCCACCATCCACTTAAATTGATCCATCAATTACCTAAAATCATCTTTATATACAACCAGATCTCAAATAACTCTTAAGAACAACTGATTTCTCTCTATTATCAAAATGAATTTTCAATCTTGCAATTAGTTTTCATTCTCACTACTGTACATTATTCTTTGAATTCTTTAACTTCTCATATTCATTGATAACTCATTTTCCCCAACTTCGACTATACCAATCCAAAATATTAGACTAGGATATCTTACCAACTCACTACTATGTTCAAGATTAAACTATTTTCCTGTTTCGCCAGTTTTGAATTCTCAATTTCACCTTTCATTATCTAAAAAATTGCTTATCATTTTAATATGGATTGAAATAATATCTGGATTTTCTACTTCATAACAACTTATAAAGTATAAACACATTAGTGGTTTTCTAACATCAACTATACTCTTATCAAAAACCGCTAATTTATTTGCTAAACAACTTTTATTATAAAGCAACTAGTCTAAATACTTGTATTAAATCATATCTCAAAGTGGTCTACTATCTTTGAGTTCTACACAGAGTCATTCAGTATTCCATTGCTTCATAAATCTCATTCTCCAAATACATGTCTCAAGGTGTAGATATAATTGATACTTATTCACTGACTTTTTTGTCTAATACTCACTATAAGAATCCAAGTTTTTGAGGACATTCATAACTTGACCTCTTAAGACTAAGTCTTAGATGTAGATGTCGTAGAAAGTCTAGCACAAATAAGGAGTTCTTAATCGTCCTCGTATAAACATCCTTGTTTATGATTTTTAGGACATTATAAAATGTAGTCATAGGTGCTCATTAGGATGTTTATGAACAACATTGTTTTACAAATCTGGTAATATCTTTCTGTAATGACATATTATAATTGGCCTTATTTCTCCATTAGGTCACTTATTATTGTTGTTACAAGTCATATATATTAGGAAAACTTTGTAAATATCTTGTATCATAATAGAGATTGGTTTAAAATAGTCTTAATTTATTCTATTAGGATTTCATGCAATCATCCAAAATAGCCTTCAATTATAATGAAATAATATTACTATCCTTGTTTCCTACTAGGACACTTAGGTTATTCTCCATGTTCATCAATTCAGGACATTTTTATGTTGTCTTTGATTTCTCGTCTATTAAGTCAATTTTGAACCTCCGATTTTATAACAAGGATGTTTTCCAAATTGTCATAAATTAGTCTATTAGGAGTTTAGGTGCACATCCTAAAAAACCTTTCTTAATAAAGACAAATTGTAAGTGTCCTCGTTTATAAATGATGGTGTTAGGATATTTCTAAAAGTCCTTACAGTTGTGGTCTTTAATGTTTCTTGTAATTTCTTTGTACACAAAACACTGCACAATTCAAAGCACCCACGTTGGACCTATCCATATTTATAGCAAAGTTACTATAGCTTCATAATATAACAAAGTTAATAAACACAAAAGACAATCTTTACTTCAAGTTATATATATCCAATACTACACAAACTAACAAAATGCTTATAAAAGGTGCACTTTGTATCTTCTACAAAACTCAAAGAGAAAATAAACTCTATTTAAGATACAAAACAATAGAGCTTCATGATTAATGCTACTTTGAGATTGTAAGTTTCCAAAAGTACTTGACATCTCCAAAACACCTGAAAAAATAAACAAACAAATAAATATTAATAAGGCAAAATACCTATTATCACAAATACAATAACAATAATATGTATTTAAAACACCAACAAAAAATTATACTCAAAACTATAACAATAATAAATTATATGAGGTAACTACCTATTATCACAAGCACAATATTAATAATCAACAACTTAGAAAATAGTAATACGACTATTTATCATTCATAAGGAGGACATCATCCATTGTATTGATAATTTTTAATATAATTCTAGATCACAATCACGACATAAATAATTACAATAACTGTCCACCTGTAACATCGTATTGATTTATAAAAATCACAATAAAAGATACAAAGTATTGAAAAACCAATCTACAATCTATACCGTTTACAAATGGAATTAGAAAAGTATTTTATATCATTAAAATAAACACATTGAAAAGAAAGAGAAAATACAAACTTGTTTCACTTTTCAAAAAAAACAATTTACAAAAGCGTTAAAAAAGCAAGTAATGTCAGCAAAGTGATTGCATTAATTGATTTATATGATTTCAATATGTATAGGATGAGCTAACGAGGCACTAAAATTTGAAGAAATACATTTTTTTTTCTAATTCATAAAGCTCTCACATGATTGTACCAACTCATAACAAACATAACTATAAAATGAGTCAATTGTTTCTTCAACTAAAAATTAATTTTCAAGACAGTTTATTATGAAATGAGAGATCAAATCTACTTTAAGACGTCATTTAAATTTCATGATTATTTTTTTCATACAAGTAACTTGGTTTAGACCTTGTATGTTTCAAACATATAAAATAATTTAATAAAAAAGTTAGATGATGCATATTTCAAATAATTAATTAACAAAATTAGCAGTAGATTTCACACTAGAAACATATGACAACCATAACAACAATCTAAATGTATAAGAATGACTAAAAGGAACTGAATTCCAACAATTGTCCTATAGGAACTTGTCTTCTACATTTCAACACCCGTAAAATCTACTATAAGTACAAACACATTTCAAAAACATATAGATGTGGTGTGCTTCAATAACATAAGTAGCATTTTGAAAAGGCAACAAGTATGAATAAAAAATTAAATAAAATTTGTAAAAAATTGAATTTGATGCTTAACTAAACCAAATAAACCATGTAAAACATGTAATGTTTTGAAAAAAGATCGTGATAGCTAGTGGTGCTAATTTTTATTGTAGCTACCAACATAATATAATGATTGGTGCTTCAATGAAAAACCTAAATAAACATATTCATAAGAAAGAATAATATCTTGTAAAAATCTTGACAAAGTTTCTCCTTAAGCTAAGGGTTCCTAAAAATTATATAACATTAGAGAAAGTGATAACATTTTTAACATGAACCAAAAAATATTATGAATGGCCCATAACAAATCACAAGTTCAAATGGTTGATTGTGTGGTTCATCGAACTACTCTTACATGATAAGTTTATTTTTGCATCTCATACCTCCTATTAAATACCAAAGAAAATCTCATTATTCTCTTTATATAATATAGATAGCATAATGTGATAAAATAGTCAAAACAAAAGGCTAATCTAAAAGATTAATGAGTTATATATGATTATTTTATATAGAGTAAAATATACCCTAACTCTTATATGAGAATAATATATTTTTTTGGGCCAAACAACAATTGTTGCTTCTCTTTTAGCCATATAGCCTAAATCCATGTCTGGCCTATATAGAAGGGTCGTACAGTTAATAACACGTTCAATCCAGATTTTCCAATAGCCAATCCCAAGAGGGATATGATGTACAATGTAATTTGCTAGGTGACAACATATGTAATAGAACCCTCTGCAACAACTTCATCACTAATTTCATCCCACTTCAAATTACATTTTTTATTAAGTACATGTGAACTATAATCAACAGCTTGTTGCACCTACACCAAAAAATTCAATCAATTTTAATATAACATAAAAAGTGTTCAAATATTTGAGAATTGAATACTACCTTAGGCGCTTGAATTAAAGTCTCCATTATATCCTCAAAAATCTTATCTTAAGAATAAAATTGAATTAGAAATTAATAGCAAGTTTTAATTATATATAAACATAACAACAACTTAATTGAAAGGAGGCTTATTCATAACATAATCATCTCAATGTAATCAAACTAATCATTTCAATGCCTTCTCGCACCTTTTTGGACGCCTTCCCGCACGACTCTCTCTCTCTCACTCTCAACCGCCCTTTAAGTTCTCTTCAACACCCTTTCTTGTAGCCCTCCCTCGCAGCCTTCACAAACTCATCTCTCATAGCCCTCTTGTCACCATCTCTTGACATTGATGGTAATGATCAAAGTATTACCATTATTCATCAGTCAATATACCTTTGAGCCTAACTTAAATTTAATGCTATACTCAAAAGATTTCACAATTTGATGTAAGATTAAAAAAACATTAGAGGAAATTCTCAAAATTGTTAACAAATATGAATTGACAAATATAAGAATGTCATTAATCATTAACAACGAATTAGTTTAAACTTTAAAGCATATGATCTATGTCTATTAGGAAGTTCTTGTTCAAATGATAAATAAGTCTACCAAAAAGGTATAAAGACCTCTCTCAATATGAGAATAGCTTCTACACCATCAATTCAATAGAAACATTCCCAACATTTTACTTCAGCACTTAACACTCTTGAACTCTTCCACCTTACAAAGATCATCAACAATAACATCACATTCACTACAACAAATATAGCAACACTTTTTTGCCAACACTAATAAAAAATGTCTTCAAATTTTAATTTTAGAGACACATGATATATAAACATTGTCAAGTTTAAAATTTTGAGATGCTTAACATACAAGTGTCTCCAAATTAAGGACACTTGATATTAAAACGTCATCAAATTCAAAATCTCGAGACGTATAACGTACAAGTGTCTCAAAATTAAGGACACTTATTAAAAAAATGTTGCCAAATTTAAAATTTGGAGACACTAATTTAAAAGTGTTGTCAAGTTCTAATTCTAAAGACACATAGTTTATAAGTGTTGCTAAAATTAAAAATGAGGAGACAAACAATAAGTGTTGTCAATTTCAATATTTAAAGACACATAATTTATAAGTGTCTCCTATATTAGAGACACTTGGTAAATTAGTGACACCAAATTTAAAATTTGGGGACCCTAATTTATATGTGTTGTTAAGTTTTAAATTTAAAGACACATAATTTACAAGTGTTGTTAAATTTCAAATCTAATGACGCATAATTTACAAGTGTTGTTAGACTTTAAATATAAAGACACATAATTTACTAGTGTTGTTAAGTTTTAAATTTAAAGACATATAATTTACAAGTGTTGTTAGACTTTAAATTTAAGGACATATAATTTACTAGTTTTGTTAAGTTTTAAATTTAAAGACACAAGATTTACAAGTGTTGTTAGATTTTAAAATTAATGACACATAATTTACAAGCGTTGTTAAACTTTAAATATAAAGACACATAATTTAGAAGTGTTGTTAGACTTTAAATCTAAAGACATATAATTTACTAGTGTTGTTAAGTTTTAAATTTAAAGACACATAATTTATAAGTGTTGTTAAATTTTAAATCTAATGACACATAATTTACAAGTCTTGTTAGACTTTAAATATAAAGACGCATAATTTAGAAGTGTTGTTAGACTTTAGATCTAAAGACATAAAATTTACTAGTGTTGTTAAATTTTAAATTTAAATACACATAATTTACAAGTGATGTTTAATTTTAAAATTAAAGACACATAATTTACAAGTGTTGTTAGACTTTAAATCTAAAGACACATAACTTACAAGTGTTGTTAGATTTTAAATCTAAGGACACATAATTTACAAAGTGTTGTTAGACTTTAAATTTAAAGACACATAATTTACAAGTGTTGTTAAATTTCAAAAATAAAAAAATAAAAATAGTTAATTTAGTGTTAAGTGTATAACTAAAACAATTAGATTAACTTCTTTCAAAAAAAGTTATTAAACAAAAAAATAATTAGATATTAATTTTTAGTTATTACTTTAAAAACTAAGTGAGAAAATAATTTATCATTGCTCTAGGTAAGCAACAACAAGAAAAATAAGAATTTTATTACAACCTAACATTAAGCCAAAAAAAAAGTGTAAGTACTAAAAATTGACCAACACTCGCCCTCACATTGAAACAATAAAAAAGGGATCCAAATCTAGATCATTCAAGTCCAAATCCAACAACCCATACAACCGCATGTACTCTTCACAGTGCTCAGGAGGCTTAATCGCTTCGGTGCGCACCCGTGAATCCTCTCCAAGTATCATGAGCAGGTTGAGGGCCACCATTTCAAGATCATTAATTTCTTATGTATTATATAAATTTTTTATGCTCTAGGTTTAAATTATATGTTAATGCAATGTCTTATATGCATGTCTTACTAATTATATGTTGTATAATATACGGTTTAATTAAGGATCCAATGGGTGCTCAAACACCCCTATTGAGACAAGGAGGGTCGTCACTCTGGTTCGGCGAGTGAGGAAGCTAACGCGAAGAGATTTTTCATTGTCAGTTGTTGATCGAGCGATGGCGGAGAAGAGTTTCAAGTACGTGATCATCGGTGGCGGAGTCGCAGCTGTAAGTACCGATCGTCTCTCGATCTCTCTTGTCTCTCGATCTCTCTCGTCTCCTTTCCATTTCGGATTCAAAATCGAAGTTTGTTTGGTCTTGAAATGTGAAATGGATTGATGTAACGATGATCTAGGTCTAGAGAATCTGATTTCTGATCAGTTTCTTCTGAAAGCTTTGATTTCCGACAAAAATTGGATTGATTTTCCCTCTTTTTGATGGAAAGCTTTGTTTTGGATTCTCGAATGTTGATCTGGATCTGGTGTTTTTTTTAGTGTGATTTGTTGATTGTGTGTTGTGTTGATAGGGATATGCGGCTAGGGAGTTCGCTAAACAAGGTGTAAAGCCTAGAGAGCTGGCGATTTTCTCCAAAGATGCGGTGAGGATTCGATTCTCTTGTCTTACTGCTTTAGAGGTTAGATTCGTAAAACTCGACTTGTTATTGTTTTGGAGATGGTGATGGTGATGATGATGATGATGTTGTAGTGTATAATTCATTGAATCATATTTAGTTAATTGATCAATACATTTGATATTGTATTGCCATCTATATATAAATGGATCATGTTCCCAAATTGTCTTGAAAATTATGGTGAGTTTTTTACTACATCTAATTTGGAGCCCAATGCCTGCATATAAAAAATCAATTTTGGCTTTGCTATGTGGTAATACTTCTTGAATATATTACCATGTTTATGTGAATGGGCATCAACTTTGTCAAGAAGAGCTGGATTCATTGCAAAACTGTCCAAACCCCCTGGCAAAACTAAAACCAGGACGCTACTGGTATGATAAAGTATATGACCTATGGGGAAAGGTAAGCATGGGATTTGAAATCACTCATTTTATTGCATTTCTAGGTTTTGTTTCTTGTTCATGGAGTTCTATTTTGTGGTTGGCTTTGACAGGAAGGGCATAAACCTTGCAAGATTATCAACATTCATATGAATGTTGGGGGGCCTATCATGGCCACCGTTAGCAATGGTAACACAAAAGTTTTTATCAATAACAGGGAGATCACAAAAGTCGAGCTGCGAATGCTTCAGGTTTTCTTTTGTACGCACTGATGTTAGCATTTGTACCTATAAGTCATTACTAAGATGAATATGCATTATTCTGTTAATCTTTGCAGTTGGCAGGAGTGCAATGTGCTGGAAACCCTCACTTTTGGGCGAATGAGGATGGATCTTACCAGGAAAAGGGACAGAAGAATATTAAAGGGAATTTATGGAATCTTATGTGGATGGTTGGGAACAATTGCAAGGAAAAAGGAACATTGTTCCGTTGAATGGACGAATTGGAGGTTGATGCCTAAAGAGGATAAGCAAGGTTTGATAAATTTTACCAAGGTAAATTGATATGTTCTATTTCACAGTGAGTTTCTTATTTTCCTTAATGTCTGAATACATATTTATTTTGATTTATTTGATCACCTCTATATTGCAAAAGAGGTTCTTTGAGATCCCTAATGATGGTGGAGTAGAGAAGTGGATCCTTGATCATTGCTTGCGCAAATGGAAGGAGCACAAGTTTGAACTAAAGTCTAAGTATTTTAAGGCTGACAAGACTAGAGAGGAGATTGAAAAATCAATTCCGATTGGATTCTTTCCTAATCAGTGGAAAGCTATGGTACACTATTGGTTTTTTGAAAATCAAAGGTAACAATTATGCCTTTAAATTTGAGAGATAAGTTTTCTTTTTTTTTAATTAGTGTTTTAATGGAATTGATAAATATTGTAAATTGATAAATATTGTAGACATGGCTATAAAGCCATGCATGCCCATAGATTCATAAGAAAATTTCTTTTTCAAAAGACAAGTATGGGAGGGTAAGAGGCTATGGATTGGGGGTCACACCAACACAACTTTCTAGTGCACTACAACCAAAAAGAAGGGCATCTCAATTTGAAGTAGATAGGCTTCAACACCAAATGGAGAATATGCATTCCCTTTATGAGGTAAAGATAGAGAGTATGAAGGAGGACTACGAGAGAAAATCAATCGCGATGAAGATGGACTATGACGAAAAGTTGAACAGTGTGACTAAAGCCTATGAAGAAAGGTTAAACGATGTCACAAATGAACATGAAAGAAGGTTGAACAGTGTCACAAGGGATATGGAAGAGTTTCGCACCAGTATGGAACTCTTTCAAAAGCTATTTTCGCAGGTTGGATGTTCATTTCAACCATTCTCTCACTTTCCAATGATGTTTGTGCATTTCTTTAATTCCATCTTAACTCTCTTTTGTGAACTATTAGGGGGTTTCTGGGTGATCTTACTCCAACACATAAAAACAATGTCATTTCCATTGATGACCAGGTTTGTGAATTTCTTAAATTTTTTAATTTTTCTTATTAAACTTTCATGCTTATTAAAATAAGCAGTAGTTTCTTTTTATCTCCTGCAATTGACTTGAACCAATTGTTAATCGAAATTGTTCTACGGTCTTTTTCAAGTATTGTTCTCTCTTTAAGCTTTGGATGCTCTATACTCTTTTTTTATAAGACTACTTGAAATAGTACTATGAATAATTCCATCACTTGCAAGTTGCTAGAATATCTATTGGTACCACATCACTAGTAATTATGTTTGAAGTAAAAGTGAGAAGTAAAAGTGGGGTATTTATGGTAGAACTTCCAAATAATTCCTTGCTTGTTTGGTCAATAAATCTGCCCATTAAAGATAATTCATGTACTTTTTTACTTAACATAGTACTTGCTAGTGGAGGAATGTATGTGGTACTACTTCTTGAATATATTGTCATGTTTATGTGCTATATTTTCGAACTTAATATGAATGATCGAGGAGTACCGGTAAGGAGTTTTCCCAGCCTGGAACTAGGCCGCCACTTGTGGATACTTGTGTTGGAACTAAATAAAATAATATATAATGTGGTTTTTTTGTTCCTCTTCATAACATACTATTTGGAGAATGAATATATCCATAAGTTACCAAAATGGAATTTCTGAAAACTCAATTTGATGAAGCACAGTGATGACTTATAAAAAGTTTCCATTGTCTTAATGGAGAGCTCAATCTATTTATACGCAGTACATGGTTATGGTTTGTGAGCTTAATTGCATTGTTGGGTGCATTGGTGTGGCTATTTGAATGCCTAAACTTCCTTTTTCAATAAGTTCAATTGCGGAACAATGCGTATTTTTTCTGTTGTTTCTCAAAAGAAAACAGTGTTCTTGATTGTACAGTCAAACTCACAATGCTTATTATATTTGTAAATGTGAAAAGACTATGAGCTTAAATATTGTTGAAAGTAATAGTAGATATAGAAAGCACTTTCTTTTTGTTTTTGCACAACGCTCTAATTCTTTCCCCTTTAGCAATAAAAACACTTAGATAACCAGTTGTGAATTCTTCAACCATTTCAGCTTATATGTTGTGAATTAGCAGTTTGAAGAGCCAGATATTCAGTTTAGTAGTATTTGTTCAGCAAATTTCATTGAATATAGAATGCTTTCTTTTTGGTTATAGAACTTTGAGATCTTGACATTTTCATAAAATCTTGTTTTGTGATCTGGGTGGTGCTCAAAATTAATTGTGTTTGGGTTGATTTTGTTTGTTTTGCAGTTGTAGAAAATTGTTGAAAAGATGAGCATATCAATTCAAAAATATCATCTTATACTTTTGCTTTGCATAGTTAGAAGTTTCTATCTTTTTAGTATACATGTTGATATCATTGTAAGTAAAAATATATTTTTGAGAATGTATTGTAATTCTCTTTTGAATTGAAAAATAATTGGAAAATATATAAATTGTTTTCATTTGTCTTTCTTTATGTTTGTTTTTATATCTACAAATAATAATAATAATAATAATAATAATAATAATAATAATAATAATAATAATAATAATAATAATAAGATTGCTAATTTGGAGACATTAAGTACACAAGTGTTGTCAATTTAAAGACACTAAATGTGTAAGAGTTGCTAATTTGGAGACATTAAATGCACAAGTGTTGTCAATTTAAGGACACTAAGTGTTTAATGGTTACTAATTTGGAGACATTAAGTGCATAAGTGTTGTCAATTTAAGGACACTAAGTGTTTAATGGTTGCTAATTTGGAGACATTAAGTGCACAAATGTTGTCAATTTATGGACACTAAGTGTTTAAGGGTTGCTAATTTGCTAATTTGGAGACATTAAATGCACAAGTGTTGTCAATTTAAGGACACTAAGTGTTTAAGGGTTGCTAATTTGGAGACATTAAGTGCATAAGTGTTGTTAATTTAAGGACATTAAGTGTGTAAGAGTTGCTAATTGGAGACGCATAAGAAATAAATGTCCTAAAATTAAAGACACATAAATAAAAAAACGTCCCACGTTAAAGACACTTATTTCAAAAGTGTCTTAAACAAATGTTACCAATGCATACATTTTGCGTCGCAAAAAAAATGGGGCGACGTCACTTTTACCAACACAAGTGGCGACACTTTATGATGCGTGGGTAAATTTTTTAGATACACTAATTAATGTCGTTAAATGACTAAATTATTGTCGCTAAGCACACAATGTTTTGTAGTGATTCGAACATAACTTTTTCTTCTTATTTTGTAAGATCTTGAAGAAACCCGCTCTCAATGGCTAAGTATCTCCAAATTTAGAAGTTTCGTGACCATACAATTGCAATAGTAATGTAAGATATTCAATTTTCGTGTAAAAAAAAAAGAAGAAAAGATGTAAAGAATGTCACTACATGCATCTTTAAGTATATTGGACCACAAAAAAGTAACATGTGAAAGTAATCATTTAGCAACTAAAAAACACACTAAGACAATTATAGTTTAGCTAAATATAAAACTATTAAGCAAGAGGGAAACACACTCTAATTATACTTAATAAAAAAGGTTTTTTCAACCTAATTATAGTTTAGTAATTGAAAAGCATACTAAGACAATTTTTAACCCACTTCTTGTATCACCTTTTTAAGAGTACTGGACGGTCTATTATATACAACATACCGATTTGGTAAATAATTAAAATTTTATTGTTTTCTTTTTCAATTTCCAAGGATGACAATGAATTGAGATTTTCAAACCAATCAGGTTACCTATTGCAATTTTAAATTTTCATGTGTTGGAGAAACGCAAAATATTGCACTTCCTCTTGTAAGCGAAGTGCGCGGCCCTTCACAAGAATATATGGTTAGTGCATTGAGTGAAGTTAATTATTGAATGCTTTTGGATACAAAACCCCAATTAACGAGACCATAAGAAGAACTCTTCACATGGGTACAATTATTAAGAAATCAAAAAGTAAATCTATATGCAAGTTGACAATCAATGATGGCCGGAGATAATCAAACCAGCAGATGACTAGCGACCACAAGAAAATACTATATCACCTTGGAGAAAAATTAATTTAATTAATTGTTAGATATTTGAATAGACATCCTCCTTAAAAGGCAGAGACTTGTACATGAACATTCATGAAGCTCGGAAAATCAATTAAGAAAGAGACTAATAGATAAGAGTCAAAAATAGTTAGAAAAAGAAAAAAAATCATATGTAAGAGTGATAGGTAGTATATATTTGATATAATTTACGTTGTTATTAATTTTGGCTATAGATATTAATAAGATAATTTATCTATTTTATTTAATCCTTTACGTGATTCACATGGATCTAGGTTGCAATTACTTCTAATATGTTGATGCTATTACTATTTCAATATACTCAAGTAACTAACTAAATTGGTTGGCACCAAGAAATGCTAGACTAAAAGCATAATCTTCTCTAAGAATCTAAGAAAGAAAGGTGAATATCACAAATAAACAAGGGCGTATGAGTTATGATTGAAAAGAAGTAAATCTCATAATCGCTAAAAAGCCCTATTAAGGATTTTTCTTCACAATATAACCAAGAAGAAAACAACAAAAATATGTAATATTTAGGTTCTTAGTAACTTGAAGGATTAACCAATTTGTCACTGAATGCTCCAAACATGTGTGTCAAAACAATGTGTACCATCACGAACCACTTCAGTAATCATCAATTGTAAATTTGTTTCTAAGGAGAAAACAAGATCATTAAAATCCAATATATTGAAACAAATACAAAAGCATATCAGTAAAAATATTTTAAAAAAATAATAATAATAAATACAATTGTATCTCCGACATGGCCTGCCCTGTTAAAGGAGGATGAAGCAATTAGCAACGGACCAAGAAAAAGAGAATTATAGGGCAAACGAACGTAATAAATGAGAGAAAGGGAGCACTTTAATTGAGTTTTCGGTGAGGGAAGCAAAACAGATAAGCGATTAGAGAGATCATAACATTCAAACAAATTTCCTACACATAACTCAGAATGCATCCTCAAATTGAACCCCACCAAGAGCGTAAAAGACTTGCACTGATCATATCCATTACCAACTATTCATGCCCTAAATCACGAAAAATCAAATTATTTAATCAACGAGAAGAAACATAAAACAGGTGAAATTGATAACAAAAAAATTAATCAAATTGAGAGGTAAAATAGAGGATAAAAATTAAAAAATAGATGGCTATTGAAAGCCTTGATCGAAATTGTAATCCACCAAAAATCTATATCCCGCCATTAATAAATGTTCAATGGGAATTTAACATTATAGATGTCATATCTTTTTCACGTCTCTCTCAAGTAGACCAGAGACAACACTTCCTAAATAGACGATGAAACGAAAGGGTAGAGCTTAAAGCGACGACCAACCCGGACATGTTGGTCGCGTGAAAGTGAAAATTCCACGTGCCGATCGTGGGGACGAAGCGATTGAGAGGGAGGGAAGAAAAGGCTTATGTCCAATTGTCAAATATTTTAAACATGAGGTGCAACAAGAAATGGCGATACACCAGGAGAAGAAAGAAATGGAGAGCACCTAGCAACGCAACGCTTCACAAAAATGAAGTCGCATACACCAAGAGAAGAAATAAATGGAGAACATGTGAAATACACATGAAAGTTGAGGACATTCAAGTTGAAATACACATATGCACATATTTATTTCGCAATTAAAACCCTTCACAAAATGAGACCATCACTATAGATCTATAGTAAAGAAATCAGACCAATATCGTGGGCATTTTATCAATTAAACAAATCCAAAACACTATTAAACTATCAAAACATACTCATCTCAACGTAATCAAACTTATCATCTCATAGGCATTTTATCAAAAAACTTCAGAGAACTCTATTAAATTATTTAAAACTCATTTCTACTACCTCCACAAAATAAAATTTATTATCTCATGGGCATTTCATCAATTACCTCATAAACATTATGGAACCATCAATATTATTTTATCTCAATGTAATCAAATCAATGCTCTAATGAGTATTTGACTTAAAAAACTTCATATTTCTTTATCCACTACTAAAACAAACCCATTTCAATATAATCAAAAACAAAGAATAAACCGTCTAACATGGAAAATCAAATTACCGAGAAGGAAGAATCAAGAAACTGTAAATCTCAATTCTAAACCTAAATATGCTTATACATAACTCACTTAATAAAATCGACCTCATCTACTATTAGGGCAAGTGCACTAGTTCAATCTACAAACATTATTTATCTTATAATTTCAGTTAATAAAATTAAAGTTTTATTTGCTGCTTTGCTATAAGTGATTGCATGTTTAGCTTATAGTAAGATCCATAGGTATTTGTTGAAATATCCTAAATGTCCCTAGTGGTTATTATACTAGGAACTATAATGAATTAAGACTAGTATGAATCTTGATTGATGGTCATGTAATGATCATGTGTATAGGGATACAAATCAAGATCAAATGTACTTGTTAGGGAATAAGGTATTAGACCGTCCAGCTATGAGAACACCCATTGATTAAGTCATAGGTGTTACGCATGATAGGTATATCATTTAGTCCTTTGACTTGAGATTACAATAGACTTCAATATTAGGAGCATGATAATTTGACACAATCAAATGTTGTCTTTAACTGAAAAATTATAAAGATTACGACTAGTTACCGTGTATAATATATGAAGGTGTGTAATCAAGATATAATTTGTCACTCTCGTATAAAGAGAGATATTAGTGGATCCCTCGATAAGATAGACTGATAATGGCTAAGTCCATGTTAATTGATTTGATCAATGTCACTTGGATGTTTCTTAGTTTACCTAAAGATCAAGACTAGTTCGATTGAGTATTAAGGGTGGCTTCCATGCCTTATGTTTAATTAAAGGATATTGTATGGTGAAAGGATATGATATACGTTAATAATTAGGTTGTATCGATGTTGATATTCATGCTACTTGGATAGTCGTAATGCCTTGCAAGAGACCGCTTATGACTTGTATACCAAAATAGTTTTTGGTTCACTACCAACATCGCATGAACCTATTGGGTGGCACATAAAGAATGACTTTGCACAATTTCAATTGGTCCAAATTAATGAATTTTATATGATAAAACTCATAACATAAAAGCTCTTACGTTTTTTATATGATAACTTATTAATAGGGACGTATGTGTAATTTGCTTAAACTGTTTACAATTTTCGAGTTCTCTGGATTTAGGTGAGAGAAAGAAAAATCGTTTTCAATTTCTTTTGGGGCTAGCACTCCAAATTGTCATCATCGTTTGTGTATGGATTTCAGATAGAGGGCGTGCACTTGAACGTCTTGAAAATCTAACAATCTAAAGGGAAATCATGGAATAATGTATGATTTACTTTCGTAGATTTAGTTTAATGGAACTTATTTTTGATCTTATTGGGTTTTTTCAAAAAAAAAAATTTGAATATTTTGCTGGGTATGAACCCTAGAAACCCAACATCTACACCTTCAACTCAATTTCAAATGGAAATGTGTACAAAAGAGAATGTGACTTGAGGGTGTGTTTGATAACAAAAAAAAATCTTCAATGAGAAAAAACTTTTTTTTGAGCAAATCTTCTTGAGAGAATTTTATAAAGAAAATTTTCTCATAGTTGTTTGATTGCACGAGAAAGAATTTTCTTTTATGGTTCAATCCGTGTGCGCATCTAAATCATCGTTGATGTCGGGCGGCTTGACGATGATGTTGGTGACGAAGCCGGAGACGAAGAGAGAAAGAAAGAATGTATATCCGCGAAAGAGTGGCAGAGGTCAAGTTTGTTTGGGTAGAAGAAATGATCAATTCGTGAGAGAGATTGAAAGATTTTCAATTTTTCACACTAAAAGTGAGAAAATAAATGAGAAAAATAGGGGAATGTGGTTTTTTTCTCGGTGCAGTTACAAAATTATCAAACAATTGAAAAACGCTTACACAAAAAAAGTAGACAATTTTCTATGATTTTTTCATTTTCTTTGCTATCAAACACACCTTGTGTTCTTTACTTGAAATTCATGGTGATGGTATCCTCACATAAACACCCGAAATTAATTATAGAATAATAGCGTAGAGGGACTGTGAGGCTATAGATTGAGAGAGAAATTATAACAAGAGTACGGGAGAAAAGAGTTATGAGATACAATAAAATATCCAAAGAGAGATAGAACAAAAATGTCAAAAATTGGAGTTGGAGTGGGAGAGATTAGAAAAGTCAAAATTGTACATTGTGACTTGTAAAACTGCATTTAATAGAATATAACCGTACCTTAAGTAATCCACATCTAAAAAGCCTTAGTTTCATAAACATCATGTTGTGATGAGATGAAGAGATGATAAATGGCAGAATTCATGTGACGAAATTAGGGGCACTGTTGAGAATTTAACTAATCACCATCGGTAGCTAGAACTGGGTGTTGGAGCGGAGGCTGCTAAGGACGTAAATGGTAGAGTGGTGGAGACTGCGGCACATGCGATGGAAGGGGACAAATGGGCCAAGGGATTACCATCGAGGGGAGGATGAACCATCTCCGAAATCGGGGATCGAAGGACCGGCATTGGATGAGGGAAAAGGAGGCATGGAAAGTGAAGGAAAATATGTGGGGGAGGTTAATCTTGGAGAGGTAGAAATTGGGATCTTTTTTTATAAGGTGGGAAGAGAGGCACATTTGTTGAGGGAGAAAAAGAAAGGTCGTTTGCTAAGTTTGGCTCACGTGGAAATCGCGTTACAAAAGGGAGTTGACGTTGAAAGCAACAATTTAAGCACTTTTTCTAGAAGGGTACCAGGTATATGTTTTATTTACTATTTAATGTGTGTTTTATTATGTATAGAGAAAACATAATGAAATTAGGATAAAACAATAATATGAACTTAATATAAGTATGTCTCTAAACAAAAATATAAAAAATTCAATTAGGTTTATCTTTAAAGAAAAAAAAATAGTCTAACTATGCACAAAAATAAGTTTTCAAAAAAAAAAAAACTTTGCCAAAAAATTAATTGTTATATATGCACAAAATATTTATAATTACGTTTTTAAAATTAAAAAATGGGGAAACAAGGTTTCTTTTAGATAAACGGGCCTAAAAGGCCAATCAATGTCATTACATCATAATTAATAATTTATTACAATTCTTTTCTAGTAGAATACAAATTATTACCTTAAAAATAAGCTATTAGAAAAAAAAATGTGATTTAGAGATTTACTGAAAACTAGGTACGCTTTATTTACGTTTTTATTATTATTGGAAAAAAAAAAGCGAAGGTGATTTAAGGATTTAAGGAAATCATCGGTTCGACGGCAATTGAAGTAAAAAAAATTAGAAGAAATATGTTCATTAATTTACTCTACATGATATCAATAGGCCGAGTAGTCGACTTCCTAATTAGAATTATACTTTGATTTTTCTTTTGAATAATGTTTGTAAGATATCAGCATTTATATATGTATATATATAAATCTTGTTTACTATTAAATTTATCATTGATATTGTGTTTAATTTTCAAAACTAAAACAAAAATATTAATATCAACACGTTAATTAATTATATAAGTAAATCTGTCTCATTAGACTTTTGTATATTAAATTATTTATTATAAATAATTTGTTCGCTTTATTTTAGATTAGATGGATAAAAAAAATATACTATTGCGCTTGTTATGGCGCGGTCGATGGCATGCTTTCCAATTCCTAAAGTCAATGCATTGATCTAAATTAAGGTAGATTAATTCAATCCACTCATCATCGTCTTTTTTTCTTCAACTTCTAACTAATGAATCGTTTTTTCTAGCAAGGCATTTGTACGTTCTCAATTGTTGTTGCTTCATTTTTTTTATTTAGTGATATACTAAAAACAAGGTAAAGTTCACTTATCAATTTATATTATTAGTAGAAAAAACATAGGTGATTTAGCGATTTAGGGAGGTCAGTGGTTGGAAGGTAGTTGAAGTCAAAAAAGAAGAAATAGACATATGTTCATTAATTTACTCCACATGATATTAATAGGTGGAGTCATTGACACCCTAATTAGAATGATAATTTTTTAAGAGAATTAGACTATGGCTTTTTTTGAATAATGTTTTTAAGATTTGGGAATTTATATATGTATATGTAAAATTTGATTAGTATTAAATTTATCGTTAACATTATGTTTATTTAATATACCCATAGCATGAGAATTTATTTTGGTTCCCATTCTAAAATCATCTTATATAATAATAATAATAATAATAATAAAAATCCATTTTTTAAGAATTTGGTTAAAAACCAACTCAATAATTGTTAATAAAAAAATAAAGTATACAATCTTAGGATATTTTTGATAAAATATAGTAGGATTTAGAAGGAAGTGCACCAAATCAAAATTTATCAGGAGATTTGCTCCAAAATGTCCTAACAACCTTTATAGTTAGGACATTTGGTTAAAAAGTATAGTAAAACCATTTGCAAAGGACATTTACAAAGAAATCTCATTATTAAAAAAGAGCACATTGCAAAAAAAAACCATCCTAGTAAAATCATTATATTAAGGACATTTGGATACAAACATAGTAGCATTTATTTACAAGGACATTTAAATAAAATGTTATGATTAAAAAGAGGTCATTGTATAGAACACATCTTAAAAAAATTTATATTTAGGATATTTAGTTCAAAATATAGTATTATATATTTACGAGAACATTTATAGAAAAACGTCCAGATTAAAAAACAAAGATATTTCAAAGAAAGCATCCTGGAACTATTTGGGGGGAAACTAATATTTTGGCAGGAACTGATACTACGACAATTTATGTATGTCTTAGAATTAAACTAGTTAACGATTATTTGAAATCATCCTGAAAAGTACATTTTAGACATCTATACCTAAAAGTTGTACATTGTACTAATAGTTAGTATTTTAAGGATAGTTTTTATGATAAATGTCCTTGTATACTAGTTTTCAGGACGTTTACGTGTAAACATCTTTACTAATACGTCCTCAAAGACCTGTTTTCTTATATTGAATATAAGCGAGAGTAAAGACCATTAAATAAACTTAATTGAAGAAAGATTTAATTTCATCTTTGTTTATTTCACTTATATCTTTCCTTTTTCAAATTTCTTGTGGTTAAAATTCCCTTGAACTTTTAAAATCAACACTTTCTAATATCATGAGAAATAAATAGACTTAAACTATCTTATTATCATTTATGAAACAAATAATACTTATATCTACCGCGTAGATATAATAAAACAAAATAAATTACGCATCTCAGTCTTTTATCTTTTGGTTATTCCCCTCCCAAAAAAAAGCATGATAAAACCATTTATTATGTCCTAAGCTTATTCATAAGTCAAGACAACTCTCAGAGATAGTAAACTTAACTTATAGTACCAAGGTATATTAGAGATAATAACCTTAAACTTCAATACCTACATGTATTTGAGTTATCACTTGTTTCCAAGTAATAAGGTAATACTCTGAAAGAGGCTTTGATACTAAGCTCTAGCATCCTCTATCCCGATTAGGGTGATACTTGACTTGAAATCCTAATTACCAAACTTAACTAGAGCTGCAGCCTCACTTTCCACACCTGATAAATAAAATTGTATATCCAATATCAACAACAAAACAAATAATAAACGCAATGGAAATCAAAAACTTTTCAAGATATTAAAAAAGATGTACAAAACAAAAGTTAATCAAAATAAACCTCGATTATATAAAACCTCCCAACCCTTGTGATATTATAAAACTATAATTCAATACAAATATATAAAAAATGGAAGAATCGTTACATCGAACAAAAGATCAAAACTCCAATACCTTCTCTATCTGATATTAGCGCTTGTCGATATGCTTGAAATGTTAATTTAGGTTAGCGCTCTAACTTGCTCAGTAGGTACTGATTCACAAAAATATCAACAATCCATTTAATAATCAAGAATGATGTGCAGTAACAATATGAACCAATCATTACTAGTAGGATATATGAAATAATATAATCAAATACATATATGAATGCAAATCATACAATCAATGGCTATTACACTGTGATTTCTATTTCATTTGTAAAATTATGGTCAATTACCCACCGAAACCATAAATCCGATTGCTAGACCAACACAATGTGTGTATGTACTGTCTAGCCAATACATTAATGTTCAATGGTTTTATCCTAAACTCTCTAGTGAATATGTAATCCAAGCAACTTGTAACGGCCCATTGTTTTTATCTACAGACGTGGACGCCAGCTCGGACCCACGTGGACATCGCGGTAGGCTAGAACACACGAGAACTTAGTTATGGATGTTTATGGTGTGTTGGTTGCTTATTTGCGGTGAAATTTATTGAAATACATCGCATGTGTATGTTGCATAAAAATACGTGTCAACGCGGGTACAGGGTAGTTGACGGGACCAAATATTAGGTCAGGGAAACTAAAACACACGAATTAAATAAAATATTGTTAAGTAAATAATATGGAATAGATAATGAGTGATTAGTGATGCGGCGGTACACGGATATCACAGTTCGGACGCGAAATGCCCGAAAACACGGGCGAGTGTCTTAGCTGTGTCACAGTTAGGTGTCAGACACAACAACAAACTTGTCCCCGACTCAAGCAACACTTTTCATAACCTATACCACGTGTCACCACACCACCTACCCACTTACATCACATACACATACTCACGCACACACTGTTCACACACACACACACATAGAGAACCGGGAGGCCGAGAACGAGGAAGAAGAGAAGGAGAGGAGGAGGGGAAGCAGTGACGCGCCGGGAACGAGAGTGGAGACGTCACGGTTGAGGTGAGTCGTTGTGGTTGTTGTTGTTGGGGTGTTGGCACTGGGTGGACAAGAGTGGGGGTTCGGCCTCCATGGCCGAACCCCATGGCCGCGGTGGTGATGGCGGGGGTGCCTCCCCTGCCATCGACTCCACCGGGGTTGGGGTGGAGAGCCACCCCAACCACTGGTTTGATCGGGGAAGAAGACCCCTGCGGGTCGGGCCCGGTCGGGCCGGGTTCGATCCGTTTGGGTCGACTCGACCCGCAGACCCAAACAAAAATAAAAAAAAAAAAAAAAAAAAAAAGAAAAAAAAGTGAAAAAGAAAAGAAAAATGAAGAAACATTTGGAAAAAATTCCAGAAAAATTGGGAAAATTCTGAAAAAAATATATTTCCATAAAATAAATAGAAATTTATGAATTTCTATGAAAAATAAAATATTTGGATATTTCAGACGCGACTTTTTGCGGGGTTTTGCCTCGAAAAGCGCAAAATAGGCAATTTGGCCTAAAACTTTTAGAAATTTGTTGTAAATTGACATGCTAAATTAAATTATTGATAAATGGACATAGGTTGACACGGGTGATCAATTGGTGACCAAGGACTCAGTGGACTTGGACCCGAGGATTGATTTCGGTGTAGTGAAACGCGTTGTGAGGTTTGTAAAACCCAATGGAAAAACTCTTGGGTATTTATTTTGCTTGTAATTCCTTTCATTTCCAATATTTCCTTGTGATTTTTCCTATATCTATATCTTGTTGTTGTTTGCACGGTTGGTTAGTTACTCCCACCAAATTTTTCATTGCGTGTCTATGCATTCTAGACCATAGCATGTGTATCAGGAGTGCTCGGTGGATAACGACCCGAAGGAACTGCTACATGTGTCGGTGCGTCGTAGGTCTATGCCGGCCACCGAGAGGGATCAGGTGATAACTAGTTGGGTGCGCCCACCAGTGGGATCCTGGAAGGAAATCCCGAAGTATGGTTTAGTCTTATTGGAACAGACACACACATTTGCACTTTATTGTTATTTACGCATGCGATGCCCTACTTACAGTTGTCTGTTTACATTCTACATGTTTATTTAACAATATTTATTAAATTCCATTTATTTATACGAATGCTCGGAGGAGTTCCTTGGGATTTTACTGACTAGACTCGTCATCTATTTTCTTCTGTGAAGATTGAGTGCAGATCCTAGTACAAGTAAGGGTAAGGGGATCTTAGGCGACTACTTCTGACTGCCTACCTTTGAGGCTATATTTGGACAGATTCGTTATCGTATTCATCGATGATATCTTGATTTACAGCAAGACTCGGGAGGATCATGAGGAACATCTTAGGGCAGTGTTGACGACACTGAGAGAACACCGACTGTACGCCAAGTTTAGCAAGTGTGACTTTTGGCTACGTGCGGTGAAATTCCTAGGTCATGTCATCAGTGAGCAGGGTATCTCAGTGGATTGAGAAAAGATTAGGGCGATCATTGATTGGAAGACGCCTGAGTCTGTGGCTAATATACGGAGTTTTCTTAGACTGGTCGGATACTACCGACGATTTGTACGAGACGTTTCCTCGATTGCAGCGCCGATGACGAGACTGACTAAGAAATACGTCAGATTTGATTGGTCAGATGAGTGCGAGCAAGCCTTTTGTGAATTGAAGCAAAGATTAACATCTACACCAGTATTGACATTGCCGGAGCCGGGCAAGACCTTGACAGTATATACAGATGCGTTGGGCATTGGTCTTGGATGTGTGCTGATGCAAGATGGTAGACCAGTTGCCTATCTTTCTCTACGGTTGAGACCCCACGAGGGAAATTATATAGTGCACGACCTGGAGCTTGCAGCGGTCGTCCTTGCACTAAAGGCTAGGAGGCACTATCTCCGTGGAGTGCGATTTGTGTTGTATACAAATCACCAGAGTTTACGTTACATCTTCACTCAAAGGGAGCTGAATATGCACCAGCGGAGATGGCTGGAGTTGTTGAAGGACTACAACTTCACTATTGAGTATCACCCTGGCAAAGCGAACGTCGTAGCAGATGCATTGAGCAGGAGTGGACTTGACAGTCGGACTGTTCTGCGGCAGATGACACATGAGCATGGCTTATTACAGGCAGCATCAGCTATGTGTATGGCCGAGTTGTCGACTACAGCGAAACATCACATTTGTTGTCAATTGAGGATACCGACCGTATCAATTGAACGGGTTACCTAGTGTTAGAGGGCTGATGGGCTCTATGAGCGGGTCAGTGGTCTGTCATTGAATCCGGAATACATTGATTCGGCAGAAACCATAGATCGGTGTTTGAAGTACCGAGGGAGATTATGGATACCTGCAGATCAGGAGATAAGGAACGGGATACTAGAAGAGGCACACCAGTCTCGTTACACAATTCATCATAGTCGGACCAAAATGTACCATGATTTGAAACGACTATTTTGGTGGCTAGGGATGAAGGCTGACGTAGGTGCGTCCATTAGGAGTTGTCACATTTTCCAGCAGGTGAAGGCTGAGCACAAACGAACTGGTGGATTATTACAGTCGTTGCCCATTCCAAAGTGGAAATGAGAACATATTACTATGGATTTTGTTTGTGGGTTATCGCAGACATCAAAGCGTCACGACGCGGTTTGGGTAGTGATTGATAGATTGACGAAGTCGACTCACTTCATTCCAATCTCGATGAAATACATGTTTCCCCAGCTGAGCATATTATTTGAGCGGGAGATTATTAGACTTCATGGGGTACCAGTTTCCATTGTGTCAGACAGAGATCCCAGATTGACCTCAAAACTATAGGAGGCAATGCAAGAACAATTTGGCCCCGGGTTGTAGTTTAGTACAGCTTATCATGCTTAGACTGATGGTCAGTCAGAGCAGCTAATCCAGATTTTGGAGGATATGCTCAGGGCATGCATATTACAGTTATGGTACAATTATTTACTTTGAAATGTTCAGGGTTTTTTCACAATAGGTTTTGTTAAATCGTTTCATGAAAATTTTGCATTGAAAATACGATTTTCGCTAAATATATATATTAGCCTACTCAAGTGGATATGAAACTCGAGACAAGGATAGGACGGGTAGGTGTCGTACACGTGTAGTTGGGCCAGCTGGCGATGAGTACATAGAGACACGTCACCCCGGAGCGGCGAGGGCCGCCACAGTTGGTATCAGAGCTAGGTTTGACTTAAAATATTGTGACACCAACGTCACATTTGATGTTAGAGTAAAGAAGACGTCTTAAGACACTAAAACTTAATTAATGAACTTAGATGTGGAAACCCGAAGTAATTGCCTTAGAACTTTAGTTGGGAAGTGATGTGAGGCGGGTAGAGTTAGAATTTTTATATGTGTTATATTTGCATTTTGATAAATTATATGATATACGTATATACCTCGAGACTGATTCGGAACGCATTCTCGATGTAGATCATAGACGGACAGTCTAGTACGCCAGTTGAGACTGGACAGACTAGCGATACGACTAGAGATGTCCCGATTAGGGCGAGTGTGGAGGATAGACTTTTGGCTCAGGAGACACAGATGGCCGAGGTACTACGGCTATTACTCGAGCAGACCACGGTACTGGCGGCACTCATTTCAGCTAGAGAGCATGTAGGTGCGACGGTACCGGCAGAGGCAACCGATGTTTAGGAGGTTCCACAGACACCAATTCAGGGGGTAGCGGCAGAGGCACCCACCGATACAGCTACCGCAGTGGTTCCTTTGGGGACGTCGACTCTTGCGCCTCCACACACGACGACGGATCAGGTTACTGTCACCCCTGCGTCTGACACTCCAACTACATCGACATTCGTCCTAGCACCAGAGGCGAAGTTATTGAGGGAGTTTTTGAAGTTCCAGCCTGGATTATTTTATGGAGGCGGTGACCCTAAGGCTGCAGGGAGATGGATAGTGTCACATCAATGTTTCCATAAGCTGATGAGGAACAATGAGACAGTACAGGCACGACTTTCGGGAGCCTGTTTGAGAGGGCATGCAGCGGTCTGGTGGACGACATATATGGATACTCATCCAAAACCGACGACATGGGCCGAGTTTAGGGAGCTATTCTATGATCAGTACATACCTATGGAGGTTAGGTTGAGACTGAGGGAGGAGTTCCTATCCTTGAGAAAAGGTAGTCGGACTTTGATGCAGTATATGGAGAGGTTCCGACATCTGCTTCAGTTCTCTTTGGATGTTGCCGAGACAGATCGTTTGCAGATTTATTATTTCACCAGAGCGGTTGATGACAGGATTGCGTCAGCGGTTGTCTCGATTGTAGCCACGACATTGCAGGATATCTTTGACAGGGCATTGGCTCATGAGACGTATATACTGCGGAGGGTTGACAAACGTGTGACTGGCAGGGAGGTGCAATCAGGGCAGAGTTTTGGGTCAACTCAGAGCCAGAAGAGACCGATGAAGCGTTTGAATAGAGGCTGAAGAGATGATAGACGGGAGAGAGGTCACCGGGACGGGTTTCAGGGCAGTCAGTTTCGATATGAGGAGCCACAACCTGTTCATGTTATCACTTCAGCACCAGTGGATCGACCGAGGGCACAGCCACAGGAGTACCGTTAGGGTCTAGATCAGAAAGGATATGACAGTGGTCAGGTAGACCGGGGTTAGGGTTTGAGATTTGGAGATAGATTGACGGGTAGACTAGAGAGCCGTAGATGTCACCGGTGTGGGCAGAGGGGACATTTGAGGGCTGACTGTCGGACACGATCGTCGCCATGACAAACGTCAGACCAAGCCAGAGAAAGAGCGCATGCGTTAGCATAGCCAGATAGCGGGACAAGCAGGCAGCTTAGTGAAGGTACATTACTTATATTTGGTCGCCACATGCATGCTACGTTTGATTCTGGTAGTACTTTATCATTTTCTGCCGGACGTATTGTCGGATTGTTAGGGTTAGTTACACAGACACTAGGGCAACATCTTGTCATCAGTACAGCTGTTGGGGATAAGATATACCATAATAAATATGTCGAGACATAATGATAGAGGTGGATGGACATTAGCTACCAGCGGATCTTCGAGTATTGGAGTACCTAGAGTTTGACACACTTCTCGGGATGGATTGGTTAGCATCCTATCATGCACGGATAGATTGTTATGGCAAGTGGATAGAGTTTCATATTCCTGGAATACCAGAGTTCGATTTTAATTGGATCAGCAACTGACTTACCCATCACGAGAGGTCGACTAGCTACAACACAAGAGATGGAGGCGTTTGCGGCGATAGTTTAGCTGGAGGTTCGAACGGGGGTACGAATTGAGGATGTTCCGGTGGTTAGGGATTTTGTTGATGTATTTCCAAATGATTTACTCGGATTGCCACCACCACGAGCTGTTGAGTTCATGATCGAGCTGATACCAGAGACGCAACCGATTGCCGGTCGACCTTATCGGATGGCACCAGTAGAGCAGGAAGAGGTGAGACGACAGTTGGATGAGCTATTGGAGAAGGGTTTCATTCACCCTAGTATGTCACCTTGGGGAGCTCTAGTACTGTTTGTGAAGAAGAAGGATGCTACGATGAGGATATGCATCGACTATAGGAAGTTGAATCAGGTAACTGTGAGGAACCGTTACCCACTTCCTAAAATTGATGATCTGTTTGATTAGTTGACCGGTGCCAGATTCTTCTCGAAGATTGACCTTCGCTCATGTTATCATCAGTAGAGGATTCGAGAAGATGATATTCCGAAAACCGCTTTCACCACGATATACTGATTATTTGAGATCACCGTCATGCCGTTTGGCCTGACTAACGCTCCAGCGATTTTCATGGACTTGATGAATAGGGTTATGAAGCCATATTTGGAAAGATTCGTTATCGTATTCATCGACGATATCTTGATTTACAGCAGGACTCGGGAGGATCACGAGGAACATCTTAAGGCAATGATGACAACACTGAGAGAACACCGACTGTACTCCAAGTTTAGCAAGTGTGACTTTTGGCTACGTGCGGTGAAATTCCTAGGTCATGTCATCAGTGAGCAGGGTATCTCAGTGGATTCAGAAAAGATTAGGGCGATCATTGATTGGAAGATGCCTGAGTCTGTGGCTAATATACGGAGTTTTCTTAGACTGGTCGGATACTACCAACGATTTCTAAGAGACGTTTCCTCGATTGCAGCGCCGATGACGAGACTGACTAAAAAAGACGTCAGATTTGATTGGTTAGATGAGTGTGAGCAAGCCTTACGTGAATTGAAGCGAAGATTAACATCTGCACCAGTATTGACATTGCCGGAGCCGGGCAAGACCTTGACAGTATATACAGATGCGTCGGACATTGATCTTGGATGTGTGTTAATGCAGTATGGTAGACCAGTTGCCTATCTTTCTCAACGGTTGAGACCCCACGAGGTAAATTATCCAGTGCATAACCTGGAGCTTGCAGCGGTCGTTCTTGCACTAAAGGCTTGGAGGCACTATCTCTATGGAGTGCGATTTGTGTTGTATACAGATCACCAGAGTTTATGTTACATCTTCACTCAAAGGGACCTGAATATGCGCCGACGGAGACGGCTGGAGTTGCTGAAGGACTACGACTTCACTATTGAGTATCACCCTGGCAAAGCGAACGTCGTAGCAAATGCATTGAGCAGGAGTGGACTCGACAATCAGACTGTTCAGCAGTAGATGACACCTGAGCATGGCTTATTACAGGCAACATCAGTTATGTGTATGGTCGAGTTGTCGACTACAGCGGAACATCCTATTTGTTATCAATTGAGGATACCAACCATATCAATTGAACGGGTTGCCAAGTGTCAGAAGGCTGATGGGCTCTATGAGCGGGTCAGTTGTCGGTCATGGAATCCAGAATGCACTGATTAGGCGGAAACGACAGATCGGTGTTTGAGGTACCAAGGGAGATTGTGGATACTTGTGGATTAGGAGATATGGAACGGGATACTAGAGGAGGCACACTGGTCTCGTTACACAATTTATCCCGGTCGGACCAAGATGTACCATGATTTGAAACGACTATTCTGGTGGCCAGGGATGAAGGCTGACGTAGGTGCGTACTTTAGGAGCTGTCACATTTTCCAGCAAGTGAAGGCTGAGCACAAACGACCTGGTGGATTATTACAGTCGTTACCCATTCCACAATGGAAATGGGACCATATTACTATGGATTTTGTTAGTGGGTTACCACGGACATCAAAGCGTCACGATGCAGTTTGGGTAGTGATTGATAGACTGACGAAGTCGGCTCATTTCATTCCAATCTCGATGAAATACACATTTCCCCAACTGAGCATTTTGTTTGAGCGGGAGATTATTAGACTTCATGGGGTGCCACTTTCCATTGTGTCAGACAGAGATCCCAGATTGACCTCGAAACTATGGGAGGTAATGCAAGAACAATTTGGCACCAGGTTGCAGTTTAGTACAGCTTATCGTCCTTAGACTAATGGTCTGTCAGAGCAGCTAATCTAGATTTTGGAGGATATGCTCAGGGCATGTATATTATAGTTATGGTACAATTGTTTACTTTGAAATGTTCAGGGTTTTTCCACATTAGGATTTAAAATCGCTAATCACATCAGATATCGTTTTCTCATTTGTAGGATTTAAAATCGCTAATCACATCAGATATCATTTTCCATATTAATAAACATATCATAGTGTACATAGCTCCCATTTAAGTCCATAAACTATATGAACTAAATATACTACATAGTCAGACAAAGTTGATAATCAAACGAATCCATACATACCTCGTTTAAGTTTCATTTACAAGTTCCCTAACTTTTTGAGTCACTTAAGCTACCCTATTGTTCCAAAACCTAACACAAACTATTTGTGGTTAATATAGGCCTACTACCTTATATTTAGAAACCTAAGTCAATCCCTATAACCTCAAGATATTTTAACCAAAACCTATCTCTGTCGTTATTTTCATAGGTAGGAGCGTGCTCCCTAACTTGGTAAGGCGAGCTACAATGACTGGGTTCATCACACTTTATGAAGGGAGTGCAATTTTTTATTAGAGGGAGTGTGCTCCACCCTACACTATTCCGATAGTGAACAAGGCAACAACCTTTGTTCAATCCATCCAACCACCAAAATATCATCAAATAGTCGTAACACATTAGGGTGGACCTCTACTGAGATATAAACCATTTTCCAATCATCAACAACAATAACTCATAGAGAAATCATCATCTATCGTTGAATTAAACTTTAAAAACTCCAACCTAACTTACAACTGTGATGATCTCTAATCTATAGTGGTTTAATCACTCCTTATCCATTGGGAAATCTCTTCAGATCATTTTCATCAACTGTCTAAACTCTCAGCTGCTTTGATCCCTCTGTCCATATCGATCGGATGAAACACCATGGATAAGTTTGAGGGTTTTGATTTAAAATTTTGAATTTTTCTCAAGATATGCATCACGTTATCTCAAGGCTGATCAAGTAAATGAAATATTAAAGTGATACATCATAAAGTGACACAAATTTTAACACCATCACCACTTATACTCATCTCAATACGATCTAACAATCCATATAATTCAAACAAACTTATAATTTTAATTATATATTTATATCTCAATTATATATAAATATATATACTTCATGTATTTTCTCGCTAATAAATTCACCAGACACGCCTACGAGTATTCTTGGGTGTACACATTCATTTCCCAACCCCCTCGTTTCACTTAATATACTACTAATTTATTATTATTTCTTTATTTTTTCAATTTCAGGTTTGTATATAATTTCCCCTTTTATACTACAACCTATAAATTAATCGAAACATACCATACAAACATAAATTATCACATAAACCCACACACACACTAATTGAGTTATGTCGCAATGAACCACGAGCCTAACTCATGTTAATTAAGATTCGGGTTAACACTAATCACTAACTTAAAGTAATAGGTCATTATACTAAGCTACCATTTGGATATCATTTAAAACAACATAACAAAAATAGAGAACTAAAATAAAACAATATTGTTATAGAAAATCTCATCAAGACATTGAAAATAACCTACTAGTGGCTATAGATCTTCATCCCCAGCCTAGGTATTAAAGAGTCTAGTCGGACATGGCTGCTCTACTTGCTATACTCTTAAATCGCTCTGAATACAACATGTCTTCTTTCATAGAGGTGCCTTTTTTGTATAGGTATGCGTAGGTACAACAATACTAACTCTCTGAGAATAAGAAATTTTAAAAAAGTCCCAAAACTTCTATTATGTGATGATCGTGTTGTCCATGGTGTCGTGGTTATGTGGGTATGGCACCAGGTGGCGATGTGGAGATATATGGAAAGTCTTGGGCGACAAGTCGTTTGAAAATCTTATTTCTGAATCAGGCGCCTCGCATGACGACGTCTTTTCAAGTCTTGACATGGCGTGTTCAAAATTCGTGTCATGTATTGATCCGTCGTAATGCCTTAGTGGCGCCGTTCATTCATCTACTCCGCGTAAACCTAACTATTGTCTGGACCAATAGTTTACTTCTTTCCTAGAATTGTCCAATTCACATACAAAAGTTCAAATACCCTGTAAATCTCCAAAGTAAACATATATAGCCATAAAAACTAACTTTGGGCTTTATTTACATACAAAATAGCTATAAAAAGTGCATAAATAATGACCTGTCATTCCTAGAAATTGTAAAACAAGGTTAATCAATGACTATAAGTTAATATGGGCCTAATTATATAAGGAGTAAGCATGAATTTTCCCATCTACAACCTTATAACCTCAATATTTAAGAGAACAAGTTAGTGGTGCACCATTGTTGGTAGGAGTTTAGGGAAGGATAGGACACAATTGGACTGAGTAAAGTTATTAGGAGAAAGCTTGTACTAAGAATCCAACCATAGGTAAGCATATAAACCAATGTTCTTGATTCAAATTAGGCTTCATGATCTCGATTGTGATTGTCAATGTTATGTATAAAATAGGTCTTTTAAGAGATGTGTATTTAATTGTTAGTGATATTTAAAACTTTGGATAACACCTTAATAAGGATTGAATAAATTATTTAATTAATTTTTGGTGTTGAAGTTTTTTAGAGTAGTTCTAATGAAAATGCATGATTAATTGACTCGATTGATGATGTTAAAAGATGTCATGTTGTTTGAATTGCCCAAAATAGTATTTGAGTGGTTTTAGGGAAATGGTATTAATGGAGAACTGAGAATTGAGTTTTGGGTGATTTCAGAGTGACGAACTGCATATATGTAGTTCTTCTTGACCCTAGAGCGCGCTCCACTAAAACATGGTGCGCACTTCACCTTCTATATATCTTCGGGACTATTTTAAGTGAATTTCATATAATGGTCATAACTAACACATTTTAACTTGGATCCTAACGCTCTACATATCGTTCGAGAGCTTAGATAAATAAAAACAACCTAGAATTATTAGATTTCCAAAATCAAGTCATTTATTTTGTCAAAAACTAGCAGAAAGTCAGAGTTTATCCACGAGGATAACACTTTTGTAACTTTGAGCATAAATAGGTTTAAGTTCCTTCCAGTCATCAAACGATGCCAGAATCTTGATTATATATTTGTATCGTAAGAAAATTCTCCACCAATTTTAGTAATGTTTCGAGGTGTTCTGACAATTTTTCCGAATGGATCTTGAAATAGGCGAAATGTACTTATTTAATGGGCTGATTTATAACTTAAGGTATTCTAGGCATCAAATGATGCTGGAATCAAACATAAACATATAGAATATGTTATTGGATCATTTTTAAGGGTGTGCACTAAGTTTCGTGATTTTTGGTATGTTCGACTCAGTTTTCAAGTCGCATTTCAACTAAAAGTTTCACATATACAAATAAGGACTTGGAATTTGACTTTGAGATGCAAATTGAGTTGTTGGATTTATAAATGAGATTTTCTAACTCGAAAACCTTGGTTTAAAGTAAATGGATGTCGTAGAGCCAACCCCAAGAATTTTAGAAAACTTTATTTATTTTTTAGCCATTTTACAAGTTGAAGGAAAACTAACTTTCAAGTATTTATTTTGAAGTCCGTAAATGACTATTTTGAAAACTAGTGTTTTAAATCAACTTCAAATGATTTCTTATGTTACTTTATAGTTTAATAACAGCCATAAATAATAGATAAAGTGTGTTGAACAATATTAAATAAGTTTGAAAACTTTTGGCCGAGCTAAGTGCCTAATGAGGACTTAAAATGAATAAAAGGAACCGTTAGACACCAAATCGACTTGAAATGATTTGTGATAATCTACATAGGATTGTTTAGCATTAATATGTCAAGTTGCATTACTCAAACAATAATAGCCCTTAGTAACTAAATATGTAGAGCTAAATATATAGATTCTATATTATATATGATAGAGTTAGATTACGATTGAACTTTATTAGAAATAATGATGGTAAATGCAACTTAATAACTATAACACATATATAACCAATGTAATGGGACACCAAGTACATACTTCTCTAGAGTCAGTTGTCATGGGTTGATCAGGGTGCGTGTTAGAAGCTGCGAGGATGTATATTGTCCGTGTAATTTGATGTAAGTAAAGCAGCAAAGGTCTCTATAGTAATTCATTTTCATTTTTTTTTTAAATCGAGAATTAACTTTTACGTGGACTCCTACTCTATTATGAATGCTCGAGGGCCAAGTAAGTCGGTAAGGTGCCTCATGAGTGTGGTTGCCGACTTGCAACTGGGACCACGTTCCCGATTCACTTGATTTTGTCGCAATAAGTTGTGTGTTATCCAGGGAAATGTTGATATCCCTCATTCACGATGGCCTAGGTTAAGTAGGCGATGCCGCTTCTTAGGACCTAATCATTTCGACATTGCTGGGACTTTATGACCCTGACCCTGTGGCACGTGCACTTGGTTGTCTGGACTACTTATCTCACTTTCTTTTAGGTTTTCTTACACTCATTTCTTGCGGTTTACATCTTCCAATCTAATTATCATGCTTTTTACTTATTTACTACTTTCATTATCACTTGCATGATTCTCGAACTGTTTATTATAATTCATGCATTATTGTAGATATCCTTCCGCCCTTGCGCATTAGGATCTTTTCCTTTAATGACAATTGCAGATCCACAGGCGAGCAAACACAAGGTGCCGATGATTAGTGACTTATTCTGAGACATCAGAATGGCCATCCCCTTTACCATTTGTATATACTTGATATTTTGTACACATGGAATACATTATAGGTTTTAAGAAACACCTACAATGTGTACATCACTTTGTTTACTTTTTTCCCTTAGTCACCAAATATACAGGTTTATATATATCCAGGGTTCCACACATAGGCTGTCCGACTCTTTTTTTACTTGTTGAGTTACTTAATTTATGGAATTGTTTCTGTTAAACTTTTACATCTTGTAAAACATTAGTAGCTAAATTTGAATTATGAATTTACATCAAATGATGGATTAGAAGACTGGCTGAGCTTGTGTTGACCTTGCGGAGGGTGATTCAGGGGTCAATGTAGGCTTAGGTCGAACGGGGCCAAGTTTGTAAGGAATTGGGGCATTTACTAATGTGACATCAGCCCCATTCTCCAAACCTGTGTCACTCAGTCTAAGCCATTACTAAACCCCTCAAGATAGCCCATTGAATCAGGCAAGGTTTGGGTTGGCCTTAACCTATTGAATAATATCAACAACGTAATGTACAAATGTACAAAATAGGTAGATAGTCATTACAAATTAAACGTAAGTTATATGGGTTCAAACACTAACCATTAAGATTAGTGTTTTATACATTAATTATTTAAACAAAACATAAAATACATTATATCATAACTTACAAGCAAGAAAAAGGCATCTCCTAAGTGATGACTGATAAGTTTGAAAATGGGTTATGTTTTAGTGTGAACTTAGTGTGTTTTATGAGACTTTATTCCCTATTTACAATACTTATTATTTATTTTTATATTTTCAGTTTCAAAATAGATAATTTGGGGAAAATTAACAAAGTCCTGTAAAACACCGAGTTAAAAAATTTAATTTAGGCTTAGCGCTTTGGAACACCTTAACATTAAACTAAAATCTTTAAGGAATTGTTGAAGATAAACATGAAGAATTGCATTAAACACTGAAGGAACAATGGCCAATGCACCTAGAAAAGAATCGTACGGAAACACTTAAGGAACGACCAGCGATCCCACGTGGTATGAGGATTAATGTATGGCGATGGCCAGCATTAAATCAGACCTTAGATAGAAATAAAAAAAGATCAAAGCATTTACAACCTCTCCGAGATTCCCAACAATCTTACAAAATGAATATACCGCGTTGAGCCGAAAAATAAGATTAGGAAAATTTTTGATTCTTTATTCGTGAAAGATTATGGAAAAAATTTACTTCTATCTTCATTTTTGTATGAATTAGACTCACAAGATAAACCTATAGACATTGAATACAAATTGAATTGACATGCATTGGGTTGATTTTATTATTTATGGTTTCTTTTAAAGAGAACACCGTAAGATCAAAAAGTTTTCTTTGGTTTTCCTTTGCTCTTAATATTTATCTTTGTAATAGAATCATTGGTGGTCTTTATTATTCATTAAAAAGCATTGATGATTCTTTGACCATTATTGGCTAGTTTGTTTTATCTAGGTCAAGGTGACTTGCGACTTAAGATTTAGAGTTCAAGAGGCTTTGTGCTTAATGTTTCAATCATTTTGTTTTTATTCTCGTAATTTTGGTTGCAAGAGATTTATGAGATTCAAACTTTAGATTCGATCTTGATAGGAACTGTATCACGGTGAGGGAGATTGCCCTAATGGTAACTAGTATTATGGATTGTTTGCTTTCAAGAAATCCAAGGTGTATCTTGGATACTATTGAGTAGCTGTGCACACTATATACAACCTAGGGTAGGTGTTCTCACATAGCTTTAGGCTGCTATGTTGTTGGAAATCTACAAAACAATAAGGTTTTGCAACCTAGTTAGTATGTATTTGTCTCGCAAAATCATTTCATTAACATGAAGAGTACGAGGTGACGATCACTAAATCAGTCGCTACAACTTACTTATAAGAGTCATTGCCATATTGATCACTTGGAACTTATGAATAAACTCAATATTACTAAAGGCATATCATACCTTGATTTAGAATATTGAACTATTGTTAATAATTCGATTAAGAATTTTGTTTTATTTAGTTCCCAATCTTTATAGCTCGGTATTTGGTTTTATTATTGGTGTGTTCCACAGCTCATCATTTTTTGGTGCCATTATTGCGATTGGTCCTAATTTTTTTTTAATTTCTTTTGTTGTTTGTTTGTGGTAATATGAAACCATCGCTGGTTATCCGCAAACTCTTTAGCTCCGTTCTCTTTGGAAATTGAGCGGACATTTAAAAAAAGAAGTACGAATAACAGAAAGAGAAAAAGGAGACGATTCTGGATGGAAGGAAATGGATGAAATCTAACTCTTCCAATAGCAAAAAAATATGAGGTTAATAATCAACCACAAGAAGGGAAGAACAAGAACTTACATTCAGATAAGCATATTAGCATTGAGGTAGTTCTTCGCCGCTATGTATTGAGTATCCTATTGAGACGAGATCATTCGAGCTCAAATCAGGGCTCATTAATAAGCTCCTTGACTTTGACAATAAAATGATCAAGGATCTATAAGAAACTCCTTACTAAGTTTAAGATGGTCATGGTAGGGATGAAGCTTATCGCATCTAAAGCTTGTATTGTTAAGCTTAAGACTTTTCCATTTTTCCTAAAGTACACAACACAAGATTAGTTATTTCATTGGCAGACATGATCCATCAGGACCTTAAATGAATTGCGAAAGAATATCCACTACAATTATATGCCAGTAAAACAAATCAGTCTACTGTAGAGAAAAATCTCTAATATCACAATGAAGGACAATGAATCTTTGTCTTTGTTTTGGGAGTGGTTCAAAAGATTGTGTCGAGTGTGCCTGCAACATGAATTCACTAAGAAATCTTTATTGGAAAGCATCCACAATGGTTTTTTGTACAATGAGAACGACTATTGGATATAGTATGCAATGGAAGCACACTAGATATCACACTAAAAAATGAAAGGAGATGCATCAAGAAAGTAGCAAACCAGTTTAAACAATATAGTCATTCAAGTGAGAAATGTTAACAAGGAGATTTCAGAGAATATCTTGGAAAGTCAAGTTTTTTTATCTTAAATCGTTAATGATACATATGTTGAATGAGAAAGGCCAAGTTAAATCTTTTCGGATGTGTTATGACCAATCATTTTATAGATTAACGACCTCAACTTTCTAAGTACAGCAGGAAGAGGAATATTGCTAGACAATTTCCTTGACTATCCTATGGTGAGTATGGACAACACTCTAATTACTCATATGAGAGAGAAAGGAACAATCTTCATAGTTACATTAACGGGCCAAAACTTCATGATATTTGTTCCTTATATTATAGGTAATACCGCAGACCAAACAAACATAACAATAGGGGTCAACCCATGAGGAGATGATAAAGCATATGATAGTAGCTCAACAATAATCCTGAAACCTCCAAGAGTTTTGTTGAGCTATGTATTTTTAGCATTTATGGCATAGTAGGAGATATCCCAATAAAATTGATATGTTGAACTTAGGAGCATTTGTGAATATCATTTCACCATCTCTATACGTTTCATTGCATGACAATGACTAGAAAGACAGTAATGTTTGTTGAATGCACCAATAATAAATTCAAACTCCTATTTGCTACCAAATGCTAACTACAATTGGTTTAAGTAGTGGTAAGCAGGAGAGTCGATCTATAAGGATTGGTAATCTAACTTTGGTCAGAATCGAGTTCCAAGTGAGAGAGAGGTTAACTAACTACACTAGCTAGCATGAAGTGCAAGAGAACTAACAGTTAACTAACTAAAATGACAAAATAGAGAAAATAACCAATCAAATTGCATTAAAGTAAGTAATGTAAGACAATTTCTGTAAACTCCTAGGTTGGGAAAACCAAGTTCAACTCCATATCAAAGATTTGGCCATTGATTATATACAAAATTGTTAGGTTTAGTTCCAATAGATTAGTAATAAAGCATCGGAGATGACCAGACAGTCCTCAATTTCATAATTAGTAAAATACTCTCTGGAAAGTGTACGACCAAGGTTAGAGCAACCATTTGTTTTAATACATTCATTGCATTAAGATTTGTAAAACCACTAGCCTTAGACGACAAAGTAAGGAATTGCATTCAATTTATCGCGTTGTTATGTGAGATAGAATAAAAGGCGGAGTGGACCAATTAGGTTATCTGCTTGCTACTTGGTGTTCAACACTCTACACAATTGCAGATGCAAAGCAATTAAACTAACAATATAACTAAATGGAAAAAAATGTAATTGCAACTACACGAACTACAACATAAGTAATAAAATGTAACAATAACTAGAGTGAAACAAAAATATAAACACAATTTAAAATTTAAATAAATAGAACCTCACAAATCCAACGAGGATGTTGAATTTTCCTTAAAAATTCCTAATTCTAGCGACGAGGCACTAATACACTAATTAAATCTTCAAAATGAGAGAGTAAGAGATAAAGTACAAAATAATAGAGAGAAAAGATAAAAAATGATGGATGAATAGTGGTTAAGTAAGGATTGTTCTAAAAATTAGGGAGAGCCAGCAAAAAATCATCTTTGATGTGTATATTTCGATTTTAAAGAGAGAGGATTCAGCCAAGTGTTGAGAAGTTCAACTGTTAACTCGGTTGATAAGCTAAATGGGTTCAGTTAATGAGGTCAAGACCCTAAATAGATGTGCTTTTACATTTCAGCCCCTTAATAATTGGACAAGGTGAGGCAAAAAGACATATAACACACTTCGAGGAACATCGATAGTCAAAAACATTGAAAATCAATGCAGGTACATTGTTCGAGGAAGATCTAAGAAGAGCTCGGCAAGTGACGTGGAGTAAGTGATCAATGTTACACAATTGGCAACTTAAAGTTTTTGTGGCCCAAGGATTGGTTTGGCAACTTTAACATCATTGCACGATGCACTTATGCATCTCTAGGAAGGTTTGGATACTCCCTGAAGCTGTATTGTCACTTTTCCCTTATGGTCATTGTTAAAGTTTTAGAAAACAAAAGGATAATGAATTATTGATGAATCAATAAACACACATAAAAAATAAACAAGAATTGATATCGCAGTATGACTTTAATTTCTTCCTTTGTATAGCCTCAACCTAAACAATCAATAAATCAAATTGATAATGTGAAGAACTACTATAATGATCTCTTTTTCTCACAAAACTCAAGTAATGAATGATGATCCAAACAATGGCAATCTTCATTATTTCTAAACTTTTTCTATATACCTTATCTTGGGATTTAGTCTTATATATAATACAACTTATAAAACCTCCTCGATCTCCAATTGTAAATCCTATTGGAGTCAACCAATCTTCAGCAACTAAGTCTTCTATTCTTTCAAGAATCTTGACTCGTTGTTTTTATAAAATTCATCACTCATTTATGCATCTTTCTCTCCGATTTTGTAGTTGAAATCCATCTCGAAGCTCTTTGATTGTAGTATAGAACTTCTTCACTATCATAAACCGATAAGGACAGTTGCTCTATTTCAGCATCCAATACTTCAATTCCTACTTCGGCTTAAGATCTGTCTTCATCTTCGACTTTGACTTTAATACTGTCATTTTCACTTAAATTTGTAATGTAGTCTTTCTTGAGTTGTATCTACACTCGAACATGTTGTTTAGTGAGGTTTCCATCTTTATTGCAGCATGTACCAAACTGACTTAACTGCTATTTTGATAATATACTGCCAACAAGGATAGACCTACCCAAACACAATAAGTTAGGGTCTAACAATCTCCACCTTTAGTGTAGATCGGTCAAAAGCTTTAATATAGCAAGATCACTAAATTTTTGATGAACTTCATAAAATGTATTGTTACTAATGGATTAAAGTAACAAAACACAATTAAAATTCGTAGCCCTAAAAAGATTATAGTCACCAACCAATAAGTACAACCATGAAACGTAGTTTTAAAACATTAAGTTCATGTACTTACAATCACAAAAACAAAAAACAAAACTTAACCTTTCATTCTCTTATTCACACCATTTTTTGATTAAGCAACGTCAAATAGATTATAGTTATTTCTAGCTAGCCACCTCAATCGTCGAAGTTTAGCATCACCAATATCTAACACTTCTTGCATTAGTCACTTCTATGAAGCTAGATCTTCTTTGTAGACAGTCAGATAGGCAATGTAATCTAAGAGATAATCGAATAGCAGCGGGTTTGGTCTCATCACCATAATAGAACTTAGTTCATGCTGAGGTTCATCCTGAGTTGGAGCACAGTCATCTTCAACAACTTATGTTTGTGTTGTAGCAGCAACAGTAAGAGCAGAATGGGCAGGTTCTTTGGTAGTATCATCAACCGAAGTTGTTAGCTCAGCTAAAATGGTAGGAATGGCTTGCTTAACTTCAATATCCTTATGTTCAAGGTCAGTAAGAGGATGGAGGGACATACTTAGATCTAGTTGCAAAGCCTTATTCACTTAAGCCTCAACAGTATGACCCGTGGTTGCAGTAATAGAAAGTGGTTGAATGCCTTCGAGGTTAACAACAGTCAAGTCTACAGGAAGAGGAATCTCTTATGTTGCTAGAGACTTTACATGTTCAATAACATTCTCACACATAACCTCACTTGGTGTTACAACTTCTTCCCGTCAGTTCAATAATTTTTCCTAAGGACTCGAGTGTACTTATCTCAGCAGTAGTAACATTAGTAATAACACTTAGATCGAAGTGTAAATAAGCGAAATTAGCTTGATCTATATTTTTAAACTCATAAGGTGAGGTGACTTCCTCTAATCTATTAAGAAATGGAACAGATGAACTCGCACCTTATGGTGAAACAGGTAGCAACCCGGTCTGTCATTCAGCAGTAGGTGTAGAAACATGAGCATCAGTAAAAGGCTTAATATAAGCGTAGTTGGAAGATCTAACAAACTTCTTTTGTAGGCACGAGAAGTCGATATCAACATTTATGTTATTAGACTTCATTTAATTATTTAGTGTACCTTCATCCACCAACTTATCCAACTTGTCATTGTTATGCTCAATTACAAAGTATTTTCCAAATAATGAATTTAGGAAGCACGGTATATATAGCCTATTTTGTTTCTTCCCTCGGCACAACATGGAGTCATAGATTTCCTTCCGAACCATGAGCTTCTTCCCCAAGGAAAAACCATCAAGTAGTAGCACTCTATCTTTGAACATATGTGTCTGATGAAAGAAGGCCACTACACTTGTAGTCCAGACCTTCCACAATATGTAGGCCTTGCAAGTTAACATTGTAGTAGGAAGACCAAAAACATTTTCAGAGGGCCATGTTTTCATAATATCTTTAGTCTACATAGAGACAACATCATCAAGCTTGAGCATTAAACCCAAATTTTTAGCAAGTGTCTCCAATCTAGAAATTCCTTGTTGTAGTTGATTGAGGCAGGACTAAATAGAATATAGTACCCTCTAACAAATACCTTGTTCATAGATGTGTCCCTAAAATTTGTAGGAAGATTGTTGTACAATTCTTGACAATGGAGTTGTTGCAGATGCCTTCATGATTTACCAGATCATAGATATATGTCTATATCAGCAACCTGTCTAATCCAGTGTCATGAGAATGTGACACATTGATCACTTGATCATACCAGTATTTCCTCTTCACCGCATGTTTGAACTTCTACACATATTCCGGTGACTGAAAATGACCAAATGCAGAAGGTACAATAAAGTATTGTGATGTGATTATAATATTTATTTGGTTAAAGACGTTGTTGATAGCTCAACTTCATTAAGAATCGTCTCTAAGGAATCAGATGAAACATTGCCATCATCATCAACTTTCTTCTTGTTCTTAGTAGCAATTTATCTTTCTTGGAAGGGCTAGTTTGCCCGATTGATTGATGTCTACGAATAGCCCCAGATTTCACCTTTATACTATTTGTAGCAGTTTTAGATTTGAAGTTGTAGAGTTAATTAGATAAAGCATGATAATAAATGCCTTTTCGTCTCCATCTTTGGAAGATCGGCTGTTGCAGTACAGTCACCATGCGAGGTTGAAGAAGATGGTTGAGACATTATTGCAATAACTCGAAGCAAGAAATATAAGAATATGGTGGATAAAGAAATAAGTTCACACCAAGAAATAATAGCTTGAATTAGGAAAACTAATTTATGGGAACAAGATAATCGCATAAAATCAGCAAAGATAATCCCAATTTAAAATTGAAATCACCCTTGAATCCCTCAACTATTAATTTGTTGTGTCTAACAACATAATATTTACTCCCCCTCAACCAGGGGTAAGGGCTAGTTTTTATAGTCGACTAAATAGAAGTGACATGTGTTGCAATGAAATCCATGCGTCAATTTATTGGTCAAACACGAAAGCAACTCACAACAAGATGTCAAACACATAGAATTCTATGTGTACGCAAGTAAGAACCCATGCTAGTAAAGCAAATGCCATTGTCATGGTGCAATCTCTTAAAAGTCTGTTTCAAAAGCCTTTATTAATATATTACATAACTATCTTTCGATAGGAACATGTTGAATGCAAATTAATCCTCAGTCCGCTAGATCCTTGATATAATGATGATGGATATCAATATGCTTCATCCAAGAGTGTTGAACTAGATTTCCTAAAATATCAATGGCACTCTTATTATTACAATGAGCGTTTAACAAAAATAAAGCAATACCATAATCTTTTAGCATTTGCTGCATTCATATTAATTGCTTACAACACCCGCTAGCTGTAATATATTCGGCTTCAGCAATAGATAACAAAATACAATTATGTTTCTTGATATTCCAAGCAACGAGATTAGAACCCATGTTGTACTATCCACTTGTGTTTCGATCATCTATATTTCCAGCCAAATCAACGTCGTTATACCCGATTAAGTTATTGGCACTGCCTTTAGTAAATAGTATACCAAAGTCAGTTGTTCCATGAATATAATGTGAAATCCTTTTTATAACAACCAAATGAGATTCTTTTGGATATGGCTAACAATGAGCATAAATGTCAACACTAAAAGAAATATCTGGTCTATTTGCAATAAGATATAATAAGCTACTAATCATGCCTCTGTATAATGCAGGATTGATATCAACACCTTTTTCGTCCTTATGAATCTTCGCACTGGAGCTCATAGGTGTATGAATAAACTTAGCAGTGTCCAATCCAAAATGTTTAACAAGATATTTAGCATATTTATTTTTCAGATATATATACTTTATTGAGATTTTGTAATCTGCAAAACCTAATAAGTAAGTAAGATCAATAATTATACTAATCTCAAATCATTTCTTCATCTAATTAACAAACTCTGAAGCTATCTTTGCTGATGTAGCCCCATAAAAATATGATTGACATAAATCTATGCAACAACAAATTATTTATTTTGTTTACAGAGAAACAAAGTCATATAAGCAGACGTTCTTTTGTAACATTGTTATGACAAATAGGTAGTCAACCATTCATACCAAACGTGTGGTGCTTGATTCATAACATAAAGTGCTTTTTTTAGATGATATACATCATTAGGTTTGTCATGAACCTCAAATCCCTTAGATTGTGCAACATAGATTTCTTCTTGCAAATACTCATTCAGCAAAGCACTTTTAACATTGATTCGATGTAACTTGAAACATTTGTTACAAGTAATGGCTAACAGTAGACAAATAAACTCCAATCTTGCAATTGGAGCAAACATCTCATCAAAATCAATACCTTCATCCTTTGTGTATCCTTATGTAACCAATCCGGTTTCGTTGCAAATAATAATATCATTCTTATTTGTCTTGTTGTGGAATATCCACTTTGTACTAATGATGTTACCTTTAATAGGTCGTGGATCAAGCTCATACATATATTGTTTGACGAAGTCAGAGAGTTTCTCTTGCATAACATTTATCTAGTTTCCATTCATTAGAGCCTCCTTGAAACTTTTTTGCTCAAATTGATATGTAAAACATGCAAAATGAACTATATTTCCATAATCAACAAGAGGAATATCTCTAGTTTGCACTAAATCATTAACTGAGCTAATAATTTTCTCAAATGGATGATCTTTCAGCATCCTTGACTATGGAACAACATATGTAGAAGTAGAACAATAGATGATTTGAAATCATTATCATCTTCTTCATCATTAGATAGAGTAGTGATAGTTGAATTAGATGGTTTAGCAGTAGGCTAAGTAATAGGTATTGTGCTAATTGGTGTTAGTGCCTTATCATCATCCTTTTAAAAGGACAGTTGTTCTAATCTTGCATAATCATAAACCATTACCTTCATAGATTCCATCACAATCATAGTTTGCTTACTGTAAAGTCTAAAGCTTTACTATTATGAGAGTATCCAAAAAAATTTCCAACATCACTTTTGGAATCAAACTTTCCTAGGTGATCTATCATTTAATATGAAGCATGTACCACAAAAAACATGAAGATGTTAGCAAGATGGTTTTCAACCTTTCAGATTTAATACGGAGTTTTTGTTATCAATGGCCTAAAATAAACTCGGTTGATAATAGAGGTAGTAGTATTTACTAGTTCCCTCCCAAAGATTTGTAGGTAGATTTTTCTTAGCTAGCATGACCATTGACATCTCCTGAACGTACGTTTTTTCCTTTCAATAACATTATTCTTTATGGTATCTTAGGAGCAGAAAATTCATGCTTAATCCTAAATTTAGCACAATAATCAGCAAGTTGTTGATTCTTAAACTCGCTTCCAAGATCACTGTGAAGTCGATCAATGGATAGATCCTCATCTATTTTCTCATTCAAAAGTCAAATAGTTAAATTCTAAAACAAATCAAATGTTTCTACTTTATCATGCAGCCAAAGAATACAAATAAACCTTGAATAGTCATCAACAATGACAAAAACATATTTCTTTCTCCTAAGATTATCAACTTACATTAAGCTAAACAAATCCGTATACAATAATTCTAACACACATGATGTCAGTATGTCATTAAGGATAGCAGGTGAAGAAGAACGATGTTTAGCTCTTTGACATAGCTCACAAATAGTATTAGACTTAGAGGATAGTTTAGGAATACCTCTAATAACTTCATGAAAGAGCAATTTCTGAAGTTGCTTGAAATTAAGTGACTTAGCATTTTTTGCCAAAGCTTTGTATTTGATAGAGAATATATTTGCACATAACTTGCAGTTCATAAGTCAATATAGAATATTGGAACAACATATAACAATTGTCTGATGTCTAGATCCCATACATGATGCATTGTCTTTTTTCATTGGTTATATGACAATGATCTTTAGTGAAATTGACAAAAAGAATTTGATCAAACAGCTAACTTATGCTAATCAGATTAGATTTCAACCCATTAACGTTCAAAACTCCTTTAAGAATAGGTAATCCCACTAAATTAATAGTTCCTTTAATAAATACCTTGCCTTCCTTAAATGGTTCATAATTTTTAAGAAAGCTTAAGTTACTAATCATATGTTTGGAATGTCCACTATCCATATACCATAACTCGGTCATGGTTACTGAGAGTTGTAGATGCGTTGTCATTACTTTATGTGATTTAACTCTCTAAACCTTCTTACATTCTTTCTTCTTCTGAAGCTTACTTAAATCTTTAAACATTTGATAGTACTGTGGTCAAATATGACCAATAATCCAATAATATTTGTTGTCAGCAACATCGGTCACCTTTTTCTTTGCGTTTCTAGCAACCTTATATGGCATAATCTAATTTTCCTTTGTCGTATCAACTCGAATCTTACTTGATTGACCTTAATTAATTACAATGCCTTTGACAAAGACGGTAGGAGCATTTGTATGTCCCTCTATATAGCCAAGTTCATGCTTAATTTGTAAATATTGACAAGTTTGCAGCATTATGTTCAATTGCTAAGAGCTACAATGGAACTTTGCAGTAACAGTGTCAGAATGAAAGAGCTTTCTTCAATATATAGATTGCAATCTCGCGGTATTTCAATAATGCTTGAAAAGTCCTATGTTCTCTTCCAAGAGTCTTGTAGTCCAATTTACTAGAGAAGAATTTAATCTTCAAGTCAAAATTTTGATCATAAAAATATGTCCATTCTACAAACAATAGATCATAATAAGCCTGAAGGTCCTTTGCATAATCCTCATCATTGACAACACCACTTATATCCTTGGCCTTTTCGTTACTATTTTAAGTGTTAGATATTACAAAATTAAATATAGAAATGCCAACAGCATATGGAGAACCAACAACGACATTTGTCTCAGTTAATATAGCTTTGAGTGCAATGGTAGAATAATTTAACTATTTACTTATGTCATCAAAGTCATCATCACTCCAAGAAGCATTCAAGGACCTCTTCTTCTTATAAGCGGTACATTAAATATGAATGTGTCCAAGTCCTCCACACTTAACTTAATGCCCTTAAGTTTATTCTTAGCATATGTCTTCTTATCATTAGTAGAAGGCTTATTGCTGTAATTACCCTTCTTGTAATAAGTTCCAACATGATTTTTCTTATAGTTTTTTAGAAGTTTGGGAAACTTTTTTGCCATCAAAGCAAACGCATCTCCTATAGAGTCATAAAAAATAAAAGTCTTTACATGATAAGCATTCTTAGAAGAACTAGGCTTTTTAAACATATTTGTCTCATATGTTTGCAAAGAACCCATTAATTCATCAAGAGACATCTTAGTAATATCATGAAACTCTTTGATTACAGTAATCTTCGAGTCGAACTGTGAAGGAAGTGCACAAAAAGCACGTCGTACTAACTGTTCATCGGTATACTTTTCTCCAAATTGAAAGCTTGATTCGCAATGTCTCCAAGATGACCATTGAAAGTGGAAATGTTTTCTCTCTCTTTCATCTCAAGAAGATCAAACATATAACTTAATTGTTGTAACATGGAGATTTTGACAAAATTCGTACCTTTAAAGATTTTGTTTAAAACATAATATGCTTGTTTTGCAGTAGTATAATTTGTTATCAGTTTGAAATGTTATGCATTAACAGCACTAAAGATAAAATTGATTGTCTTATAATTGGCAAACTTCTCCTTCTTCTCTACATCTGTCCATAGATATGAATGTTTTGGAATAGCTTTACCATATGTATCAGATTATATTATGATAAGTGATTATTTAGACTTATATAAAGGACTAATTTAGTAGTATATTTGGTATAAATATCCCAAAATAAGCTTTAATTGATGGTATTTATCTATTTCTAGGTATATAAGGTACAAAGGAGACAAAAGAGTGATTTCATGAGGAAACAAGGATATAATGCATAAACTATATTTGACATCGTGGCTAGTAGGCTTGACAACGTAGGAAAAATGTACACAAAGTGGGCAAGGCGTGAGGAGAAGAAAAGTTGGTCAGCAGTGGTGGCATAGTGGCAAAGCCGTGGTGTTATACACACAATGTCGGGATGGCTTAAGTGGGGCATCGAGCCCATTGTGAAGGGAAAATACACACAAAGAGGCTAAAGCTATGGCGGCACCATGGGTATGCAAAGACAACGTCCGATCACTAGTGGACAATGTCGAGAAGTAGAAAATAGAAAGTCTATAGTTCTAGTTTGTTTGGAATTGTCTATTAGGGTTTCTAATTGTATCTTAATGTGTCTTAAGGGTATAAATGGAAATTAGAACGTGGTAAACTCACCTATTTACCAATTATTTTCAAGAGCAACCAATTAACATAGTTTGGCATGGTTTTACTTTGTTTTTGAGTATTAAGAAGAGTTTTGGGGAAGAAGACATTGAAGACTCCATGTATGGTTATTCGTGGTTTTTTCTTGATTTAATCGAAGTTATTTAATTCAATCTTTGATTGCAATGAATACAATGATGTGTATGTTTATTTCAATTATGTATGAGTAGTTCATTAATCTTAGTGATCAATTGATCCTATAATATGAATGTTATATTAAAGTAGTTATGAATGGATTATAAAGCTAAAAAGTGCCATTGTTAGAATTTGTAGTGATTCTAGACGTAATGCTACAAGCATCTTGATCACGTATTTTTTAATTAGAGGTTTTAAAAGTTACCATCTCCAATGGATCTTTTGAGCCGCATATGGATGATACAACCATAAAATATACAACATCGATAGATCGTTATTGATTAGGATCTTTTCCTCACGATAATGGGTTAAAGTGGATTTGAAGGAAATCTAACTATTCTACTTAAGCATTGCACACACATAGTGAAAATGAAGAAAATGTGTTGAAAAGCATACTTATTCATTACCTAAGTGAAGTTGTGAACTAAGATCTTCATAATCATATAGTACAAGTATTTATATTGTTTTATTAGAATACAATAGTTTAGTTAAAAACCAATCGGAAAGGGATTTTCTAAGCAATAAAGTAAATCTTACTATGTGAGTAGTGTGCAATATACTTTTCCCAGAAGACTATATCTGTAATCAATATTAGTTTATCACATTATTACTACAATCAAACCATCGTACTTGCGGTCACGATCAAGTTTTTGGCGTTGTTGCCAGGGATAGGTAGACACATACTAGTATAGTTTAGTTTACAAGATTGTTAAGTTTTATTTTAAGTAATTTAATTTCAAGTTTATAAAATGAAAAATAAAAAAAGTGTTTAAAGTTCAAGTTTGACAATCTACACTTGATCTTTTATTTTTTTCCTTTTAGAAAGAATTAGTGCATGCGTAGTAAAGGAAAGAAGGACTTAGTGCCTTTTTACACTAAGATTGATGAAACCAATAAGGGAAAGAAAAAAGGAATCTAGATGGAGGAGGATCATGCACGAAACCAATAACAGAGCCGAGGGAATAACCAACCCAAAGGTGATTTGGTAGTGCATGATAGATTGTAATGACACAGATGTCTTTGTGACTTCTTCATGCCCGAAGTTCTTGAGACTTACAATGAAGTAATGAGGCTTCTTATTAATACCACCAAGTTCGAATTGAGGCCTTCTTTAATCAATATGGTGCAAAAGAGCCCGTTCAATGGGTTAGCGAATGACGATCCTGTTGCACATGTTGAGAATTTCTTAGAGAAGTGCGACACCGTGCACATCATCAGAGTTTAAAAAAGGTCAATAGGATGAGGCTTTTCCCATTCTCATTGATTGGAAAAGCTAAATCCAGGTTTCAAGGACTAAACGCATGGAATATTACTTCATTGGTAGAAATTAATGAAAGATTTTTGGACCAATTTTTCCCCCAATGAAGGTCAATGAAAAGAAACTAGAAATCGATCAATTCAAGCAATAGGATGTCGAGTCTCTTGGTGAGACTTGGGAAAGATTTAAGATATTTAAGGAAATGCTGAGAAGAAGTCCATGACATGGATACATGAAATTGGCATAGCTATAAATTGTCTTCTATAAGATGAATCACAACACCAAAACACTAGTAGATGCTATAGCAGGTTGTTCTCTACTAACCAAGGATGAGAATGGAACATTAGATCTTATAGATCTTAGGTCTCAGAACTCTACAACCGATACTCATTCCACAGTGAGAAAGTCAGCAGGCATATATGAGATTGATTTGCAAGCTGTGATTACGGTATAACTATCCAACCTAAAAAGTCAAATGGAGAAGTTGCAAATGGGAGAACAAAGTCCACTATTGCAAGCTATACAATAATCTTTTAATCACTAAGCCATGGTGGTTATTCAAATGGACATGCAACAAGGAATTGAGCTTGAGGGGATCAATTTCATGATAAACCAGAGCTATGGAAACAATTTAATGCCGAGAGGAATGGCTCCTTTAAGGATTTATTAAAGATACAATAACCCAACTTCACATATGGAATTTCGGATAACACACTAAAGTTACTTCTAGGTTTTCATCTAAAAGTCCAACAAGGGAAGTAAGGGCAGAGCGAAGAAATGACTTCATTAAATTCAATTGAGAAATTCTTGCATGTCATCGACATAAACAATATAGAATGCCATGAGAAGCATGAGAAAGATATGGAAAATGTAAAGCAAGCTCTCAAGAGGATGGATGATGAGATGTCATAATCCATCAAGAACTTGGAAAGGCAGATTGGTCAAATACCTATTGCTTTGAATTCAAGGAAGGAAGGGAGTTTTCGAGTAACACTGTGATAAATCCCAAGGGGAATGTTAGGGCTATTCACATGATGAGCACTATGACAACTATTGAGCCAATGCAAGAGCAAGTGATGTACAAGCCAACAATAAGAAGAATAGGAAGAAACAATGGAGAGTTAAGCAACAAGATAAGGAACCTTCTGAAGAATCACTAAAAGGAAATAACATCAAGGTTCTTCCAAATAAGTAGGAACCAAAATTCAAGTAGACACTAAGACTTCAACCAATCAAAAGGAGAGATCATAGAGAGTTATGAATGTGCATGTAAAAGTGGGTAGATTCATATTCATCACTAATTTTGAGATTGTGGATCATGTTATAGATGACGATGTGTTTATGATATTAGGTAGGCCATTCTTGAACATTGCCGATGCAGTCTTGCATACAAGGAAGAAATGAGTACAATGAGTATCGAGGAGATGATTATGTAGAGAATATTGTCTTTGTTGAAGGGAAAAAAGTACATCTTAAAGGGTAAGATATCGTTATCTCTAATATATAAATGGAGTATCCCTATTTAGACTCGTACTAAACAAACGAAAAGGTGTTGGGCTAATAAAGTTAAACAAAACGCTACTAGGAGACTGCCCTGAGGCTTTTAATTTAATTTTTTGAATTTTCGTTAGTCAATTATTTTAGCTTAGTTAGAAAAAATACAAATGTTTTAGTAATTTCTAACGTTTTGAAATTTTGTGCTAATTGTCCATGAAAGAACATTTCGCTAAGTAACATTTCGTTAGAATGGAAAAATCTCAACATATGTGCCATATTCATAAAAGCATCAAGGAGTTATAAGGATTTTTAAGTCTATGTTGTATTATTATATATCTTTGTGTGTTTGTGTTTTCATGTTTCAGGCTTATTTTTAACCTTTAAGGACAAGGTTTAGTTTAAGTTTAGGGGCATCAACACTACACTATGGGAAATGGTAAGAAATGATGAAATTAGGATAAACACTGTCGGTATGATTGTAAAATTTCATTTTGAAGCAGTTAAGAGAAATCACGGTAGTGTATCTTTTTCATTTACTTATTATTTCAATGTTTTTAGGTAGTATAGATTAGTTTATATGTATTAATATGTAATGAATAAGTATTTCATTTGCAAATTTCATGCCCTTAATTGAGGATGAGTAAGAATACAAGTATCTTGTTGATATAAAACTCAAGAAAGTGTTACCAATTTTTGAAGAAAATAAGAAATTTAGCAAACAGCGGTATGATTTCATGATTAGAGGCTGAGCATTAATGTAGATCATGAACTTGAAATAAAAGAGAGGATAATACTAGAACATTTTTTGTTGAAAAAGTTAGCTTTATAAGGAATTATATTATAAGTATGAGCCTTACTTAAGTATAAAGCAAATAAAAACTTAGTACTAAGAAGGGAAAGATAGGCATGATGTTTTATGAAAAAGTTGGACTGAAAACATGCCTAATAAAGTGAAAGTGAGAAGTGCTAACAAAGGTTTTAAAGATAAAAAATAGAAAGGCCAACAAGTTATACAAGAAAAGGAGTAGAGAACTTGATGGTTAAAAAAAAATAGAGAAAAAATGATAGCCTTATGAAGTGGAGCAGGGGCCGTGTAACTAGAAAAGATGAAGAGAAAGAAAAAAACAAAAAAGATATATAAAAATAATGAAAAGAAGGTAGGATTTAGTTTAAAAATCTTCAAATAAAAGATTTAGCTCGAGTACAAGTAGCTTAGTTGAGTTAAGCTTTCTTTCCAACTATATTTAGTCTTAAGGACTCTTGAGCTCTAGATTCTACAAATTTAGTATTATCTAGGCTTATTCGTGATTTCTTAAGCTTAATAATAAATCATGAGATTGTAAACTTGTTACTTCAGTGTCGAGGTGATATAAGCTTGCGAGTAGTGATGGTTTTGGTTATCAAATACTTTTGAGTTTTGAAAGTGAATCGTATGTGTTGTTAAATCTACATCTTTTTGAAAGTATAAGTTTTTATAAAGAAAAACTCTTGAGTGAATTATTAACTCGAACTTATTTGAATTAAAGGATACTCCGTGAATGATGTAAAACGATGGACTTAAGTCGTACTAGTAGTAGTAAGAACACTTAGTATAGTACATTTTTGCTCGGGACGTGCAAAATCTTATGTTTAAGAGTATTTGATAAGTGATTAGACTTACATATAGGACTAGTTTAGTATTATATTTGATATAAATATCTTGTAACGAGCTCAAAAATTGATGGTATTTATTTATTTTTAGGTATATAAGTTATAAAGGAGACAAAAGAGTGATTTCATAACGAAACAAAGATAAGAAACACAAAATTATATTTGATGTCTTTGCTAGTAGGCTTGACATTGTAGGAAGAGTGTACACATCGTGGGCAAAGCGTAAGAAGAAAAAGTGGGTTAATAGTGGTGGCGAAGTGGTGGCGCTGTGGTATTCTACACACAGTGCCAAGATGGCTTAAGCAGAGCGCTAATCCCACTTAGAAAGGAAAATGCACACAAATAGGCTGAAGTTGTGGCAATGACATGGCTATACAAAGACAATTCCAAATCACTTATGGACAACGAACAAGACGTAGAAAATAGAAAGTATAAAGTTGTACTTCATTTGGAATTGTCTATTAGGGTTTCTAATTGTATTATAAATTGTTTTAGGGGTATAAAAAGGTATTAGAACTTGACAAACTCACCAAATTATTATTAAGAGCAACAAATTAACATAGTTTAGCATAGTTTTACTTGTTTTTAAAGTATTAAGAAGAGTTTTAGAGGAGAATACATTAAAGGCTCCACTTTTGGTTATTCGGTATTGTTTTCTTGATTTAGTTGAAGTTATTTAATTCAATTTTCGATTACAATGAATACCATTATGTGTATGTTTATTTCAATGATGTGTGTGTAGTTCATTATTCTTAGGAATCAATGGATCATATGATATGAATGCTACGCTAAAGTAGTTATGAATGGATTATAAAGTTAAAAAGTGCAATGGTTAGAATATTTATTGTGTCTAGACGTAATGCTACGAACATCTTGATTACGTGTTTGTTGATTAGAGGTTTTAGGAGTTACTATGGTGATTTGAGCATTTAATCCGATATGGACAATACAACCATAAAATATATAACATCGATAGAATGTTTTTTATTAGAGAGGTACAGATAGTAAACTTATATGATTATGAATATAAATATTTGGAACTTAAAGCAATATGGAACTTACGTTTTTCACAGCGATTGGTGGAGTTCTAATTTGTACATTAGAATCTTTTCGGTCATGACAGTGAGTTGAAGTGGAGCAATGTATTCATTCTTGAGCAATTCTCCAGCAATTTCATCAATGGCAGAGTCAAAGTGAACCATCTAAACCTTCCGGTAGGCATAATCTGTTCCTTCTAGCAATAACGATAGAGTTATCAATCCACCTTCACGTTTTTCAGCAGTTCGTTATCGTCAAAACTCATCAATCAATCCCATGGAGATAAAACTCTCCAGAATATCATTCCTCTACACTTGTAGAAATAACAAAGTGATAAAGTTGTGATACCATAGTTAAAGTTTTAGAAACCGGAGGCACTGAAGAAATTAACGAAGTAGTGATGAACTAATAAACATACATCAAAACTAAACAAAAATTGATATTATAGTAAGACTTGAATGTTTTCCTCAGTGTTGGCTTAGCCTAAACAATCAGTCAATCAAAATAATAATGTGTACAACAATTATAATGATCTTTCGTTTTTACAAAACTCAAGTAGTGAATGATGATCCACACAATGGCGATATTGAGTATTTACAAACTCAGCATATTTACCCTATCTTGGAATTGAGTCCTAAATATAATACAACTTAGAAAACCTCATCGGTCTCCAATTGTAAATTCTATTAGAATCATCAAATGTTCAACAACTATGTCTTATATTCCTTCAAGAATCATGGCTCGTTGTTTCCATAAAGTTATTTTGTCCTTTATGCACCTTTCTCTCGGATTTAATAGTTGTAATACATCTCGAAGTTCTTTGCTTGTACTATCAAACTTCTTCGTTATTGTAGAGTAATAGTTACAGTTGCTCTATTTCAGTATCCATATCGTATTTAATTCCTAGTTCGACTTCAGATCTATCTTCGTCTTCAACTTCATATCTATCTTCTTCTTCTACTCTAATTTTGATATTGTAATCTTCATTGAAATTTGCATTGTAGTCTTTCAGTGAGATATATCTACACTCGGACATCTTACTTAGTTAGGCTTCCATCTTGATTATAACATCTACATAACTAACTTAACTCCGGCTTTAACAATATACTGCAAACAATGATAGACTGACCTAAATACAATAAACTAGGGTTTCACAGTCATCATTATCTCGATGATATTCTTTCTAGACCCATTTCATTAAGTACTAGACATTGCCTAATAATCTTTATCTCCCCAATAGATCCATTAACAATATCAATTACCTAAATTTCTCATGATAAGTGAAAATCCCCAAGTCATATTTATTTTTTCAATCTCCAAATATGAATCAACTCAGGAACTCATTCTATTATGATTATCATATTTCATGAAACTATTAGCAAAGTCTCCTCTAAATATGGACTCCCAATGTTGAGTTGTTAATTATGTAATTATATATAAGTATTTTATATTTTTTTATTACCAAGTCTTCAAAATATTAGTTTAATTGTATTTATTTATTATTTTCAGGGTTAACAGAGTGCGCGGTTGAATTGGGGGTGAAAAACTGTGCGAAATGGTTTATTTACATGTAGTGATCAACTATCTAGGGATCAGCCTCGAGACAGGTATTTTGTAGTAATGTTGAGATGAGGATCAGTTAACGCAGGAGTGGACACATTTAAAGCATAGTTGTCTTTACTGCCATTAGATCAAGCCTCAGGATGTGTGCTGTGAGGACTCCCAGATTGACATACGAATTCGCGGGTTCCTTGCCTTCCACCGGCTGCTACGTGCCCGCTATTCATTCGTCCAGCTTTTTAAGAATAACTCCATCTCGTCACCCCAGCATGTGTTGGTTCATTCTCAAGATATGCATCGTACCTTAGGAATCAAGGCAAAATCGAACACACTAGTGATCCGATTGTCTAGGTATATTGCCTTCACGAAACCCAATGCGGTCATCGTGTTAAATCCAATGAGCTTGAGTATAGGGTTATATGATTGGCTAGTGAAATAATCACTATCGTACTTTGGCTATCGAGGTTAGGAAGCGCGAGTAATCGTGTATGTTACCAAGTCTATAGCTACACTACGATACTATTGATTTGCATATTTTACATAAATTGATGACCAAATCCAACCTTTTCTCGAACCGAAGTTGTATGTCTTGACTTAGGTGTTTTTTATTAATTGTTTTCAAAACTATTTTCATTATTTATTTATTTTCTCTAGTATTTAAATTAGTTAATTAAATCACTTTCTTTAACCACCGATTTCCCTTTTTGTTTTTTTAACCTTATAAAGAATACCAATCCTTGAAGATCGACCCTTTATCACTATTCTGCAAATAGTTGGTTTAGGTTATTATTTTATCGACGCATTCGACGCGAGTCAGCCAACATGAGAAATGTGATAAACAACAACTTAGGAAGAAAAGTTTAGAAGTACTCACATTCCACAACAATTCATAAAATAATATCAAATCGAATTAAATGACCATATCAATAAAACGTCCAACAGTTTCAACCTTAAAGATCATTTATCACATCAGCTTCACAATCCATATTTGCATAAAAATGAACCATAAACCATATCCAGATTCTATCAAACAACGACCTACTCTCAACCCAAGAATCCAAAAACATAATACATAATAAAAATAATATACGATAAGAAAAATAAGTAAAAGAAAATCACCAATATATTTTTATGCTTGTTCTTCTCCTCTTTCTGAACCGTATACCTGACATCATCAAAAAAACTCGAAGATGTTACGCAAGTAAATTTCTATATTAAAATGCACTTATGCAAATGATAGTTTGATACATAAAGACATGTAATTGCATTTCCATATAGGCTAACAAAATATATAGCAAACTTAATCCCTTCATTTCTTTGTGAAGTTCATAAATAGACTACGCAATCAAAGTATCAACTCAAAAAAGTATTAGGAGTTCAATGGATGCTCCTAAAATCGACATTACCCGCCTAAGACGCATGTCGATATGTCTAGTTTGAGTAGATCCCATCCAACACATTGACCAAAACATGGGTAACTCTATCTATTTTAAATGTATAAATGATTAACAATAATGCGAAATGCAATGCATGCTAAAATCATAAATGCAACTTAAAAGACAAATTAATAAATATTAAAGGTAGTAGTAAAATTTACTTTTGACTAACCAACTTTGAACATACTTGTCGGGGTTCCCAGAGCGTGAGATCACATTGAAATTGGTTCCAATAGCTTTCCTACACATTGAATTATTATAAGGACAAGCTTCTAGTGAAACCAAATAATGAAACCCCCAAAAACAGCGATCAAAATATGCCCGATAACTATTTCCAAATATTGTTATTTATAACTTTAACTAGCTTTCAACTAGCTAAATTGGGGTAACTTTTCAACCATGAAAACATCAATATTTTTCATATTGACCAAAAAAAGATCTTGTAAAGCTCACTTAATACATTCTATACATTCCAAGAACACTTAAATTGGATCCCAAATGGACGAGTTATGAATTTTCCAATATAGCATATTGATTAGGCAAACTGTATTAATCTTGATTTAACAAAACTTCTCTAAATCAATATGTTCGCAATTATATCATCAAAACTCGATCCCAATTACCTAAAAATCGTTTAATACCACATTCAAAATATTTTCACAACTCATGAAGTCAATTTTGACAAAAAACAAATAATCCAATTCGACCGTATTCCCAATGTCAATCAATGTTAAGTATAAAAACATATTGAAACCGTTTCTCAACTAAATAGCATCAAATCCATTCGCTAAATTCGTAACCCACGTCTATGGAATTTATCATAAATTGGTGCAAATCAATCTAAAACAATAATCCCTAACAATTTATACCAATTCCAATCACAACCTCGCAGGAGATCACAAAATCGCAAGAATACAAACTAAATTTAAGGAAATTTCATGAATTGAGAATTTACCAAATCTCGAGACGAATCCATCGTTTCCATCATGGAAACATTTCTCAAACTGATTGCTTCGCGATGCTATACTATTTTGTAGAGAGTGACAAGGCGAAAATTGGACAAAGGCAGATTGCAAAGCGAAAATTTGAAACACTCTTCACTTTTTTTGATTGAATGAAATGAATCCTTATTATTTTTTTGATTTTTTATATTTATATCAACTTTCAGTTGCTTGCATCAGCTGTTTAATTCCTTTTTACATATTAATTCTCGACAATCCCTATTTTGACGTGTTTTGACTTCTTACGCTCATTTCGGATCAAATTTTTTTAGCGAATCCAGCCAACCTCTCTATAAAACAATCCACCTTCATAAAACGTTTATAAAATGTGTTTTGGTCACACCAAAACTCTAAAAAACCTATCTTTGTCCATGGCATATTAAATTCTTTCGAACCAATTCTCCTATCATACTTGACCAAACTTGCACAATTTGGACCCAATCTAATCCTCAACCACAACCAACTAACAACTAACTCAAGGAAAAATCCTCACATGATACTTAATACTTGATCACTAGTTTACGAGCAACTAATAATATTTTTTAACTTGAACCTTTTAGACACACACTTGCAACGACACTTATAACAAAAAACTAAGGATACGTTTCAACACATACTTCGCGATGAAATACCGTATAATACACACACTAGGCATTCACCAACAAAAAATAATGTTGACCTAGATATTTCTTTTTTTCAGCTATTCGAGTCCTAATCTACAACACACGTATATTAAGACCCACAAATCTTGTAATTAACTTCAAATATAGGTTTTTTGTAATAAAAGATGTCATAATCTTCTCAAACTAATTTAAATTTCTTCCTCGAAATTCGATTAAAGGAATAACTTTCTGGTTCAAAAGTAATAAGAAAGTAATTCTTACTTGGTAGAATCATGGGTAAGAAAAAACTCTTCTTATTCAAATGAACCTGTTATAACTTTTACAAGTAAAGATTTTGTAAAATTCAATTCTTAATCTCTTATTCTTTCATCAACTGTAAACGTCATACCAAACTTTCCTTGCCATTCAGGAAATTCTGAATTCTCGATGAATCTTATATCTAGCCTTATGTAACATCATTAAAACCTTGCTTTATTTCTCCTTTCAGTCTTTTGAATCCCATTAAATAATCAATAAATAAAAAGATCTATCCTATCTTACTTTTGATGAAGCAATACTCACCCTTAACTGAACAATTGTTCCACAACCAATATTAATTCTTTCCTTATCCACCTAACTTTTGTACACATGTCTAAGTTTGTTTTCCATCATCAATTACCTTTTTGTTAAAATTGTTAGCTGATCAATTCACAGACTAACATTAGTCTAGAGATATAAAGTGATGTAAACAATATCTTAGTCTAAGATTAGATACTAATGCAAAGTCACTTGTCTACCTAATCTATCACTATTCCGTCATTTCTCCTTAAGAACCTAAAATTATATAGGCCATCCCATGACTAGAGTTCTTGAATAACATCTGTCGTCCCATGTCAAGAGATCTTAAATCTAAATCTGATCAAAAAATGAAACTTGACACATCATGCAACTCTGACTCATTCTCTAAATTTTTACTTACTATATCATTAGACTTATGGATTAAAAAGAAGTTATCAACTCTGACTCATTAGTTTATTCAATTATTCTTAGTGTTTTTTCGGCTTTTATCTTACTTCAGTAGCTATGATAACATTTTCCTATAATTTTTTGTTTTCAATCATCATTCCTTAATATTTATGACTTTTCATGAAATCAATTTGTTCCTAAAATTTCAAAGAAGTAAATCTAGGACCAATTATAAAGTTTATTCGACTATTTAAAGAGATAACAACTTGTCTAATAAATATTAAATCATATCCACTTATGAGTTCACAAAGATCTCATTTCTTCTTTTGGCTACCAACCTATTTTTCAAAATGCCTTTCTAATTTCTCCAATTTTCTCATTACATTTATATTACTTGAGATACATACCATCTCATGTCCCAATAGTTTACTAGTCACCAAACTTTTTCTTCAACTTGAATAGAGACCGTTTATCTTTCTTACTTGGATAGATATGCATATTTAAAAATAGAAATCAACATATTTCATGATTATACTCTTATGGTATAATTTTTTACATGTATCCCAAACAAGTTTGTAAATATGTTCTCTTTTCATCTCTATTCAATAAGTATCTGTTGCTTTCGTCAAATACTTTATAAAAGAATAACCAATTCTTTTAATATATTAATACATATATATTATCCTCTATTCAATAATCTCAATTTAAAGAGATATTACAGTTTAACAGAGCAATAACTCATGTATATCTTATTTCATTTTAACTTGTGCCTTCACTATTTAAAACGAGAATTTGGCATTAACTCCAAAGTTGAAATAACTAGTGGTTCTAAACTTCATCATTTTCTAAGCACAAGATATAGCATTGTATTTTTGAACCAATATATGGCGCATTCTCTAGAATCTTTTGTGAAATAACTGGTGCAAAATCTCAATAATCAGAGCCTTGAATTAATCTTCTCAGATTCTTGTGAAAACATATCAGGTTATATCAACCTTATTGCTTGATGTCTTATGTCTAATTGGGACTCATAACATTGGAATTCCCATTTCAAAAACTATGTGAGAATTTCTAAACAATTCATTTGTTTATACTTCTGCTTCAAATTGACTTCAACTAAACATTATAAACTTTTTTATATTAAGCATCACTAATTCATTTCAATATTCAAAGATGGGTGGATGGATCAAACTAGTTTTATGTGCAATGAATGAATCATGAAAATGATACGAAATTACTTAGACTTTTGGTCATAACCTTGACTAGAGGAGTTTTTTTGTGCCATTCCCAACAGTCACAAGTCATATCTATGTCTCATTTCTATTGTAGAGTCTACTCAGCTACATTTTTCCATTCTTTGTTATTTTCACATTATCTAATCCTTGCTTTTGGTATCGACTTATTGGTGCTCTTTACAATGTTTAGAACACTAATAGTCTCATCGTTTTTATTTATAAAGGCAATTTCAAAATTTTTACTTTTCGAATATCTAGCTAAGAGTGATACAATTTCGAATAATCTTTCCATAAACTGAGATTTTCCTTAGATAATCGTAATTCAAAATATAGAAATTTTTAACACAAACATTCTGACTATTTGTTTTTGCTTTTAGGTCTTTTGCCGTTACTCTCTAATTTTCCAACATTCATTTTTCTCAAAAAAATTTATGTAAATTTTAAGAGACTATGTAAGATAAATAAATATCTTACTGTTTATAAGCTCACATTTACTTCCAAATATTTTACATTTGTTATACTAATCAAGCAAAAATATAGAAGAATTAGAATTTGAAGTCTCTCAACCCATTTAATAGTTAGTCAAGCTTTTAAAGGATACCATTTCAATCCTTTAATTTATATTAATAAAAATTCTTGCAATACGTTAGTTCTTGTAGACTTCTTATACTGATCAATTACCGATATTTAAATAAGTACATCAATCTCTATATTTATTTAATCTTAAGCTATAGTGATATGTATATTATTCTCAATATTGTATGAAGTAACTATTGGGTACTTAGAATTACATAACACAATTACTTGTGTCCCATTTAGTAGCAAGTCACATCTATTATCTGTTGGGCTTTGAGGTTCATATACAGCAGAAAAATTTAAAACAATTTTTGTAAAACCCCAATTGGATCGAAAATAAGTTCCGATAAATTAGAACTACAAAAGTAAACCACACTATGATTCCTGATTTCCTTCTCTTATTGTTCAATTTCCAAGACGTTCAAGTGCGTGTCCTCTATCAGAAATCTACACTCAAACAATGACCACAATTTGGAGTACTAGCCCCAAAAGAGATAGAAAATATTTCTCCTTTCTCTTTTAAAATCAGGAGAACTCCAAATTTGCAAAAATAAAATCTTATTTGGTTTAAGGGTTTCAACCTCTATTTATATGCATAGTAAGCTCACTTCAAAATACCTATTTATAATACAACTATTGTATTTAAGCAGTTTAAGAAAATTACAAATACACCCCTATTAATAAGTTATCACATAACAAATCGCAAGGGATTTTATATCATGAATTTTATCATATATGATTTATTACTCTAGACCAATTGAAATTGCATAAATCCATTCTTTGTGTATGACCCTATAGGTTCATGAGACGTTGGCAGTGAACAAAAACAATTTTAGTACATAAGTCATTAGTAGTTTCTGGCAAGGCATTATGACTACCTAAGCTGCATGAATATCAAAATTGATACAAACTAATTAATAACATATATCATATCCTTTTTTCATGTGATATCCTTTGACTAAACATAAGGCATAGAAAACTCACCCTTAACTTTCAATCGTACTAGTTTCGACTAATAGGTAGACTAAAAACATCCAATTGACATTAATTATATAAATTCACATGGACTTGGCCATTGTCACTCTATCATATCGAGGGATGCACTTATATCACTTTTTATGCGAGAGGGACAAATTCTATCTTGATTACACACCTTTACATATTATTCACATGGTAACCAATCACAATATTTATAATCGTTTGGTTAAATACAATGTTTGATTGAGTAAAATTACCATGCTCTTAATTTTTAAGTATATGGTAATCTCAACTCGAAGGACTAGATGATATACCTATCGTGAGTAACACCTATGACCTAATCCATATGGTGTTTTTATAGCAGGTTCGTCCAATACCTGATTCCCTGAAAAATATTTATGATCTCGATTCGTATCCCTATACGCATGATCATCACATTACCATTAATCAAGTATCACACTAGTCTTAATTAATTATAGATTCCAGTATAATAATCGACTATGGGCATTTAGGATATTTCAACAAATACCAGTAGATCTTATTATAAGATGTCTAAGCAATCAATTATAATATAACAACAAATGAAAACCTCTATTTTATTAACAAAAATTACAAAATAAACAATATTTGTATATTGACGTAGGGCATATGCCCTAACTTTATCAAACCATTTCCCCAATATTCTAATTTCCTAACACAATTGACACTATAACTAAGCCTTTCATTTCTAAGTTAGATATCTCATTTACCTTTGTGTTGTAACAACACATTAAATAATGCCAATAAAGATCAGTTCTCAATTCAGCATTGACATTTGTTCTTATTATTTACTTTGTTTGTATCCTAAAACCACTATATTCAAACTCCGATCATAACTGAGAAATTTAAATTAGAATCAATCAAAACATAAAAGACTTGTCTCTAGAAGTTATTTGTTCATTTTCAGCAATGGTTATAGTCTTATTTTCCTTAGTGTTTTTTTTTGTAAAGGAGACAACACTTTGTGTCAAATTATAATATTTTTATATAATTTGGCTTGGATAACTTATCTGACCAATTTCCATTTCTAACAACACTCGCCTCCTTTTCACTATATTTCAGAACATTTGCGAAACAACTCTTAATTGGTTGTTAAATCAAACTAATGTTTGATACAATATATTTTCCCACGTTACTTGGGTAACAAGTACTAACCTCATTCTACAAAACTAAGATATTCACATCTTATGCTTCTAAAAAAGTTTCAATTCCATTTCACATTTATCAAATGACTCTAAATTGTTCGAGTGTTCTTATTAGGATTATCTAACATTTTGCAGAACATTTCTATGTTGTAATAGTTTGATATTCTCAAATCGGAAGAAGTCAATGTTTAGTACTTACATTCCTGAGTCATTTAGAGTTCTTTTTCACCCAATTACTCATTATTTTTGGAAACTAATATTAATTCATCCGTTGCATAAATATCAAACTACTTTTCAATAATTTTTCGAAAATTTAGACTTTACAAGTGTGATTCATATCCAATTATGCTCATATATCATATATTAAGTTTATTCTATCTTTACCTCTCTATTTATAACCTCACTCCTTGTAATATAGGAGTTAAATATCGAATAAATTAGGAGAATAAATTTTTGGGACGATATGGATGGATTTATGCAAAGTATACCATTAGATGAAAAGGTTTTTATTGGAGAAGATTTAAATGGGCATGTCGGGGCAAGTAACGATGGGTTTGAGAGAGTTCAGGGAGGTTTTGGTTACGGTAATAGAAATGAAGAAGGAGAATCAATCTTAGAATTTTCTTCAGCATACGATCTTGTCTTAGCAAATACTAGTTTTAGGAAGAGGGAGTCGTATATAAATACTTTTAGTAGTGATCATAACAATTGTAAAATAGATTTTCTTTTAACAAGAAAAATAGATAGAAAATATGTAGAGACCGCAAATTAATAATTGGTGAAGCACTTACCACCCAACATAAGTTAGTAGTACTTGATATTAAGTTAACACGGCGACATAATATGACTAAAAGAGTTAGCGACCCTAGAATAAAGTTGTGGAACCTAAAACGTAGTAAACAAGTAGAGTTTAGAGAAAAACTACTAAAGGAAAATGTTTGGAATCTTGACTTAGATGATAATACAATGTGGCTAGAAATGAGTAGTTACATAAGGAGAGTGAGATCAAATGTATTAGGTATATCTAAATGGTTGGGGACTACTAAAGAAGGAAACATGGTGGTAGAACGAGGATGTCCAACGAGCAATTAAGACTAAAAGAGAGATGTATAGGAAAATACCTAACTGTCAAGATGAGGATGTGTACAATCATTATAGAGAAGTTAGAAAACAAGCTAAAAAAGTAGTTAGTCAAGCTAAAATAAATTTCATGGAAGATCTATATACAAGGTTAGGTAATAGAGATGGCGAAAAATATATATAGGCTAGCCAAATTAAGAGATAAAAAAAAAACAAGACCTACGTCATGTAACATGTATTGAGGACGAAAATCAAAATGTCTTAACGCGCGAGGAGGAGATGAAGGAAAGATGGAGAAGTTACTTTGATAGTTTATTTAATAATGGCCAAGTTGATACTATAATAAATGAAAACCCACACCAAGAAAGAAATGTAAACTATACACGAAATATTAGAATTGTAGAAGTTAAAGAGGCATTGAAAAAAATGAAAATAGGGAAAACATGTGGCCCAGATGAAATACCCATAAAAGTTTGGAAATGCTTAGGAGATATTGAATTGACTTGGTTAACAAAACTTCTCAATAAAATTTTAAAATCAAAATGGATGTCAATGGATTGGAGAAGAAGCATGCTTGTGCCAATCTTCAAAAACAAAGGAGACATTCAAAGTTGCTCAAACTACCGGGGAATTAAACTTATGAGTCACACTATGAAACTTTGGGAGAGAATAGTTGACAATAGGCTAAAGAGAGAAACAACAATATCAGAGAACTAATTTGGTTTCATGCCTGAGAGGTCAACTATGGAGGCGATTTTCCTTGTAAGACGATTGTTAGAAAAATATAGAGAAAATAAAATAGATATTCATATGGTAATCATAGATTTAGAAAAAAAAATATGATAAGGTCCCTAAAGATGTTCTTTAGTGGGTACTAGAAAGAAAAAGAGTGCATGCTAGATACATAGACATTATTAAGGATATGTATGATGGATTAGTAATAAGTATAAAGACATTTGGAGGAGCTACAAAAGAATTTTCCATTTCGATAGGACTACATCAAGGATCGGCTTTAAGCCCATTACTAAAGACTTTAGTTATGGATGAACTAACTAGACATATTCAAGAGGATATATTATGGTGTATGCTATTTGTATATGATATTGTCTTATTGGATGAAACTAAAGATGGAGTTAATAGGAAATTAGAACTCTCAAGGAATACATTAGAATTTAAAGCCTTTAAGTTTAGTAGGACGAAACCAAATACATGCACTATGAGTTTAGAAACACTAGACATCGAGATGACTGAGTGGTAAAATTAGGGGAAGTAGAAGTTCCTAAGGTAAACTACTTTAGATACCTAGGATCAATCATAAAAACGATGGTAACATTGAGAATGATGGCACATATAGAGCTCAAGGTGGATGGAAGAATGGCGGAGTGCAACAGGGGTGATATGTGATCGAAATGTTCCTACTAAATTAAAAGGAAAATTTTGTAGGACCGCAATTAGGCCAGCTATGCTCAATGGAAGTGAATTTTGGGCGGTAAAGCAACAACAATTACATAAAATGAATGTGGCAGAAATGAGGATGCTTAGGTAGATGTGTGGTAAAACTCGTAAAGATAGAATAAGAATTAAAGAAATTCAAAGACAAGTATGAGTACACCATTTGATACAAAGATTAGTGAAGGCCGGTTGCGGTGGTTTTTTCACCAGCAAAAACGACCTACAAATGCCCCAACTAGAAAACTTGACTCAATAGAAACTATAGAAATTCGACGAGGTAGGGGCAAACCAGAGTTAACATGGGATGCATTAATTAGGAGGGATTTGAATGGTTTGAAAAGCTCACCATCAATTGCACTTAATCGAGTACATTCAAACATTTTGATCCATGTAGCTGACCCCAGTTAATTTGGGACTGAGGCGATGTTGTTGTTGTTGTCATGCTTGATGAGAACTAGAGGCATTGGAGCACCCACTGAGTTTTGCTAGGTTTGACTATGGATTACATTTTTTTTGGCATGATTTGAGTTTTGTTTTTTAGGAATTAACATATTACAAGGATTTTAGGTGTTTTGAGACTTAGTTGGGATATATCCAACTTATTAAGTCGTCACATTAGTGGCGGGTCTTTGATTGGACCCAGAACTCTAGACCTCATTCCATTATCATGTTGATTTCAACCTTAGTTGAAAGAATTTGGGCTCGCAATATTTAATAGGAATCATTTGAGTTAACTCTCATGCTTACTAGTTCTTGCTCTTATTATGATGATTTTATTTCATAGTTTCTTTAGTCACCTAGACAGGAGCGATTTTGTGCATTTACTAGTTTTAGAAAACTTTTGTTATCCATGCATTTGTATCATCTTCTAATTTATTTATCCAAGTTCGTTTTCACCACTATTCTTTTTCTTTTTGTTGCATGAATTCCTTGACTTGTTTTGAACCTTGAGGATAAGGTTCGGAATAAGTTTGAGGATACTTTAGGGTTTGTGGATCGAGATGGACTGAATTTCTTTGCGAAAGACTGCAGTTGAGATAATTTAAATCGTTTTCAATTATATGCGGTTACATGTGGTTTACGGATAGTAATTGTGGTGTTTGGTATCTCTTATTCATTCATTTCTTATATTTCTTTTCCCTCCATAATTCTCTTTCTCATTTTATTAGGAGTTGATACATTTTCATGCATGTATTTAGTATAATTTTCATTTGTTTTTATTGTGTTAACTCACTTGAGATTTTGTTTCATGCCTTTGGTTGTGGATGAGTACATTATGTTTGCCTCTTTGACTTGAAACAAAGGGAAAATTAGGAGAAACACTCACTCGAGCCTGTAGCCCAACAATTTTTATGATTACAGGATTGGGGACTTACTATGATGGTTAAGCCTTACACTAGAAACTAAAAGGGGTAGACGGTCAAAATTGTGCAAGCGATAATATTTTAACCCACATTTGGGAATTTGCTCTATTATAGTGAAAGTAAAAAGAGCTAACAACAGTTTTCAAAATATAGAGAGTCCCACAGGTTTCCACATGAAATGGAGCTGGGAAACTTGTGGTAGGAAAAAGTGAGAAAAACGGTCCACAGGAAATGGAGCAGGGACGTTATTATTTGGAAAAAAATTTGGAGGAAAAAATAGAGAGTATACATATAAAATGAGTAAAGGCGAAATTTTATGAAAACTCCTCAAATAAAAAAGTTTGGCTCGAGTGCTTATAACTTGATTAAGTTAAATTGTAAACTTGTGTGCTTTAACGTATAGACCAAGAAAACCTGCGAGTTATTGATGGCCTTTGTCTTGACCGAGTTTATGTCTTTAAAGTATGATCTTAATTATGTTTGGGTTGTGTTTCTTGAAATATCATAACTCCAAAATTTCTTGAGTGGCTCGTTAACTAGGCAACTATGTAAACAAAAGGAACTCCATGAATTTTGAATCGGGTATAGGATTAGTTAAGTAGTGCATAACTATATTAGGAGTCTAGTTTATTTGTGTTTTGTTATTTACACCTTTGCTCGGGATGTGTAAAGTCCTAAGTTTAGGGGTATTTGTTGAGTCATTAATTATGTAATTATATATAGTTTACTTATATATTTTTCATTGTTAAGTCTCCAAAATATTAGTCTAATTATATTTATTTGTTATTTTTAGGGTTAACAAAGTGTGTGGTTGAATTCAGGGCCAAAAGAACTATGCAAAATAGAGTATCCATATCTCAAGATTCGTTCTACACCGAAAATTGTGCTAATGCGCATCTCGAGGCAAATTTGGTGGGGCCTACACTCGAGGCACAAGAGTGACGATGTGGCGGACAGCTAGGCATACACATGTCTGTTAGTGCTTGCATGATTTAAGGACATAAGTTAGGAATAGTCTTTTGTTTTGGTTTTAATAGGAGATATTATATATACATATATATATGTATATATATAGATATATATAATATATAGAAAGTGGAGATAGAATAGCAAGAGATCCTAGAGAAAGGACCACACAGAGACATATCGGTAGAAATAGAAACGGAGGCACAAAGCAAGAACGTACAGAAAAGTGGACTTCTATTTTCTTCGGCCTCTCGACTTAACTCTCGGCTATTAATGTAACTTCTATTCGACCGCATTGGAGCTGGAAGTTGGCTATTTTTCCCTCTCTTCGCCGATTCTTCTCTCCCAAATTCTTTTCTATTTTTTGTTTTGTGCTCTTCCATGCAAGGCTAAATTTCTAGCCTAAGCAAGACTGCAAGGGAGATTTGACTGTGTTCATCAATGGATTTGTGAGATTTATTTACTTCAATTGCATTGCTTGTCATTATATTTTATTTCCTTAGCTATTGTTTCAACAATTAAAGTTAAAATTCATATTTAAACTCTGATTTACTCGCTAATGAGTCATAAGCATCCGTTCTTATGCGACAAGACCACACTAGTGACCAATTGATTGACCTCTTTTAGGACTGGTTGAATACCTTAGGAATTTAGGCTAAATCAGACACATTAGTGATCTGGTTATCTAGGTGTAGTGCCTTAACAAAATCCATTGCGGTCATCGTGTTAAATTTAATGCACTTACGTATAGGGTTATAAGTTTGACTAGGGAAATAGTCACCATCGTATCTTGGCTATCGAGATTAGGAAGTGCGAGGAATTGCGTACGTTACTGGTTCTATAGCGACATTAGGATATTTCCGAATTGCATATTTTACATAAATCGAAGACCAAATCCAATCTTTTATCGAACCGAACTTGTATGTCTTGACCTATGTATTTTTATTAATTATTTTCAAATTTATTTCCATTGCTTTATTTATTTTGTTTATATTTTGTTTAGTTAATTAATTCATTCTCTCTTAAACCCCGATTTCCCTTTTTGTTTTTTTTTAAACCTTAGAAAGAATACCAATCTTCGTGGGATCAACCCCTTTGCCACGATCTACAAAATAGTTGGTTTAGGTTATTTATTTTGTTGACGCATTCGGCGTGCGTCACAGGTGGTATGTGACTGCCAACTTATTTGGCTGAGGATAGGGAACACTCCCTTGTAATATGTCTCGACTGCCCAGACCTGTGGCATATCACCAGTCCTCTCTGCGATAAACTACTTGCATGAGAAGCATGCGCTGATCCACTCAGTTTTTATGAAGACTATGTCTTTCCCTTACCCCTACCTCTGGATTGTGAAGGCGCTAAAATTGGTTTGGCTACTAAAGCCTGAGAAACTGGTACAACCGATGCACCGACAAAAGTCGCCCCCTAGACGCAGTTGGTGTAACTGTGCCTGCTATACTCCAATGTTTCTTCCTGGCCTTAAAATAACCAAATTCCTGGACCCTTTTAATTTCAGGATACAGTGGTGCTGATGGTTGTGTAACTACTATTCTTGAAGGTCTCGCTAGAATGGATGTTTTCACTTCCATCACACTCTTAAATATTAAGGCGTAACAAGTGCGTGGATGAGAAGAAACAACAAACTTAATCTCGTAATTCAGCCCACCATGAAACAAGTAAATCTCGTTCTCCTACGGTTCTACCATCTCTTGAGCAAATTCACTCTGCTTAGTGAACCTCCTCTAATATTCCCTAACTAACATCGCTCCATGTTTTAGCTGTATAAACTCAGTCTTCTTCCTATTCCTAATTGCCTTCGAAAAATATTGCTTATAGAATACAGTCCTGAACGGTGGGCAAGAAGTGAAAATCTTCCCTTCTTTTTCAAGGGAATTCTACCAATTCCTTGCGGAATCAATAAGCATAAATGTAACTTGTTTAACCTTCAACCGATCCTCAACATCTACAACAACAAATCGTTGCTCTATCTCTAGTATCCAATCTCAGCTACCCCTTCCTCCATATTGCCATTGAATATCATAATGTCATATTTCATGAATTCTTTGCGAGTTCTGAGAAATGTGACCTTCTCAGAATCCATGGGCACCTAGGCAGCCATTCTCAAGCACATGAATATGTGGTACTACTGGATCGACTGGAGTAGCTACTATCTCAGCTTCTCCCTAAGCACTGCTAACCTCATGACTGGTCGCAAACTGTACCTTAGGTTGCTGTACTTGTGGTCTTATCTAAGCCATCAACATCGCCATTAGTTTTGCCTGAGACTCCATTAACTCTCTCATTTGCTTCTCCATTTTAGACTTCCATTGATTCTCTGTCTCCTTGTTACCCTGAGGTTCAGACCTCTGTGATCCCTCTCCTTGATCCGCCATTGGATTCTATTGTTAAAGGAGAGATAACATCATAAGGTAAAATTTCGATAATTCAAGGAAATCATATCTATACAATATATAACAATATATGCAGCAAATAAAGTATAATCGTGTTTTCATTTTTATTTCCCCCTAAAACACGATAAAAATTGTTTATCAAACCTTTAGCTTATTCGTAACTTGAGATAACTCTTAAAGTCTATAAACTTAGGTTTTGGTACAACAGATTATGCTATCATTCACTATGAACATCATTCGACAGTGAAACTAGGATAAGAAGCTTATCTATAGTATCGTACTATATCACTGTTACTACTTTTTTTCTAAAAGTGATAAACTTAAGGCTTTGATACCAAACGATAACATCCCATATCTCGATTAGGGCGACACTCAGCCTGAAACCCTTATTAAGCCCCGGTAATCCAGTTAGACTTAACTAGAGCCAACAACCTCTTCGTCAATACTTGATAAACTCAACCTGTGTATTTATATTGATTAAACAAATTAAAGTAATACGTAGCGAAAATTTAAAACGTTTTTGATATATGCAAATCTACAGTAATAAAGAGTTTACCAAAACTCAAAGCCTTTATTAAAACCTCCCAACCCTATTTATATACAACAAAATAAGTAAAACAGAGTATATAGATACATGAAGGCTCATTACATCGTAGAAAAGATACAAAACTCCTAAATCTTCTCATTTCTCTTAACTGAAAAAAGGGTTACGAATATGTAATATTGAATTTGGTTGAGCACTCCAACTTACTCGGTAAGTAAGGATTCACATTAAACATCAACATTCCAAATAGTAATCAAGGATATCATGCAATAACATCATGCATCAATGATATCTAACGAGAACATAGAAACCATATATATTCAATAGATAACCGATTCAAAGCAAATATCATAGACTATCACACTGTGATCCCCATTTATTTTATAAAACTATGGTTGATTACCCTTCGGTGCCATTAATGGGATTGCTAGACTAACATATTGGTAGAAATGCTTTTTAGCCCATCCACTAATGCCCAATGCTTCTATCCCAAACCTCTTAGTGTGTATGTAATCCATGCAACCTATCGAATTGAGCATGAGTTATATATAGACCGGGAAAAGAACCCATTTCCTATAAACCTATTTTCAAAACCTGGAGTTATAGCATGGTCACATTACACACTATTTTCGCTTAATGAAAACCATCACAGTGTACATAATCCCCCATTCCATTCCAACCACTACTTAAGCAATATATATTAAATAGCTAGAAAATATTGATAATTAAGCGAATCCATACTTACCTCGGTCTATGTTTTAAGTCCAATTTTCTAACTTTATGGGCTAATAACTCTCTCCCAAGTAACCAACACCTATCATTAGACCAATTAAAGTTAATATAGGTCCATTATACTCTAATTAGAACCCTTAATCACACCTTAATCCCTCTAATCCTAATGAAAATACAACAATGTTCTTGTTTTCTAGGGTGCTAGCGCGCTCCCTCAATGGGTAGGGAACTCTCCAAAAATTGAGTTAATTCCAATTGGTGAAGGGAGCGCGCTCCACCTTGTGGTGTCTTTGATAAAACGTAGGGCAATACCATTGTTTCACCCCCAAATTCATCAAATCACCAAAAATAATTGTATAACCCATCAAAATCGATTGATAACATCCTCAAATGAAGTAATACACTAAAACCAACCATCGAAACACATAATTCACAAATATTATATCATCCCTATCAAATTGAACATCAACAAACACAAAAAACAAATCATACCAAAATGTTGCTCTCAGGTTGTTGATTCGATTAAGCTCCTCAATCACGATCAATTTGACACCTTGGATGACTTCCCTATATCAAAATCATTTTCTTATCCCTCCTTGGTTTCCTTTGATTGAAATGAATTAAGGAGATAAACATGCGTTTGATTTTATATATATGAATTTTGTTGAGATCCGCATCATGTCATCTCGAGACTGATCAAGCAGTTGGTGCGTTAAAGTGACACACCTTATCGTGACACCAATTTTGACACATCTCACACTTACGCTCCATTCGAGATGATCAAGCAATCCATTTATTTCTATTATTCTTTATTTTTCAATATATATTTATATATTCCAAAAACATGTAAATATAAATATATATTATGTATTATTCTCCAATAAACTCACCGAACGTGCCTACGAGGGTCCTTGAGCGTGCACATTCATGCTACGTCTCCCTTGTCATGCTTGGTGTCTGGTAAATCATAGGTTATTGGGTATTTTCCGTTTTATAGGATTGTATATAATTCGTTATTATATCATAACCTATTATTTTTTATTTTTATTTAACTATCCAAACAAACACAATACATCATGCAAACGCACTCACATGCTAATCGAGATACACCGAACTTAATCACGAGCCTAACTTGGATTAATAAGGATTTGGATTAGTACTAACCACCAGCTTAGGTTAACAAATCGATAAAAACAATGTGCAACCTATTGAGCCTATGGAAATCACTAGATTCATGTAGTCGTCATTGTTTATTTAAGATTGATTGAATATATATATTATTGTTTATATATATAGCTATCATCATGTATTATTTATAAATTAAAAGATTATAGTTGTTACCTCAAAGCCATCAAGTTTATATATGTGATCGTTTTTTGTGAAATCCTACTTGTGGTTTTGGATAATTCATCAATGCAATTGAACGTATTCTTTATTTTTTTTAAAATAAGAAACTAAATTTGAATTAGCTGTAAGTTTCATTGAAACATTGAAAAAACTCAATTATAAGTACAAAAAAAAATCTCAAATAGAAATTTATTCGCGGTATAATTTCTACAATAATTAAGAATGTAGTACAATTAGTTTTTTATTGAAAGCGTAATATAATAACTTAAAGTAAATCCTGAACATGTAATTTATTCAATTGAAAAGTTTTGATCAATTTACTTATTTTATAAGATTTTAGATAAATTAGAATGGCAGATGTGGAGATGATGATATTAGAGGCCCTGATGAAACCTGTCCTGCCAGACCTCTCTAATGATAAGGTTTACTCGATGAAGAAAGTCAAGAACCAAGGGAACTTGGAGGAGTTACAAGGTAATTTTGGCTTCAATCAATCCTTCAAGGAAACATTGGTTTAAGTGGCTATGGAAGAAGAAACTGGACCTAATTTATAACAAAATGCAGATTAGCCGCAATTAACTAAACAATAATTGGGTGCAATTAAACTAAATTGTAGATTGGCTAAGAAATTATAGAATACAAATGATATAGAAAGATTTTGATTTATTTCTTTCCATAGGTTCTTTGTATGTTACGCCTTTTTTATAATCACACATATAGTTAGGAAAGTTTGAAATACAAAATTCAAAGAGAAGATTTTAGGCTACAATTTGAGTAACCAAATCTAGAAATAAAAAGATTGCTAAATCAACTACAATAAAGGAAAGATTAATCTATTGGTGGTTGCTGACGTGTCATGTAATATCCCTCCGCAAATTGTAGCATATAGATCATAAATGCCCAAATTAGACTAAAAAAATATGAAAAGTAGTAGAATCTGTGGCTTAGTGAATACGTTAGCCAATTGATTTGTAGAACTTATGAACATGAGATGAATGACATAACCATGATATCTTTTAAGTACTGCTTGACAGTCAATCTTTTTGTGCCTCATTCATTCACGAGACTCTTGATTTCTAACAATATGAATAGCAGAAGAATTATACAAGAAATCATTACTAGCTGACGATGAGGAATTTGAAGATTATCAAGAAGATAACATGGCCATTAAAGCTTGCAACTTTCGCAAAAGCATTTAGAAGATGAATATGAAATAGTGCTTTGCTTTTTTTGATCTCCATAAATAAGAGAGCCACCTAGAAAACACGATAACTTGGAAATTGACCAGCCTATTTTTGGACAAGTAGCCCAATAAGAATTATAAAAACCTTTAAGCTTCATGTCAATATTCGAAAGGAAGAAAAGACCTTTGTTAGAGATCACAGTCCTACTACTACAGGTTCTTCAGTTCCTACTGTTAATGAGACAGTTCAAGATCACAGTGGCACAAGTTCACTCAGTTCATGTTAATGAGACAGGGGAGTTTTTGATCTCGATGTAACAAATTGTTGATTAAGCTCAAGAAGTCGGTTCGTTAGGTGGTTATGACAGTTGTAAAGTTGTTGTAAATCTTTGTAAATTAGTTAGGACAGCTTAGGAGGTTGTTATAAGTTTGTTATTTCGCTTAGGTTTGTTTGTAAGAATGTCTATAAATAAGACATTCCTTGTAATCATTTGTTCATTCAATACAATTTCGTTTTTCTCTCTTTTGATTGCTGTTCTTGCTGTTCTTCTTTATGTGATCAGTGTATTCACTCATTAGTGAATACTTTACATGGTATCAAAGCTGGATCGACCTACAATGGCGGAAGGAAGCTCATTTGATGGAGACTCTGGCAGTCTAAGCACCTTTGCTGATGTTACAGCAACAGCCAAATCTCTCAATTTCAACTTACCGACGAAGCTTGAAGAAGGTAACTATGTATATTGGAAAGTGCAAGTTAAAGCTGCCATTAGAGCTCTAGGATTGGAGTTTTTCATTGAAAACAAAAGAGCTTCAGTTACAACAGACTCATCTATAACAGATGAAGTCCTAAATAGATGTGATAATCTGCTTATGGTTTGGTTGTTTTCAAACATTAGCAAGGATGTTATAAGACATGTCACAGAATGTGAGTCCTCATTTGAGATTTGGAAAACATTGGAAAGTTTGTTTGCTCAATCATCTATGGCACGAGTTCTTCAACTCAAAAAGAAGATGAACAATATCAAGAAAGGTTCATCTTCAATTTCAGAGTTTGTTCTTACTGTTAAAACAATAGCTGCTGAATTGAGGTCAATAAATCAAGTGATTACTGAATCTGATTTGATTCAATCAATATTAAGTGGTCTTGGTCATGAATTTGATCCTATTGTTGTGTTAATTGCTTCTTGAAAAGCAAATATGTCATTACAAGATGCACAATACATGTTGATGATGCATGAGCAGAGAATAGAAGACTTAAATCAAGGTTCACAAACTGATATGAACAATTTCTCAAAGAAATTTTGTTGGCAGTGAGTGACAAGAAGTCACAAGGTATGAAAGGCGCTTCTATACATTTTCAAAATAGATCTAACAATGGTTTTAGAGGTGGTTTCAAGAATCGTGGAGGAAGGACCTAAAAATAGAGGAAAGGTTTTTTGTAAGTTGTGCTATAAACATGGACATATGGCTCTTCAAGTGTTATCACAGATTTGATCAATCATTTTTTGGTCCTCAAGGCCAGACTCGCTCAATCTAGACGTCCCCGTTACACGGTCTCACTATCAAATGCCTCGTAATGCTCAAGCAATGATCAACCAACAAATGATCCATCAACAACCAAGCACCTCAAGCAATGATCAATCATTTTCAAGGCATGATGGTGACTCTGAAAATGTTGTTGATCCAAAATGGTACATGGACAAGTGGAGCTTCTAGTCACATGACATCGATGGATCACTCTACACAATAAAACCGAATACAAAGGTAATCGCTAGTTATCATTGGTAATGGTGAGTTGTTGAAAATTTCTCATACTTGGTAATGCTTTGTGATTCATTCAAATTCGCCTTCCTTCTCTTCCTTCTCTTCAACTAAATGATGTTCTTCTTGTTCCAAAAATAGCCAAGAATCTTATAAGTGTTTCAAAGCTTACTTGTGATAATAATGTCATTACTGAATTCACTCCTTCTTCTTTCTCTGTTAAGGACAAGAATTTGAAGACAACATTGCTTCAAGGAGTGCTTCATAATGGCTTATATTGTCTTCCAAAGGCTGGTTCTTTTCCATCTACTTCTGTCTCTTCTGTTTCACCTGCTTATTCACCTAAATCTTGTACTACTTCACTTGTGAGTTCTGTTACTACTGATGTATGGCATGCCAGACTAGGACATCCATCTAGTTCAGTGTTACAAAAAGTTTTATCTTCATTAGACAATACTATAAATAAATCTTGCATATCCTTTTGTAACTCTTGTAAAATAGCAAAGATGCACAAACTTCCTTTTCAGTCTTGCAATATAACTGCTACTAAACCACTTGAGTTGGTTTACTCTGATCTTTGGGGTCCTTCTCCATTGCTTGTCCTCTCAAGGTTCAAGGTATTACATAGTTTTTGTTGATGCCTTTAGTCGTTTTACTTGGTTCTATCCTCTCAAGTTAAAATCAGATGCATATGCTGCTTTTCTACATTTTATCAAACAGGCTGAATTACGACTTAACTCTAAGTTAAAAAATTTTCAATCAGATATGGGCCTTGAATATAAACCAATTGAGAAATTTTGCAATGCATCTGGTATTATTCATCGTTACTCTTGTCCATATATACATCAACAAAATGGAGTTCCTGAAAGAAAACATAGGTCTATTGTTGAGATGGGACTTACTCTTCTTGCTCATTCAAAACTGCCCTTTTCATTTTGGGAAGAGGCATTCATAACTGCTGTTTTTCTTATAAACAGTTTACCTTCTGTTGTTCTTGGTTTTAAGTCTCCTTATGAGGTATGTTTTTGTAAACTACCTGATTATTCTTACTTTAAATCCTTTGGTCGTGCTTGTTATCCAAATCTTACTGCCTACTCTCATCATAAGTTCAATTTTCGATCTTCTAAATGTGTTTTTATTGGTTACAGTCCTAGGCATCATGGTTACAAGTGCTTACATTCAAATGGCAAGATTTATATCTCACGAGATGTTATATTCAATGAAGAAGACTTTCCTTACTCTAACATTTTTTCGTCTAATCAAACTTCATCCTTTTCTTATTCTAGTCTTCCTTTATCTGTTATGCAATATTATCCTGTTTCCTCATCATGGTTAAGTCGGTATTTATATATATTTAATAGTCTATTTTAGTATATTTAATTATTAAAAGTATTTAAAATATATATTTAATTATATTTTTTGGTCATTTTTAGGTGAAACGGAGTGCACGGTTGAATTCGTGGCGGAAAAATACTCAAAATGGAGTATTTACTTGCAGTGATCGGATGCCGGACAGTTTGCCTCGAAATACATATTGCGCGGTGGGTCGAATAGCAGACAGGGTGTTCCGGCCAATCAAAGCATACCACGTCAACGAGAAAAGCCACTCTGGACCAATCAGACGCTGCCAAGTGGACATTGAACAACGAGACCGTCATCACAAGCCAGGCGACCAACGAGGATACGCCACGTCCGCGAAATACAGTTCCGGCGGCCATTGAGAGACCGCCACGTCACTGAGCGGAGCCACGTCATACACCGCCTTATTTTTCCTCGTTTCAGGTTCCATCGATCGGCCTCGAGATCCGTCATAACACAGACTCCAAGAAATTCGCTCCTCTTGCACGACTTTTGCGAGCCACGTGTGTACACGTGGCATTCACCGATTGGCCCGGGCACGTCATAACAAGGGGTTCCACCAATCAGAAGATGCCACGTGGTGATGAGTCAGCACACACACAATGAACACAGCAGATTTCGGCGAATAAGGCGATGACAACTCAGTGGCGGTGACAGGGACGGACCAATGGCGCTGCGACACGTCAGCACGACCCAGAAAATCAGCCAATATGCTATTTACACGTGGCGGAGTCTGTTTTTCAAGCCAAAAACACCCCTACGATGCTGCTCCACGCACGAGTCACGTACCTAACCCCTAAAATTAGTATCCGAGACCAATTTGGAGTATATATATATATGAGGAACCTAGGTATTAATATAGATGAATTAATTAGTATAATTTTAGATTAGTTTTTAGTATAGATTTTTGAAGATGATGTTCGGCTAATCAATTTATTGCCTAAGTCGAAGGGAAAACAAGTTGGGATCATGGATTCAAAGCATATTATGTGAGATCTTTTATTTTATTATTTAATTAATTTAATTTCTCTTATTTCATTGTTGTCGATTTTAATTATTATGATTTAGATCTATAGGGTGTGTATATGGCCAATGCATGCTTTTAGATTGACAATCTACTGTTACTTGGAATATTAGTATCCGTGTAATTGTGCTTTTAGACCAAATAAAGTAACAAACATTCACCCGTTTGCCGTAAAACCCTTTCAGTGTTTGAATGTGCAACAATTGAATCTAGGTTAAATCGAGAGCGGACGCGATCCGGTTATTTAGGATTAGTGTTCCCATAGATCTATATTACTGCGGTTAGTGTGTTAAACCTGATTGGCGGATGTCTAGGGTTATACATTAATTAGAGAAGTAGTTAGTGGCGGAAGTCATGGCTATCGAGATTAGGGGAACTATAAATTTCTGGCGGTTGTCGATTTTCTATAGCTAATCTAGGAGAATTAAATTAATAATATTTTGGGAAAGATTGAAGACCATGATTGTCATTGAATCTTGATTCGATTTGCGAATCGAGATTTAGGTATTATTTAGGTATTAATTAATTATTAATTAATTGGTTTAAAAGTAGTTAGTTATTTTATTTAATTAGTTTAGTTAGATTAATTAGTTTAATTAATATTTATTTGAAAACTCCCATATTCAGTTAACTTAGAGTAACTCAAGTCCTGCGGATTCGACCCCGTATTTACCACTACTACACCCTTATGGTTGGTAACTCTTTTACGGGTTATATTTGCCACTCACGACACGCGTCAAATTTTGGCACCGTTGCCGGGGACTTTGTCTTTACTCTGAGTTTAGGTGTTAGTTAGTTACATTAATTTAGTTAATCTATTTATCTTGTTAGTTGGTTTAGGTAGATTAGTAATTAATTTATTTTATTACGTTTATTTATTTATTTATTTATTTTACGTTTTTAGTTGAGTTTTGTATCTTATTACGTTTTTAGTTGCGTTTACTTTTTTCTTTTGCTTTTTTACGTTTTTAGTTTTATTTTTTTTACGTTTTTAGTTTTCTTTTTACTTTTTACGTTTTTACTTATTACGTTTATTTTTTACGTTTTTAGTTTTCTTTTTTTTTCCATTAGTTTATTTACGTTTTTTTTCTTTTCTTTTCTTTATTAGTTTACTTTGTTTATTTATTTATTTATTTTTCTTATTTTATTTTGTCTGTCTAGTCTCTTGCTCTTAACATGTATGCAGGCAATATGTCGAGTTCCATCGATCAGAAACTTGACCGACTACTCTCCGTAATGGAACACTTCTTCTCCTCTTGTAAAGTGCAAATCAACCCCGACATGGACTCCTCCTACCTCCATAATTATGGTCGATACGAAGATTCTCATTATTATAATGTGAATGGGGTAGGTATGCCACAAAATAGATATCAAAATATTAACATGAATTCTTTTGTGCAACAGGTCGAGGTTTGCGAAATTTGTGGAGATTATTCTCATTCCGCACATAATTGTCCATATAATCCACAGTATGAGAATTACCACTACTCTAGCTATGCATAGCCACAACCCGACTTCTCTGGATTCATGTCACACCCACAGGCTCCTCAACATGAAGGAAATCAACAGTTTCATCAAAGCCTCTCCTTGGAAGATATGGTGATGAAAATGATATATCAAATGAGAGAAAGTGCGCAAGACCTTCGACGAGCTAGTCATAACATACGACAACTTGATTTTAGTTGTCCTGGATCGAAGGACTTGGTAACTGACTTAGATCAATATAGTGCCACTCTTCACAGAACAATTGATGAAGCGGAGTTGTATAGTACACAACCAACTTTTAACCCAGACGAGGATGTGAGTGTTCATACGTTGACAAATCTTGAGGTGTATGAGGATATACAGATGGAAGACTATTTGATAGAAACATCCGAAGAATGTGAAGTCTTTCAAATTGAGCCAGAGATTGTCATTGCACTAAATGAGGGAGAAGATGAGATGAACATTGATGTCAATTCAGACAAGCCGGAGAAGCCGCAAATAGAGAGCGAGGAAGACTAACTTCTGGTGTTGGTACAACCACCCACCCTCCCATGCACATATGGTACACCTTATAAGGGGGAGGAAGTAAGGGAGCGTTTGCAGATCTTCTACACTGTCGACACCTTTGTGTTGGACGATCCTGATACGATTGATTCATTCGTGTTGGAAGTTCCGGATGAACTCCTAAATCTGAAAGAGGGCGTGCATGATTGCCCAATTACGTAGATGCGTCATTCGTTGTCGACATCTCTAAAGGAGAGGGCATCACGTGATCAATCATCCTAAGTCTAGCCAAAGACTTAAAAGAAAGGCGCTCGTTGGGAGGCAGCCCAGCTTTATTTTTATTTTTTATTTATTGCATTTATTTTCATTTTAGTTTTATTATTATTATTAACACTCTAATTTGGTCTCTTTATTTTTACAGATGATGGAGGGTTGGAGCGCTAAGTTTTGTTAGTTTGACTTTTGATTACATTTTTAACATAATTTGAGCATTATTTTTTTTAAGGACTTAACATGTTTTTAGGATTTTAGGTGTTTTGAGACTTAGTTGGGACATACCTAACTTAAGTCGCCGAATTAGTGGCGGGTTTTTTTAGAAAACCCAAAACCCTAAATCTCATTCCATCATCTTGTTGATTTCACCCTTAGTTGAATAACTTCGGCTCGTGAAGACTTGATCGGAATTTTTTTGGAAAAATTTGACTTGTGCCACGTGTCAAGTCAAGGTCGTATGTGGGACCCACTCGTCGAAATACGTATATCCGAATCCAGTTTGGGATGATAATGCTAACTATGCGAGGAATTCGAGAAAATGAAACAAGAACGAGGACGCGCCTCGAGTCGCGTCTTGACTTGGGATCGAGATGTTGATTTTACGTGGTTTTAAAATGTACATTGGATATGCCTCATCATGCGTGTAGCACGATTTTCAAGATTTTGAAATGAGGCGGGTTGATGCCTCGAGATGCGCTGTTTGGTTGTTGAGTTTGCCTCGAGATGTGTGTTGCACGAATCTCGACGAAATTTTGATTTGAAATCAAAAAGAGCAATAAAAAAAAGAAAATGTATATATATATGTATATTATATATATATAAAGAAGGGATAAAGGATCAAAGAAAAAAAAAAAAAAAAAAAAAGATCAGTTGCTCGGGAGAGAGGAAAGAAAGAGAGGGAAGAGGAGAAGAGGAGACCGGCGGCTACCGGCGCAACCAGCGGCGGGACGGCGGCGATCGGACGGCAGTGGCGGCCAGGATGGCTGTGCGGCAGCGCGGAGGAGATCGGACCAGCGGCTGGTGGTGCAGCGGGAGCGCGGCTGGCGGCTCACGGGCGATGCGGACGAAGCTGCGCGGCGGAAGTTGGCGCAGCGGCGGCCAGCGCGGCGGCCGGCACGACGACGCCGGCGAGCAGCTGCGCCGGTGAGGCAATGGCGGCACGAAAAAGGGGCGGATCGGCAGCGATGGCGTGCGAACGCGGCGACGCGACGTAACGCGGTGAGACAGCGACAGCGGGGTGGCCGGCGGAGGTGTCGGCGGTGGCCGGCGGAGGTGTCGGCGGTGGCCGGCGGAGGTGTCGGCGGTGGCCGGCGGGGGTGCAGGCGAGCTGCCGGCGCCGGCGAGGCAGCTGCGCCGACGGCGCGGTGTCAACTAGTCGGTTGCGCGATTTCGACGAAATCGCGACGACGCGAACGAGGTGAGATTTATTTCGCCTAATGTTAGTATGATTTGTATAATTTGAAATAAAATAGACCATCAAATGTTTAAATGGACACCGGGGACTAGGAGTCGGGTGTCGAGTGCGCAAAATCGAGACGCGAACGAAACATTTTGAGATTCGCGATTTCTCGAGGTAAGTAAACCAGTTAGGGACCTATACAATATTTCATGTTTATCCATTGATTGTTGTTATTTACTGTTTTGTGCTAACTTATTGTTGTTCACTGCAATACTATGCCCATACTATGCCCATATGTGTAGTTCGCGAGAGTTAACTGCTCGCACGCACATATGGGGGAAACATAGAAGATATATATGTCTTTCGAGTAATTGGGGAGGCATATACATCTACATTGGGAGTGAAAGTACTATGCCCATATGTGTAGTTCGCGTTAGCTGTGCTCGCACGCACATATGGGGGAAACATAGAAGATGTATATGTCTTTCGTAGTAATTGGGAGGCATATACATCTACCTTGGAGGTGCCGAGTGGCTTGCCTTGCATATGTATAGTTGCAGAGTTAACTCGCTCGCCTAGGCTGGGGGGGAAACTCGGATGCCTTCGCAATCAAAAAATAAATTAATTGTTGGGCCTATCACTCATTGATGAGTTGTTTATAGTCTTGTATATTCATGCGTTCTTTATTCATTTCGTTCTATTTGCATGAATTTGATCGCTTTGGATATCATGAACCGTTGTTTTGATATTGTGAAATGTCGTATATATGTCCTACTGGATTTACTTACTCGGGCTCGTCATTCTTATGTTTGATCGAGTGCATGTGCATGAGACGAGTAGCGAAGGGAAGGCTTCATAGCTAGGTGATTTTTTGTATATTTTGTATTTACTCTCCTCGATAATATTTATCTTTGGGTTCCACATTTAGGTTGCCTAACTCCTTGAAATTATGGTTGAGTTATTTTATTTGTAGTAATTGCTTCCGCTAAAATTGTAAAACTCGAAAAATATTAATAACTCAACTGTAAAATGTTGAATTTGGGAAAAATGATGGATTGGAAGGCTGACTAGACCTGCGTTGACCTTGCGAGACGGCTCGGGGGTTCACGTAGGTTTAGGCGGGCGGGGGGCCCAATTTGAAAAATTGGGGCCGTCACAGCTTGGTATCGAGCACGAATTTTGAGAATCTCATGGCTTAAGACATTGTGATACCAACGTCACAGTTGGTATCGAGCTGAATTTTTGAGAATCTCATGGCTTAAGACATTGTGATACCACCGTCACGATTGGTAAAGCCCTTGTTTTAAGGAACTTAGACTCATAAATTAAGACACAAAACAAGCGGAAGTTAGGAATGGTTGAACTTAGAGTGGAACCCTATGATCCCGACTTGAGTCTTCGTTGGGAAGTGAGGAGAGTTGGAAAATGGAAAATGTTTTTGTCTCATATACGTTTAAGGTATATACCCCGGCATATATGTGGACCATAGATGGATTGATTCGAGGAATCGTGACTATGGAAATGATTAATTGGATAGAAAATAAATGGAATCAGTTCAGTGATTGATGTTCCATTTGTATACGTGATTTCATTTTTGGTAAATCAACAGCTTTTTCCATTTGTTTACAACATTGTGGACAAATGGGTGAAAGTATTGGGGTTGCCTCGAGATTCGTGTTGCACGTATCTCGATGACACATTTGATTTCTACGTGGGGAAGAAAACTTATTTCATACCTTAAGGAGTTAGATTCAAGTCACCCAAAACTCTTGAAAATTCCCTGCACGTGTCGCTAGGGGATCCACTTGGAAAAATTACTTTGAAGCTACCTTATGGACAATATGTTTCTGATCTGAGGTCGTATTGCGTTGCCTCCATGCACAGATCAGATGGGACAATGTTGGTGATTGTGGCGTATTTGGGAATAGTGGAGCTACATGGATAAGTACTCGTGTCTTGAAAATGCGGGAGTCGTTTTCAATTCGGCTTCGCGAATAGTGGAGATAAATAACATTGTTGGCATGTTGGTTTGGTGAAGCTAATGGAAAATGAAACAATTCATTTGGAGTAAAATGAAACAATTCATTTGAAACTTAACGTCATGTAGGAAATTCATTTCAAGTTGTTCAGTTCGTACTGAAATTGAGAATTTCCTATACGTAGTGAGACTTGAAACGAAAGTTCGAGTTTCTGTGGTGTGGAATTGATAAAAGAAATTGATGTTACGAATGAAAAAAAAATTTTAAGGTAAGGAACATTCGAGAAAAGCTCATTCGTGAAATGAATGAATATTCGAATGCAAGGAACATTCGAGTAAGGAACATCAAATGTAAGGAACATTCGTGAACGTCAAGTTAAAAAAAAAAAAAAAAAAAAAAAAAAAACGAAGAGCGGACTCAAAATGAGCAAAGTGTTGAGATGACTTGAGAGCTAACGATTACATCAAGTACGGACTCCTTTAGCTTTGACGAAAGCTTTGGAGTAGTACTGTTGGATCAGAAGCCCAAGTAACTCCACTTTAGTGACACTATACATTTATAGTCTCAGGGTTGGTGAAGTCGACCACCGCCTTTAGGGATTTATAAATGAATTAAATGTTACGAGCTGAGGTAGAGTCCGCGAATCGTTTTAAAAGTTAGAGGCCACCTAAGGATAAATCCTATGAGATGGTATATCTCAAGAATTCTCGCATTCTAAAATTTGCTCAGATGCATTAGTAAACGTACTGACAGGAATTTTCGTACAAGTAAACAAGCGCATTTACTCACATGACAAATCATCGAGTAAACAAGTGCATTTTAAATGGAAATAATTATGTTTTAATATGTCTCGAGTCTCGCGCCGCACGAACTCGAGGACACATTAGATTTGGATTAGGTAATGCGAGTTCGAAACTTGGGAGGTGTCTTGAAATACGTAATCGATACAATTTTGGTCACACATTGAGGTGGTGCTTTGAGATTCGTGTCGCACGAATCTCGAGGACACATTTACTTTGAAAGTCAAAAAAGTGAACGCGTTGGAGTAAACGTGTTGAACTCGTGCTTACATGAGGAGATGCTGAGCGCGCCTACTGATACGAGAATTAAAGTGACGACTCAGGCGAGGCAGTTGTACGAGTTTTAGCAGCATCATTCTGAAAAGCTTCACGGTAGTACGAATCTCGGAGCAACAAATATTCGTGATGTTTTGGCCACACCAGATTGAGGTCGAGCATCGTATAAGTTTCGTTGTTCAGCGAGGCCGATGTCTGGTTGTGCACTACGGTGGCATCGATGTGGACACTTTGGAGTGCAGTTGATGTTATGATGAGTGAGAGCGTGGGAGTACACGCATCGAAGTACTGGTCGCATCATCGGTATCGTCACATTCAGCGCGAGGGTCCTGGAGATGATCGTGGAAAACGAGGTTAGTGTGGCAAAGAGATCAACCTCGGCGCGCTGCGTTTCAACATAGCACCATCGTCCGGCGTGTATGGCGCCGAGTTAGACGATGGCGAGAGAGGGTCGCTAGATCGAGTACAGCAGCCTAGCACCGTCGATCCTTAGCATAAGGAGACATGGGAAAGGAAATGGACATGTTCCGGTTGGAGCGAGATTTCAACGTATCTGACGGCGATCTGGTCATGCACGTAGCAAAGATATGGAAGTGTTTCACGTTGGAACGGATTTCAATCCACATCGTAACCCGATAGAGGGTATGAGTTGGGTTGAAACTCACTCGAGTAGTGAGACCGAGTTACATTTCTCGCGGGCATACAGCAGATATACGTATGTTAGTGACGGTGGATCGTGAAATTAAAAATGTTTGTTTGTATTCCAATATATGTTGCGAGGGTTGCCCTGGCATATATTGATTGGAGGAGACAGATGATGCGTTCTTTGCTTGGAGGTCGCGGAGGAGCCCAGCTCGTCACGGAGGAGCCCAGCTTGTCGCGGAGGAGCCCAGCCCTACAGAGTAAGATGGGGGTATGGCCTTGGGCGAGTATGGCCTTGGGCGGGGATGACCTTGGGTCTTCATACACCATGGTCATTTGAAATTTGTTTCAATTTCGAGGACGAAATTCTAATTCGTTGGGAAGACTGTAACGGCCTGAAAAATTTGACTTGTGCCACGTGTCAAGTCAAGGTCGTATGTGGGACCCACTCGTCGAAATACGTATATCCGAATCCAGTTTGGGATGATAATGCTAACTATGCGAGGAATTCGAGAAAATGAAACACGAACGAGGACGCGCCTCGAGTCGCGTGCCGACTTGGGATCGAGATGTTGATTTTACGTGGTTTTAAAATGTACATTGGATATGCCTCGTCATGCGTGTAGCACGATTTTCAAGATTTTGAAATGAGGCGGGTTGATGCATCGAGATGCGCGCTGCTCGGTTGTTGAGTTTGCCTCGAGATGTGTGTTGCACGAATCTCGACGAAATTTTGATTTGAAATCAAAAAGAGCAATAAAAAAAAAAGAAAATGTATATATATATGTATATTATATATATATATATCAAAGAAAAAAATCAAAATCAAAGGAAAAAAAAAAAAATCGGTTGCTCGGGAGAGAGGAAAGAAAGAGAGGGAAGAGGAGAAGAGAGAGACCGGCGGCTACCGGCGCAAACTAGCGGCGGGACGGCGGCGATCGGATGGTAGTGGCGTGCGGCCGGATGGTCGTGCGACAACGCGAGGAGATCGGACGGACGGGGCGGGAATCGCGCAATGGCGGGAGGCGCGGGCGCAATGGGGCGGCACGCGAAGCGCGACGAGCGGAAGCGGAAGTTGAAGCACAATGGCGGCCATCGCGCGCGCAGCGGCGGCACGACGACGCGCGCGCGAGCAAGTGCGCGCGCGAGGCGGTGGTGGCACGAAAAAGGGGCGGATCGGCAGCGATGGCGTGCGAACGCGGCGACGCGACGTAACGCGCGAGAGATAGCGGCAGAGGGGCGGCCGGCGGGGGAATGCCGGCGAGGCGCGCGGCGCCGCGCCGGCGAGCCAGCAAGGCCGAGCGCCGACGCAGCGGCGCAATGTGCGTCGACTAGCGCGGCTGCGCGGTGTCGACTAGTCGGTTGCGCGATTTCGACGAAAATCGCGACGACGCGAAAAGAGGTGAGATTTATTTCGCTAATGTTAGTGTGATTTGTATGGTTTGAAGTAAAATAGACCCTCAAATGTTTAAATGGACACCGGGGACTTAGGAGTCGGGTGTCGAGTGCAAAATCGAGACGCGAGCGAGACATTTGAGATTCGCGTTTTCGAGGTAAGTAAACCGACTAGGGACCTATACAATATTTCATGTTTATCCATTGATATTGTTATTCTTGTTTTGTGATAACTTATTGTTGTTCATCGCCATACTATGCCCATATGCCCATATGTGTAGTTCGTTTGGGGTTAACTCGCTCGCACACACATATGGGGGAAACATGGAAGATGTATATGTCTTTCAGAGTAATTGGGGATGCATATACATCTACATTGGGAGTGAAAGTACTATGCCCATATGTGTAGTTCGCTGGGGTTAACTCGCTCGCACACACATATGGGGGAAAGATAGAAGATGTATATGTCTTTCAGAGTAATTGGGGAGGCATATACATCTACTTTGGGAGTATCACTCATTGATGGATTGTTTACGGTCTTGTATATTCATGCGTGTTTATTTCTTTCGTTCTATTTGCATGAATTTGACTGCTTTGGATATCATGAACTGTTGCTTTGGATATTGTGAAATGTCGTATATATGTCCTACTGGATTTACTTACCTGGGCTTGTCATTCTTATGTTTGACCGAGTGTAGCGCTGCGGACGAGTAGCGAAGGGAAGGCTTCATAGTTAGGTGATTTTTTGTATATTTTGTATTTACTCTCCTCTGATAATATTTATGTTGGGTTCCACATTTAGTTTGCCTAACTCCTTGAAATTATGGTTGAGTTATTTTATTTGTAGTAATTGCTTCCGCTAAAATTGTAAAACTCGAAAAATATTAATAACTCAACTGTAAAATGTTGAATTTGGGAGAAATGATGGATTGGAAGGCTGACTAGGTCCGCGTTGACCTTGCGAGACTGGCTAGGGGGTTCACGTGGGTTTAGGCCGGGCGGGGCCCAATTCGTGAAAAATTGGGGCCGTCACAATAACAGTTGCCTTTTTAACTTGAAACTTGGAAAAAATTAGGAGAAACATTTAATCAAGTTCGTAGCTCTACATTTTTATGATTTCATGATTAAAGACTTAGATGGTGGTTGGACTTAGTGCTAGATAACGAAAATGAGTAAACGGTCAAATTTATGCAAGTTGTATTGTTTTAACCCACATTGGGGGATTTGCTTCATTATAGTGAAAGTGAGAAGTACTAACAAGAGTTTTATTAGTGTAGAGTGTCCTACAAGTTTTCACGGGAAATGGAGCAGGGAAACTTGTGATGGGAAAAAGTGAGAAAAGCAGACCGCAGGAAATGGAGCAGAGATCGTACTACTTGAAAAAAGAAAAAAAAATTGGAGAAAAAAAAATAATAAAAAAGAAAATAAAAATGAATGAAGGCGGAAGTTGTGAAACTCCTCAAATAAAAGATTTAGTTCGAGTGCTTTCACTATATTAAGTAAGAAATTTGAACTTGCGTGTTTAAATGTATAGACCAATAAAACTTATGATTAGTTGATGGCCTTTGTTTTGACCGAGTTTATGTTTTGAAAGTGAGATCTCAATTGTGTTTGGGTTGTGGGGCTTGACATATCATAACTCTGAAATTTTCTGAGTTACTTGTTAATTTGGTGACTATTTAAATAAAAGAAACTCCATGAATTTGGGTCGGGTATAGGATTAGTCGAGTCAGTGCGTTATTATATAAGGAGTCTAGTTTAGTTGTGTTGTCATTTAGACCTTTACTCGGGACGTGCAAAGTCCTAAGTATGGGGGTATTTGATAAGTCGGTATTTATATATATTTAATAGTCTATTTTAGTATATTTAATTATTAAAAGTACTTAAAATATATATTTAATTATATTTTTCGGTCATTTTTAGGTGAAACGGAGTGCACGGTTGAATTCGTGGCGGAAAATACTCGAAATGGAGTATTTACTTGCAGTGATCGGATGCCGGACAGTTTGCATCGAAATACGTATTGCGCGGTGGGTCGAATAGCAGACAGGGTGTTCCAGCTAATCAAAACATACCACGTCAACGAGAAAAGCCACTCTGGACCAATCAGACGCTGCCACGTGGACATTGAACAACAAGACCGTCATCACAAGCCAGGCGACCAAAGAGGATACGCCACGTCCGCGAAATACAGTTCCAGCGGCCAATGAGAGACCGCCACGTCACTGAGCACAGCCACGTCATACACCGCCTTATTTCTCCACATTTCAGGTTCCATCGATCGGCCTCGAGATCCGTCATAACACAGACTCCAAGAAATTCGCTCCTCTTGCACGACTTTTGCGAGCCACGTGTGTACATGTGGCATTCTCCGATTGGCCCGAGAACGTAATAGCAAGGGGTTCAACCAATCAGAAGATGCCACGTGGTGATGAGTCGGCACACACACAACGAACACAGCAGATTTTGGTGAATAAGGCGACGACAACTCAGTGGCGGTGACAGGGACGGACCAATGGCGCTGCGACACGTCAAAGACGACCCGTAAAAATCAGCCAATAGGCTATTTACACGTGGCAGAGTCGGTTTTTCAAGCCAAAAACACCCCTACGATGTTGCTCGACGCACGAGTCACGTACCTAACCCCTAAAATTAGTATTCGAGACCAATTTGGAGTATATACATATGAGGAACCTAGGTATTAATATAGATGAATTAATTAGTAGAATTTTAGATTAGTTTTTAGTATAGATTTTTGAAGATGATATCCGGCTAATCAATTTATTGCCTAAGTCGAAGGGAAAGCAAGTTGGGATCATGGATTCAAAGCATATTATGTGAGATCTTTTATTTTATTATTTAATTAATTTAATTTATCTTATTTCATTGTTGTTGATTTGAATTATTATGATTTAGATCTATAGGGTGTGTATATGGCCAATGCATGCTTTTAGATTGATAATCTACTGTTATTTGGAATATTAGTATCCGTGTAATTGTGCTTTTAGACCAAATAAAGTAACAAACATTCACCCGTTTGCCGTAAAACCCTTTCAGTGTTTGAATGTGCAACAATTGAATCTAGGTTAAATCGAGAGCGGACGCGATCCGGTTATTTAGGATTAGTGTTCCCATAGATCTATATTACTGCGGTTAGTGTGTTAAACCTGATTGGCGGATGTCTAGGGTTATACATTAATTAGGGAAGTAGTTAGTGGCGGAAGTCCTGGCTATCGAGATTAGGGGAACTAGGAATTTCTGGCGGTTGTCGATTTTCTATAGCTAATCTAGGAGAATTAAATTAATAATATTTTGGGAAAGATTGAAGACCACGATTGTCATTGAATCTTGATTCTGATTTGTGGAACTGGAGATTTAGGTATTATTTAGGTATTAATTAATTATTAATTAATTGGTTTAAAAGTAGTTAGTTATTTTATTTAATTAGTTTAGTTAGATTAATTAGTTTAGATAATATTTATTTGAAAACTCCCATATTTAGTTAACTTAGAGTAACTCAAGTCCTGCGGATTCGACCCCGTATTTACCACTACTACACCCTTGTGGTTGGTAACTCTTTTACGGGTTATATTTGGCACGCACGACACGCGTCAATTTTCCATTGATATCATTTATAAACACGAATGTATCGTAATAGGCTTATTTATAATTTTGTTGTAGTTAGGATTTAGTCAACTTAGCATTTCGTTGTCGACAGTCTTGCTTTAAACCATAAAGAGATTTGTGAAATCTGCACACTTGATTCTATTGATCGATATCTAATCCTTTGGGCAAAGGACTAGTTATTTGCTGCAAAACTACTAATAGGTTTCTTGATGGTATTCATCTTTATGTTTCACTTTGTACACCCACTTACAAACAATTGCATGCTTCTGGAGGAATCTCACTAGTGCTTCATGTGTAATTATCCTGCAAAGCTTGAATTTCAACTTTCATGGCATCACATTATTAGTCATATTGAACAACTCATGATTTGATCATAGTTCTTAGATAGTTTCAAGTGATACTGAAGAATTCTAGTGCACAAGATCAAGGCTAGAAATGGAATACACTAATGACAAAAAGTGAGGTGAGGTGTGCACATGAGCCCATGTCATTAAGGAAGCATTGGCATGACTAGGAAGTGAATGACTATAGTCATCAAAGTATGTTAGTATTTGCTTCAGCTAAGTAGGATGTAATGACTGTTAAGATTAAATAAGGCAAGTTGCTCGTGATCAACCAGAGGATCATTGGTTGCTGAGACTATTGAGCTTTGAACAGGTGCACTAACTGGCTACACATTTTCTGTATCTACTAGAGAAGTTGACTTATTGGGCAAACTCGATGTCTGACTGCCATATTCTTAAAAAATGTCCCCAAACAACTTTGGAAAAATCAAATTTGTTATTCGATGAACAATGAAGGGAAAGGCCGATTCTTAAAATACGATATTTCAAGAGAAATATATACTGCCCTTAACTTTCAAATCTAGAAATTAGCCTTAATATCAGGGGTATTTTGTTAAATATGTAGGGTACTTATGTATCAATGTGATTAATGTGTATATTATATACTATTTGTTGATTTAAGTGGGTAATTTGGCTTAAGTTAATGGAGATATACTTAAAATAACTTGATTTATGGTTTGAATAAAGAAGAATGTCATTTTGGTATATAATGCACACAATGGTGTCACGAACCGTTACCTTAAGCTAGTGATTAGTGTTAACCCGAATCTTAATTAACCCGAGTTAGGCTTGTGGTTAAGTCTGACATACCTCGATTAGCATGTTCGTGAGTTTGTGTGATGATTTGTGTTTGTGTGGTATGTTTGGGTGAATTTATAAGTTATGGGATTAATAGGAAATTTATAAAAGCATATAATCAAAAAATAAATAATTAAATAATAAATTGTCGGTACACCAAGTGCAACGAGGGGATCATGAAATGAATGTGCACACCCGAGAATACTTGTAGGCGTGACCTGTGAATTCATTGGCGATAAAATACATGAAATATATATGTATATATGTTTGTATTATATATATATATAAAACTAAGTTTTGGTTCGAATTATATGGATTATTGGACTGCTTCGAGATGAGCATATGTGGTGATGGTGCTAAGATTTGCTTCATTTTAGGATATGTCACTTAAACACTTCATTCACTTGATCAACCTCGAGATAGGATGATGCATATCTCGAGGAAATCCATATATATAAATTCAAAACTTTTAACTAATCCTTACTGTTGCATTTAATCAAATGAGAGAAAAGAAGCTAGGGGTTTGGTATTGAGGGAATCGATCTATGAAATACTTTCCAGTGTGATCTGGGGTTTGATATTGAGGGAATCGATCTATGAAATACTTTCCAGTGTGATCTGGAAGTGATTAAATCACTATAAATCAGAGTTCATCCTTGTAGGTAAGTTCGTTTTGGTTTTGAAGTTCAATTCATAGGTAGATGATGATTTCTCTATGAATTATTGTTGTTGATGATTGGAAAGTGGTTTATACCTCACTAGAGGTCCTCCCTGATATGTTGGGGGACTGGTTAATGTTGTTTTAGTGATTTGGTAAGGGGATAGTGGTTGCTAGCCTTTTCACTATCGAAACAACGCAGGATGAATCATGCTTCGTTCATAAGTTGAGATGAACCGACTTGGTGGAGCGCAACCTACCAAGTAAGGGAGCATGCTCCCACCCTCTGAAAATAACAACTGTGCTTTATTTTGATTAGACTTTTTTAAGGTCTTAGGGACTGACTTAGTGGTTCTAAATATACTGTATTAGACCTATGTTAACCATATATAGTTTTTGATAAGTTTTAAAACACTAGGAATGCTTTACTAACCCGAAAAGTTAGGGAATTTGGAAACGAAACATCAAATAAAGTATGTATGTATTCGTTTATTTATCAATATTGCCTGGATATGTTAGTATATGTAGTTCATATAGTTTATTGATTGAATGAAGGTACTATGTACACTTTAATGTGTTTATTAAATAGAAAACAATATTTAATGTGATCGACGAGAGTAAATCCTGGAATTGAGAATAGGTTATATAAGATATTGGTTTGATTGCCGACCTTTATGGTAAATACTACTTAGCTAAACAGGTAGCGTGGATTACATATTCACTAGAGGGTTTAGGATGGAACCATTGAACAACAATGGATAGGCTAGACAGCACATCGACAATGTGTTGGTCTACCAATCATATTAATGGTGTCAATGGGTAATTGACCCTAGATGTACAAATGAAATGGGAATCACTGTGTAATAGTTATTTGTTGGGTTTTTGTGGTTCATTAAACTAAATCTACGGAAGTAAGTCATACCTTATTCTGTGATTTCTTTTTTATTGTTCGATTTTGAAGACATTCAAGTGTGCGTCCTCTATCAGAAATCCACACACGAATGGTGACCACAATTTGAAGTGCTAGCCCCAATAGATATTGAAAACGGTTTTTCTTTGTCTCCCTAAATCTAGAGAACTCAAAAATTGTAAAATAAAAATCTTATTTCATTTTTAGGGTTTCGCCCTTTATTTATATGTGTAGATAAGCCATCACTTAAAATACTATTCGTAATACAACTATTATATTTAGGCAGTTTAACCAAATTACACATACGCCCCTATTAATAAGTTATCATATAACAAATCGTAAGGGCTTTTATGTCATGAATTTTATCATATAAAATTCATTACTCAGGACCAATTGAAATTGTGTAAAGCCATTCTTTGTGTACGACCCAATAGGTTCATGTGACGTTGGCAGTGAACTAAAAACCATTTTGGTACTCAAGTCATAAGCAATCTCTAGCAAGGCATTATGACTACCCAAGTAGCATGAATATCAACATCGATACAACCTAATTAATGACATATATCATATCCTTTTTTCGTGTGATATCTTTTGATTAAACATAAGGCATAGAAAGTCACCCTTAATGTTCATTCATACTAGTCTAGATCATTAAGTAAACTGAAAAACATCCAAATGACATTGATCATATCAATTCACATGGACTTGGCCATTATCAGTCTATCTTATCAAGAGATCCACCGATATCTCTCTCTATACGAGAGTGACAATTCTATCTTGATTACACACCTTCACATATTATTCACACAATAACCAATCACAATCGTTATAATTTTTTGGTTAAAGATAACATTTGATTGTGTCAAACTATCATGCTCCTAATATTGAAGTCTATGGTAATCTCAAGTCGATGGGCTAAATAATATACCTATCATGAGTAACACCTATGACTTAATCCATGTTGTGTTCTCAAAGTTGGTCGGTCCAGTACCTGATTCCCTAACAAGTACTAAAGATCTTCGCTATACGTATGATGAGCATCAATCAAGATTCACACTAGTCTTAGTTCATTATAGTTCCCAGTATAATGACTGACTAGGGACATTTAAGATATTTCAACAAATACCCATGGCTCTTACTATAAGGTAAACATGCAATCACTTATAATAAAACAACAAATAAAACCTATATTTTATTAAGTAAAATTATAAGATAAACAATGTTTGTAAATTGACCTAGGGCACATGCCTAACATCATTGACGGTTTGGCTTGCATCCTTTAGTTATCGATTATATACTTTTCGTAATCCTGTTAGTTGTTTTTGGTGCATATTTTTATTGCATATTACTCTTGATTATTATATGGAACGTTGATGGCTTTGTGAATCCTTACAAACTGAGCAACTTGGAGCTCTCATCCCAAATTTAACATTTTAGGTTCTTAGCCTAGCCCTTTAGTGAAAGGAAAAAAGAAGATTTATAAGTCTTACTATCTTCTCCATGATGTAATGAGCCTTCATGTAAATTTATATACATTTTAAGTTACTTTGTTGTAAATGAACAGGGTTGGGAGGTTTTATAATTGAATTTTTGGTTTTGATAAACTTTGTATTTATTTATATTATTTTAATTATCAAAAATTTTTAATTTTCCACTGCGTATATTTTGAATTCTTAATTTGATATTGATATACAGGTTGAGTATATCGGGTCTAGAAGGATTGGCTTTTGGCTCTATTTAAGTCGGGTTAGATTACTGAGGCTTAATTAAGGTTTCAGGTCGAGTATTAACATAATTGGGATAGGGGATGCTACAGCTTGGTATCAGAGCCCGAGTTTAAAAGCTTTGTAACATTTAATAACTCTGATATAGTTTGATATCAAAGACTAGTCAGAGACTCCTTTTCACTTTTTAAATAAGTGATAGCTTTGATACAATTTGTTATTAGAGCTTAGTTCATAGGATAACCTTATAATTTGGATACAATTTGGTATCGAAACTTAACGGTATTGGCTCTGATATGCCTTAGTACGAGAACCATAGCTTACTAACTCTGAGAGTTTTCTTAAGTTATGAATAAGCTTAGGGTATGATAAACCATTCTCATTATCTTTTGGGGGGGACATGAAAAATGAAAACATTATTATATGTTATTTGCTTCACTTATTGTTATCTACTGTATAGATACGATTTCCTTATCTTCTCTAAATGTTACCTTAATGGTCTTATCTCTCTTTTGATTCTAGAATATAATGGCAAATCACGGAGAGGGTTTCTAGAGGCCTAGACTTAAGGTAATAAGAAAACTCAAGATTAATGGAAATCTAGAATGGAGCATCAAATGAGAGTACTTATGGAGTCCTAGGCTAAGTTTATGGTGATGCTAATGCTTAGATGGGAACACTAGTACAGCGACCCGAGGCACAACCTGCAACCAGTCCCAAGGTTAGCAGAGCTGAGATAGTAGCAGCTTCTGCTCTACCAGTTCTATCACATGTTTAGGTGTTGAAAATAGCTATCACGTTGCCAGTTCATTCTGAGAAGGCACCATTTCTTAAAACTCACAAGAAATTTATGATATATGATATTATGAGGTTCGATAGCTCTGTGGAGGAAGGGGTTTCTGAGACCTAAATATTGAAACTAGAACAATAATTTGTTACTATAGTTGTTGCTGGTTTAAGGTTAAATGGGTCACCTTTTTGTTGATAGCATTTAATTAAAAATGGTGGAATTATCTAGAGATAGGGAAGACTATCATCACTTCCCAAAATCAGTTAAAAATAGGAAGAAGACTGCGTTTTTATAGTTAAAACATGGAGCTATGTCTATACAAGAATACGAGCGGTGGTTTACTGAGTTGAGAGAGTTCGCTCTTGAGATGGTGGAGTTAGAAGAGAACAAAATAGATTTGTTTCTTGGTGGGCTGAACTAAGAGATTTGTGTTGTGGTTTCTTCACATCCTTACACTAGCAATGCATTTATATTTGAGAGTGCGACGGTGGTGGAAACAACCATATTAGCCAAACCCTCTATAGTAGTATCTATGCCACCAAAGTTCCACAGGAATTAGAGAACCTATAAACTTATTTATTTTCATCCATCGAAGAGATAGAGGAGTGAAGTTAAGGCAACTACAAAGATAGGATCTGCGGGGATGACATTTGTTAGTGCACTGATTCTACGTGTTTCTCAGGCTTCGGTAGCCTAACCACCTTTGCCACCACCTTAGTTTGGATGTAAGGGCAAGAGTAGGATATAGTCATCATATAAACTGAGTAGATCTTGGCAGGATCTACAAGCCAATGGATTTTCTCAAAAGGCTTCTACTATTATGTTATTAGGGTGGGCTGGTAGGGCATATTCAAAGAGAGTGTTCTATGCCACCGGCCACATTGATATGCAGTACAACATAGCTAGTACAAGGGCAAACTCATGTAGTTAGTGAGGCATATCTAAAGGCTAATAGGAGAATTGTGGAAGGTATTTTAAACATTTATGGTCGAGATATACATATATTAATTAATGTTGGTTCTATAGTTTGCTTTATTGCTGGTGCAATGGTAGATGGGTTGGAATTGAAACCTGTTAGAGCTAGTACATTGTTGATTTGGAGCACAGCAATAAGCGAGAAGGCTTATCCTAACCTTATCTGCAAGGGACGCGTGGTTAAAATTAGGGAGAATGAACTTCCGATTGATCTGAAAGTAATGGAGTTCCTAGAGTATGATGCACTACTAGGGATCGATTGGTTATTGACATACCATGCCAGTAGTGATGGCATTCATAACAGGGTAATCTTTCAGATCCCTAACCTATTTAAAATTATAGTCTATAAGGGCTATAATCCTTTATGAATTGCCACTCGTGGAAGGGAAGCTATTCCCCGAGATTTATAGGTTATGACAGGGGTTGTTACATTTACAGAGCTTGGTCAGGAACTTAAGGTTAGTGAGATACCCATGGTTTATAAACTTTTGGAATTATTTTCATCTGACTTGCTTTGACTTCCTCAGCCACATGTCATTGACTTCATCATTGATCTCATTCATGGTACCAAAATTATATTTATTCCTCCGTGTGGTATGGTACCGAAGGAATTAAGAGAGTTCTAGACTCAGCATGACTAGTTGTTTCAGAATGGATTTATCCATCCTAGTATGTCATCGTGGGAAGCATCGATTTTTTGTGAAGAAAAAGAACATAACCCTACGTATGTGCATTGATTATAGACAGCTTAATCGAGTGACTGTCATGATTAAATTCCCATTACCTATGATTAATGACTTTTTTGATCAATTGAAAGGTGCCAGATATTTCTTTCAGATTGATTTAAGGTTCTGTTATCATCGACTGAAGATCAGGGATGATGATATCTCGAAGTCGACTTTCAGCACTCGCTATGAGCACTTCGAGTTCATAGTGATGGTGATTAGGCTCACTAATGCTCCTACTATGTTTATGGACTCGATGCATAGGGTGTTTAAACCCTATCTTAACCAGTTCATCATCGTGTTTGTCGATAAAATTTTGATTTATTCAAAGACTCAAGAAGAACATTTTCACAACTTCAGAGTTACATTGCAGACTCTAAAGGATAATCGGTTGTATGTCAAGTTTAGTAAGCGTGAATTTTGGTCTTTAGAGGTCAAATTTCTTAGACATGTAGTTAGTGCTAAGGGTATATCGGTTTACCCTACGAAGGTTGAGGCAATCCAGGATTGGCCTACTCGTACCACAGTGTCAGAGGTTCAAAGTTTTTAAGTTTAGCATGTTATTACAAACAATTATTTGATGGTTTCTCTCATATTGCTATGCCAATGACCCGACTAACATAAAATATATTTGAATTTATCTGGTTGGATAAGTGCAAGGCTGCTTTCAAAGATTTGAAGAGTAGTTTGACTACGACACCTATTCTTATATTACTTGAATCGAGGAAAGAGTTAGTGATTTATACTGATGCTTCTCATTCAGGCTTGGGCTATGTGTTGATGCAGGATGTTAGGGTTGTAACTTATGTTTCAAAGCAACTCAAGATTCATGAATGAAATTATCAACTTCATGATCTTAAGCTAGCTACAGTTGTGTTTGCCTAGAGAATTAAAGGCACTACTTGTATGTGAGAAATTTATAGTATTTCCATATCATATGCATCTTAAATACTTGTTTACTCATAGTGAATTGAATATGACGCAGTGTAGATGGCTTGAGTTTCGCAAGGATTATGATTTCACTATGGAGTATCACCCAGGAAATGTAAATGTGGTTATTGATGCCTTGATCAGGAGAAGAACAAGAAAAGAGAATGTAGCTACTGCAAAATATTCTCGGTTTAAAATTCTTGAGGAAGCATTAGTGATGATGATTTGTGAAAGTTCAACTAGCATATTATCAAGCGAGAGAGCTAGTTCAAGAACTAGTAATCTATTCTTCTGTGCTACGATTCCGGCTGAACTAGATATGATTCAGCAGGTGATTGATTGTCAAAAATTCGATCAAGATTTTGTAGCATGGAAGGGGTTAGTGGCTTGTGTCAATCATCTTTATTAGTTATTTTCTAGCGATAATGCATTAAGGTTCATGGATAGATTGTAGATTCCGGCTCAGAATCAGTTGAGGCCGGAGTTGTGAATCTCATAGATCTCTTTACTCTATTTATCCAAGTAACACTAAGATGTATCACGATATGACGTGTATTTATTGGTGGCCAAGGATAAAGAACGATATTGCTGAGTTTGTAAAGAGATGTGAGATATGTCAGCAAGTTAAGGCTGAGCATGGAAAATTTAGAGGGTTATTGCATTCAGTGATGATTTTTGAGTGGAAATAGGAACATATATCGATGGATTTTGTTTCTGATCTACCTTTCAGTCAATATAAGCATGACGTAGTTTGGATTGTAGTTGACGAAGTCTGTGCATTTCTTGGTAGTTTCCATACGAGATCCTTTTGAACAAATATATGAGGTGTACGTATGTGAGGCATTGTGATTTCTTGGAGTTCTAGTGTCGATTACTTTTAATAGAGATCAAAGATTCATATCTAGCTTGTGGAGTTCTCAACCTTAGTACAACATACTATCCGCGGAATGACGGACAAATTGAGCAGTTGATTTTAGTGCTTAAGGATATGCCTCGAGCTTATGTCTTAGAATTTGGTGGTAACAAGGAGAAATACAATCCTTTGTGTGAGTTATCTTTTAATAATAGCTATATAGCTAGCATTTGAATGGCTTTTTGAAGCTCTTTATGGTCAGCCTTGTTGTTCGTCTGCGTATTGGGCAGAGGTTGGAGATACATTCAATTGATTCATCAGTGTTTGGGCCAGAGTTAATTCAGGACTATAAAAAGAATTCAATTGATTCATCAGTGTTTGATTATGGCACAACTAAGATAGAAAAGATATGCCAATAAACATCATAGGTTTTTAAAGCATTCAAATGATGATTTCATTTTGTTGAAAGTCTTACCTATGAAAGGATTGTACAGGTTTGGATTGTGGGGTAAGCTAGCTCCAAGGCACATTAGGCCATTCAGAGTGCAAGAAAGAGTAGGCCCCGTTGCTTACAAGTTAGAGTTACATTCTTAGCTAGTCAAAGTTCAAAATGTCTTCCACGTGCTTCGTAAAACGGAGATTCAATTCACTCCAACGATTGAGTGGAATGAATTTGATATTCGGGAAGACTTATCTTACAATGAGTAGTCGATTCGGATTCATGATCGTAAGATTTAAATGCCGAGAACCAAAGAGATTCCTTTTGTTATAGTGAATTGACAATATCACAAAGATGCAAAATTAACCTGGGAGCGGGAATCTTATATGAGGGAGCAGTTTCCATTTCTCTTTGAAACTACATGTAATTTTATGTTTACTTTAATTTTGAGGATGAAATTACTTTAAATTGAGGGTTTGAAATGACCTGTTACTTTAAGCTATTGATTAGTGTTTTCTTAAATCCTTTAACATAAATTAGGCTCGTGGTTAAGTTCGGTATACCTTGATTAGTTTGTGCTTGGGTTTGTGTGATGATTTGTGTTTGTATGGTATGTTTGGGTGAATTTATAGAATTTGGGATTAATAGGAAATTAATACAGACCTATAATTAAAAAATAAATAATTAAATAATAAATTACCGGTACATCAAGTGCAACGAGGGGGTCGTGAAATGAATGTGCATACACAAGAGTCAGGTGAATTTATTGGCAAGAATACACGAAATATATATATATATATAACTATAAGTTTGGTTTGGTTTATATGGATTGTTGGATCGCATCGAGATGAGCATAGGTAGTGATGGTGTTAAAATTTGTGTCACTTTAAAATTAATCGCTTAAACATATCATTCACTTGATATGCCTCGTGATAGCTTGATGCATATCCTAAGAAAAATTTATATATATAAATATATATATATAAATTTTAAACTTCAAACTTATCCTTAATATTTCATTTGATCAAAGGAGAGACAACCAGCTGAAGCTTCGATCTTGAGGGAATCGATCCAAATGAGGTTTTCTAGTGTGATTCGAAGTGATTAAACCATTGTAGATCAGATATCATCACTATAGGTAAGTTAGTTTTGATTTTTTAAGTTCAATTCATAGGTAGATGATGATTTCTCTATGAATTGTTGTTGTTTATGATTGTAAAGTGGTTTATAGCTCGTAAGAGGTCCTCCTTGATGTGTTGGAGGAGTGGTTAGTGTTGTTTTGGTGATTTGGTAATGGAATAGTGGTTGTTGCCCTGTTCTATGTCGAGACAATGCAGGGTAGAGCACGCTCCCTATCTCAAAGGAGTACACTCCCATTATAAGTTAATATGAGCCCGGTTGGTGGAGCATGCCCCACCAAGTGAGGGAGTGTACCCCACCCTAAAAAACATCAGTTGTGCTGTATTTTGATTATAATCTCCTGACGTCTTAAGGATAGACTTAGAGGTTCTAAATATAGTGTATGAGACTTACATTAACCATAAATGGTTTATGATAGGTTCTGGAACAACAAGAAAGCTTAAGTGTTCCGAAAAGTAGGGAATTTGGAAATGAAACCTAAATCGAAATAAGTATGGATTCTCATATTTATCAATGTTGCCTAGATATGTTAGTATATGTAGTTCATATAGTTTATGGACTAAATGAGGGACTATATACACTATGATGTGTTTATTAAATGGAAAATAGCGTTTAATGTGATCGACGATAGTAAATACTAAAATCGAGAATAGGTTATATAAGATATGGGTTTCATTCCCAACCTATATAGTAAATTCCTCTTAGTTAAATAGGTTACATGGGTTACATATTCACTAAAGGGTTTAGGATTGAACCATTGGACGTTAATAGATTGGCTAGATAGCACATTAGCCAATTTATTGGTCTAGCAATCGCATTAATGGTGTCAATGGATAATCGACCCTAGATTTACAAATGAAATGGGAATTATAGTGTAATAGTCATTAATGGTTGGACTTGCATCCATTATATATTGGATTATATGTTTTTTGCATTCCTCTTAGTTATTTTTTGGTGCATGTTGTTATTGCATATTATTATTGATTATTATATGGAATGTTAATGGCTTTGTGACTCCTTACTTACTGAGCAAGTCGGAGCGCTTAGCCGAGCATTTTAACAAAGGGAAAATAGAAGATTAGTAGTCTTACTATCTTCCCTATGATGTAATGAGCCTTCTTGTATATGTTTGTATTGTTTGACTTACTTTTTTGTAAATGAACAGGGTTGGGGGGGTTTTATAACCGAATTTTAGGTTTCGATAAACTCTATATTTATATCTATCGTTTTAAATATCGAAAAAGTTTTAATTTTTTGTTGCGTATATTTTGAATTCTTAATTCGATATCAATCTACAAGTTCAGTTTATGAAGTACAAAAAGATAGAATGCTGGATCTATTTAAGTCTGGCTGGTTTACTAGGGGCTTAATTAGAGTTTAAAAATAAGTATCGGCCTAATCGAGATAGGGGATGCTACAATGGCATGGTTTGTAATTAAATGGAAATACAAAGAAGAATGAACTTAATATGGATTAGAGGACTATCCTAGAAGTAATGGAGGTTAAGATGAGATGTAGGGGTTGGATTGTTCATCCAAACCTTAACCCACTTACGCTCTAGTATATAAACCACATTATAGACTTGTAGTCACTTTGATTTGAACAAACAAACAAAAGAGTGAGATGAGGAAACCTTAGAGAGCTAGTGTGGTGGATTGGCTGTAGAGAGGGACCAACATCTAATATACAACAATTGGTTAATAATCGTGTCTCCTCTTCTCTATTTTTCAATGTTTTTAATCGTTTACTTGTGTTAAGTGGGAAACCATAAGTTTCAAATGGTTTTAGGGTTAGAGATGGACTATTGGGGCTTTGTTGATGATTTGGGACATCTCTACCTTACTTTGATTTTCAAACATTTTTATGGTTGGAATGATGTATTCCAAGATTTGTCTTAAATAGTCATGATTTGAATTTAATTCTTGATGGGGGGGATTATTTATCTTAAGGGTGGGCAGTGGTCTTTGCTAAATTGCCCAAACCCTCTTGACCATCCTAACCAAAAGGTCTGGCTTGGTTTTTTAAACTAGCGGTTTGGCGGAGAGTTAAAAAACTTGTAAACCACGATTCCACGATTTGGTAGTTGTTTTCATTTATAGAAAATCGTTGTTCACCAAACCACAAAACCACCTCTAAACTTGGAATGAAATGGAATAGAGTTGAAGCTTTTTCATGCTGCTTTAAGTTTTGAAATAACATTAAACTGATAATTTTGATCGAGTTTTGATCACGTTTCATGTAGGTCAAATATAACTCATAAAAGGTTAACAATCCTAATGGAATATAGTAGAGGTAAGCATCGAGTCAAACCCATTGGATTTGGTCCAACTACATTTAACAAATAGGGGTTTTTTAAAGAGTTTTATCCTAAAATCTGAAAAACAGGCCAACTATGTGCGCCACACAGAACACTATGGGCAAGCCACTTAAAATCTTCCACACCCTTTCCAGAATTGCCTTCTATTGAAATGACCTATTCACCCCCCTCAACTCCCAAAATGACTGACATGCCCTTCGTATCTTTAACGATCGTGCACCCCACAAGAGCCAACGTTCACTTTTAACGATCCCCTCAGACCACCAGTGAGCACCAACGATGCGAAGTTCAATTTTGAAGGCTAATACCATTGTAAGAGTCAATCTCTTCATGCAATTTGATGAAAGTTGATTGTTTCAAAGTGTTGTAGGTTTGCTTTAATGGGGTTTGTACAATTCTTTTTTTTTGTAGTGCATTTTTCATTGTCGTTGTTTGGTGTCTCTTGAGCTTACGAAATGGAGGATGGACTTTAAGGGGGTGCGAACACTACAAAAAAATAGCAAATTAGAAACGGAATTAACAACAGAATAAGTGTTCGTTGCTAATTAGCAACAGAATAGCAACTGGAAATGGAGGGGAAAATGTTTTTCCAATTAGAAACTTAATACCAATGGATTAGCAACAGAATTTAGAAATGGAAATTAGTTCCGTTGGTAAATAAAACCCGCAAAAATTTCCATACAGAAATTCCCTTGCTAATCCATTACAATTTAATTTTAGCAATGGATTCTAAATTACCAACGGATTACCAATGGAGTTTGTCTAATCCATTGCTAATATGTTGCTAAACTAAACTGCAACGGATTACTAACGGATTAGCAAAGGATTCCGTTGCTAATCCGTTGCTAAAAGAGATCCGTTGGCATTTCGTTGCTAAATTGAAAAGTGAGATAAAAAATGTATCAATACATGTTTCACCTCCACACACACACACCCACCCACCCACACATTCACACACATGTGCACCCTACTACCCACTGACCGCCTCTGCACACCACGCACCGCCTCTGCACCGACTACCTCCTCCGTTAGTTCCGACTCCTTCCTCGCCGCCATCGCCCAATTGGAGAGATTTTCTCCAATTCCCTATCTCTCTCGCACCGGCTACCTCCCCGATCTCTCTGCCCTATTCTCTGCACCGACCGCCTCCCCTCCTCTCGTTGGTTTCGACACCCTCCTCGCCACCAGCACCGAGTTGGAGATTTTCTCCATCTTCCTCTCTCTCTCCACCGACCGCCTGCGCTCTTCTCTCTGCTCCAATCCTCCTCTCTCTCTTCTGCATCAACCGTCTCCCCTCCTCCAAAGGTTTCGACTCCCTCAACGCCGCCCTCCTCTCTTTATGCACTAACCACCTCTATTTTCTCCATCTATTTTCATTGTCAAGTGCACTGCCTTCACCGTCCTCCTCTCTCTTTGTACTGCCGGCCTCCCTTCCTTCCCTCTCCGCCCCGCCGCCTTCCCCTCCGCCTTCTCTATTGGATCTGCCGATGCTCCCTTACATCGCCTAGCTCTTAGCCTACGATGAGATTACCGCTGTCTGCGCTCACCTCGCCACCGTCGGCACTTACCTCGACGAGATCGCCGCCGACCACCGCGTCCATCCAGACGTCGCAGCCGTCTAAGTCTCAGTTTTATTTTTCCAATGAATTGAGTGGTGAAAAGAAGATGAGGTAAGTTTTTCTTCATTGATTTTGTTACGATGTCCAGTTATTGTGATTTGATTCAATTAATTAGAACCCCATTTGTTTGTTGATATGAGTTTTGTCGATCTTTTGAGAATGAAAGATTGAATGTATTGATTTTTTTATAATTATTTGAATTTCTTTGATTGTGTTGTTGTTCTTGTTATTGTTGTGGCTCGTGATTTGGTGTTCTTCTCTATAACTTGTCAACCTCTTAATTCTTCGTACTCTTTAAGAGAATTTCGTGATATGATTCCAATTGAATCCCCAATTTGATGGCTCCCTATGTTAGTCTTCCTCTAACACTACAAAAGGATATATGTTTGTGATATATATAGTGCACATGCTGAGTCCCATTTGTAATTATCTAATTTAATTGGTGCTAATTAATAATAAATGTATGATGGTGAAATCTATGGTTGTCAACTTGGTATAACAATAAAGAAAGAATAATATATACATAAGATGAATTATTCAATTAGTATTTGAAATGTAAAATAATGTCACCTATTATACAACTGCATGTGTATTTGAGAGACGTGTTCATAAACAACAAATTAAGTGTATCCAAAAGACTAGTGTAATTATACAACTGCATGTGTATGCTTTAGAATCACTATCACGATGTTAAATAAAGATACCTTTTTGATAAAAAGAATGTTAAAGCCACCTAGTTAGATTTGGTTATATAACTAGCGCTGCCATCTTTCTCTATATGTATATATATATTTATGTCTATCTATGTTGTTTTGTTGACTTGTTGTGTTAATGCATATAGGCATACAAGTGAATGAGTTGTTCAAACTAAATTAATTCCTCATACATTGTAATCTTCTTCTCTTGTTCTTACCATACATAAGTATATACATAAGTTTTTATTTTGTTAATGCATATATACATACAAGTGAATGAGTTGTTAATGCATATGTACATAAGTGTTTATTTTGTTAATTCAATGTTCTTATCATAATATGGAAAAATAAGAATAGATGGAGTACTATAAGAAATTGGGAATCGAGTGATAGAGGTTGGGTTAAGTATTATTGAAAAAAATTAATGATTTTTCAATGACTCGGACTTAGGTATTATAAGTCCATGGATTCCTCATTTAATAAGTTACGGACAAAGATGATGAGATAATTGAGAGGAGTTATTTATTTGGCATCACATAAACGTTTATTGAGTTTAAGACTACATGTTTAATTCGAATAAAAAGCTTTAATATATTAACGTTGCTATGCACTGTATTTTCAACATATCTCTATTTCTTTTAGTATGATATTATATTTATCTCAGCCCTCACTAACTTTTGAATGCATTGTTACATAATGTAAAAAAAATACCTACTTTAATTCAAAGCCTTAAAACTGACCCGAACCTTTCTTTATTATTGAAAAATGACTAAGTATCGTGAGTGAAATAATCATTTTCAATGGCATGTAAGAGAAAAATAATCATTACTTTGAGCACAAAATCTCAGTTATAAAATGAAAGGGAAAATTTTAAAAGTAGTGTCTCATTTTTTTGACTATCAAAGGCATCTATTCTTAAACTTGGTTTTGCTATTTCCTAGGTAGTGAAGGTATTCATCCCGATTCTTTGAAATCATTCGTAATTGGGAGTGCCATATTCATCATTTTAGTTGGACTCAAACCTCGTTCCTTCTCTCTCGTATTCCCTATTGTGGGGAAAATTCAGGTAAGTTTTGTAAATAGTCAATGCATTAATTTCAATTAGAAATTGTGATTTGTATCATTTTATGAATTTTTTGAATTTTAATATGTCTTGGATTTATCCTTTTAATTCATGCTTACATGATACCGTGAAATGTTAGGGAGATATGAGACTTTATAGGCATTTTCCTGCTATTGTTTATTAGGTTATGAAATTTATTGGTAGTCTATGTAATTGGGGAAACTTGGCCGAAATTATTGTAGAATATGCAAAACTAGTGGTATGACATTATTGGGACAAAAAAAAGGATTTGAAGTAGCAAAAAAGAACATAAATTGGATGAAAGAACAAGGTATGAGTTGTGGAAGTTACAAAAAAGTAAATAAATTGGAGCTATTATTGGTTTATGCTTGTATTTTGGGTAGAACAAAAAACACAATCTTTTATATTGATGCCATTCATAAAAATATACAACCTTAGCTCTCGATTTTGGTCTTGTGAGCTTTTCTATGAACTACTCTACCAACACTGTTTGACATCCAACAATGATAGCAAAAGTAACTTAATGAATCTTGTTAGCTTTAAATAAAAATATAAAACCTTAGACCTCGGATTTGGTCGACTTCACCCTTTCCAATCTTAACTAGGTTTACCTATTTTTCAAAATTCTTAATCTTTAGCTATCTAGTTTAAATACCTTGAGGGATATAACAAAAGTGGATTAATTACTTACAATAATTTTGATTTGATCCATGCCTTTCAATCTTACCTAGTTATAAAATTCATGGATGAATGGGATGGCACGAGGTCAATTCACGTTGAACTTCAATAAGTGCATTACAATTTTTTAACATTAAATTATTTTTGACATGTAATTCTTTTCTTCTACTTATCTATTCTATGTGGCATGATATGCATGTTGGCATTGTCTAGCTAAAGGCTTTGCAATAAACTTTACTCAATCATTTTATAAATGTATCCTAAGACATTGATTAGTCTAACAATTACAAAATAAAAATGGAATTGTTGACATTTGCATCCAAATTATAAGTCATCGTATTTTGTATAGAATGTCGATCACGCGAATAGAGAGTGGATGTATAACCGCCTTGATAACGGGTTTATTCGAAGGGCATTTGTTGTAAGGGTTCATAGAGTTTGCAAAAGTGAATTGTACCACTTATTACATTGAGGGTAGGATTAGGTGCCCATGTAATCGCAATAAATGTCAGCTCCTTCCCTACTTTGATGTTCAGACTGTTGAGTACCACATATGTAGGTACGGGTTTGTTCCTAGCTACTATTGTTGGTATGAACATGGTGAGAAAGAAGGGTAGGATACTACGTCCACTTTCATCGATTTCGAAAACAATTATGATGCCAAAATTGACATCGACTATGGTCAACCGACGTCCACTTACTAAGAGATGGTACACAACACGGCGGGGCCTAGTTTTAACCGAATCACATGGAAGAGGAGCCCAATCCCCAAGCACAACAATTGAATGACATGATTGACGCTGGTAACGAGTAATTGAGGTTGGGTTGTGAGAACATGATGAAATTGTTTGCCATGGATACATTGCTTTCTTTGAAATCGACGCACTATGTCTTTAATGTTGTTACGATGGGTTCATGCAATTCATTAAAGAAGCATTGCCTAACAACAACACATTAGTTGACAGTTTCTACTCAACAAAACAACTTATGCGAGGACTGAGTCTACTGTCGAGAAGATAGATTGTTGTGAAAATCAGTGTATGATTTATTAGGGAGATGACTTTGAGTTAGCATCGTGCCAAATTTGTGGCCATTCCTGGTACATGCCACAATGACGTAGTCGCACTAGGAACACAAAAACACGTCCTTGCAAACAAATGTATTAAATTCCCTTAAGCCATCGATTGCAACGTTTGTTCGCTCCTGAATCAACAACTATACATATGCGCTAGCACGACGAACACATGTCCTCAAACAATGTTATACATCATTCTTCAGATTCGATGGCATGGCGACATTTCAATGAAGTGAATAAAAAGTTCAGCGCGGAGAGATTCAAAATGCTCGTTTGGGGTTGTGCACAGATGGTTTTCAACCATTTGGGTTAAATGGGAGGCCTTACTCTTCGTGGCTCGTGATTTTGACTCCATACAACCTTCCACCGTCGATATGCATGAAAGAAGAATTTAAGTTCTTAACTGTTATCGTTCCTGGACCGACCATTCCTAGCAAGAAAATAGATGTTTTCTTGCAACCGCTAATGAGAGAGCTACAAACTTTATGGCACAATGGTTTAATGACGTATGATGTTTCCAAAAAATCAAATTTCCAGATGCGAGCAGCTCTATTATGGTCAGTAAGTGACTTCCCCGCATATAGCATGTTGTCAGGTTGGAGCACATACGGAAAAATGGCATGTCCATACTGCATGGACGATACATAAGCATTTCAACTTCGCTACGGTAGGAAAACTTTATGGTTTGACTGTCATCATCGATTTTTGCCTCAAAACTCTAATTTTAGGAAAGACAAAAGGTTTTATGAGAGGGAAAATAGTAATAAATGAATAACCTCCATTGATACGATTTGGCGAAGAGATTTTGATTGAAATCGAGGCCTTGGGATTAATGAAAGTGACAGAAATCGGCGCCCATGCCAAAAGTTCAGAGATTGCTAAAGGTTTAGGATGGAGGAAACAGAGCATCTTTTGGGACTTGTCATATTGGAAGACGAACTTGATCAGAAAGAATTTGGATGTAATGCACGTAGAGAAAAATGTGTTCGACAACATATTCAATAATATTATGAGTGTGCTGGGGAAAACTAAGGACAATGTGAAGTCGAGACAAGATGTTCGCGAACTTTGTCACCGACCTTTTCTACATATGGATGAAGTGTCAAAGAAGTATCCGCTAGCATGCTACGCTCTTGATAACCCTAAAAAATAGAAATTTTGTGAGTGGATACGATCTTTGCTTTTTCTCGATGGATATGCTTTTAATTTCGAGCGTTGCATAGACCAAAAGGGGTAAAAGTTGTTCGGGATGAAGAGTCACGATTGTCATATTTTCATGCAAATACTAATTTCAATTGCATTTTGAGAAATTCTTTCCAGACTCTGTTTAAGTCGCCATTAGCGAGCTTAGTCTATTCTTTCGATCACTGACGAAAAAAAGTGTAATAGTTCAGGATATGGCTCATTTAGAGTTTGAAATGCCTCTAATACTTCGTAAACTGGAGAAAATATTTCCTCCAAGTTTCTTTGACTCAATGGAACACTTGCTAATCCACTTGCCTTATGAGGGTTGGCTTGCTGGCCCTGTACAATTTCGTTGGATGTACCCATTTGAGAGGTAAGTTCGCTCATGGTTAATTACAAATTAATCGATTATGTAGTTAGATGATAATCAAACTAATGTTTATCATCAACATGAATTCTTTAGGTACCTTAAGCACTTGAAAAATAATGTGCGGAACAAAGCAAAAGTCGAAGGATCAATGTGCAATGCTTATTGACCAGAGGAAACAACCTCGTTTTGTTCTTATTATTTTGAACAACACATTCCCACCTTGCACAACCGAGCGCAACGCAATGACGATGATGGCGTCGGTCCTAATCCTTATTTCGTCGGCGACTTCTCCATCTTTATTCACCCAAGACGTACCATTGGTATCGAAAAAGAAAGATTCCTGACGGATTAAGAATACGATGTTGCTCACACTTACATCTTGCTTAATTGTACTGAAGTCACGCCATACATCTCGTGAGTCACTATAAAAATTCAATTTGTTGTTTATGTTTATAGTTTAACAGATCTTCTCTTTTTTTCTTCTAATGGACGAGTGTGAAATGTAGCATCTTCATCGACCATTTACATATGCCAGATGGGGAAGAAACGGACATTGATTATAATCTAGAGCATAATTTTGCTACCTGGTTTCAAACATATGTAATGCCAATTATGTTATTTAGAAACATTTTCCTTTATCTCATACGTTCTTTTATAATCGTTATGCGTTTGTGAGCAGACACCATATAACATCACAGATGAGACACTTCGTCATTTAGCAATCGGTCCTTTACGATCTTGTGTCGTCTACCCGGGATATATTGTTATTGGATACAAATCTCAAACATGGTGTATGGTGCTAATAAAACTACACAGAACAACGGGGTAAAAGGCTCCAACTATGCAAATGTGTCCCACGATTTCTATGGAAGAGTAGAAGAGGTTATTCAGATTGAATACAGTGGCTTTAAGTGCACTGTGTTGTTCAAATGTGAATGGTTTGACCCAACAAAACCTGCTGGTGTAAGGACTCACCCTTCACTCAAGTTGGTTGAGGTTCATCGAGCTCAACCGTATAACAAGTACGAGGCCTTCATTTTGGCAATGCAAGCCTGTCACGTCTTCTATCTTCCATACCCTTCTATGAAGCATGAACGATAAAAGTAGGTTGGCTTTTTGTTGTTGTCATCCTAAGTTCATCGATGAGGGAACCATTGTCAATGATGAGATTGTTCATTCAATAAATACGACATTCCATTCAGACGAACCAAATTCATACATTGTCACTAATCCAATAAATGACATTGGTTTAGTAGTTAATCTAACGAGTTCCAACATGATGGATGTACTAGATGATAGTGATGATGACGAGGAAGATTAGGTGTCAGATTCTAGTAGTGAAAATGAATTTGAAACAGATAATAGCGAGTGACGTATGTTTATTTTATTCTATTTTACTGATAATGACGTTTGTTTATTTACTTATATAAGTGAAATAGTTTACTTATACAATTATAAGTGAAATAGTTTAGCAGGCATGGCATGGAGACATCCGGATAGGATCCGATAGACGGTGACCTTGACGGCCAGCCTCAGATAGGAGGTAGTGGATGACCCACTCCGCGCGCGAGGTAGAGGACTATTAGAGAGGTCGAGGCCAATCTGGAAGGGTCGAGCTACATCAGGAGATAGAGGATCACTATGGAAGGTTCGGACGTGACCCATCGTTTCTAGTGCACGGTCGTCCGACCGAGGTCTCGACATTATTTCAACGTCATCGTCGACGAGACCGACTTCGATGACACATATTCCCCTTATTTCGCCGATGGGCCCGTCATCATCCAATCACGCCCCATCATCGCATTCTAATCAATCTGGTAGTTTGTCTCGACATGGCACTCCGTCACCTACTATATCTGCTCCACCTTCCACTACATCGCCCGCACCATCTGGCGGGCCCCACGAGGCCATGTGAGCCCCCGAGTGCCTTAAAGGCATAATGGAGCTCCCCCGCAGCCTCCTCAGGAGCCCCCCTTCCATCAGCTCCCTCAAGCACCTTAGGAGGGACGATGAGGCACTCCCCATATTGTTAGATTCCCCATTACTATTGAGTATGTCCGGTAAGTTATCATACCATTACAAATGAGTAATTAATTATACGTAGCCTAACTATAAGTAGAGCAAGGAGATCATTTTACTAAGTTCATCAAGTTGAAAATGATCAGGAAAAATCGTTGGGTTTTACATCATTCGGAAGTCTGTGCTCGAAGGATGACTAAAATCTTTAAGCGGGGGATGATTTCTGAGGGGTACTGTTGGAAGTCAGTACCTGATCATCAAAAGTAAATATATTGGCAAAGATGGAAAGTAAGTAAATGACACTAAACAAATGAAAATATTGATTAAATACATTGTTTCTTTGAAAAAATCATAATTAACTATATTCATCCTTTTTCAGCCATACTTATGATGGGACCCATCCATTGATGAGGCTATTGTGAGAGCCGCCTACGATACAAAGGCACGCGTTAGGTACGAAGCATTAATGCATGAAGCTTCGCACCCTTGGCGTGAGGCCGGACTTTGTCACTGATGAGGCATGGAATAGATACCGTGACTATTGGGCGAGCGCAGATTTCAGGGCAAGGTCCGATTAGGCTTCACATAATAGAAAAAATGAAATGGGCGGCCCTCGTACAGGCCCTTCAAAACACACCGATGGCACACGGTCTTTTCGAACCTATGAAGATATATTAGTAAGTGTCATGGTTATTTGACGTTTCTTTAGAACTTATAAGTTTATCGCGACTAATATGTTGTAAAATTTGAACTTTTGTGTGTAGGCTCTGGATAAGGATGAATACAATGAGATTACTCCTAATGATGTTTTCCTTCATGTCCATACGAAAGATCATGATAGGGTGACATTCATTGATAGAAAATCGGTGCGGTTTCATGTAAGTATCTTGTTAATATAAAATTTATAATTGCTTATAAAAAATGCTATGATTATGCATATAATGAGATATCTTCCATTATCACTTCGGCATGATTTTTGCTTGTTTTAAATCTTTTGTTGACTATGTTTACCAAACACTCTCCCACTGTTGTTTTATTTTCTAGATAGATAAGTACAATTTAGATTAATTAGCAAGCACAATATAACAACCTAGGCAAAACCTATTGAATTCATTAATTGGTGCTATGTATGTATACATGACTTAATTTTAGGAATCAATGAACAATTTATGAACAATATGTATGACTTAATTGTTACAACAAGCCTCATATAAGTATCTGCACTCTTTTCTTTCACATTTTGAAACATAATTCAAGTACAATATAACAACTTAGGCATTGCTTGTATGCACATGATTTAAAAAAGAAAACTATGTACCCTTAGAGTTGATTCACTTTTATAGACAAACCAAATAGATGAGTTGGGTAAATACCACATGGAGATAAATTCTTGCTCTAAATAGTTTCTTGTTTCTCAATTGTTTGTTTTCTTCTTTTAAGATCTAATTGTCATTTTCTTCTTTGTATGTAGTGGATTCATTGCTCTAAATAGTAAATAGGAAGTTATTGAGAATGTGGGTAAAGTAACTCGATTAAAATATGTGCACAAAAATTAAAAATAACTTAAGTATCTCAAAAAATTACCCAGAGCAATGCAACATACAAAATAGACAAAAAGTAAGCGAGAATATAAAGAACAAATTTTGGTCCCACTTTTAGAGGAAAATGTTTTGTTGGATGGACATCCACCAATTTCGGTCCCACTTTTAGAGGAATTATTCGCTACACTAATTGGAAACAACTATTAAGTTGGAGTTTTTGATGATATGACTTTTGCTATTTTCAATCCCACTTACTATTACTTGCTTCTTTTCTTACATGACTTTTGCTACTTTTAAGCACACTAAATGATTTAGGGAACTCCATTTCTTTTTTAATTTCTCCAATGAAGTTTTTTTTTAGTTTTCCTTTCTCGACTTTGTTTTTGTACATGCAAAGCTCATGAGGAGAAGTGAGGAGCACACTCAGGCAAAACTGGACCGGCCGATTGATGAGGAGCAACTCTACTACGATGTGGTGGGGTCTGCCCAAATGGGCGTTTTTATGGGCTCGGGCCAGGAAGACGAGGAGATATGCAGATCCCGGTGCAAGCACGTCCCAAGAGACGATGGTGTGGCGTTTAGAGTGTGATGCAGTTGGTCAGAGGCTTGCGCAGTTCGAGGCTTCGTGCAGAGTCAATTGGGAATGCGCATGGACTTTGGTGCGAACACCTCTCAGGCACCACCACTGCCACCACCTCAAGAGCATCATCAGCAGGTTGGGATGGATCCGTCTTGTTCACCACAGCAACAGTACGACGATGATGATAGAGACAACCGGATTGGGTGGACGGGGAGCACCTTGGTGACGAAAGTTAGGTATTTTATTTGGTTTTGTACAACTTTTGGGTATGTTAACAAATTTGAAACAACATTTTATATATATTGAGATTGAATTCTTTTTTTTTAATGAAGTATATAATATTTGATATTTTGTGTGAATGATGAAATTTCTTGAAATTTTGTTTCGGAGGATGTTATAGCACCCCCAAAGAGTCGTTTGAAAGGGTGCGGGCGTTGGAGAAGGTCAACTGCAGGTTTTGTTGCTTAGAAGAATCGTGCTGGAACAAATTGCTAATTAATAAAAATTATGGACTTAGCAACGGATTAGTAACAAAATACATGTATTCCATTGCTAATTCATTCTAAAATTAGAAACGAGTAGTACATGTTCTGGGTTGATAAGATGAATTATGTTTCTATTAGCAACGAAATAGAAACGGAAAACATTAATTACATTTCTATTTTGTTGCTAATTAGCAATGAAATTCATCTCATATACGATTTTTTGGGTATTATCTTCATCTCTAATCCGTTTATGTTCCTTCTCTAATTAGAAACAGAAATAAAATTTCGTTGCTAAATATTTAGCAACAACGATTTTAGAAACAAAATTGATTTCATTGCTAATCCGTTTCTTATTGTATTTTTGTTGGTATTCCGTTGCTAATCATATTTTGTTGCTATTCTTTTTCTAATCCATTGCTAAATCTCTATTTTTTGTAGTGGAATGTGCAAGACGGAGAGGTATCTCTTCATTTTTCCTTTGTTTAAGTGAATATTTGTGTTTTTTTATTCTCATGTTGCCCACCATATGGCTCGGTCAAACAAGACCAAGCAAACTCGGACTGTTCGGTGTCGAACTATCGAGCAGAAGAGTGTAAGTCAATGACATCTAACCGAAAAGTACCGGTATGTTCCGTTGGATCTGACGGAGTCATACAATTTCCTTGTTTTCTTATTATTGATTGAAGGTCGATAGTGATGATGTGATTTACAATTTTGCAGAGAATGTTGTCTTATTCTAATTTTGTGGACTACATTAATGACTTCATCTCCAACGCCCCATTTCTAAGTAGAGATAAGTCTATCAAATGGGTTCAAAGTCGGGGATCGAGTAAAAAATCCATTATTTTCATGAAGAATACTGATGTAGATGGGTGATGGTCATCTTCGGGGGAGGGTCAACATGGTGTGCGAGAGGTTTGGTACTTAGAGGGGTGATGTCCAAAAAATTGAGAAATTTAAGCCATTAAAGAAGAGATTATTGTTACAAAAAAATTGTAAGAGTTGATGAAAGGGAGGCTTTTAAAAGGAAATCAAAAGAAAACCTGACACCAAAAAATATGGTTGTCCCTATGTTATAAACATAAAGGAACATGAAGACCATTTATGGAACGTGACAGTGGTGTGTGGGTAGCATAACTACGAAATTGGTCATTATAAGGAGGGTCACTCATACGTCGGTTGGTTAGTTCCGGAAGAGCGCGTTGTGTTTGTACAGATGATGCAAGGAAATATCAAGCTTGAGAAATCTTGGACACGTTGAAGAAAAGGGTTGAAGAAAATTCATCAACCTTGCGCTCGATATAGAACGCTAGGCAAAAACAAAGGGTAGCCGAGGCTCGAGAGAGATTAATAATGCAACAACTAATGCATTGGTTGGACACATATGGTTATCTTTCATGGCATAGGAAAGATGCAGAAACCGACGTTGTAACATACTTGTTTTGATCTCATGTTGACTCCATCAATTTACTATGATGTTTCCCTTTGCTTTTAATTATGGATTGGATCTACAAGACCAATAAGTATTTAATGTCATTGTTTAAGATTTGCACTTATGTCAATAGAGACTAAAAACAACTACATTTGGGTGTTTGAGAATCTTAATAACCTCATAAATTGGTGGGCTAAACTAAATATGATTGTAACTAATAGGGACTTGGGACTGGTGAAAGCAATTTAGTAAGTCTTTCCCACGTCCACTCACCTTCTTCACACTTGGCACATTAATTGAGGTCTAACATCAAACATGAACAATTTTTTGCACAAAATGAAGACTTTATCCTTTTCCAAAATAGGTTGAATGCTTTGCTAAGTGGCACTTCTGAAGGTGTGTTCAACATAAGGATGTCGAGTTTGGCCGCCGATGATACTCGTCTACATAGATTGCTTGATTATTTGATGGATACATGGTTTAGGAATTACAAGGGATGGTTTGTCAGAGCATGGATTGACCAATCATTGCACCTTAGATAGATTACAATCGACAAAGTAGAAAGTGCACATAGTACCCTAAAAAAACATCTTCAACATTCGCAAGGAACATTTGAGTATTTGTGGAGGGGTAATTCTTAGTATGGTTGTTGGCCAACATATAAAAATCAAGGCGTCTTTTGAGACGCGTTTGAATTTAGGGCAACATGGATTTAGTAATATCTTATATCGTATGATGCGATGTTTCATTTCACAAGCAGCGTTGGATAGAACCCGAAAAGAGTTGGAAATTCCAGAAAATGTTGGATCGATCCAACAAGATGTCGTTATGTTTTGTGCAAGACATTTGGACTTCCTTGTGCCTACAAACTTACAACTCACCAATTGGCAGGTTCACCAATCCCACTTGATGATATCCATATTCAATGGAAAAACTTAAACATGAATCCCGAGCAAGCAGTGAATTAGACAAAGTACGATTTTAAAGTGGAAATTCAAAGGGTTATTGATATGTTACAAAGTGTCGAGAGTGAGGATACGCACATGAGGATTATGCAATAGCTTCAAGAGATTAGTTGTCCTTCAATCGTGTCCTTAGTTTTCCCGAAGGAGAAAGTGAAAATAAGAGGAAAGCCACCACAACCGGGCAAGGAAAAGAAGAGGAAGGCACGTAAGGCCAAGCTAAAGGTCGAGAATGATGACATATCCACGAAGAGAAATCCATCTCCCTTCGAGAATGTACTTCATTCAGAAATAATAAAAAAGAAGATTACTCATCTAGTAGCACACAAGGCTCATAGAACGCATACATTAATGCATGGTATGTGTAGGGATGGTTATTACAGTGTAGCACTAAAAATTGGCTTTACACATTGAGAGGGTTGATGATGTCAGAGGAGATGGTAATTGTGGATACCGTGTTGTTCAAGATGGTCTTGGACATAACGAATATGATGCATTGAAACAAATCCAGAATGAAATGTATTGGGAGCATCAAGGCCACCAAAATCTTTGGCATGCAATCCTCAGTGAGGATTACTGTGAAACCATTCTAATATTCTTCCTAAACTATAATGATATGAAGGATGCTCCATTTGACAAGTGGATGTATATGCCTGAATTTGGTCTCATGATTGCTACATATTACAGTGTCATTCTTGTGTCTCTATCACCTTTGGGTAGTATGACATTATTTCCACTTAGAGATGTACCACCAAATTTACTGAGTGACAGGGTTGTAATTGAGATGACACACGTTAATAATTGTCATTTTATGCGATTAAAGTAAAGTAATTGTATTCCTATTTTTACATTTTTAATCATTGCCCTTGGTTCATATATTTCTTTTATAGATGTTGCTCAAGGCGGATGCCCCTTCTCCACAACTTTATCCAGGGTGCCAAAAAAATATACCACCTGAGGCGTTACGGTGGTGTGAGAACTTGAATTGCAAGCAACACCTGCTAATCTGAAGATGGTATTACTATTAACGTTGTTCCAGTTCATAACCCCCATCCTTCAACAGAGAAAGCAACGAATTCGCCAGTGGGTCCGGTCGAGACAGTGCCCCCAAACAATGCAACTGTGGCATTAAGAAATGAGGGGATGAATTCCAGGGAGAGGAGTCGAGGATGCTTATCCGACGAAGCAATTTATGGGAAAGATATTACAATGAAACTCTTGAGGCGACAAACCTGGCAATGCGGTGTGAGGCACAAGCCACTGGTGGGGAGCAAGAGGAACACGGTTTCGATAACGGAGGCGAACAAAAGGTAATTCCAATAGTTCGCCTAGGGGATTCATGGAACAGCAGCGTGTCTAATTTTGAATGTACTACAAGATATCTGGAGGTGGAAAGGGTAGATGAGGCCGATTGGATGGAGCAAGTCGAACAAATTAAGGAACACTTGGGGCACTTTGCTCATGATTGAAATTTAGGTAGGGAGGCAGGAATCTCTACGGTTCACGACCTCTTTGACGGGCTGGAAGCAGAAGGAAGAACACTTAGCCTTTCGACATCTCAAGGGCAGAGACAAATGTAGTGAGCCACACAGAGGTGCTCCAAGCTCTTGGTGAGAGCTCCTTGTGTGGATGATAATCCACTACAAAAAAATAGCAAATCAGCAACGGAATTAGAAACGGAACTTATTTCCGTTTCTAAATCAGAAACGGAATTAGAAACGGAATAAGTTCCGTTTCTAAATGTAACAGTTAGCGATGGAACTGAAAGGGAAATATTCAGAGACGGATTTGAGATGGATCAGAGACGGAATTAGAGACGGAATTAGAGACGAAACTAAATTCCGTCTCTGAAATTTGGCGCCACCATTCCCGCCAAATTCTTCATTTCTTATGGCCGTTCATCATTCCTCGAGATTTGTATTTTGTCCGATCTGGCGACCTCTTCTCCTTCCCGCACCCCACCCCCCCCCGCAACAAAACAACAAATCCCCAAATCATTCCCACGAAAAAACCCCAAAAACCTAAATCCGTCTCTCTCGTCTCGTCGCGCCGGTCGATCGTCTCGTCCCCCCGGACGTCCATCCCGTTCGATCGTCTCGTCTCTCCGTCCGGTCGTGCGAGCTGGTCTCTCTCGGTGCTCTGCTCTGGCCGTCGTCTGTTCGCGGTGGTCTCCGTTTCTCCGTCTGGTCGTGCTACCCGGTCGCACCTTCTCTCTCTGGTCTCGCCGTCTCTCTCCGTCTCTCCGTCTCGTCGCGCCGGTCTCCCTCATCGCCGATATCTCTCGCTCTCTCTCGTCTCGATTCGGATCGGTTAGCAAGGAATTTGTAGTTTTGGAGTCTTACTACAATCTTCATTTCTTATTTGTTTTTTATTGTTCTTTATAATGCGAGCAACACTGATGATCAAGAGCTCTTCACTTTCATAGAGATCATTCACATTGTGACGGTTTTGAGGAAATCTTGAACAGACTTGGTCATTTTCGCTAAAAACTTTGCGTCAATCGGGTTGGCGTTCTAGTCCCCTTGTTTATCTAATTTAAAAAATTTATGGAATAATCCGTCGGGTGACATGAGAATTATTTAAGTTTCCGCTATGGTTCATTTGATAGTTCGATCTTCTAGTAAACATCGAGTTGAAGGCAAGAAGCTATTTTATCTAGAAAGGTTTTCCAATTTAAATTAAGCATGCAGACTTCATAAATTTCCATCTATCAATAAATATTTGGGGTGTCCGGTGTTCCTACGTACATTATATGCGGCATCCGGGAATATTAAAGTCGTAATACTTGTTAGCATTGCAAATATTATGCTCATGAATGAAATATGTTATAGATTTTCACTTGAACTGAAGCTATATCTGCTAGGGAAAGCAGATCATATATATGCCTTGATGTTCAAATATAGGAAATGAACATAATGTGGTGACCATTGTGTATACTAGGTTTTCTTAGCGGCTCACTATACTAGTCGAATAAATGGAAGAACAGTTAAAAATTTATTTTCTTGAAAGGTCTTAGCTATTATGGTCATGGAATCCATTTTATTTTTGTAAATTCGCCTCTGGCAATTGGCCGTGTTATAGTACTACCTTATTGTTTATGAACTGTGAAGGAACAAACTCTTGATCAGGTGACATATTTTAAGAGTTCGGTTCTTATAATTGTTATTACTTTATGAGGTTTTATTTTAACTGTTTCTTGAGTGATTTGATTTGTTCCTTGGTTGATTGTTCATTAGTTGGTGTTCTTCACTTGATCTATTAAGTTAATGTTGTGTCTTTTGTTTGGTTTAGAAGTTTTTGTTCTCGCTCTTCTTCTCTTACATGCATAGTTTTTGAGGTTATGCTTGTTCTATTTTTAGGTTTATTAATATGTACTATTTCATTTCAACCTTTTAATTGAGCAATTCAAGATTTATATTGATTAGTATTTGGTTGTTATTCCATGTTTATTTTATCGGTAAAGCATGTCATCCGTATTTGGTTGTTATTCCATGTTTATTTTATCGGTAAAGCATGTCATGAGAGTCATTATAATACATTAGAATCATGTACTTGAGGTAATTACTTTGTCGTTTGATGTTATAGTTGTTAGTAATTTCATATTCATGCACTTGCTATGGATGATTGATTAGTTAGGTGTTGTTGGTTACGATTGAATAATACCTATAATTACTTAATTTCTACTACTAGTTAGGGTTAGAAACACTAGGATTACTCTTTTAGTGAATGTTGTTTGTTTCACATTACATTTCTAGAGAATGGAATAAACCTATAACCTTAAGGACGTATGAGTGAACAAGTAGTGAATGTTATTTGTATGCCTCGATATCGATATTTAGGCGCACGGCCTAGGATTACTCTTTTAGTGAATGTTGGGTCTTAAAAATTTTAATTTAAGTGCAAGAGGCGGGATGAAACTGTTCAAACACACATCAAACTGATTTTCTCAAATACTATGTCTACTAGTTAGGGTTAGAAACATGAGGATTACTTAATTTCTTCTTCTTCTATTATGGCATGTCCGTAGAAGAAGAATAGCCTACATGTTCTCAATGTTACACGTTTGATCATGAAAAACGACCCTTTATCGATTTCCCAAATTCATTTGCTATGGCATGAAGATGTTGCTCCCTGTCGATTCTACCACTTTCTTCATCATAGATGTTGCTCTCACTCGAGAGAACCACTTTCTTCATCATAGCACTTTTCGAGAGAAACGGCATAAGATTTGCACACAACAAACAAAGATGTTTTCTTCTCCCATGGATTAATTCTCGCAAACATACGGTACTTATAGTATATTTACTTAAACGAGGTTAAAAAATTTATTTTGGGGAGGATAATGTATTAAAAATAAAATCCATGATAACTTATGCATCAATCAAGGCGTCCAAGCCAACTAAGATATACGAGAGGATAAATGGACAATGAATTTACTCTGCGGACGATGGTGGTGGTTTGTTGAAGCTCGATGTAGTAGAAGGTTCGATGATGAAGTTCCTTTATTTTTATTTTTCCCTGTTTTCGGAAAGGCGGGTTTTAGTTTTTCCTATCGTTCTCGAGGGAATGGGTTCATTGCTTTTGACGATGAGCATGTTGTAGACGATTTGTTTCATTTGCATGTTAAACTCATTCTTTTTTTGGTGGTGGTGATTTTGGTCCTTATAGGACTCCGGTCTCGGAGGTAGGCGTGGTGGGTATAGTGGAGGCGATGAGCTTGGTGGGGGTTATGGAGGCTTTGGGGGCGGTGGCTTAGGTGCTTATCGAGGTGAATCTTCTCTTGGCTATTCTATTTTAATTAGCGATCGAATCACTTCCTTTCAATAGTTTGTCGTGTAGACTTTTTAAGTTACTTGATTTACATATTGTTGGTGGTTTACTTTGTTTCAAACACTAGTATATTATAGTTAAAACCAAGTTTTTGGTGGTTTTATAGTGATCTCCTATTGCTCCTTCTAAAAAATCAAATTTCTTCTTTTTGTAGATCTTGAATTTTGGAATGTGTTTCTTCTTCCGTATGTTAAAACCAAGTTATTGGTGGTTTTATAGTGATAAGAATTCCAATATGACCGGTTATAGCCGTTCTAGGAATCCAGGAAATCAAAAATTCAAATTTAAAGCTTGATTTCCAAAAGTCAAAAAGCCACAGGCGAAGGCCAATTAGCGCGCTAATACTTGGAATTAGCGCGCTAACAAAGGGACCTCAAACTAATTAATTTATCCCTTTGTGTTAGCGACCCTTAAACTCGTCCAGGACCTAACCATCCCTTATAAAACATGTTATACATGTTTTACAACTCAACTTACATGATAGGTCCATCTTATAGAAACATTGTTCGCCATCTCCTATGCGTAGGAAAATAGCAACATTGACACCAACTTCGATCTGTGATCGCATTTGCTTGATGATCATGTTTTTTTTTGGAAGCATTCTTATTCAACATTGTATGGTTTTTTTTCTCGTTCTTCATCGCTTTTCTTGAATCCCAAATGGTTGTTTTTTTTTATTTTTTGAGTAGGAACACATGGCTTGTCGCCTTTGGAGCACACAAGAGTTTAGATTGGGTGAGAGGATGAGTTCTAGAATCATACTTACATGATAGGTTTGTGCTTAACTTTTAGTTTTTCCCTTTTAGCATTCTTGCACTTATGCCATTCTTCTCTTTGTAGATCTTGCATTTTTGAATGTGTTTCGTCTTCCTTATGTTAAAACCAAGTTTGTGGTGGTTTTATAGTGATAGGAATTCCAATATGACCGTTTATAGCCGTTCTAGGAATCCAGGAAATCAAAAATTAAATTTAAAGCTTGATTTCCAAAAGTCAAAAATATCTGCGGTGGCTAATTAGCGCGCTAATACTTGGAATTAGCGCGCTAACTGCAGGGACCTCAAACTAATTAATCTCTCCTTTGCCTACTTCTTTCAGTGCATACTCACTTTGTTGTTGCCCTCGAGATGGAGATTCGAAATGCTTCAAAGCTGCGTTTTACTTATTAGATGAAGTCCTTTTTGTGTATGCATCTCTAATTTTGGACCGTTTGTGAGTGTTCTTTTTTTTTTGCTTGTTGAACGATAGGATTGGTTGGCTTTTGTGTATACTTCCAAATTTTGGAGCTTTTGTAATACATGACAACTTTCCGTGGATATATAAATTTTTGGGCTAATTTTGAGTTTCACATTTTTTCTTTCTCTTTTGAATTTTTGTTGATATATATTTTTCATGTATGGATGCGCAATTTGGCTTCTTTGGGGGATGTTAGCACCCTCAAGGAGTTGTTGGAGGGTGCGAAAGCGATGGAGTATGTCATATCGGGTTGTATTTTGATTTTTAGGTTGGAGAATCGATTGGCTTATTTATCCGTGCCATATTTAAACAAAACAGAAAATTAGAGACGGATTAGCAACGGAATTCAAATTTTCCGTTGCTATTCCGTCTCTAATTTTCCAGAAATATTTCTATCAATCACAAACGGATCAGAGACGGAAATATTAATTCCGTCTCTGATTCCGTCTCTAATTAGCAATGGAATCAGAGACGGAATCAGAAACGGAATAATCCGTCTCTGATTCCGTTTCTAATTAGAGACGGAATCAGAGACGGACTCTTTGCATTCCGTCTCTGATTCCGTCTCTGATTCCGTTGCTGATTAGAAACGGAATCAGAGACGGAATTCATAAATTTATTAATTCCGTCTCTGATTCCGTTGCTAATCAGCAACGGAATCAGAGACGGAATGCAATTACAAATGTACCATTTCGAAATAAAATCCATTTCTGTTCCGTCTCTGTTCCGTTTCTAATTTCCGTCTCTAAATCCGTCTCTAATCAGAAACGGATAATTTCCGTCTCTATTCCGTCTCTAATCAGAAACGGAATCCATTTTCCGTTTCTGATCGTATCAGCGACGACGTTTTCAGAGACGGAACGCGTTCCGTCTCTGTTCCGTTTCTGATTTCATTCAGAGACGGAATTTTCTCAAATCAGAAACGGAAAATTCCATTTCTGATTTGCGATTTTTTTGTAGTGTAAGTTGGTTTTTATATGCTTTTCTTAGGTTATTTTAGTATATTTAATATGTAAACTTTTCAAAATATATATTTAATTATATTAATTGGTCGTTTTCTGGTGAAACGGAGTGCGTGGATGAATTCGTGGTGAAACAATAATCAAAATGGAGTATTTACATGCAGTAATCCGACACTATACAGTTTGCTTCGAGTTACGCATACGCGGTGGGTAGAATTAGAGACAACAAACCAAATGACGTAAGGAATGACACAGTTCGGTCATTTGAATTGAGCTGCTGTTGGATTGCCTCGAGATCCACATTAAACTATCTCCCACACATTCGCACAATGTATGCGATTTCCAGCTCGCTGCCACGTGGAAGCAGTCGATTCGTCCAGCTCGTCGCCATGTCACAAACCAACATAATTCCATGCGTTTCAACCTCGATCCGCCATGTGTCACACTCTCACTCCACGCCAAGGACATCACTCATTGTTCTCGACCAATCCCGTCTCGCACCAGCATCAAATCTAGCCTATCAGCTCGCACCACATCAGCGCACGCAGGAAAACGGACCAATCAAGCACTGCCACATGTATGAAACCCATTTTCATCCCAAAAACAGTCCGTAGATGCTCCTCGGCGCACATGTTATGAGACCAACCCTTAAAATTAGTTTCTCTTACCTCCAGATAATAATTTTTAAAGGTTTTTCAAATTATGAACTAGGGTATTCATACGAGGAGACCGCATTAGAGCCGCCACACATAACTTTTCATATTTGAAGATTGTAAAGATGACGTCCCGCTAGACCAATCTTCACCTAATTTGAATGAGAAACAAGTGGAATTTATGATTAATGACATATACTATGTGAGATCTATAATTTTTATTTAATTTGATTTCGTTTCTCCTATTTCATTATTGTTGATTCTAAAGTATATGGTTTAGATCTAGAGTATGTAAGTGGTCAGTGCATGCTTTTAGGTGGACAACCTATAGTTATTTCAACCATTAGTATCGTGTAATTATGTTTTTGGACCAATAAAGTGATAAACACTCACCCGTTTTCCGTCAAACCCTTTCGGTTCTTGAGTGTGCAACAATTGAATTTAGGTTAAATCAGAAACGGATGCGACCCAGTTATTTATGATTAGTGTTCCCACATACCCAAATTACTGCGATTATTGTGTTAAACCCGATTGGCGGATGTCTAGGGTTATACATTGATTATAGAAATAGTTAGTGGCGGACGTCCTAGCTATCGAGATTAGGGGAACTAAAAGTTTTTATCGGAATGCGATTTTCCATAGCTAATCTAAGGAAATTGAATTAATAACTTCTTGAAATGATTGGGGACCATTAAATGGTGTTAAATCTTGATTCTTGCTTGTGGAACCGTAGACTTAGGTGATTTCTTCTCATTGATATTATTTTTGCAAACTTTTTATTTGTGCTAGTCTAGTTATTTATTTTATTGAACTTTGTGAAAACCCCCATTTTTAATTAACTTGGAGTAAAACTCAAGTCCTGTGGATTTGACCTCGTATTTACCACTACTACACCCTTATGGTTGGTAACTCGATTGCGGGGTTATATTTGGCATGCACGACACGTTACCAAATTTTGGCATCGTTGACAATTTTAGGTGCAGCTTTCTAAGGATTTAACCAACGATTTAAGTATCAAGCGGAATCGATCAATAGTCATTGGGTTAGATTTTTAGAATTTTGGATAATCGCGAGATGTTTGAGTTAGTTTGAGATGTGTAGTACTTAGAATAATATATATATATATATATATCACCCTAGGGCTATGAAATCAATTGCCCATGATTACTTAAATCAATATATTATTACTCTTGGACCATAGTTTACTTTCTTTGTTGATAGTTTTATTGTTCATTGCTTTTTGAGACGATTTGAAGATTTAAAGTATTTATTCAAAGGTATTTATCTATGTCTTTTATTAACTTTATTATTATGTTTATTATGATGATGAGTAAGTAGTTTATTTATTTAAAAAATGTCTAATCATGAACTTGTTCCATTTTGGGATGTAGTCATGATGAGATGATTTTGTACTTTATGCTTTAAATCAATCATATTCTTTAATTCTACAAATTAATTCATTATTATTTGCAGATTATAATCATGAAACTTTGTGTTGCATCCATAGTCTACAATTTGTATTGTGATATTTAGATTCAATATTTAGTTTAAAGTAGTAACTAGGATTGTTTAAAAGGTATATTACCATTCAGATTTCCTAGGTGAATTAAGATCTATGTTTAATATTGAAGTGGCTTTCTAAAGGTATTAGATTTTCTTGTGTAAAATTCAATTCACTGATGATTCGATGGCTCTTCTCTGTTGTCGATTTAGACAGCGATTCCTTTGTAATTTTGTATCTTTGGCTAATCGTTGGCTTTATTTTCTAGTTGATTGTTTCTCTGTTCTTCCTTTTTTCTTCCATTTTTCATGTTTCTTGAATAATCTTGAAATCACAAAAATAATAGAACACGTAGTGTAATATTATCATATATACCTAAAATAAACATAAATTACACTATAAAACATGTCTAATTATTGATTTGTTAGTCATCGTAGACCACAAAACATCTACATCTCTCTTAAGCATGTAAGATGATTTATTAGGTTGTAGCCTATCCTTAATCTTCAGTATCTTATGAAGCTTTTCTTGTGACAACTCATTTTTCAATCTTCTAAAAGTCTCTCTCCATCGAAATAGGTCGACTTGAGTCAAACAAAATTTTTCACCAACTAGACCTTAATAGATGAGTTGGTGGAAGGTGTGGGTGTAGGAGATGGTACTACTTTAACTATCTCTGCTAGCGCCACAATCACCACTGGCAAATCGGAACTATAGGAGCCATTAGGGTTTGAGAGGCTCTGGCACCGGTATTGGATAAGTCAATAATTAGATCGTATGTATAATATATTTTAGAGTGATTATTTTGGATATAAAAGTTATCTTACGCTGTATTTTCTCTTGATTCTTTGATTTAAGGTTATATTTAAAATATGTGAAGAAATGGAAGAAAAGGGGATGGAAATAAAAAATTCAGTCAAGTGGAGAAAGTGCACAACAAATCAAGAGCGAATCAATATTCAATGCCAGCGAATCAACAGTGAATCACATTAGATACATGTATCACTAGTTAAATTGGTAAATGACAGAGATAGAGTCTCATTGATTTGTCCAGCGAATCAGGTTCTATAGAAGATTTAGATATGATTCGCTATGGTTTGTTTCGAGAATTTTAGAGCAAATCAAGGAAATCTCGTTTTGCTTGGGTATGTACCACTTAGAATACTATATATATGAACCTTAAGCATTAAGATTAAGTGCCCTTGAACAACTATGATCATATTTCATTGCTCTTTGAGCAATATTTATCAGTTTATTAAGTTTAAGTTTAGTTTTATTGTTCATTATTTTCGAAGATGATTTGAAGTTTCAAAGTAATAAATAAGAGGTATTTATTAATGTCTTATATTTATTTTATTGCATTATTTATTATGAATATGAGTGAGTAGTTTATAAATCTAAACAAAGTTTGAACATTAACTTAATCCATTTTGTAATGCAATTATAATGAAGAATGATTAGTAATTAATGCTTTTAGCAAATCGTATTCTTTAATTCACTAATTTAATAAGTTATTATTTGCATATTACAATCACCAAGCTTTGTATTGCATGCATAGTCTAGAATATATGTTATGATATTTGGATTCTATATCAAATTTAAGTAGTAACAAAGATTGTTTAATAGGTCTATTGACATATGTCAAGCGTGTAAAATAATTTTCCTTTTTATATTATACTTTAATTATTTTATAGTAATGACAAGTGGGAATCGTCTCCACAAGGATTTATCAAACTTCTTTACGAAAATGGACTTTTGAAGTTTTTTATTATTTTATTAGTTTTATTTTATTTTATAATAGTAATTAACTAGCTAATAATTAACTAGAGCATTAAAGTACTTAACTAACTATATTAAATTAATTGACTAACACAATTAAGATTCACGACTAATCAAATAGGTTAAACTTAATAATATATAAATATCTATACAAAATCCTTAACAATGAAACATAAACCCTTTTCGCATTTCAAATATGTAACTTCAATCCATATAATTATTAGCATAAATTATAAATTAAGATATATCATTGAACTTTAATTATAAGTAAGTAAACAACCTTTAGCCAACCATTTGTTATCTTTATATCGTTGGAAAAGCCAAGTTTTAATTCTATTGATCTAATCTATTTGTTTACACAAAGAAATTAACTTCACACAATAAAACCGCATTAAAATTTATGAGAACTTCAAACTACTAAATCTAACATCATCGGAAAGCCAATTCAACACTATATTTAGATCTCAAATTCACCTAGGATATTTAAACGGTGTTTGCATTTCAAACAATCCTAGTTACTACTTCAAATAGATAATGAAACCATATATCACAATACACATTCTAGACTATATATGCAATACAAAGATCATGATTAAAATCAATAGATAATAAGCTATTAAATCAATGAATCGAAGAATACAATTGGTTTAAAGAATTAAGTAAATATTTATCTCATCATATATATTACAAAATCGATCTAGTTCACGGTCGGACTTTATTTAGATCAAATAACTACTCAATGATAATCATAAATAGCATTGAAATAATATTAATAAAATAAAAAGATAAATACCTCCGAATTAAATACTTGAAATCTTTATATGTTCTCCAAAAGTAAAAAAACAATAAAGCAATAAAGTAGAACAATAAAGAATTGCTCCTAGAGCAATGGAATATTGATCTAAGTACTCTAGAGCAACTAATTTCGAAACCCTATGCTTGTATTTATAGCATTCTAGATAGTAAACATCCCAAATAACCTCAAACAACTCCTAGTTATTCGAAGCCAACTATTTTCATTGATTTGGCCATCGATTCTAGTGTCATGTGAATTGCTGGGGATCATTGGTTTAAAAGTCTAGTTCTTTCTTGCTTCCTTGAGATGATTCTTCGCACTCTCTTTCCATTTGATTAATTCTTTCATAACATCCATTTTTGTTCATTTATTCATATTCTCCATTGAATACCTAAAATATATATATAAAAAAAAAAACATCGTGTAATATAGTCTTTTAATCTTAAATTATCCTAAAATGAACTATAAAACATTTCTAATTATTGAATTGTCAAATACCCCTAAACTCAACACTTTGTCGCCCAGAGCATAGAAATACTCTCAATCATATTCTTTTTTCTTCCCTCATTTTGATTTCAAAAATATACACTCTTAATCTTAAACAAAAATGATCTTAAAATAAGAAAAAACATATTACCTTCATAAAAATAAGTATTATGATAGAATAGAAAGAACTAAAGAACGACCCCTTTATTTGACATTTCAACTTCCTAATTGTTCAACACACCTCATAATTCAAAGTTAAACCAATCACAAAGGTCAAGGCACTACATAGGTTTTCTCAATCTTTACTGACAAGCATCAAGCTTACGATAACTAATATAGAATCTAAAGATACAAAAATCACCTAACCAATTTCATTTTCAAACAATACTTAAAACATCACCACAATCAAAGTCGATATGAACTTTTATTCATCCGGAATCATCATTTTATATTCATTTGTTAAAATAAAAAGATATACTTCTCTTAACTTAGCTATAAGCACTTAGTCTAAATCTTTTATTTGAAGAGTTTTCTCATAAACTTCCTTCCATTTTATTATATCTCTATTTCTTTCTTCTTCAATTATATAAATTCGTTATCTTCTTATATGGTATTCATATGGTTCCCTACACCTTTTCCTTGAAAATATGTTATTCTTTTTGTAGGAATTCTTCCTTTCATTATTCCCACCACTAGAATCCATACTCAATTTCCTTTTGAATATATGGGTCTCTCTATTTTTATTTTAGAACTCTCATTAGCTCTTCTTACTTTTACTATAGTCAAAGAAGTACTCTTTTCAACTAAGTAAAGTTTATTGGCTATTTCCTATTTTTCTCCTCAATTATGGCATAAGTTCTTTGTTAATACATGTATATAAAAACTTGTTCAATAATCTTTGTATAAAAAGATTCTTAAAAATCCGTCTTGTTTATCTTGTACTATTGTTTTGATCTTTTACTGATCATAATGTCTAACACAAAGTAATCAATCTTCTCTAAGCTCTTTTAGGGTAATCTAGGTGAAGTCAAATAGGGTATAACAATTCATTTCCATCATAAAATTATTATTTTCATGGGTAATAATAATATATCACTTCCATTTCTATTTCGATTCAGATTATATTCATATACCTATTTCAATAATTCACAATGTTTAATTAGATTCTACCTCTCATTTCTTCCATATTTCGTGTCTTCATACTTTACTTCACTTAATACCCCCAAACTCATTCCAAACATTATCTTAAAGGTATAGAATTAAGTCGAGTTTTCCAACAAAACTAAAAATACATCGTGAAGCATAAAAGAATAAAATAAATAATGAACTAACATAAAAATGACTTGAAGAATTAAAAAAAAAACTTAAACATTTTCGAGCATCATTACATTAAATGGATCATATCAAACCATTTAATTGTATCAAATTTCTAACATACCAAAGCAAATGTATAAAATTGTGAACATATACCACATCAATCAAATTATTACAAACACAGACCTCACATTAATAACACTCAAGAAAGATTACATAAAGAATAATTAAATTTTTAGAACAATCGTCCAGAGGTTTTATCATCACCATCATTCCCATGATCAGGTTGTTCGGACTTGTTGCTCGACTCAGGATCATATAGGGTGTAGTCTACCCCCTCCACTGGGTTATCTTTAGTAAAGACTCCCTAGCTTGGCATCCTCAGTTGGATTGATTAAATGCGAATGTTGGCATTCCAGTCTTGAGTCCTTCTAGTTCCACATTTCTCTGATCCACAGATGCTTTAGGGAATCGCACGTTGGTTTTGAAACATGAACTCTTGATGTCTTAGTGTCTTCTACACGTAGCTTTGTGCTCTAATTTGTCCGCTCATCGTACATGAAGGTTTATGTTTCCTCTATGTTTCTTTGGTTATCTGCCTGTACTTTTCTTCAATTAATGGTATCTCTCCTTTGTATGGTGTTTCTCTCATGTTCCTCCTCCAGATAATGTATCCTAGTAACTTCTTGCGTTTCTCAATGACGTTGTCAATGATAGTCTTATCTGAGAAAACATCAAACTCGACTCCTCTTATTGGAACTCCGTCTTGTTCCCAAAACTTGATAATCATAAAGGAAAAGGCAATCCTTCATTATTATTTTTGGTCATAGCATTCCTAATCAATTCATAGATTATTCGGTCAACAACAGTATACCCGATCCCTTGGACTATGTGGTATGATAGAGTCGTCTTATTGGTCACTATGTCGTAAAGTTGTAAACTAGTCTGTAGGCCCACTTTCAAGAAAAAGTTTCAAGCTTTAGTTGTTTTCCTAATATATTTTGTTTCTATGTGTTTTAGGAACCCGTCCGAATCAAAATGAAAAGCATCCCCCGAAATCGTTTATAAACCATTCATAATGGTCATGTGGGGAAATTCATGTCTACACATGTATTCAGGTTTAGGGTACTCATTATTTTGCCTCAAATGAACTTGTGGTAAACCATAGTGCTGATTTATTCTCTCGCATAAGTAGTCCATCGGTCTTCCTCAGACCATCGCTACTTTCTAATTCTCATCTCCATGCCTACTTGCATAGAATCCTCTCACTAGTATGACACACCCCTTTTCAACTTAGGATCCCGCATCGTTATCGGTGTAGTAATCCCTAGTCGATAATTAATAAGTGTTCAATTTTACTTATATATATATAGGACTAGTTTAGTAATATAATTGGACTAATTATCCTTGAATGACCTCGAATTAATGGTATTTATGTGTTTTTAGGCATACAAAGTATAAAAGAGATAAGTGAATGATTTAATGATGAAATAAAGAGAACAAATACACACTTAACGCTATGGATAGTAGACTTAATGTCGTTGGGAGAGTAAACAAGGCATAGGCAAGGCGTGGAAAAGGCTTGGAGACCAAGGAAGAGAAGCAGTATAGCTGACTCAATGGCGATGCTATGGGGATACACACAAGGCACCGGGACATTACATACAAGGCGTTGAGTCCACTGTGAAGAGAAAATACACACACAAAGGTCGAGGTAGTGGCGATACTGCGACATTACACACATGATGTGGACCATTTACAAACAACATCAAGAAATAAAAATAGAAAGTTTTGAAGTTCTAGTTTGTTTGTAGTTGTTTATTAGAGTTTCTAATTGTATTCTTTTGAGTCTTAAGGGTATAAATAGGTATTAGAATGTGGTAAGCATATAGATTATCATGCACAAACACCTAATATCACCAATTAGCATAGTTTACATTGTTCTTGAATATTGAGAAGAGTTTTGGAGGAGAAGACATCAAAGACTCCACTTGTGGTTATTCGAGATTATTTCTTTGATCTAATTAAATTTATTTGATTTAATCTCTTATTGGAATGAATACCATGATGTGTATGTTAATTCCATTGATGAGTGAGTAGTTTATTTATCATAAGGATCAATGGATCCCATGGTATGAATGTTATACTAATGGAAGTATGAGTGGATTATAATGTTAAAAGTGCAATGATTAGAATTTGTATTGATTCTATATATAATGTTGTGAACATCTTTATCACGTGTTTGTTGATTAGTGGTTTTAGGAGTTTCCATGGCCATTGGAGCTTTTAAGCCGGATATGGACCATACAATCATAAGAAATATAACATTGATAAATGGTTATTGATTAGGGAGGCAAGGATAGTAAACTTAAGTGGTTGTGAATCTAAAGACTTGGAACTTAATGATATGTGAAACTCACATTATTCACACCTATAGGTGGAGTTCTATTTTTCATATTAAGATTTTTCCACCACGATAGTGGGTTAAAGTGAATCTTAAGGAAAATCTTCTATTCTTTTTTAGCATTACACACATATAATGAAGATGAAGAAAGTAAGATATAAAAGCATAGTAATTCATTACCTAGGTGAAGTTATGAACTAATAGTCTTCTTAATATAAGAGTACAAGTTAATTTACATGGTTTTATAGAATATAGTAGTTTAGTTGAACCAATTAAAAAATGATCTTCTTAGTAATAGAGTGAACTTAACTAAGTGAACCGTGTCTTGATAAACCTTTCCCAAAGGATGATATTCATAAATAACATTTGTCGATCACGATATTACTACAATTGAATCGCTATACTTTCCATTTTGAGGTCAATATTTTGGTGTCGTTACCCCGGGATAAGTACCACATACTAGTTTAGTATGTTTATAAAATTTTTAAGATTTTAGTTTTATTGATTTACTTTCAAGTTTATTAGAAATTAGAAAAAAAACATTCTAGTTTCAAGTTTAACAATCTACACTTGATCATTTGTGTTTTCTTTTTTAGAGAATAGTTAGTGCATGCGTAGTCAAGGTGATAAGGACTTAGTGCCTTATGATTTGAAAATTAACAAAACCAACAAAGGAAAGAATAAGAAAGGAACCAAGATGGCGAATGATTAAGCAGGAAACTATAACCAAAATCAGGGTCGAGGGAATAATCAACGTGAAGGTGAATGAGTAAAAACAAGAGTACGAGGGAAAAAATGTCTTTGAGACTACTTCAACTCCGAAGTTCAAGAGACTTATAATGGAGTGATGAGGTTTCTAGCCAACACCATTGTGTTTAAGTTGAGACAGTCTCTCATCAACTTAGTGCAGAATAAACTATTCAACAGGCTAGCAAATGAAGATCTAGTTGCACATGTGTAAAAATTTCTAGAGAAGTCACTTTGTTGGAGTTACAAAGGAAGTAATCAGGATGAGATTTTACTTATTTGATGGAAAAGCCAAATCCTGCAAATGAAGATCTAGTTGCATGTCATGTGTTCCTAAAAGTTCTTCCGCCAAGTGAAGGTTAGCGAAAAGAAATTGAAGTCAACCAATTCAAGCAAGAGATAATATTCATTTTGGCTTGGAGTTACAACTACAAATCTTCTAAGACATGGATATGAATGAATCAAATCTTCTACTATGGAATGAATTACAACATGGGAACATTAGTGGATACTGCAACAGATGGTTCTCTACTAACCAAGGATGAAGATGGAACATTAAATCTTTTAGATCTTACATCTCTGAATTCTACATCAGAAACTCATTCGAAAGTGATAATGCCAGCAACAATATATGAGATTGATTCACAAACAGCAATCGTGGGATAATTATCAAACCTGGGTATTCAAATGGGGAAGCTACAAATGGGATAATAAAGTCCACAATTGCAAGAAATTCAACAACTTGTTATTCACCAACCAATGGTGGTTAATCAATTGGATATGCAACTAGGAATGGAGTTTGAAGATGTCAACTTCATAAATAGCCAAAACTATGGAAACAACTTTAGGCTAAGAGGAATGGCTCCTCTAAGATTTATCCATGATACAAAAATCGAAACTTCTTATTTGGAAATCTTGATAATGCACTGAAGCTACTTTAGGTTTTAATCAATAAGTCCAATAAGGGTAGATAGGACAAAGTGAAGAAATGACTTCATTAAAATCAATTGAAAAACTATTGCAAGCCATTGACATTAACAATAGGGAACGTCATGCAAGGCATGAGAAATAGATGGAAAATGTGAAGCAAACTCTTAAAAGGATGGATTATGAGATAACATGATCCATTTAAAACCTGGAAAGACAGATTGGTTAGTTAGCAATTACTTTAAATTCAATGAAAGAATGGCAGTTTTTGAGTAAAACTATCATAATTCCCTAAGAGAATGTTAGTGCCATTCATATGATGAGAACTATGACAACAAAATGAGCCAATGAAAGAGCATGTGATGTACAAGACAAAAAGAGTCAATACGTTAACCATAAAAAAGTAGAGAAATTTTGAAAATATGCATGAGAAAGAAATGGAAGTGAGGCAAAATGAACTTGAAGGATTCAAGCAAAAAGGATCAAAGCCTTGAAGAGTAAAAGGAAGGGGAAAGAGGGTTAAGAAACAAGATAAAGAAACTTCTAAATAATCAGAACAAAGAAATATTATTAAGGTTGTTCAAAAAAAGCTAGTCACAAAATTCAGGTTCACACCGAGACTTCAACCAATCAAAACAAGAGATTCTTAAGACATATGCATACCATTAAGCACTAATAAGCACTAGTTTAGAAACATCTTGTTTGACATGGGAGTCTCAATCATTGTAATGCATATAAATGACATGTTAGAAGCATATTTGAAGATCTATTGTTTCTATACAATGGATGTGCATGTAGTTGTTAGTAACTTGATACCAATAATAGGGAGAGTCTTGAATGTAGTTATTAGTAACTTGATATTAACAATAGGGAGAATCTTAATGATGTGTTTATTATAATTTTGCGGCTAGCCATTCTTGAACATTGTCACTACAATCTTACATATGAGGAAGAAAATGATCATAATAAATATCAAAGAGGATGAAGATATCGAGAAGATTATCTTTGTTGAAGGGAAAGAAGTAATTTGAATGATAGATATATCATTATCTCTGACCTACAAATGGAGTATCTCAATTTAGACTCGACTAAATAAAAAAAAAGTCGGGCTAGTGACGTTAAACGAAGCACTACTGGGAGACAACCTTGGGTTTTTAATTTTAGTTTTGAATTTTAGTTAGTTATTTACTTTGTTTAGTTAGAATAATTCAAACATTTTAGTAGTTTCCCAATTTTGAAGACTTTTATGCTAAATGTGTAGGAAATACTAGTTGTCGAGTGAAATCTCATAGTAATGGAGAAATCTTAACATATTCTGGAAAAAGCATAAATAGGAGCAAAGGAGTTAGAGTGGTAAAGTTTAGGTGCATTAACAAATCACAGGTAAGTTTGTATGGATTTTCTATATATAAAGGATATTTCACACTGTCACGACTCCTTGTATAATAATACATAGAGAAGAGATAGTGCCAACAAGGAGTTAAATCAAGTTTTGAAAATTATGGAGACTGACCAGTTGATGGCGTGTGTACAAACACACGGTGCCGTGAGCCAACTCAAGTAACACAACCAGTGAGCGAAAATTGATTACACTTGCCTCGGCACACATGCCAACATTGTGGCGGCGCTATCCCATATAAGGGATGGCATCGGCGACGAGGAGAGGGTTTTAAACCCCTTTCAACCTAAATTTCACACATTTGAACCCTGGTCCATATACCACTAACTAAGCATACATCCTTCTAAAACCCAAGTTTAAGCAATTTTGCATAAGAAAAAAGTGTTCCAAGTGATCCAGAGTGAAAAAAGTAAAGATGCATTGCAGATTTGTACTAAGGAGGAAAGCTGGGGAATTGATTTTGAGATTTTATTCATGAAAGCAATATGCTTTTAGTTTGTGACCAAAGTCAGAGAGCTTTAATTGATATTAGCTTAGAGAAGCAATTTACATCGAAAAGTAGTCCGACATTGAGGTAAATTTATAATTTTATTGATTATGATATGAATTATTGATATTATAGATGAAATTTCATGAATTGTGGACATTAGGTTTGTGGATAGGAATTTGAAGTTGTGTAGATTTAGAGCATTAATGTGGTTGATGGTGAATTAGTATATGTCTTTTGAATTCATTGTCATATGGATGAGCCTTGTGAATGTAAATTGCGAATATAAGTGATTTGAAGGCCCGTGTTGAATTTTTGTTTTGTGTGCATTTTATATCTAAGTTCTACATTAGTATAAAGGCTAGGGAGAGGTATGAAGTCATTGAAAATAAGAACTCCATTTATGACAGAAGAATAAACTAAGAGGCTAAGTATGATTAAAGAGTCAATAACTTCATTAGGCAATGGGGTTGGGAACATCAAGATTATATGGAAAACAAGGTTTATGGAGTGCGTGAAATAATTTACAAGTTTTACGCCTATGCCAAGTTCATAAATAAAGGTGGCTCAGTTAAGGTAAGAGGAGTGATGGTTCCGTTTAATGAGCATTCAATAACCGACATCTATAGGCTTGAATATTTGAGCATGAATGGAAAACCACATACCTTCTCAAATAATTTTTATGAGAAATCATATAAAATATATTTTTTAGAGTCATAGAGAAAACATTATTTGTCTAAGGATAACAAGGATGGAGAATGTGCCGAAGCATGTTAAGAAGGGGAGTGTAAGGAAAGTACATAGAATGTGGCAAGATTTTCTAGTTAGTTCATTATACCCTACTGCTCAACAGGGCGAGATAAAAAATCCCAAGATAACTTATTTGTATGAGATTATATAGAATGGGAGGATCAACATTCGTAGATCATTTATAAGAATCTGAGGGAGATGATTATTACTGAGAGAGACAACAAGTTGTTGTTTCCAATCCTCATAACCTTAATGTGCTTGAAGGCTGGAGTGAGATTAATTCAAGATAAGGAATTTGATATAAAGACCCAAGAAATAGTAAATGAGGAGTTTATGCTAACTTTGAAATCACCAACTACATACAAGGACTCTGAGGATGAGAGAGAAAAGTCGAATGGGACAAACTTGAGGTTGAGTTGTTAGCCAAGGAAACAGAGGATCAAGAAACAGTAGCAGCACCATGAGAGTTGGCCCAAAATTGCAGAATGAAGGATATGGAAAAATGAGGATCATCGGTAAGGATTTGCTGAGAGCTACAATTTTGTAGACTTACTAATATGAGAGTAGGACTTGGATGGTCGTGAAGTTTTCCACCACAACAGGCACTGGTACCACCGGAGGATTTGACTTTATGATAGCAGAGGCTATGAATTGGTAAGATAAGGGGACATTATAAAGTGGATAGAGCTCAATATCATAAAGCCTTATTGAGATATGAACAAGAAAAGTAGAGAAGGATTCAAGACAAACTTAATGAACATAGAAATTTCATGTTATTTGCAAATCATTAGAGGGACATAGCAAGATATAAGAGGACCAAAAGTTCAAGACCTACGGATAGGTCTATTACATTTCCAACAGCATCAAAAAACATGTTTGATCCTGACGTAGTGTAGAGCAGAATAGTGAAACGTCCTTTGACACCATCCTATGATGATAATGATGATGTTGATGATGATGATGATGATGATGATGCATGATGCATGATTATTTAGACTTATATATATAACTAGTTTAATATTATATTTCGTATAAATATTTAAGATAGAGCTCTAATTGACGGTATTTATGAATTGTTAGGTATATAAGGTATAAAGGAGACAAATGAGTGATTTCATGATGAAATGAGGATAAAACGCATAAAACTATATTTGAATTTGTGGCTAGTAAGCTTGACACCATGGGAAGAGTGTACACAATGTGGGCAAGGCGTGGAGAAGGTGTGAGGAGACGAAAAATGGGTCAGCAGTGGTGGTGCGGTGGTTGTGTCGTAGTGTTGTACACAACACACTGGGATGGTTTAAGCAAGGTACCGAGCTCACAAAGAAGGAAAATGCACACTGAATGGCTGATGTCGTGGTAACGCAGTGGCTATACAAAGACAATGATTGACCACTTATGAACATTGTCGAGACATAGAAAATAGAAAGTTTGTAGTTCTAGTTAATTTGGGATTGTCAATTACGGTTTCTAATTGTATTATAAAGTGTCTTAGGGGTATAAATAAGTATTAAACATGATAAACTCAAAAATTTAGCAATTATCATTAAGAGCATCCAATTAACATCATTTTGCATAGTTTTACTTTGTTCTTGAGTATTAATAAGCGTTTTGGAAGAGGACATGACATTAAAGACTCCACTTGCAGTCATCCAAAATTTTTTAATTGAATTAATTGAAGTTATTTAATTTAATATTTGATTGAAATGAATATCATGATGTGTATGTTTATTTCAATGATGTGTGAGTAGTTCATTAATTTTTGTGATCAATGGATCCTATGGTATGAATGCTATGTTAAGGTTGTTACGAATGGATTATAAAGTTCAAAAGTGCAATTGTTAGAATTTGTATTGATTCTAGGCGTAATACTCAAACATCTTGATCACGTGTTTATTGATTAGAGGTTTTAGGAGTTACCACGCCATTGGAGCATTTAAGCTGGAGAAGGATAATACAACCGTAAAATATGTAACATTGATATATAGTTATTGATTAGGGAGGAACATATAGTAAACTTAAGTGGTTATCAACCTAAAGATTTGGAACTTAAATTTATGTGGAAATTACATTATTTACACTAATTTGTGAAGTTCTAGTTTGCACATTTAAATATTTTTCATCATAACAGTAGGTTAAAGTGGATTTGATGGAAATCTATCTATCATAATTAAGCATTGCACACACATAATGAAGATAAAGGAAGTGAGTTGAAAAGTGTATTAATTAATTATGTAGGTGAAGATGTAAACTAAGATCTTCTTAATAATATAGTATAAGTATTTATATTGTTTTGTTAGAATACAATAGTTTTAGTTAAAAACCAATTAAAAAGGGATTTTCTTTGCTATAGAGTAAATCAGACTAAGTGATTATTGTAAAATACACCTTTTCCCTGAGGTTGATATTCATAATCAATATTAGTTGATCACATTATTACTACAATCGAACTGTCATACTTACGACCACCGCCAAGTTTTTGGAGCCTTTGTCGGGGATAGGTTGTCTCATACTAGTTTAATTAAGTTTACAAATTTGCTAAGTTATATTTTAAGTAATTTACTTTCAAGATTATAAAGTGAAAAAAAATTGTTGAAGTTTCGAGTTTGACAATTTGCATTTGATCTTTTGTGTTTTCATTACGGGGAGAATAAGTGCATGCGCAGTTTAGGAAACAATGACTTAAAACCTTATGATCCTAAGTATGACATAACCAAAAAGGGAAAAAAGGAAAGGATTCAAGATGGCAAAGGATCAAGCATGAAACCAACAACAGGGCCAAGGGAATAACCAACTAGAATTTGATCTGGTAGTGCAGGACAGAGTGCGAGGACAATGATGCCTTTATGTTTACATCATGCCAGAAGTTCACGAGACTTACAACGGAGTAATGAGGCTTCTAGCTAGTGCCAGTGCATTCAAACCGAGACCGTGTCTAAACAACATGGTGCAAAATAGCCTGTTCAACAGGCTAGCCTATAAGGATCTAGTTACACATGTAAAGAATTTCTCGAAGAAGTGCGACACCGTGCACATTATCGAAGGTATAAAGGAGGTGCTCAATATGAAAGTTTTCCTATTCTCATTGGGTGAAAAGCCAATTCCTAGTTCCAAGGACTGAACGCAGGGATTATGACTTCATGGGTGAAAATAAATGAAAAATTTATAGAGAAGTTTTTTCCTCATTGAAGGTCAACAAAAGAAAACTGGAAATCAATCAATTTACGTAATAGGATGCCGAGTCTGTTGATGAGGCTTAGGAAAGATTGAAGGAAATGCTGATAACGATGTGTAGGACATAGATATATGAAATGGGCACAACTACAAATTTTCTACTATTGGATGAATCACAACACTAGAACACTAATAGATGTCACAGTAGGTAGTTCTCTACTAACCAAGGATGAAGATGTAGACTTAGGTCTTCTTGATATTATGTTTCAAAACTTTACAACATGTACTCGTTCCACAATAAGGAAACCAATAGGTGTATATGAGATTGACTCACAAGCTGTGATTATGGCATAACTATCCAACCTGAGAATTCAAATGGACAAGCTTTAAATGGGAAAATAAAGTTCAAAAGTGCAAGCTATACATCAATTTGTTAATCACTGAGCCCTGGTGGTTAATCTAATGTTCATGTTGGAAGGAATGGAGCTTAAGGAGGTCAATTTCCTGAACAACCAGAGCTTTGGAAACAACTTCAGTACGAAAGGAATGGTTTGTCAAAGGTTTTATCAAAGCTACAACAACCAAAACATCTCATATGAAATCCCGATAATGCATTAAAGTTACCTCCATGCTTTTATCAACAAGTCCAACAAAAGAAGGTAGGGTAGAGCAAAGAAATGACTTCATTGAAGTCAATTGAGAAATTCTTTCACGCCATCAACATGAACAATCGGGAGTTCCATGAGAAGTAAGAGAAAGAAATGGAAAATGTGAAGGAGGCTCTAAAGATGATGGATGATGAAAGATCACAATCCATCAAGTACCTAGAGAGACAGATTGGTTAGCTAGCCATTACTTTGGATTCAAGGAAGGAAGGGTAGTTTCATACTAACATTATCATAAATCTTAAGGAAATTGATGCATTGTTCAAATGATGAGTACTGCAGTAACAAATGAGGCAATGTAACAGCAAGTGATGTATAATCCAAAAAAAGTCAACACTTTGGCTATTAAAAATTGTGAAGTCGATGCATGAGTACGAAATGGAAGTAAGGAAAGATGAACTTGAAGGACTCTAGTAACAAAAGATCAATGCCTTTAAGAATATCAAGAAGGGTAAGAAGCAATGGAGAGTTAAGCAACAAGATAAGGTACCTTTTGAAGAAAGTGTCGAAAGGAAATACCATAAAGGTTGTTTAATAGAAGCCGGAACCAAAATTCATGTTCACACATAGACTACAACCAATTAGGAAAAGAGATCCTTAAAATGTATGAATGCCATTGAGCATTGATGGGCATCGGTTTAGTAACATCTTTTGTGATATGGGAGCTTCAGTTAATGTAATTCCTATAAAGGACATGTTACAAGCTGATTTAAAGATCAACCATCCCGATACAACAAACTTCCAAGTAGTTAATGGTAACTTTGAACCAACATTAAGAAGGTCTAGATTATGCATGTGAAAGTGAGTAGATTCACATTCATCACTTATTTTAAGATTATGTATCATGATATAGATGGTGATGTGTCTATGATAATTGGAAGGCCATTCTTAAACACTGCCAATGCAATCTTGTACACAAGGAAGAAAATGATCACTATAAGTATCAATAATAATGATGATGCTAAGAAGATTGTATTTGTTGAAAGGAAAAAAATACCTTTGAATGGGAGAGATATCGTTATCTCTGACCTATAAATGAAATATCTTAATTTAAACTCGAGCTAAATAAGTAAAAAGACGTCTAGGCTAATGAAATTAAACTAAGTGCTAATTTGAGGTCGCCTAAAGGTTTTGAATTTCAGTTAGTTATTTATTTTGCTTATTTTGAAAAATCCAAACATTTTAGTAATATTCTAACTTTTTGAAAGTTTTGTGCTAATTGTGTAGGAAATACCATTTGTTGGGTGACGTTTTATCGGAATGGAAAAGTCAAAACATATGCGGCATATTCATAAGCGCATCAAGGAATTTAAGGGATATTTATGTCTATGTTGTGTTATTATATATGTTTTTTTGTAAGTGTTTTCACGTTTTAAAACTTTTTTTAAACCTTAAGGACATGGTTTCATTTAATTTTGGGGCATCAACACTACACTATGAAAAGTGGTAAGAAATGATGAAATAAAGATAAACACTGCAGGGATGATCGTAAAATTTTATTTTTAAAATAGTTAAAAAGGAAAGCATGGTAGTTTATCTTTTTCATTTACTTTTTATTTGAATGCGTTAAGGTAGTATAGATTAGTTTATTTATAGTATTACGTAACGAATAAGTAATTCATTTGCAAAGTTCATGCCTTTAATTGAGGATGAGTAAGAATACAAATATCTTGTTGATTTGAAACTCAAAAGAGTGTTATCAATTTTTGAAAAAATTAGAAATGTAACAAACAATGGCATTATTTCAAGATTAGAGGCTTAGAGTTAGGGAAGAACATGAACTTGAAACAAATGAAGGAGAATACTAGAACACTTCTTGTGAAAAAAAGTTAGATCTCTAGGGAATTTTATAATAAGTTTGAATCATAATAAAGACTTAATACTAAGAGTGGAATAAATAGGCATGATGTTTAAAGAAAAATTGGAATTAAAACTTGCTTAATAAAATGAAAGTGAAAAATGCTAACATGAATTTAAAACAAAAAAAGTCCCACAAGTTCTATAGGAAAAAGAGCAGAGAGCTTGATGGTTTGAAAAAGAGAGAAAAATCTGAATACAGGAAAAAATTTAGGGACCATGTAACTAGAAAATATGATGAGAAAAGAAAAATAAAAAAACATATAAAAAGAACGAAAGGAAGACGTAAGTTAAGTTAAAACTCTTCTCGTTGATTTCATGATGAAACGAGGATAAAAATGCATAAAACTATATTTGACTTCGTGGCTAGTAGGCTTCACACCTTGGAAAGAGTGTAGACAACGTGGGCAAGGCCTGAAGAAGGCGTGAGGAGAAAAAAGTGGGTTAGTCATGGTGGCACAGTGGCAGCGTCGTGGTGTTGTACACACAATGTCGGGATGGTTTAAGCAGGGCATCGAGCCCACTTAGAAGAGAAAATGTACACAAATAGGCCGAAGTTGTGGAGGCGTCGTGGCAATAAAAAGACAACATCGAATAACTTATTGATAACACAGAGACGTATAAAGTAGAAAGTTTAGAGTTCTAGTTCATTTGGAACTATCTATTAGGGTTTCTTATTGTATTCGAAAGTGTCTTAAGGGTATAAATACGATTTAAACTCAACAATTCACAAATTATCATTAAGAGCAACCAATTAATATAGTTTAGAATAGTTTTACATTGTTCTTGAATATTAAGAAGAGTTTCCGATGTGAAGTCATTGAAGACTAAGTGTGCTTATTCAGTATTATTTTCTTTTTTTAATTGAAGTTATTTAATTAAAACTTTGATATCAATTAATACCATGATGTGTAAGTAGTTCATTAATCTTAGGGATCAATGGATCTTATGGTATAAATGTAATGCTAAAGTAGTTATAAATGAATCATTAAGTTAAAAAGTGTAATAAATGGAATTTTTATTGGTTCAAGACGTAATGCTACAAACATCTTTATCATGTGTTTGTTGATTAGAGGTTTTAGGAGTTACCATAGCCATTGGAGCTTTTAAGTCGGATATGGACGATACAATCACAAAATATATAACATTGATAGATAGTTATTGATTAGGGAGGCACTATAGTAAACTTAAGTGGTATAAATCTAAAGATTTGGAAATTAAAGCAATATGAAACTTAAGTTATTCACACCGATTGGTGTTCTATTTTACAAATTAGAATCTTTTCTGTCACGACTGTGATTAAAGTGGATTTGATAGAAACTTGTCTATTCTAATTAAACATTGCACACTTAATGAAGATTAAGTCTGTGAGTTGAAAAACATAGTAATTCATTACCTAGATGAAGTTGTGAACTAAGATCTTAATATAAGAGTACAAGAATTTACATTGTTTTATTAAAATAGAGTAGTTTAGTTTAAACAAATTAAAAAGAGACTTTCTTAGTAATAGAGTAACTCTGACTAAGTATACTAAGTACAATTCGCCTTTCCTTGAGGACAATATTCGTAATCAATATTAGTTGATCACATTATTACTACAATTAAGTCATCCATACTAGTGGCCATGATCACTATATTATGGACAAGATGAAATTAATCTTTGAAATCTATCACAAAATTTATTAAAGTTTTCATCGTCTTTCATTTTCATGACTATGATTTTTCTTCTTAAGTACTAATTTTTGTTACAGGTGTATATTAATATAGGAAAGCTTATAACATTTGAGCCAATGTGCTTATCGAATCTAAAGGAAGATAAAATAGTCAATCTTGTGCTTGATCTTTCAATACAAAAGGAAAAGCTTTAAGTTTGATTTATTCTACCGTGTAGCCTTTAGGTTTCATCCTATTAACTTTGTGTTGATATTCCCTTATGAATTTTATAGGTATTCATTATCCTTATCATAGAATCTTGGTAGAGCATTAAGGAATCCAGATCTAAGTTCAAATTTGGGAAATCCCTCAGGATAAGCAATGCATATTCATTCATAAGCAGTGACTTTTAATTAGTTTGCCTAAAAGTAAGTTGTATTATTATTATTATTATTGTTATAAAGATTAAATTTATTATTGGATTCTATTGTGGTATGTTGTTGTCCTCTATGTTGTTGTTGTCTTAAATTATGATTTAATGTCCTTTCTACCTCAGGATCAAATGGATGTAAGGATCCCATGATATTAGAACGATAAAGTGGATATACCATACAACGTCAGAAACTCATAAGAAAATGTGTTTAAATCACCGAAAACGAAGTCAAACGTTGACACATTTCGGGTGTATACAATAATTTGCCCTTTTATATTATATTTTAATTATTTTACAGTAATGTCAAGTGGGAATCGTTTCTAAATGGATTTATCAAACTTCTCTAAGAAAAAAATTTAAAAGGTTTTTTTTTATTTTTTTTAATTATTTTCATTTTATGTAATAACAATAATTAACTAACTAATAATTAACTATAACATAATAATACTTAACTAACTATGTATAATTAATTAACTAAAACAATCCAGATTCAGAATCAATCAAGTAGATTCAATTCAATAATAAATAAATATCTAAACAAACATCTACAATAATGAAAATAAACCTGTTTTCTATTCCAAACATGTAACTCCAATCCATACAGTTATTAGTATACTTTATAAAGTGAGATAGATAATTAAACTCTAATTATAAGTAAGTAAAAAGCTTTTAGCTTGCCATTTGTTCTCCTTATACAAGTGGGAAAATCACGTTCTAATTCTATTGAGTTGACCATTTTATTTACACAAAGTCATTAACCTCACATAATACAACTACATTAAACTTTACTAGAACTTTAAACTACTAAATCTAACATTTTCAGAAAGCCACATCAACACTAGATTTTGGTCTCAAATTCACATAAAATATTTAAATGGTGTTGCCTTTCAAACAATCTTAGTTACTACTTCAAATGTATAATGCATCCATATATCACAATACACATTCTAGAATATGTGTGCAATATAAAGATCATGATTAGAATCAATAGATAATAACTTATTAAATCTGTAAATCAGTGAATCAAAGAATATGATTAGAATCAAAGAACTCGTACTTATCTTAAATTTAAGAATTCTTGCCTAGCCATTCACGACTTGTATGAGAGAGGAATTTATGGGAAAATCAATAATTAAAAACTTATTGCTTTCATCGATTTGGCCAGCGATTCTGATGTCCTGTGAATCACTGGTTCAAAAGTCTAGTTATGCATTGCTTTCTTGGTGATGATTCTTCGCATACTATATCCTCTTGATTAATTCCTTCATAATCTTCTCTTTTTTGTTTATTTCTTTATAATATCCATTTATCACATGAATAACAAAAATAAGAGAAAACCCTGTGTAATATAGTATTTTTCATTTAAAATCATCTTAAAATGAACTATAAAATATGTATAATTATTGACTTGTCATCTATTACCATTTGATGTCCTAGGTGAATAAAGATTTAAGTTTGATATTTAAGTTGATTTTTCTGAAGGTATTAGGCTTAGTTGTTTTAAGTCTTCATAAAACTTAATGTAGATTTATTGTCTTATTAATTTCTTTGAACTTTTGAACAATTAGTTTAACAAAATTAAGATGTGGCTTTTCCATTTATGTAAGGAAAACTAGTTGCTTAATAAAGGCTATAAACATACTTATAATTTAAGTTTAATGATATGAAAAAACTTTATAATATAATGGAAACTATCACTTAAGTAATATGTTTGGACAAAAAACATATTAATGTTTCATTGTTTTGTATATTTGTTTTGATGTTTAGTTTTTATATCGAATTGATTTGATTTGATTTGAATTTAGTTTTAGTAAATATGATTTGTGTTAGTTAAGTTAGTTGAATTAGTTTAATTGATTACTATAGTTTGAGTAGATAATTTTAATTCTCGCTTTAATCAAGTTAATTAAAATAATAAAAACAATTGAAAAACTTTTTTCTTAATAAATTTATAAAATCCTTGTTGAGACGATTCCACTTATCATTACTACAAATAATAAAGATATACGAGTAACTTATAGTACGTGCTTAACACGTGTCAATTTTTGATGTTGTTCCGGGGATTTTTATATTATTTCTTAGAAGTTTTAGACATCGTATGGTCTATACACTTTGTCAATCTAATTCCAAATGATCTTTACATTCGTATGATCTACACACTACGTCGTTCCAATTCCACATGATCTTACATCCATTTTATCCTGAGGTAAATGGGACTTCCCATCGTAATTAAAGATAAGAACAACATATGGAACACCAAGCTACCACAATGGAAGCCAATAATAATATCAATAATATCAATAATATCAATAATAATAATTATATTAGAGAAATTACTTTTAGGCAAGCCAATCAAAATGTCACAACTTACGAGTGAATGTGTATGCCTATCCCGAAGGATTTCCTTAATTTGAATTAAGATATGAATTTATTAGTGCCTAACCTAATTTATATGGTAAAAATAATGAAGACTTCCAAAAATTTATAAGGGAATACCAACATAAAGTCAATAGGATGCAACCTAAAAGGGATACGTTAGAACAAGTCAAACTTAAAGCTTTTCCTTTTGCACTTAAAGATCAAGCACAAGATTGGTCATTTTATCTTCCTCAAGGATCTATCACTATATGTGCTTAAATGTTAGAAGCTTTTCTTGACAAATATATACCCACAAGAAAGATTAGTCCCTATAGAAGACAAATCACTGTAGTAAAAATGAAAAATGATGAAAACTTAAATGATTTTTAGGATAGATTTCAAAGATTAATTTCTTCTTGTCCACATCATGGATATACACAAAGAGCTTTATTAGAATACTTCTACAAATGACTCAATCATTTTGAACAAAGATTATTAAACACCATATGTGATGGGATCTATATTCGATGTAACATCATTTTTAGCAGAAGAAGCTATTAATCAAATGGTTAACAATCAAAGCAATTTGGTGAAAAGACTGAGACATCAAGGAAGAAATCCTATGAAGTTAATAATTAAAGAAGTAGTACATTTGACCAAAAAATTGTTGAATTTTCTAGCATGGTTAAGTTATAATTAAACGATAGATCAAACCTAGTTGAACCACGTGGATTCAGTAATGAAGTTATACATCGTACGGATGCGTGTCCTATTTTCCTTTAAGAAGATACTAAAAAGGTTAATGCAATTATGAACTAATTTATTGGTCCTCCCAAGAATAAATATAATAATAACTTTTTACTACACTGAAAAACCACATCGGAGTCTAAGTTATGGTCCACAAAATTAAAATTATACCACTAGTAGACCAATATAATAATAATTGTTACTAAAAGATCCCCTCAAACTAAAAATCCTACAAATCGAGCACAAGTTAATGTTTTATCGTCAAATTCTTTTATATCATGATAATCCCGAAAAATTGATTTTAAGTTTATATTAAGTAAGAACTTCAATGAAAGTTTTACTTAAGTTTTTTATTGATTTTCAAACTAATTTTCTAATGAATTTTTCCTTTTTAATTAGAATTGTGAATTCTACTAAATTGTTCCTGAAAAATAGTTTTTTTCTGATTTACAGGTTTAAATCTCTATTGGACTTGTGTTAATTTATTTGAAAAAATGGTCGAAAGTTGAAAAGGTAGAAGTTTAAGAGAAGAGAAATGAAAGCAAATGATAGTAGAGAGAATCTAAAACAAAATCCAAAGTTCCAACCACACTTATTAGGCCTACGGGAATTTTCAATCAATAATCCTAACGTTAGAACACGAAGAGAACATTATCGACTAATAGATTATAGTTATGATTTGGTAGGAGAGGAAGTTAAGGAGAAACCCTAATTTCCTCTAAATGTGGATAATTTAATCATACTAAAGCTTTAGCCAGAATGAAGAGCGATATGAAGAAAAATATAGAAAGTAATTCAGGAGAATGGATTCAATGTGAAGAATAAATTGAAAAACGGACCTAGCATTTTGAATATAATAAGGGAAAAGAAGTGAAGATTGTTTACTAGGGATTATAATGTTGATGATGATATAGATATTCCTAAGGAGATGGTTGTAAGATTTTAGTCAGAGGAAAATTGGTGAATTATTCAACCGAAAGAATAAATAGGTAATACGGATTACCAAAATTTCATAGAAAAGAAAATTAATGATTACCCAAAATCAGAGTATGGATTCAAACATGAATTTCCCCATGAAACCATCAGGAATGGATTAGAAGCATTTTCATGGGATGGATTCATCTTGATAAGGATGGGTATCCAAAGCATATTCAAACAAAGAATTTGGAAAAGAAGTAGCATAATTATAAAATTAGTTTGTTAATGCAAGCCTGTAGCCAAGTTTTTAATACTATGAAGTTGTGAATTATAAGGCGGCATTGTTGTATCGTTGTTCAAGGGTTAGGTTATGTTCCAGTTGACAAGGTCATCTATGATTCCATTGGGAATGCCATGAACACAAACAAGAATAAGGTACATTTTCCTTTGATGATCACAAAATGTTATAAACAAGATAGAGTTCCTATGTTAGGTTTTCGGTTGAAGGCTCGTCGTGAAAAGACTATCACTAATGAATACATAGAGAAAACCAAACATGTGTAGGGCTATATAGATTCAAAGGATGAAAGAGAGAGAAATGAGATACTCAGAATAGAGAATGGAGAGAGAAGAAGAATAAGAGCATAAAATAGAAGTTTTTGGAAAAAATGCAAACTACTGTGTATAATGAAAGAAATAATTAGCATTCAAAACGTGTTAAAAATTAGACATGCTTTTACGTAGATGAGATAGAGGTGGCCAATTTTTTGCGTAATCAAATGCAAACTCGAAGGAATCAAGAGTATATTTTTTCAAAAACAAAGTGAAATTGCAAGTAACTTATATGGTTTTGAAAGAAGAAAAGCTAGGAGAATGCAAATAAGAGGAGCTAAAATTCTAGTACCATCTATTTAAGTGAAATTACCAAATGAAGAAGTTTTTCATATAGAAATCCGGAAGTGGGAGTGGACTGCAGACTCCATAATCCTATAGCGAGCAATCAATCTAATCAAAATCAACAAGGGGATGGTGTTGATGATTTAACTTCTGGATGGCGGTTATTATCTATTTTCTTCTCTATTTTATCTATCTTTAAGGTGTTCTTGCATGAGGTTTTATTCTGTAATATGATATTTTGATATGTTATATGTAATATGATATTATGATATTATAGTTTGTAATTGATTATGTTTGACATTTTTGAGCTACTATGAAGACTTGAACCTATAATTAGTGCACCACATGGCCTAATCCCGTCATTAAGCCCTTGCACCTACCACTTAAGACTTAACAATGTATTAGTCAGCCTTTTGTGTTATTATCCTTATAAATCGTGTTCAGGAAAAGTATTTATCATTTCTCATTACTTATTATTCATGATTTTCAAAGTTAATTAAAAATTTTTATACAATTTTAATAATTAAGCAAAAGTTTGAATTATATTGCAAAAGTAGTCATAAAATACCTATATGTGGAAACAATGCAATATATCACATACATGTATATCAAACATGGCGATAAAAGTTTAACATCATGCATAAGTCAAGGAGTTTAGTCTCTTAACCAAAATATACAACACAAAATGTATCAAACACATATATTTTATATACAAACAAGTAAACCTACACAAAATAATAGCATTTAGTTTTTGAGTACTCAAAGGTAGTCGTTTATCTTTTCTTTTCTCAATCTGCTATACGATGGATCTGCAATTGTCACAAAGATGATATTTCTAGTGAGTAAATCCTGAGGCCACTTATCCATAATTCTTAAATAGAAAGGTAGGTAACTAAAAGCATGGCAAAAAGAACCACATGCAGGAAGTTACCAAGGTAAACTAGTAAACCAGTAAGTGCGGAAAAAAAGGACAAAAAGTGTGATAGGAGTGATACTAAGCTTGGATATGATTAGGGTGCCTTTTACTCAACTTCGGGTTCCCTTTGGCTTATAGGATGATAACTAACTACTCATTAGTAGCAGCTCTTCAGATCCACAAAAGGAACCAAACCCATCCTCATAGGGTGATTCCACTATACATTCGCGAGAATTTCTAGCCCTATGTGAGCCCAAGTCTAAAGGGTGTCCTTGATATACTCTCAAAATGCTGCCCTAACATCTTGGTTATAGTAAGAACCCGGCCCCAAACATTCTTGTGGAATGTGCTCGGTTGAGTAGCTCAATTGGAACCTAACTCCCTTTCGCATTACAACATCATACCAGTCACACTCAACTACAAATAACAATCACATCCATAACAAGTTTCAAAAAGATAAGGAATTGTCAAGGAGGGAAGTCTTCACAATCATGGCATGAATACATAATTCAAATATGACACGTATCGAATGTCTTTAATAATTTTCCCATATATCCTTATTATTTGTAATTGTAATAAGTGGGATCGTTTCCATAAGAACTTAACAAACTTCTCTAGGAAAAAGTCTTTCCATAGTTTTAATTATTTTTTTACTTTAAATTTATTAATTTAATTAAGATGAGAATTAAAATTACTAGTTTAAACAATAATACTATAATATTTAGTTAAATTAATTAAACCAATTTAATTAACAAATTCAAATTTTACTAATATTCAAACCAATTCAATATTATAATTAATAAATATTTAAACAAACATCTAGAACAATGAAACAATAATTCATTTTGCATCCAAATATATTACTTAAATAATAGTCATGAGCATACTTCCATCTATTTATAAAGTATTCTAGATCATTAAACTATAATCATAAGAATGTACACAACCATTATTAAGCCATCAATCTCCTTATATCGATGAAAAGCCATGTTCTAATTTTATTGAATTAATCCTTTTAAAACTCAAAAAAGTTAACTTTAAGCAATAAAATCGCATTAAGTTTTTGAAAACTTTGAACTACTAAATCTAATACATCGAAAAAGTCACTTCAATATTAAACTTGGATCTCAATCCACTTAGGACATATAAACGGTAATTGACCTTTTAAACAATCCTACTTACTATTTTAAACTATATGTTGAATCCATATATCACAATACACATTTTAGACTATGCATGTAATACAAAGCTTCATGATTAAAATTTACAAATAATAATCTATTAAATCAATGGATTGAATAATAAGATTGGTTTAAAGCATTAAGTACAAAATCATCTCACTATGACTACATCACAAAACATATCGAGTTCATGTTCAGACTTCATTTAGATTAATAAACTACTCATAATCATAATAAACATTGCAATAAAGTAAATAAAAGATATAGATACATACCTTGGAATAAATACTTTGAATCTTCAAATCGATTCCAAAGTAATGAACAATAAATAGAAAACTACAACAACAAACTATGGCTCCAAAAGTAATAATATATTTATGTAAGTACTTACATTACATATATATATAGTATTAGAGGTAGTACATATCCCAAACTAACTCAAACGTCTTGTCCTTATCTAAAATTCTCAAAATCAAACCTAACGATTCGTCATCGATTCCATTTATAACTCCAATCGCTGGTTAAATCCATGAAAAATGACCTCTATCTTCCGCCGATTTGTTTGGCGATTAACATACAAATCCCAAATTTCTTCCAAATCGCCAACAGTGAATTCACGTTAATCCTTGATTCACTGATGATTCGTTATGCCATACTTCCACTTGGTCAAATCGTTCAATTTCTTCCCTTTTTACTCCATTTCTTCAGATATTCCAATTATTACCTTAAATAATAAAAATAAGAGAAAACCAAGTGTAATATAGACTTTTACATCTAAAATTACCCTAAAATATACCAAAAAATATTGTTTAATTATTGACTTATTAAATACCCTTATACTCAGCACTTTTCTTGTCTCGAGCAACGGAACACTTTCAGTTATATTCTATTTTCTTCCCTCATTCTTATTTTACTTATTATTTACTCCTTTTCTTAAACAAAAAAGATTAATAAATAAAAGCATATTACCTTCATAAAAATGAAAATCATGATAGAATAGAAAATTTAAAGAACAACCCCTTATTTGACAACTCAGCCTTCTAGTTATGCAATACACTTTAGCATTTAAAATTAAATCAATTATCAAGGCTAAACCACTATATAGGTTTTTTCAATCTCCACTAACAAGCATCACGCTTACGATAACTAATATAGAATCTCGAGATACAAAAATTACTAAATTAATCTCATTTTCAAATAATATTTAAAATATCACCACAATTAAAGTCAATATGGATTTTTAATCATCAATAATTATCATTTCATTTTCATTTCCATTTGTTGGAATGTTAGAGTACAAGAAATACTTCACTGAACCTAACTATGAGCACTCGAGCTAAATCTTTTATTTGAAGAGTTTTCCTAAACATCCTTCTATTCTATCTATATCTCTTTTTCATATATATTTTTTTCTATATTTATATTTTCTTTATTTATATTCATATGATTCCCTACTCCATTTCTTTTGAAATCTATTATTCTTTTTATAAGAGTTCTTCCTCACATTTTTCCCACCACTAGATTGCATGCTTCACTTATTTTTCCCACCACTAGATTACATGCTTCATTTCCCATGAAATATGTGGGTCTCTCTATTTTCTCATTTAAAAACTCTTGTTAGTTCTTCTCACTTTCATTATAGTAAAGAAAGCATTATTCCAACTATCTAAATTTATTGACTAATTTCCTATTTTTCCCTTCAATCGTGGTATAAATTCTTTTCATCATATATATACAATTATAAAATACTTGACCAACAATTTTTGAATAACAAAATTATTACAAATCTCTCTTTTTTATCTTGCTTATTTGTTTTGATCTTTAATTCATTATAATATCTAACACAATGCAATCAATCCCCTCTAAACTCCTCTAGTGTATATACATTCCAGATTAAGTCAAATAGGGTATAACAATTCCTTTCTATCATAAAATATTTTATTTTCATAGGTAATATAAACTTATCACTTCTATTAAATCCAAATTATATTCAACTAATATTTTCCTAACTAAATGAAGTAAAATGAAAAAATATTACCTCTATCTAAAAAAATTTGAAGATTTTCATTTAACTTTGAACATTGAATAAATAGATTCTACCTCTCATTTCTTTCATACTTCACTTCTTTATACTACACTTCATCTAATTACCCCCAAACTCATTCTAAAACTTGTCCTTAAGGTTTAAAAATTAAGTCGTGTTTTGATAAGTCATAAATTACACAATTTTATGGGACATTTTAGTATGTTTTAGGAGGTAAAGTCTTTAAAATATAGTCCTATTAGCTTATATTTATCTATTTTAGGTTTTTAAGGTGTATAATTGAAATCATAGCAAAAAAAATAGAGTAAAATGGTATATGATAGTCCTATGTTAGATTTACATTGAAAAATATGTTGCACAAATCCCAAGGCACTAAAGCGAGGCCTACAAGGCTGATGTAAAATGTGATGACATAATGATATATAATTTGAATATATGAAGAAATTGACTAAAAAAGTAAGAAAGTGAAGGATTTGATCGATTGGAAGTGGTACGCAAAGAATCATCAAAGAATCAAAGAAGAACTTGGAATCCCTGCCAGAGATTCCTTAGCAACTCCTGATAACACTAGGAATTTCCTACCAAATCATTAGAACACCGAGACTACTTTTTCAAGGATTTTCCTGGTGATTCCACTTAAACCCAAATCGCTCAAGAATTGTTGGATAGATTTCAAGGAATTAAGATAACAACAAATAGTTTTAGTTAGTTTGGGATGTTTATTACCTAAAATACTATGAAATAGGACCTTAGTGCTATGAAATCAGTTGCCCTTGAGTACTTTGATCAATATTTCATAGCTCTAGGAGCTATTCTTCATTGTTTTAGTTTATTGTTTTATTATTCATTGCTTTTGGAGAAGATTCAAAAATTTAAAATATTAATTACAGAGATATTTATTTATGTCTTTTATTTACATTATCGCAATGTTATTTATGATTAAGAGTGAGTAGTTTATCAATTTACATAAAGTATAAATGTGAACTAGATCCGTTTTGCAATGTAGTTAGGATTAGATGATTATTTGCTTAATGCTTTTAAACATTCGTATCCTTTGATTCAGTGATTCAATAGATTATTTTCAATTGATTTCAATCATGAACTTTCTATTGCATGCATATACTAAAATATGTATTGTGATAGTTGGATTCATTATCTAATTTAAAAGTAGTAACTAGGATTGTTCAAAAGGTGTGACAATTTAAATTTTATGTGAATTTGGGATCTAAAGCTAATGTTATAGTGGTTTTTTTCGAAGGTGTTATATTTATTAGTTTGAAGTTTCATAAAGTGTAATGCGATTTTATTGTATGAAGTTAATGTCTTTGTCTATTTAAAGGGACTAGTTTAATAGAATTAGAACGTGACTTTTTCCACTAGTATAAATAGAACTAATGGTTGGGTAAAGGCTATTTACTTATGATTAGATTTTAATAATTTATGGTACTTTATAAAGTATGCTCATAACTATGAGATTGAAGTAACATGTTTGGATGCAAAACAAAATGATGTTTCATTATTCAAGATGTTTGTTTAGATATTTATTTATCTTTAATTTGAGTTTATTTAATTGATAGTGAATTTTCATTGTTTTAGTTAAGTTAGTATCAATAGTTAAGTTAGTATCATTATTATATTATAGATTGAATTAGTAAAGTTGATTATTGTTTTTATTAAACTAATTAAATTAAAGAAAAAATAATAAAAACAATTAAAAGTCATTTTTCTAGAGAAGTTTGATAAATCCCTATTGAGAAAATTCTCTTACCACTACTACAAATTTAAAATTATAATATAGGAGAGAAATTTGTTTTATACGTTCGACACGTGTCAATTTTTGGCGCCATTACCGGAGATTTAAATATAATTTCTTAAGAAATTTAGACATTGTATGGTCTATCTACTTTGTCATTATAATTCAAAAGATCCATACATCGTTTGATCATGAGGTTTAATGATTTTTAATCGTAAATTAAGACAACAATAATAATAATGATAGAGAACTAACTTTTATGCAAGCTAATAAAAACATCACTGCTTATAAACCTATGTGCGTTGCCTACCTTGAGGGATCTCTCAAACTTGAAATTAGATCTAGATTCATTAGTGCTCTACCTAACTTCTACGATAAGGACAATGAAGACCCACAAAAAATCATAAGGGAATATCAACATAAAGTCAATAGGATAAGACCTAAACACTGTACGTTAGAATAAGTTAAACTAAAAGCTTTTTCGTTTGTAATGAAAGATTATGCACATGATTAGTTGTTTTATTTTCATCAAAATTCAATAACATCTTGGGCTCAAATGTTAGAAGCTTTCCTAGATCAATATATGCCTGCAAAAAAGATTAGTACTTATAGAAGATAAGTCAGAGTCATGAAAATTAAAGATGATGAAAATTTCAATGAATTTTGGGATAGATTTTGAAGAATAATTTCATCATTTCCATAACCTGATCATAAGAGCTTTATTAGAATACTTCTTTAAAGGACTAAATCATTTTGAACAAAGATTATTAGATATCATATGCGGTGGATCATTATTTGATTTTACACTAATAATAGAACAGGTAATAAATTTGACAAAAAGGTGATGAATTATCTTACATTGTTAAACTACTACTAAAAGATAGCTCAAGTTTAGTTAAACTATGCGGATTTTGTAATGAAGTCACACATCTTACGGATGCGTGTCCTACTTTTCAAGAATATAATAATGAAGAAGTCAAATATTCTGGTACTCCTAGAAATCAATATAATAATAACAACTATTACACTTGAAAACCAGACTTAAATATTAGCTATGGTCTACAAAATAAAAATTATACCACTTATAGATGAGAGTGTAATGACCTTTTACCTTATGCTAGTGATTAGTGTTAATCTGAATCTTAAGTAACCAGAGTTAGGATCATGGTTAAGTCCGACATACCTCGATTAACTTGGGCATGGGTTTCTATGATGATTTTATCTTTGTATGTAATGTTTGGTGAATTTATAGGTTGTAGTATGAAAAGGCAATTCATATAGAAGCGTATAAATGGGAAAATAAATAATTAAATAATAAATTATCAGTATACTAAATGCGATAAAATGATATAAATCCAGAAAGGCATGTCCAAGTTTATTGATAAAATACACAAGATATATATAAATAATTGAAATATATATAAATAGAAAAATTTAGTTTGATATGAACTGTTCGGGTTGTTGGATTGCTTCGAGATGAGTGTAATTGGAGATTGTGTTAAGATGTGTGTCATGATAGGTTGTGTCACCTTAGGACAACGCTTAGTTGATCAGCCTCAAGATAGTGCGATGCGTATCTTGAGAAAACCATAAATACAAAAAAATAGTTGATGTTTATCAATGCTTGAGTATGTAAGAGAGATGAGAGTAGCTGAGGGTTTCTTCTTATTGAAGAGTACATTCAAGAGAGGTTTCTTCTTGGATTAGATATGATTAAGCTACTGTAATCCAGAGATCATAACTGTTGGGTTTTGGGGTTCAGACGCAGCGGAGATTACAAAACAATTTTGACAAAAACCCCAACAGGATCCAAATCTAATTCCATTAAAAACGTTTAAACCATGAAAACTTAATCATACCTCAGTCGCAACGTACCTTTCTGAAGGTTAATCGATCTCTAAGGTGCTGCCAATGACGAACGCCCTCTATCAGCAGTCCATACACGAACGACGGCCGAGATTCGAAGTGCTAGCTTCGAGAGAATACCAAACCTTTTGTTTCTCTCCAAAATGATCCAGAACATACCAAAAAACCCTAAGTCGTTTCTAAAACGAAAATAGAGTTTTAGCCTTTTAATCTTTCGTACGTGTATTCTAACTTAAAGCGTCTATTTATACAACCCTTGTATATAAACGGTTAAGTAAATTGCACATATACTCCTACTTAAAGAAGTATAAGTGTAATACACCACAAGGACGTTTCTGTCATGAATTTTATCATATAAAATTCATTTTTCTGAACCATCTTAAAATCTCGTAAAACCATTCTTAGTGTGCGACCCAATAGGCTCATACAACGTTGGCAGTGTACCAAAACACATTTTGGTATACAAGTCATAAGCGGCCTCTAGCAAGACATTATGACTACCCAAGTTGTACGAATATCAAATCGATACAACCTAATCAATAGTGTATACACCATCCTTTTGTCACACGATATCCTTTTGATCAAACATAAGGCATGGAATTGTCATCCAACATGTTCAATCGTACTAGTCTCGATCTCTAGGTAGACTGAAAACATCCAAGTGACATTGATCAATATCAATTCACTTAGACTAGGCCTTTTAACAGTCTAACACATCGAGGGATCCACTAGATATCTCTCTTTATATGAGAGGGACAAATTCTATCTCGATTACACAACTTCATCACATTGCTCACACAGGAACCAATCACAACCTTTATAATCATCCGGTTAAAGACAACGTTTGATAGTGTCAAATCACTATGTTCCTAATGTTGAAGTCTATGATAATCTCAAGTCAGAGGACTGAAAAATATACCTATCATGAGAAACAACTATGACTTAATCCATGTTATGTTCTCATAGCGCGTCGGTCCAGTACTTTGTTCCCTAACAAGTACTCGTGATCTTGATTCGTATCCCTATACGTATAATCATCATATGATCATCAAACGAGAGTCACACTAGTCTTAATTCATTATAGTTCCTAGTATAATGATCGACTAGGGACATTTAGAATATTTCTGTAAATACCCATGGCTCTTATTATAATGTAAACATGCAAATTAATTATAATAAACAGCAAATAAAATCCTCTATTTTATTGACTAAAAGTATTCATAAAGACATTTAATGGATTGACCTAGGGCGCATGCCCCAACATCTCCTACTTGCACTGGGGCCAATCATATATGCATCTAATGCCTAATGATCTAACATGATCATCATGTTTTGCTTGTGGAAGAGTTTTTGTCAATGAATCCATAACGTTGTCTTCAGTAGGTACTCTGTAAATCTTTACGTCTCATCTCTCTATAATTTCTCTGATGAGATGAAAACGCTTGAGTATATGTTTGGCTCTGTGGTGTGATCTAGGTTCCTTGGCCAGTGCTATTGCCCCGTTATTGTCATAATACAAACAAACAGGGCTAGCAATACTTGGAACCACACCTAGTTCAAAAATGAACTTTTTGACCCAAACCTCCTTTCTTTGCATTGGCGCACGCAATATACTCGGCTTACATTTGTAGAATCTCGCAAAGTCTCTTGCTTCGAACTTTTCCACTTCTTTGCACCCCCATTCAAAGTAAACACATATCCAGTTGCGATCTAAAATCATCTATATCGGTTTGAAAACTTGCATCTGTGTAACCATTTACAACTAGATCATTTTCAAAACCTCCATATACCAAGAACATTTCCTTAGTCCTTCTTAAGTATTTAAGGATGTTCTTTACTACTATTCAGTGATTCTCACCGGGATCTGACTGATATCTGCTTGTAGTGCTCAAAGAATATGATACATCATGTCGAGTGCATAGCATGACATACATGATAGATCCAATAGCTGATGCATATGGAATCTTATTCATACGATCTCGCTCATCATTTGTCCTAGGACATTGATTATTGCTGAGACTTATGCCATGAGACATTGGCAACAATCCTCTTTTAGAGTCTTGCAAACTGAACTTATTCAGCACCTTGTCTATGTAAGAACTCTGACTTAGACCGATTATCCTTTAAGATCTATCCCTATAGATCCTTATCCCTAGGATATGGGCTGCATCTCCTAAGTCTTTCATTGAGAAACACTTCCCTAACCAAGACTTGACACTCTACAATGTTGGGATGTCATTTCCAATGAGTAATATATCATCAACATACAGTCCTAGAAAAACTACACTCCCACTGACCTTCTGGTATACACAAGGCTCATCTTCGTTCTTAATAAAATCAAAATCCTTGATTGCTTCATCAAAACGAAGATTCCAACTCCGAGAAGCTTGCTTTAATCCATAAATGGATCTTTGAAGCTTGCATACCTTCCTAGATTTCTCAGGATGTACAAAACCTTCAGGTTGTGTCATATACATGCCCTCAAGCAGCTTCCCATTAAGAAATATTATTTTTACATCCATTTGTCATATCTTATAGTCATAATATGCAGCAATGGCAATTAAAACTCTTATGGATTTAAGCATGGCTACTGGCAAAATAGAAATAGAAAAGAAAAACAAATACAAAGGGGAGAAAAAATTCGTTTAGGAACATGGAACATAGGAACACTTACGGGGAAGTCAATAGAACTAGTGGATACCATGATTAGAAGAAGAGTCAATATTGCTTGCCTCCAAGAGACAAAATGGGTAGGAGAAAAGAGTAGAGAAATAGGAAGCACAGGGTTTAAATTGTGGTACACTGGTATAGATAGAAAATGTAATGGAGTAGGAATTGTGGTGGATAATGATTATAAGGATAAGTTCATAGAGGTTAAAAGAATGCGGGATAGATTGATTCTAGTTAAATTAATTATTGGAGACGAAAAAAATAACATACTTAGCGCATATGCACCACAAGTAGGATTAAGCTAGAACATCAAACACAAGTTTTGGGATGATATGGATGAATTTATGCAGAGTATACCATTAGATGAAAAGGTTTTTATCGGAGGAGATTTAAATGGGCATGTCGGGGTAAGTAACGATGGGTTTGAGAGAGTTCATGGAGGTTTTGGTTACGGTAATAGAAATGAAGAAGGAGAATCAATTTTAGAAGTGGTCATAACAAGAGTCAAATAGATTTTCTTTTAACAAGAAAAATAGATAGAAAACTATGTAGAGACTGCAAAGTAATACACAGTGAAGCACTTACTACCCAACATAAGTTAGTAGTACTTGATATTAAGCTAACACAACGGAACAATATGAATAAAAGAGTTAGCGACCCTAGAATAAAGTGGTGGAACCTAAAACATAGTAAACAAGTAGAGTTTAGAGAAAAACTACTAAAGGAAAATGTTTGGAATCTTGACTTAGATGCTAATACAATGTGGCTAGAAATGAGTAGTTGCATAAGGAGGGTGGGATCAAACATATTAGGTATATCTAAGGGCTTGGGACCTCCAAAGAAGGAAACATGGTGGTGGAACGAGGATGTCCAACGAGCAATTAAGTTTAAAAGAGATATGTATAGGAAAATACCTAAGTGTCAAGATGAAGATGCGTATAATCAATATAGAGAAGCTAGAAAACAAGCTAAAAAAGTAGTTAGTCAAGCTAAAACAAATTTCATGGAAGATTTATATATAAAGTTAGGTAATAGAGATGGCGAAAAATATATATATAGGCTAGCCAAATTAAGAGATAAAAAGAAACAAGACCTAAGTCATGTAAGATGTATTAAGGACGAAAATCGAAATGTTTTAACACGCGAGGAGGATATCAAGGAGAGATGGAAAAGTTACTTCGATAGTTTATTTAATGATGGCCAAGTTGATGCTATAATAGATGAAAACCCACACCAAGAAAGAAATGTAAACTATACACGCAATATAAGAATTGTAGAAGTTAAGGAGGCATTGAAAAGAATGAAAATAGGGAAAACATGTGGCCCAGATGAAATACCAATAGAGGTTTGGAAATGCTTAGGAGAAATCGGATTGACTTGGTTGACAAAACTTTTCAATAAAATTTTAAAATCAAAACGGATGCCAATGGATTGGAGAAGAAGCACGCTTGTGCCAATCTTCAAAAACAAAGGAGACATTCAAAGTTGCTCAAACTACCAGGGAATTAAACTCCTGAGTCACACTATGAAACTGTGGGAGAGGATAATTGACAATAGGCTAAGGAGAGAAACAACAATATCGAGAGAACCAATTTGGTTTCATGCCAGGTGGTCAACTATGGAGGCGATTTTCCTTGTAAGACGATTGTTAGAAAAATATAGAGAAAGGAAAAAAGATCTTCATATGGTATTCGTAGATTTAGAAAAAGCATATGATAGATCTTTGGTGGGTTCTAGAAAGAAAAAGAGTGCACGCTAGATACATAGACACTATTAAAGATATGTACGATGAAGTAGTAACGAGTATAAAGACTTTTGGAGGAGCTACACAAGAATTTCCCATTACGATAGGACTACATCAAGGATCGGCTTTAAGCCCATATCTATTTACTTTAGTTATGGATGAATTAACTAGACATATTCAAGAGGATATACCATGGTGTATGCTATTTGCAAGATGATATTGTCTTAGTGGATGAAGCTAAAGATGGAGTGAATAGGAATTAGAACTTCGGAGAAATACATTAGAATCTAAAGGCTTTAAGTTGAGTAGGACGAAAACGGAATACATGCACTTGTGAGTTTGGAAACACTAGACATCGAGATGACGGAGTGGTAAAATTAGGGGAAGTAGAAGTTCCTAGGGTAAACCACTTTAGATACCTAGGTTCAATCATACAAAATGATGGTAACATTGAAAATGATGAATTGGAGATTGTGTTAAGATGTGTGTCTCATGATAGGTTGTGTCACCTTAGGACAACGCTCTCGGCTCATGTTGATCTTGTGTCAGGTGGAGGTTCAGCCTCAAGAACTTCCGGTAGTGCTTCGATGTTTATATGTGATTCGATTCTTCAAGCTCTCCCACTATCTTTTGAGAAAATTTTTCCATAAATACAAAAAAAAGTAGTTGATGTTTGTCAATGCTCAAATCTTAAGAAAAGATAAACTGTAAGAGAGATGAGAACTCGATTTAGAGTAAAATTTGTAGATGGGATAATGGAAAATTTCTTCTATCTATTGAAGAGTACATTCAAGAGAGATGATTTCTTCGTGGATTAGATATGATTAAATGTTCAAAACATCTCAAATGATTCGTGTTTCATAAGATATACATAACTATATCTCTGAATCATCGAAATGTGATCAATATTCCTAATAAATCACTTGCCCTTTCACCGTTAACTTTTTTTTGCCTAGTTCAATTCAATGGTAGATGATGAATTATTTGTTTATTGTTATTGTTGATTACTGGAAATGAGTTAAAACCTCATTATAGGTCTTCTCTGATGTTGTGGGGAGTGTAATGATGTCATTTTTATGTTTGGTGGTTTGAACAGGAGTTGTTGCCCTCTTCATCATTTAGACTTCAAGGGTGAACCGTGCGAAGGCCCCGCGCCCCGATGCCGTCGAGTGTGTGGAGTGTGGGTGCAACTTTCGTTTTATAAACCCTGTAGCGACATTGTCCCACTCGTCGTGATTGTCCACTTCTACGTCAATGCTCCTCAATTTGCTTGCTAACTTGTCTTATCTTATTAAAAGTTAAAAAGCTATTATGTTGTTCAATCATTTTTGTTATTAAAGTTTTCTTTTATGCACCATACTTTTAACTTATATTAATGGTTTGTGTTTTACATATTTGTATAATTAAATTGATTTAAAATATGGAGACCTTAAAGACAGGTTAACCATCGATAACATAATAAGGTTATGTCATATAGAACATCAATCCTATTATGAAAAACACGAAATAGAGTACACAGTATATACAGTGACAAATATATAAAAGAAAGTATATAGATGTAGAATGTCTCTCACAAGGTCCCCTGATACCCCAAATAAAGAAAACTTAAAAATAATCACGTACTAGTTGGTCATAAATAGCGGGAAATCATAAATAGTCGGTAAGAATCCCTTAGCACCTACCGGTACTAAGATATACACTTAGTCATCACATCAAAATAGATGACGAGTCATGTGAGTAAAATCCCAAAAAATTCACTAAGCATTTACATGATGGAGAAACCAATAGAGTGTAAATGTATGTGCTCGTCCTAGTCAAATTTGACCATACATCCAATCCCAGGATCCATCCAATGAGCACACCCGCTAGTCCTTCACTTAGTCCTCTCATTGGTCGGCCTAGACTTATGACCTACGGACTATCTCAGGTAGCCATACATCGAGGGGCTTAGTTCACGTGTTATGGTGTAACATGCCCTGAACACACAATGAAATACCCAGCAGAGTGAGCTCAATTGATTTTTTGAACCAGCGATTAGAGCATGGATGATTAAATTGAATAGAGTAAAACCGCAATAAAAATAATTAAATACTCAAAGTTATTTTCAGTAGGGTTTTACGTACTTGACTACATACAGAAGACTACTCCAATACCTCGACACCTCATACCCAACACCAAACTATGTAATCCTAAGTCCTTGATGCTAATTCATGTTCTGTTGGGTGTATTTGAGTCACCAAGTTACTAGAACTTTTAATCAATTTTAGTCCCAAAACATATAGTCGAACCATCCCTATTCACAACCTTTGATTTTCGACCCATTTTTTATTTCAGCGATGACTTTATTTTTGGAAACTAATGTTCCCACATGGTGTTGTTCTTTCTTAGCTTTCCAATGATAGGTAGAGCGTCAAAGTCTAACTTAAAATGAGGAGATATGGTCAACTTACGGAAGTAACTCAAAACACTTTTATATTCCAACCAACTACATTGAAAAATTTATTTCTCCTAAGCTATAACTTTAAACATCATGGTTTCTTTAGTAAAGAATAAAAAGATTCCCAAGATTATTATACTAAATTATGAGCTCAATCAGATAAGAAATGAGTGAGTTATTCTCAAAACATAATAGCAATATCAAAATTGTGAAGCCAAGAAATTTCAGACTCAACATCAAAGTTTTAGAAAATTTTTAGATATGAAAACATTCGAATTTCAAAATCTTTCAATGGCAAAACTTGTTCCCTTTAGAGTTAGATTTCAAATACCAGTAGATGATTCCATTTTTATTTATAATGAGGAAGTTGAAACCAAATTGCAGAGACTGGTTCAAAACAACAACATGCAGAATTTCTAGTTTTTGTTTTACAACTTTATGAACTTGAAAATTTTATAAAAAATTCATTTCTTACCCAAAACTAAAAACCCAATATAATAGAGTGAGTGGAATAATACAAGGAATCTAAATATCCCATTTGTTTTCAAAAAAAAACAAACTTTTTTATTGATCAGAATTTGATAAATGAGAATTATTGATAAAAAACAAACATGAAAACTTCAATTGATCATAAATTTGTCGATTCAAACCCAAATTCTAAACATCTCTACCTTAAATCGAGTATTTTTTTATGAGGAAATATACAAAATAAATTTGAAAATTATTTCCCTTACCCTCTAAAATGAAACAAAACATGAGTTAAAAATGAACATCAAATTTGACCAAAAACATGAATTTGAGAAATTGGGTTTGGGGAACATCAAAGTGGTATATAATTGATCAAAAGAACAATAAATGACACTTCATATTCATTTTGAATGAAAGCCTTATGATTAGAGGCCCCAATTGCATCAATTCAAGTCATAAAGAAATGAAACTTACATTACCTAAAGTTGTAGATCAATCATAGCACATGATCCTCATATAGAGTGACCATCTTCTTCAAATTGAGTCTTCAAAATCAAGAATTGCAGTAAAATTTTACTCCATAATATCTTCTCTCTCAAGTGCTTAAACTTGCATGAATAGGTTTTAGAACAAATTGTAGTATTTATATGTTTATGGTTGGATCAATTTTAGTCCCTACATCTCCTACACCTATCCTAATCTCCGTGTAAATCAAGTCTTACCTCCACTAACTCTATCACATTAACACTAAATGAATACCACACCATGTTGAGCTTTGGGATTCATACTTAGCAAAAAATTAAAAACAAATTTTGAAAAACCTAAACAGGATTGAAAACAAGTTCCGTTAATATGGATCTAAAAAAGTGAATCATACCTTAATCGATGATTTTCTTATCTGATTGTTTGATTTCTAAGATGTTCAAGTGTGCGTCCTCTATCATAAATGCACACACGAATGGTGACCAAAATTTGGAGTGCTAGCCCCAAGAGACATTGAAAATATTTTTCTTTCTCTCCCAAAATTTAGAGAACTAGAATTTGCAAAAATGAAAATCTTATTCATTTTAGGGCTTGAACCTCTATTTATATGTATAGGTAAGTCCTCAATTAAAATCTTATTTATAATACAACTATTGTATATAGGTAGTTTAAGCAAATTACACATACAACCCTATTAATAAGTTATCATATAATAAATTGTAATGGCTTTTAGTCATGAATTTTATCATATAAAATTCATTACTTTGGACCAACTAAAATTGCGCAAAGTTATTCTTTGTGTGCGACCTAATAGGTTCATGCGACGTGAAAAAAAATATTTTGGTACACAAGTCATAAGTGGTCTCTAGCAAGGCATTATGACTACCTAAGTACCATGAATATCAAAATCGATACAACCTAAAGAATAACATATATCATACCCTTTTGTCATGCAATATCCTTTGATTAAACATAGACATGGAAAGTCACCCTTAATGTTCAATAGTACTAGTCTAGATCTTTTGTAATATGAAAACATCCAAGTCATATTTATCATACTAATTCAAATGAACTTGGCCATTATCAATTTTTCATATCGAGGGATCTACTGATATCTCTCTCTATACGAGAGTGACAAATTTTATCTTGATTACATACCTTCACATATTATTCACATGGTAACCAATCATAATCATTATAATTGTCAAGTTAAAGATAGCGTTTGATTGCGTCGAATCACCATGCTCCTATTATTGAAGTTTATGGTAATATCAAGTCGAAGGACTAAATGATATATTTATCATGAGTAACACCTATAACTTAATCCATGTGTTCTTCTCATAGCAGTTGGTCAAATACATAGTTCTGTAACAAATACTTATGATCTCGATTCGTATCCTTATACGTATGATCATCAACTGACCATCACTCAAGATTCACAATATTCTTAATTCATTATAGTTCTCAGTATAATGATTGACTAGGGACATTAGGATATTTCAACAAATACCTATGAATCTTACTCTAACGTAAACATGTAATCACTTATAAAAAACAACAAATGAAAACCTAAATTATATTAATTAAAATTATAAGATAAATAATGTTTGTAGATTGACCTAAGGCACATGCCCAAACTTTTCTCACTTGTACTAGGGCCAATCATTCATATATCTAATACCTAATGACCTAACATGACCATCATGTCTCCCTTGTGGAAGAGCATTCTTCAAAGGATTTGCAACTTTGTATTTCGTAGTAAATCTGCAAATCTTCACATCTCCTCTATCAATGATTTCACGAATGAGATAAAAACATCTAAGCATATTTTGGATCGGTGGTGTGATCTAGGCTTTTGGCATACACTATCGCCCCGTTGTTGTCACAATAGAAGCAAATGGGGTTAGTTATACTAGAAACCACACCAAGTCCAAATATGAACATTTTGATCTAAACTGCATCCTTAGCCGCATCGGACACTGCAATATACTCAACTTCTGTTGTATAATCTGCCACAGTGTCTTACTTCGAACTTTTTTAGCTCACTTCGCCTCCATTCAAAGTAATCACATATCCAGACTGCGATCTGAAGTCATCTATATTAGTTTGAAAATTGCATCTGTGTAACTTTTTACAACAAACTCGTCTTCCAAACCTCCATAGACCAAGAATTGTTCATTAACCCTTCTCAAGTACTTAAAAATGTTATTTACTGCTATCCAATGACTCTTATCGGGATTAGACTGATATTTGCTTGTTGTGCTCAACGCATATAATACATTAGATCGAGTGCATAACATGGCATTCATAATAGATCCAATAGCGAATGCATATGTAATCGTATTCATGCGTTCTCACTTAACATTAGTCTTGGGACATTGAGTCTTATGAAGAATTATACAATGAGACATTAACAATGAACCTTTTAGGGTCTTTCTTACAGAACCTATTCAGTAACTTGTTAATATAAGCACCACAACTTAAACCGATTAGTCTTTTAGATCTATACCTATAAATCTTAATCCCAAGGATGTAGGCTCCATCTCCTAAGTCCTTTATTAAGAAACACTTCCCTAACCAAGACTTGACACTCTACAAGGTGGGATGTCATTTTCAATGAGTAATATATCATTAACATACATTACATAGAAAACAACCACGATCCCACTGACCTTCTTGTATACATAAGGCTCATATTTATTTTTAATGTAACCAAATTCCTTAATTGCTTCATCAAAACAAAGATTCCAACTCCGAGAAGCTTGCTTTAATCCATAAATGGATATTTGAAGCTTGCACACCTTCCTTGAATTTTTAGGATGAACAAATCTTTCAGGTTGTATCATATACACATCTTCAAGTAACTTTTCATTTAAGAAAGTCGTTTTGACATCCATTTTTCATATCTCATAGTCATAATATGTGGCTATGGAAATTATAATTCTAATGTATTTAAGCATGGCTCCTAGAGAAAAAATCTCATCATAATTAACACTTTGAGTCTGTTTGAAACCTTTTGCTACTAGCCGTGCTTTATAATTATGCACATTGCAATCCATGTTAGTTTTATTCTTGAAAAAACCATTTACATCCGATGGTCTTACCATCTTCAGGTAAATCAACCAGGTTCCAAACATGGTTATCATACATAAATTGCATCTACGAATTCATGGCACTAAGCTATTTATCTACATTAGGGCAAGATAAGCCTCTTGATAAGTAGTAGGCTCATTTTGATCCATAAGCAACACCTCACTACTACCAGTAATAAGAAATCAAAATCTCTCCGGCTGATGTCTTACCCTAAAACCTATGCGGGCCTTGTGATACTTGTGGAGGTTTAACTAGTTCAAGACTTTGTTGATCTCCCACTAGCGGCTAAATGTGTATTTGTGGTTCTTAAACTTATTTAAGTCCTACTTTATTCTCGTTGTTGTCTTTTGAAATAAACTCCATTTCCATAAAGACAAAATTTCGAGCAACAAACACTTTATTCTCAGTGGGATTATAAAAGTAGTATTTTTTAGTTTCTTTAGGATAAAAACAAATACACACTTGGTAGATTTGGCTGATAATTTTTTTGAAATTTTTCGACATATAAAAACCTCATAGCCTTAAATCTTAAGGAAATACAAACTTTGACTTTTTCCAAACCACATCTAATATGGTGTTTTATCCACCGCTTTAGAAGAAATGTGATTCAGTGTAAAAGCAGTAGTTTCTAAGGCATAACCCCAAAAAAAATAGGAAGATATATATGAATCATCATAGATCAAACTATATCCAAATTCTCTTTTTAAAACACCATTACATTGTGGAGTTGCAGGAGAAGTTAACTGTGAGATAATCCCAAAGTTTCTAAGATGATCATCAAATTCTTAGGCTCAAATATTCACCACCTTGATCTGAACGAAGTGCTTTAATAGTTTTATTAACTTGACTTTGCATTTCATTCAGAAATGTTTGAAACAACTTAAAAGATTCACCTTTATGTTTCATGAGATGTATGTAACCATATTTATTGAAATCATATGTGAAAGTAATGAAGTACTGATAACCATCTCTAGATATTATGTTTATAGGACTACATACATCAGCATTTATTAGGTCGAATAAATCACTTACCCTTTGATTGTATCCAGTAAAGGGATTTTTTTGTCATCTTTCTTAGTAAACAAAATACACATGTTTCATATAATTCAAAATCAAATAATTCTAAAACACCATCTTGATGGAGTTTAAAAATGCATTTCTTAGTTATGTGGCCAAGACGACAAAGCCTAAGGTAGGTTTGACTCAAGTTATTCGATTTGAATCTCTTTGTATTTACATTAAGAATAGGAATATGTGGTCCTTTTCATGTTTAGAATATAAAGACTATCACACAAATCAACATTCACATAAAAAATATATTTACGAGAAATGAAGTATTTATTATTCATAATAATAAAATTAATACCATCTAAACCCAAACATGAAACTGAAATGATGTTTATGCTCAAGGCAGGGACAAAATAACAATTATTTAAAACTAAAACAAGTCCACTTGGTAAAATTAACTCATAGCATCCTACAGCTAATGCAACAACCTTTGCTCCATTTCTAACTCGTAAGATGACTTCTCCTTTCTTTAGCTTTCTACTTTTAGTGAGATTGTTCACATTAATACAAATGTGAGATCTGCATTCAATATCTAACACCAGGAATCACTAGTTGATAAGTTAACTTCAATAATGTAAATATCCAAATAGTAGTCGCACTACTCTTCTTTTTCTTTAGATCTTTAAGATAAAGTTTGGAGTTTTTTAAACAATTCCCAAATGCATTGGATAAATGAAAATCTCCTTGTTTTTCCATTTCCCTTTAGGACTATGAAGTAGAAACAACCTTAGGCTTGACTTGTTCCATAGGCTTTCTGACAGCCACAATATCCTTGGCACTTTAACCTTGCCTTTAACCTTCTTTTTCATAGCATTTCCTTTCTGAACCATCAACACATTAGCAATGGGTTTCTTGACATTGTGTTCATTAGTTTAAAGCATCAAACGCAACTTTGAGATAGACTTCTCATGTTATTCATGTTATAGTTCATCACAAATTCTATATAACTATCAGGCAATGAATTCATGATCAAATTCATATCCAACTTTAAGCTTATGAGAAATCCAAGTCTGTAAAGATGGTTAATATAGCCCTTCATTTTCAAAACATGAGGACTAACTGACGCACCCTCAAACATTTTTCAAGAATGAAGGTTTTTTACTGTCTCGAACCTTTGTTGCCTAGCCTGTTGTTCAAACATTTTCGTTAGCATCGTAACAATGTCGTAAGCTTCCATGTGTTTCATGTCCTTTTAAAGCTAAGGGATTATGGTTGCCAACATATTGCATGCAACATTAGTTGAGCTATTGACATGCTTAGTATGTGCATCCTTTATGGCTCTTAAAGCATTAGCTGATGGTTCCTAAGGAATAAGATTATCTAGGAAATATAATTTGCATTCATGTTTCAGAACAATTCCCAAGTTTTTGAACCTGTTAAGAAATTTTGTCCCAAACAACTTATCCTTCTCAAGGATGGATCACAGTGACAAACGATTAGTGTGATTTGAAAGGGTTATAGATCTAGAATAAAGATTATGCAAAAGTTTATTTTAGTTTAGAGGAATAGAATCCCACTAAATTAACAACCCTCCTTAAAACACTAGGTTTCAAGGACTAAAATCCATTTTCGACCTAATTCCAAAATAGCTAGGGCATGACATTTTGTATTAGGTTATTTAGGTAGGTACCAATTACAAATTACATCTTATGTAACTTTTAGTTATTTTTATGAGATTATGGCATCTTATGTCTTAGCATATTTTATCTTATCTATTGCCTAAAGCCCAAAACTGTTTTGATAACTTTATCAAGTCTAACCATTTCAAAAAATAGAGTACCCATTACTCAAATTGCCTCCCTAAGATAACACAATACACTCTTTCGGAGGCAAACCGATGTTGAAGTGATCGAAGCCTTGACAAGTGTTTGAGAATGGATGACACTTAACTTATAATTTCAAAGAGGGATTTTTATTTGTTTTAGTGATCATAAATTAACCAAGATAAATATCATATATTCCAATACATGTACAATCACTAAACAAGTTAGGAAATTTTAATAATATTGACTATCATACAAATTTCCTTGCGATACGAATAGTTATCGATGGTCCTACTAGCTGGTCAACGGAGGTGGTTTTTTTTAGACAACGAATTCTAGTTTCAAAAATTAAAAATTGCCTAGAATTTCTTATTATTTTAGTCAATCCAATTGACCAAAACTGCACCTTATTTTTAATTCTAAAAATATTAATTAAATATTTTTTAAATAACACGGGCCCACCTTTAACATGATATCTTGTCCTAATCCAATTTGAATTTAAGATACTTTGAATCCATATCAAATTAGAATTTAAGATACTTTGAATCCTTATTCAATTAGAATTTGTTATATATCTCACCTATCATATAGAATTTGTAATTCTTATCGATTACAAGTTTATCTTCTATCTAATAGGAATATACTAACAAATAACCACAATGAAATATATGACCAAAATCAATTTCGATTCTTCTCATACAAAACATGCAATTTAATCAAGAAACAAAATATTAATCATGCATTCACAACCAGAATCATATTGAATTAATCATATTAATCTAATCATGATTTCTATGATGGAGACATACATAATTATGGTACAAAACGCTATATATCCAACACAATAATCATATTAACCTACAAATGAATTCTACAATGTGAACATACAAAATTCGCATAATTCAATATTGTTAATCAAAATATGCTAAACATGAATTCTATCATTGAATAAAATCATGCGTATATGTCAAATACATGAATTAAAAACATGCTTTAAAACCGATTCTTGGTAATAATTGTCATAGAACCTATATGCACATCATATATATACATTAATCAAGATCACTTTTTCACACATATATCATATATACATCCAATAAAACATAGAAAAAAAACATTTAATTGAATCGGCATATGGCAATGATACCACTGTTTAGTTTTGGTGTTCATACGCAGAGAAAATCTTAAAACAAATTTTGAAAAACCCCAACAAGATCGAAAATAAGTTCTATTAAACTAGATCTACAAAAGTAAATCATACCTCAATCCATGATTTCCATCTCTGATTGTACGATTCCCAAGACATTCAAATGCACTTCCTTTATGAGAAATCCACACATGAACGGTAACCACAATTTGGAGTGTTAGCCCCAAGAGAGATCGAAACGTTTTCTTTCTCTCCCAAAGATTAGATAACTCTAAATTCATAAAAAAAAAAATCTTATTTCATTTTAAGGTTTCAGTCTCTAGTTATATGTGTTGATAAGCCCTCACATAAAATCGTGTTCGTAATACAACTATTTTATTTAGGCAGCGTAAGAAAATTAAACATATGCCCCTATTAATAATTATCATATAACAAATTGTAAGAGTTTTTATGTCATGAATCTTATCATATAAAATTCATTACTTTGGACCAATCGAAATTGCGCAAAGCCATTTTTGTGTGTAACCCAATAGGTTCATGCGACTTTGGTAGTGAACCAAAACCATTTTGGTACACAAGTCATAAGCGGCCTCTAATAAGGCATTATGACTACTCAAGTAGCATGAAAATCAAAATCGATACAACCTAATGAATAATATATATCGTATCCTTTTGTCGTGCGATATCTTTTGATTAAACGTAAAGATTGGAAAGTTATCCTTAAATTTTCAATCGTACTAGTCTTGATCTTTATGTAAATTGAAAACTTACAAGTGACATGAATCATATCAATTCACATGGATTAGGCCATTATCAATGTATCATATCGAGGGATCCACTGATAACTCTCTCTACACGAGAATGACAAATTCTATCTTGATTACAATCTTTATAATCGTCCGATTAAAAATAATATTTGATTTTATCAAATTACCATCCTCCTAATATTGAATTCTATTGTAATCTGAAGTCGAAGGACTAAATGATATACCTAAAATGTTTGATTTTATCAAATTATCATCTTCTTAATTAATTATAGTTCCCACTATAATGACCGACTAGAGACATTTAGGATATTTCAACAAATACTCATGGATTTTACTATAAGGTAAACATGCAATTACTTATAATAAAATAGCAAATGAAAACTTCAATTTTATTAACTAAAATTATAAGACAAACAATGTTTTAGATTGACCTAGGGCACATGTCCCAACACATCATTCTACCATCATGCTATAGTGTGAATCTGTATGGACATCTAAAGGTATATTAATTATTTGGCCTAACTTAATGTCATTTTCTTTGAATTTCTTTTAACCATAGGCTATGGATAAGTAAATAAGTTAGTTACAATAATTTAAATACCCCAACATTTGGACTCGCCATATCACTCTCTATTAGGTCCCAAGCTGCAGGCATCTCGAGGCACGTCCTTGTTCTCGTCTCGATGCTAATAAACAAGTAGAGGTTACTTAATAAGTCTACGCATACAATACATTAGGCATCTATCACATAAAACCTATATATAACTATTTATACCTATCAAACGTACCCTAGTCCTATCTACGGTGTCCACGGGTCTGAGTTGGCATCATAATATGGAATTAATAATAAATAACGACACTAGTAAAACTAGGCAATTACAATTCTTCATAACTAAAGGAAAATTCATCTCGAAACTTAAGGTAAACTAAAAGATCATACCGTGGAATAGCTGAGGATGATGATCCCGCCCAGTAGAGTCGAGCTCCTAGGTGAATCCCTCGGTCTAGTGATGTTGCCAACAAACTAATACTCGAGGGATCTCCTTCTTTTTGAGAGTCTGAATCTTGCGTCCAAGATCTCCTTCAATCGCGCCTCATATGTCACTTCAAGACGAACCTCAATCTGTCTCTAGTCAACCATTGGTCTCAGTCATCAACTAGTTAGCCTCAACATCAAAATGTGGAAATTCTAATAAGCATAGCTAACTATACAGGTGAATGAAGTCTTTACACCACGTTGCCAACTCGTGTTTCTCATCGCTAGTTTCCCTTCAATATAAATTCTCTAATGGCCTTTCCAAGGGGAAACTTTCAGATAAACCATGTTGTCCTCGTTGTAGCTCAGACCCTGAGATACTTATTCACATATTTCTTCTATCTATCCTAAGCAGCCTAAATCCTCTATCGAATTTTTCTGATCTTCTTAGTGTGGTCAACAACTATCTCTGGCCCAATCATTCATTTTTGTATCACCAAGCGCTGCCAAACACACAGGTTACCTGTAGAGGCTTCTATATAACACCTCAAACGAAGTCAACTTGATATTTGTCTAATAGTTGTTGTTGTAGACAAACTCAAACATTGGTGATGATTCTCCCACGAAACCCTAAAGTGCAAAATACAGGCCATGAGCATGTCCTCGAGAATCTGAATCGACCTTTATGACTTTCCATCGATCTTAGGTTGATAAGCTGTATTGAACCGCAACCTATTACTATACTGCTCTTACATATTTTGGAGCATGTGTTTTAGGGCAATCTACGAATATTATTTATCTTATAATTTTAACTAATAAAATTGAGTTTTTTATTTGATGTTTTATTATAAGTGATTACATGTTTAACTTATAGTAAGATCCATGGGTATTTGTTGAAATATCCTAAATGTTATACTATTAGCTATAATGAATTAAAACTAGTATGAATCTTAATTAATGGACATATGATGATCATGCGTATAGGGATACAAATCGAGATCATAAGTACTTTTTACGGAATAAGGTACTAGACTAACCTATTATGAGAACACCATGTGGATTGAGTCATAGGTGTTACTCATTATAGGTATAAAGTACTAGTCATTCGACTTGAGATTACCATAGACATTATTATTAGAAGCATGGTAATATGACAAAATCAAACGTTATCTTTAACCTAACGATTATAAAGATTGTGATTGGTTACGATGTGAATAATATGTAATAGTATGTAATCAACAAAGAATTTTTCACTCTCTTTTATCAAAAGTGATATCGGTGGATCCCTCGATTTGATAGACAAATAATAGCCAAGTCCATGTGAATTGATTTGATCAATGTCACTTCGATGTTTTCAGTTTATTTAAAGATTGAGACTAATACGATTGAACATTAAGGGTGACTTTTCATGCCATTTGTTTAATCAAAGGATATCGCACAACCAAATGATATGATGATATGTTATTCATTAGGTTGCATCGATTTTGATATTCATGTTACTTGGGTAATCATAATGCCTCGCTAGAGACCTCTTATGACTTATGCACCAAAATGGTTTTAGTTAACAGCCAATGTCACATGAACATCTTTAGTAGCACACAAAGAATGAGTTTGCACAATTTCAATTGGTCCAAAGTAATGAATTTTATATGGTAAATCTCATGACATAAAAGCCCTAACAATTTGTTATATGATAACTTATAAATAAAGGCGTATGTGTAATTTGCTTAAAATACCTAAATATAATAGTTGTATTATGAATAAGATTTTAAGTGAGGACTTATCTTCACATATAAATAGAGGTTGAAACCCTAAAGGAACTAAGATTTTCGTTTCTGCAAATTTCGAGTTCTCTGTATTTAAGGAGAGCAAAAAAAGTTTTTATATCTCTCTTAGGGCTAGCACCCTAAATTTTGGTTACCATTAGTGTGTGAGATTTTTTATAGAGACACGCACTTGAATGTCTTAGAAATTGAACAATCAGAGAAGGAAATCACGGATTAAGTCAATGTTTACTTTTTTAGATCTAGTTTTATAGATTTTATTTTTGTTCTTGTTGGGATTTTTCAAGATTGTTTTAAATTTTGTTGTGTATGAACCCCAAAAACCAAACAGTGGCATCACATCCATAGGCACGATTCTATTAAGTATTTGCATGTTTTTTCTTATGCATATATGATATATGTGTGAAAACATGATCTTGATTAATCTATATATTATGTGCATAAGGTTATGTGATAATTGTTATCAATAATTGGTTTTAAAGCATGATGTTAATTCATGTATTTGATATATATGTTGATTTGATTAAATAATAGAATTCATGTTGAGAATATTTCGATTAACATAGATTTTAATATTGAATAATACGAAATGTGTAAGCTCATAGTAAAGTCATGTTTAGGTTAATATGATTCAGGTATTGAATACATATTTTGTTTTTGTTCAATAATTATTTATGTCTCCATGATAGAAATCATGATTAGGTTAATATGATTAATTTAATATGATTATGATGTTAAATGCATGATTAATATTTCGTTCCTTGATTCAATTACTTGTTTTGAATGAATAAGAATTGAAATTGGTCTTGATCGTATATCTCATTTTGGTTATCCGTTAGTATAGTCCTATTAGATAGAAGATAAACTTGAATCGGATAAGAATTACAAATCCTATAAGATATGTGAGATATTTAACAAATTCCAATTAGATAAGGATTCAAAGTATCTTAAATCTAATTGGATTTGGATAAGATATTAAGTTAATGATGGGCCCAAGTTAATTAAAAATATTTTAATTAATATTTTCAGAATTAAAATAAGGAGCATTTTTGATAATTAGATTAAATAAAATATTGAGAAATTTTAAGCAATTTTCAATTTTCAAAATTGAAATTTGTTGTTCGAAAAAAAAGAATAAAATCCCTCTTTTAAATTCGCATAATAGTCATTATTAGTAAAATTTCTTAAGTTGTTTAGTGATTGTTTATGCATTATAATATATAATATTTATCTTGTTTAAATTATGATAACTAAAACAAATAAAATCCCTATTTCAAAGTTTAAGTCAAGTGTTACCTATTCTCAAACACTTGTTAAGGCTTTGATCACATTAATATGGGTCTGCCTCATCGAGTGCATTGTGTTATCTTGGTGTGACAAGTTAAGTAATGGTTACTCCATTGTTTGAAATGATTAGACTTGATAAAGCTATCGAAATGTTTTTAGGCTATAAACACTAGATGAGATAAAACATGCTAGGAAATAAGATGTCATAATCTCATAAAAACAACTAAAACTTACATATGATGTAATTGGTAATTTGTACCTACCTAAATAACCTATGAAAATTTATAGTTTCATGCCTTAGCTGTCTTGGAATTAGGTGAAACATAGATTTTATTCCTTTAAATTAACATAACATTTTCGAAGTGTTGTTAATTTAGTGGGAGTCTATCCCTCTATAATAAAATAAACTTTTGCATAATTTTTGTTATAGATCTATGGCCTCTTCAAATAACACTAATCCTTTGTCACTGCAATCCATCCTTGAGAAGGATAAGTTTTCTTGGATAAACTTTCTTGACTAGTTCAAAACTTCACAATTGTTCTTAAGCGTGAATGCAAGTTGTATGTCTTGGATAATCATATTCTTGAAGAACCACCAGCCAATGCTTTAAGAGCCGTGAAGGATGCACATACTAAGCATGTCAATGATTCTATTGATGTTTCTTGCATTATGTTGGCAACCATGGTTCCTAAACTTCAAAGGACATGGAACACATGGAAGCTTACGCCATGGCTATGAGGCTGAATGAAATGTTCCAATAAAAAGCTAAGCAAGAAAGGTTTGAGACAATTAAGAACCTTTATTCTTGCAAAATGGTTGAGGATTCGCCATTTAGTCCTCATTTTCTAAAAATGAAAGGCTATATTGACCATCTTGATAGACTTGAATTTCCCAAAAGCCTAGAGTTGGCTACGGATTTGATCCTAAACTTATTGCATGATAGTTATTCACAATTTGTGATGAACTATAACATGAATAATAGGGAGAAGTCTATCTTAGGTTGCACTTGATGCTTAAAACTACTGAGTATAATGTCGATAAACCCATTGCTAATGTGTTGATGGTTCAGAAAGGAAAGACTTACAAAAAAAAGGGCAAAGGCAAGGCTAGAGTTTTCAAGGCTGTTGTGATTGTCCCAAAGCTTGGAGAACAAGTTGAACCTAAGGCTGCTTCTACTTTAAAGTCCCAAAAGGAAAAGGAAAAAGAAGGACATTATAATTTCTGCCATACACTTGAACATTGGTTTAGAAATTGCTAGCCTTATCTTGAAGATCTAAAGAAAAATAAGAGTAATGCGACTACTGCTTCAAGTATTTACGTTATAGAAGTTAACTTGTGTACAAGTGATTCCTGGGTATTGGATTCTAGATGTGGATCTCATATTTGTATTAATGTGCACTATCTTACCAAAAGTAGAAAGCTAAAGAAAAGAACAGTCATCCTTTGAGTTGAAATGGAGCAAAGGTTGCTCCGTTAGCTGTAGGATGCTATAATTAATTTTACTTAGTGGACTTGTTTTAGTTTTAAATAATTGTTATTATGCCCCTTCCTTGAATAGAAACATCATTTCAGTTTCATGTTTGGATTTGGATGGTTTTAATTTCATTATTTCGAATAATAAATGCTTCATTTCTTGTAAAGTCGTTTTCTATGTGAATGTTGATTTGTGTGATGGTTTTTATATTCTAAACATGAAAAGGTCCATAGATACTCTTATTCTTAATGTACATACAAAGAGATTCAAATCAAATGATTTGAGTCAAAGCTACCTTTGCAATTGTCATCTTGGCCACATAAATGTGAAATACATTTCTAAACTTCATAAAGATGGACTGTTAGATTCATTTGATTTTGAATCATATGAAACATGCGTATATTATTTATTTGGCAAGATGACAAAGAGTCCCTTTACCTGACACAGTGAAAGGGCAAGTCATTTATTGGGTCTCATACATATTGATGTATATGGTCCTATAAACATAATGGCAAGAGGTGGTTATCAGTACTTCCTTACTTTCACTGATGATTTCAGCATATATGGTTACATATATCTCATGAAATATAAAGGTGAATCTTTAGATATGTTTTGAATATTTTAGAATGAAGTGTAAAATCAACTTAGTAAAACTGTTAAAGTACTTCAATCATATCGAGGTGGTGAATATTTAAGCCAAGAGTTTGATGATCATTAGAAACTATGAGATTGTCCCACAGTTAACTCTTTTAGCCACTCCCATATGGAATGGTGTTTCTGAAAGGAGAAATCACACTTTATTGGAAATGGCTCGTGTGACATCCAAGAATTTCATAAACTAGATTAGAATGTTAATTAAGTATTTTAGAAGTTCATTTTGGATTTAAGTATCCGAGGTGAAACCCACACATTACGGATCTGAGATCATAAGTTTTAAAATATTATCTTTGTTTGTTGTGTGTCAAGTGAATGTAATATACTCAATTAGATGAAAAATTGAGTCAAGTTAAGGTCGAGCCACTGTGTCTAGGAGTTTTGGAGATGGTTGGAAATTTTTCCAATTTTTAATGAAATTGGGGTATTCTTCAGGGTTTTTATTTAGACTAAAAATAGGATAAACATGAGAAATAAAAGAAAAATAAAAAATTACCAACAAAGGCATGGGTATTATTAAGTGAATGGATAAAAATAAAAGGACAAATAGGTAATTTGGTCACCCAAAACCTCTTTGGTTTAATTTGAATGAAATGGGTTTTGGTCATCACCCCCATTTCATTTTTTTCCTCCCGTTGATCTCACGGTGACCATTTTCTCAATTTGACCTCTCTTTCAATTGGTTTCCTTCATCCTCTTTGATACCTCTTTCTCATGTTTGATCACAATTCTCTCACTCCTTGGCTTTCTTCTTTTGATTTCGTGATCTCTTACTTTGTTTCTTTGTCTCAATTTTCATGGAAAGGAAAGACCGTTGGTATTGAAGAAGAGCAATGGAAATCAACCAACGGTTAGTGTGAGTTTTAATCTTCAAAAGATGAATTTTAATCTAGTTTAGTTGGTTTTATCGTTGAATTGTTAATTGGGATTATGAGTTTGTTCGATTGATATAGGGGAGATATTTGATGATGATGATGATGAGGAAATATGTTGAGATGCGTGCGTTTATTTTATGTTGTGGTTTTAGTTGTACTTAAAACATAGATATCGATGAAAAATGAGCGGGACATCAGAGTTGTTGTATGTTGAGATGTTTTGCAAAAACAATAATGTTTTGATAGTTATACAGTCCTATTTCTAGCTTACGTTGGGTACTGATTTCAGACACTTAATCAAAGGTTTTTATTTTGTATTTTTGATGCAAATTGATGCTTATATATCATATTTCATTTGCTCGAATCGAAATATAGTTTGGTGGAAGTTTCATAGGTCAATCGGGGTCAAAAAAGTTGCATATCTTTAGAAAAATAAGTCGTGTAGTCACAGTTTTTTGCTTTTTTGAGGTGCAATTTCGAGCAATCAAATGGACATTTTCATTGAGAAATTTTATGGGTTTTGATCCTTGTATATTAATAATGATTTATGAGAATAAGGCTTTGATTTGGAGAAGGTTTGGTAGGATTTTGAAGGCCGAAAAGGAGGGCAAGAATTGGGACTACACTATTATTTTTTAGTTTTTCGGTAGGCATGTTGGTAAATTGATTCGAGGCATCAAATGAGGTCCAATTGACTTGCGAATAGGTTGACTTGCGAATAGGTTCTTTTGAATCTTAGAATAACCTTCTTTGATGGTCAATAAAGATTGTGGCCATTGGAATTTGCTTAAAAAATGAAAACCAAGGTAGAACATAGCATGTTTATATGGTCAAAACGTGTCCACTTATGATAGTTGCGACTTAGCAACTTTGGGTAATGATTTAAATGGGTATTTTCTATCCAAATTAACTAAGGTTAGACTTTTTGAAATCCCTATATATCCTACTTTGATTAGCACTTAAGCTCGGACCTTTGTACAACTTTTAAATTTTGGAAAAATAGTTGTGAAAATGGCCAAAACCATGAACTTAATTAATTAGTTAATAAAATGAATGATATTGATTGATGATTAAATAGATTGTAACTCTTAAAATGTGAATTTTTTATTTAATAGGACTTGTTGAAGAATGTGAAAGTTGGGGAAATGTTGTGTGAGGTTTTGCAACCAACTTTAAGTTGGTTTGGTAATAAGTAAACCTAATAGTGATCATTATTATTGATTAAATATTTTTCTACCTGTAATTGTATCATAGTCTACTTTGCATTTTATCATTCTTTGTCATGCATACATAGCGTGGGTGAGGGGATAAGCTTATTTCAAAGTCTAGTATGATTGAAACTAGGTTTCAGTCCTGCCTCTACGTCGTCTAGTGAGACTAGTGGAGTCTAACGCGGACAAGTTATCTCGGCATTTCATGATCTCTTAATACTAACTTTGTACTATTTTTGGAAGTCAAGCCTAATTATAGTTACGAGACAACGACAGAGTGGATTGCATGTCATGTTCATGCATTTATATTTTATTTATTTGGAAATGCAATTACAAGTCTCCATATATCAGACTAACAATTCCGGAGTACATATCAATGTAGGAATTTTCTTGTCTGACATCTTTGAATTATTTTTGATGATGTTAGATACTATATGACGATAAGGGAAGAATGGACAAGACTCGAAAATTGTGCTAATTGTTTTCAAAAGTTTAAGTAAATTCTTAATGTAAATTGTTGATATATATTATTTTGGGATTCTTGGGGTGAGTGTAGGGTATGAATTTTCATTGAATGCTTATGGGAGTCTCCTAAACTACTTTAAAAACGTTGAGAGATTTATGATTCAATTTTAGTCTACTTTAGGATTGTATAATAGTGATTAAGCTATTAGAGACTCTAAATTAGTTTAAGATTTTGAATTTGACATATATTATGAATTGCATGGAGTTCTAAGTCCTTTTAGGCCTCTCCCCAATTTTGTTGTCCATTAGGTGAATTTTTTGGCAGGCCACTTTTAGGGGAGGTGCTATTGAAATTATTTTTAAATACGGACATGATTTCTGAATTTGCTCCAATAGAACAAATCATGAATTTAGTTTCATTGAAGATAAAAAATTGTTTTGGAGCTTGTGAAGGATTGTAATAGTTATTATTTTGAGGTCAAAATTAAATTAATAGATTACACTGACAAAATTATCAGGGGATTAAGGTTATCTAAGCAAGTTATTCATCTCAATGATGAGGGTCTGACAAACTTGGTATCAGGGCTTAGGTTGGCTCAATTTAGGATAAACTTTGGTTGAGAACCAAAGGGTGATTGAGCGCGATTAGTTGGCAAGTGACCATGAGCAGGCGTATTTTAATTAGTATGTTATGTTTGTATTATATGTATGTATTATCGCTAAATATGTGATAAGATGTTTATTCTCCTATTTCGTTTTATACTTAACTCGTAAGATACGATGAGTAATATTAGAAATGGATAAATAAATAGAGAATAGACTTATGAAATGAAACTGAGCATGATTGGATGTGAAATAGACTTGTGAAGTCTTAATTCACAAAGGTATTATAAGTAGTTCAGTACAAATATAATTGATGAAATTTATCATATATAAAACCAATAAGAAATTAGTTGAACAAGAAATCTAAATGATTCAGTTACATAAGTACTGAACATGGATTTCTTAGAAATTGAAAGTATCGAACTATTACAATTATATAATACTCAGGAAAATGTTCAAATAGTCTAAAATAGGAAAACAGAGACACGTGGTTTCAAAAATATAAATTCATTAAACAAACTGAACTTAACTAAAAATTCACAATGGGATTGTGATAGAACTAGTCAAGATATCTAAATTGGTTTCTACGAAAATATTATACTTTAAAGGAAAGTAACGTCTCCTTTTCGAAATTAAAAAAAAAAAAGTGAAATTCGAATAGAACCAATCTAAAACAATCTAATGACTTCTATGTAGAAGTAATGAGAATTTTGATTGTTTTATCACTTAAGTAATTTATTCAAAAGTGACGTTGAGTATAGTGGTTCTATGAGACGATAAAGAATTGATAAAGCAACTGGAAATACAGGAGTTAGAAGTAATCTTTGTTAACACCAGATTAGGTGTTGTTATGAAACAAAGATAAGTAAAATTACTAACTTTAAAATGAAAAGTGTAGTGATAAGATCAACTTATAAGAAGTTAAGGTTTTAAGGAAGTTGTCTAATAATAACTTGGATTAGCTATAAAACATCAACACAAGTAATTGTAATTTAAGATGCAAAGTACTTAATAATTACATCTAAAGACATTGAGTTATGACGTTTATCACTACAACCTAAATTAAAAATCAATGAAGAGATAGATGTAGTAATTGAGAATCTATAAATGATTTGTATAGGACGTTAGTATGAGTTCCTATATTACAAAAATTTCCATTTATATGAATTAAAGGATTGGAATAATATCCTTTAGAATTTGATTAGTAATTAAGTTAATCAAAGTTTGGAAATTCATATTTTTCTATCTCTTTAGTTGAATAATAATGGAAAGGTGAATTCATTAAAAAGTGAATTGATGATCAGTAAGGTATTTAGTTATCTTACATAGTCTCTTGAAAAGTACCAAATCTCTTTTTGAAAAAAAAGTGGAGAAATATGAGACTAATGAAAAAAAATAAGGCAATAACAAATAGTAGAATTGTTTGAGTCATAAAATCTCTCTATTTCAAATAAAGGTTAGCCAATGAAGACTTTAATTGAGTCAATGTTCATAAGAAGATGTATTATCCTTATATACATTTTCGAAAAGAGAAAATATATAAATTGCCTTTCTAAGTCAAGATTAAGGAGCTGTAAGTGGCTAGTTATTTAGCGAAATTAGTGGTAAGGTTATGAAGGGACCAAGATTGAGATCAATGTGAGAATAGCTAAGAATGACAAAAATCGAATGAAGTAGACTCTGTGTATAAAAAATGAGACGTAGAGATGACTCATGACTAAAAGAAGTGACACGAAACAGAATCCTTTAGTCAAGGCTTGACACTGGAGTAGTTGTACATAACAAAAAGTCTGAGTAACTTCGTTTCATAATCATGATTCATTTAAAGCGAGAAGATCAGTGTGACGTCCACTTGTTTTTGAATAATCGAATGAATTGGTCATAGTCGAAATAAAAGAGTTTATGAAGTTTCGTTGGAGTAAATGGATGCTTAAGTATTAGTGAACAAATGGTCTATAAATTCTTACATAAGTGTGGAAAGTGGAAATTTTAGGTGAACAAGTCCCGATTAAATTAGAATGTCAAACTATAAGTTTAATGGAAATTAATATATCTTCACCAAGACCTTGAGAAAATCAAAGTCCAAATGCTGAAAGTCTTGAACCAAAGTAATATACAACTAATATGAATGAATTTGTTGTATATTAGTTCAAATGTAAAGTTACACCATCTGATTAGTCAGTGGTGGAGTTTAAAGCATCACTTATTGTAAATTGGAGTTGATGTAAGATACCTGAATGATAGTGAAGATATAAATGAAATGAAAAATACTCAAAACTTAAACCTCAGTTAGTACATATTAGCCGTATTGGATGAAAATACTTAATAGAGGATAGTGTGTCTAACTTGATATGTTTAAAGAACTGAATGTTCTTCCACCATAAATTTAGAGAAGTCTAGTAAAAATAAAGATTGATATAATCTAAAATTTCAGAAATTGTAGAAATAGTGAATAACGGAGAAGTTGATAAGCCAATCTGGAAGTGATTAGTGGTTAAGTGAATGAAATGAGGTTCTTAGTGAGCTATTGGATAGAAAATGAGGTTCCAACTTATCAAATGGAAAGTTAAGTGAATTGGCTAACGAGTCGAAATAGATAATTTCTTTTTCATCCACAATCTAAATAAAATTGTGAGTGGACATATAGCGAATAAGTGAGAGTTAGACAATGTGTTAGATTTTTTTCTATTGATTTGTAATTTAAGTTCTCTTGTCAGGGGATGAAACATTTAATTATAGATCTATATTCATGGGATGACTCATGTAATTTCAAGTTTCTTTTGAGAAACACAAAAGTCGTGATGGATCATATAAACACGCAGCTCTGCTTAGCATCTAATGTTGTGCTCAAGTTTAAATTGATGATAGTCTAAGAATTGATCAACCGAAAATTCTAATAAAGATGATTAGAGAAGAGAAAGTAAACTTAAATGGTATACCAGAGTTTGGTGGATAAAAAAAGAATTATCAACGATTTGTAGAATAGTATTTAGATAAGAATGAGAATTATGTTATGAAAAGCAAGAAAAGCTAGATCTTGCTATGTATCGATGCTTAAATGAGGTTCAAAGCTGAAATATGAAGTTCAAATCTGTAATTACCTCGAGTTAAGTAATCGTTTCCAAGTCCCCTAACTTTCCAATTATTATACGCTTTCTTGGTGTTCCACAACCTTTCACCAATCATTTGTAATAATTATAGGTCTATTATATTATGTTTAAAACCCTTAAGTTATTCCCTAAGACCTTAGGAAATTCTATGCAAAACATAGCACCATTCTTATTTTCGGGGGTGGGAACGCGTTCCCAAAGTAAGTGGGGCACACTCCACTAACTGTGTTCATCACAGTTAATGAAGGGAGCACGCTACTCTGCTAGTTAGAGTGCGCTCTACCCTGCACTGCCTCGACAATGAGCTAGGCAGCGACCACTATTCCATTACCAAATTATTGTCATAACCTCAAAAACTCTCCCAAATCATCAGGGAGGACCTCTAATGAGGTTACAAACCATTTTCCATCATTGAACAACATAATTTACAAAGATTTCATCACCTACTCAAAATTGAACTTCAACAAACACAATAACATATCTTACCAAAGTTAAGATCTCAGGCATGTGATCCATTTAAGCTAATTAATTCACGTTTATTCAGCTCCCTGAACCAATTCCTTCGATCAGAATCAAAACCCAAACCCTCTATCTCGATTATTCGATTGATCCAATTTGATAATGATGAATATTTTGATTTATATATATGGATTTTCCTCGAGACACACATCGTGTTTTCTCGAGACTTATTTAGCGATTGATGTGTTAAAATGATAGTCCTTAAAGTGACACAAATTTTAACGTCATCAAAACTTACGCACATAATGAGGTTGAACAAATGCCCCAAATAATTTAAACCAAACTTTATAACTTCAATGTATATTTATATTTCTAATATATATAAACATATATATATATATATATCTCGTGTATTTTCTCGCCAATAAATTTACTAAATATGACCACGAGTAATCTCGGGTGTGCACTTTCAAATCGCGACCCTCTCGTCGCATTTGGTCTACCGACGAACTTATCGTTTATTTAAATATTTCACTTTTACAGGTTTGTATTAATCTCCTATTAATCCCATAACCTTTAAAATTCATTAACAATCCAAACAAACACAATCCATCATGCAATCACACGCACACGCTAATCGATGATTCCCATTTCCTCCTCAAAATGAAAGTAATCATGAACTTACTTATAGTTTAAAAGAGAAATGCAAACTATTACCTCATATAGGGTTCCCATTTCCATATTAGTTCCTCTTATGCATGAAATTGCAATTTCACTTTAACTAAAGAAATCTCTTTGGTTCTCAGCCTCTGAGTCTTACGATCAAGTATCTGAATCAGCTGCTCATCGTAAGATAAGTCTTCTCAAAGATTAAATTCATTCCAATCTATCTTTAAGAGTTAAGAGAGTCTTCATTTTGCAAATCATTGACACGTGAAAGACATTATGAATTCTGACTACCTGAGGAGACGACGCTAACCTGTAAGTAATAGGACTTGTTTTTTCCTATACTTTAAACGGCCCAATGTACCTTAAAGCTATCTTACTTCGCAATCAAAACCTATACAATCCTTTCATAGGTGAGACGTTCAACATAATGAGATCTTCATTTGAGAAACTCCAACAACCTATGATATTTATTCGCATATCCCTTTTGTTTTAGTTGTTTTGTAGTTAAACGCTGGCGAATCTGTTGCATTCCCTCTACGTAGCCCTAAATCAATACCGGTTCTAATAAACTTGTATCTTAACTTTTGCTCAGTCTCCCCGGTGAATGGCAAGGTTGGCTATACAAAGCTTCAGAGGAACATTCCAATCCTTGCTTGACATCTCTTACTACAAAAAACTCACGCAGAGGAATGTATCTCTTCGAGTTACCACTAAGAATGTATTTATTCCTGTTACCACTAAACTTTAAGACACAAACTCAAAGTATACCATACAGAAGTTAAGAATAGTTCTCAACTGTCGCTGCAATTCACTCCACAGTCTGAGCATGAATCTCGGATCTCTATCCGAATAAATCAACACTAGAACTCCAAAAATTCCGCACATCACATATGTACAAGAGGATCTCCCACGAAATCACCAAGAAATGTGCAAACTTCGTCAACATGTCAACTACAACCCATAAAACTCTGTGTTAATGCTACTCAGAGGTCAACCGAAAATATAATCTATCGATATATGTTTCCTTTTCCACTCAGGAATAAAGAACAAATGCATAAACCTCCGGTTTCCTATGCTTAGCCTTAATTACTTGACATATCCCATATCTCTTTACATGATCAACAACATCAGTCTTAATCCCAAGCTACCGATAAAGAACAAAAAGAAACAGGATCTATGAAATTTTTGTAGCATTTCCTGCCTTAACTAATTTTGAGTTGAAATCTACAATTTATCCCGGAACCGTAATGCACCATTATAAAAAAACCGACCAATGACGGTAATCTATACTAGCCGCTCACCTCAATGCACTATATAATCCTGATTAGCTTTCTGATAACCAATCGCCACTGAATCATCTCCAATTTAGTTCAAATCAGAACATAAAAGATCAGATTAGTAGTTTTGAATTTAGCTCTTTTAGTTGATGATGTGTTAGCTGAATTTAGACAATTCATCATTATAGTCAGTTCCTTAAAAATCTAAAATGACAAGCTTTAGAAGTAGCTACATTTTTCTCAATATATTTGAATTGCAATTGTATATTAATAGTATGTTAATGCCTTTCTATATAGTTCTAAATTACTCAGACCTAATTAACTTGTATCATTACTTCTCATTCTATAATGACTAACGATGAAATAAAGCATAAAAAATTTTAAGTTAAAAACCATACCATCATATGTAGTGTTATAATATCAATACTAAAGAACTCAAATAGTAAATATTTCTTCCAGTATTCAAATTTTTCCAAGTCACAAGCTCGAAAAATTATATTCTCTAGAACTAAGATCAGCTGGAGATATATTGTGTTAAGATTAAGAAAAGTCCCTCCTAACTATTATACATATTTTCCCCTCTGAGAAGTATACTTCTGGTTCCTTACCAAAGTATTAATCATGGTTATCTATAACTCTCTACTCTTTCTATACACATATATCTCATTTATTTTCCACGAGAATTTAAACCACAATATTGGCAAGAAATTTTTAACTCTATCAGCCTTACAATTACATCATCAACAACCTCTAGTTGCTATCACAACTTAAGTTAATTCATCATGATCTTCTAAGCATGAAATTTTATTCATATAGGGAAAGAATAATATAACCCTTCAGGTTAATATCAATCAGCTTTCTTCAGCTGATATATCTCATCGTTTTTAATAAAATTGACACCATCAACTTTCATTTCAGGTCACCCACAACTTATTCCTATCACAATGACTTTGGATATCACCTGAATAAATATTTGAAGAATTTAATGAGATTCTCACAATATTCTTGCCTCAATGTTTTATTCAAGTTCCAAGAACTTTCCTTACATGCTTAATATTTTTATCTGGGATTATCCTTACCAAATGTCAAGAACTAGTAGTCAACCTTAACCTACTAGATAATCTCAATCAATTTTTTCCCAATAATGCATCCCTCACACAATCGCCATTAGCTCAGCTCTAATCGGAGCTCCAAAGAACAGACTTGTAGTTACCGATCTAGACAACTCAACTGATGATGTGCCTGCGTAGGACTTTCATTGGTCACTAGTAAACATCTCACTCAAGAGATATTAATGAATAGCTTTTATCAAAACTACAGTCCATGACCTTTTTCTTGTTCAAGGCATTATCAACACAATCACCTTGATGAGTGATGTTTCAGAGTGAATTCCTAACACTTAGAAATTTCAAGGTGTCTATATTACCTTCCATTTTTACCACTCTGACAATTCCACTTTTCAAACTTCGACAATTTGAAATTCAATTCTTTAACCTTGAACTAGTTCATTGGTTTTTACTTTCAGGTTATCTTTTAATGATTTTTCTAAGACACTCAATAACCTCAAAAAATGATTAAAAGATTCTCAACAACTTTTCTTGTTATTTACAAGTGACGCCTTTCCATATTTGGATCAACTACCAAAAGAGCTATTTCGAGATTATCAATCTCCAATAGTTCTCTTCTCAAATCTTGAACTATATATATAGCTAGAAACATAAGCTACTATTTTCCTTTATTGTGTCAACAAATATTCTTACCTAAATAAGAAGTCTTAAGATGAACCACTAACTTCTTCCATAGTCTAGGTATTATTAAGCAAACATCGTAGTCAAACTATACTTCCACTTTCCTCCTAGGCATCTTTGTATTTGATTTCAATTTATAACAATTCTCATACTTGAGTTAACTAAATGAATTACACAATGATATCACAGATTCTTGGATCAATCGTTTGTAATATTCAATTATTTCAAGCTTGCTTTCCTCTTTCGCTTTTGTGTTGAATATTTGACAATCTCATATTGTCTTAATCAAAGTCAAATCCCTTGATCTGTTGTTAATATTCAACAATCATATAATTTATTAACCTTTGAAACTTAGTATTGCCACTTCCAAAATCTGGTCTTGACCAATTTACCGTTACCAATTTACAATTATGTACGGTAATGCTCGTGCATCCTTTAAGTCTTCAAAGATTCCATTCTTGTTATTATTGATAACACGATAATAACTTAATTAAAATAGGGTTTTCAAAACTTGACACCCTTCATTTACAAATATAGCATGAGTTCTACTAAGTTTTAGTGGTTTCCACCATCTTCATAAAATGATCCTGCAACCGCTTAAAATCATCTTGCAAATATATCCTGAACACTGATCATATTACTGTGAAAACTTGATCTTTACTAACTCTTGAGATAATTTCACCTTATTATCAGAATGAGTTTTCAATCTTAGGCAATGAATACTATTTTCATTAATGCATATTATTCTTTGGATTCCCCATCATGGGATCCATTGACCACTTATTCTCCCTAATTTAGACTATACTCGTTTAATAGATCAAACTAGGATATCTTACCAACTCAATGCTATATTATGAATTAAACTATTCTTCTATTTAACAAGTTTAATTTTTTTTTTCAATTTTGACTTTTGTTACCAGACAAATTACTTTTCATTCCAATATGGATTCTCACCATATGTAGAAATGTTACTTCATAACAACTTATGAAGTATATATACATTAGTGGTTTCCTAACCTCAAAGAGGCTTTTATCATTAACCACTAAATTATTTATTGAATAACTTTCATTACTTCCATACTAGTCTCAATACTAGTATTAAATCATTTATCAAAGTAGTCCACCACCTTTAAGTTTCCCCCAAAGACATTCGGTAGTCGAAAACTCCCATTCTCCTAACACACGTTTCAAGGTCTTGATCTAATAAATACTTCTCCACTGACTATTATTCGACTAATAATATCAATGAGAACAAATACCACTGAAGCATCTTCTATCCGGATTAGGACAATACCTAGCATGAAACCCTAATTAAGCCCAGATTACCCATACTAGACTTAACTAGAGCCAACAACCTTACCACCTACACCTGATAAATACTATTATATATCGATTACCAAAATAAAACAACTCATATATGTTGTGGAAATCTAAAACCTTTTTCGATAACCAAAAAAAGATATACAGTATTAAAAACAAAATGAAATAAACATTAGTTATATAATCTCCCATCCCATATGATATTACAAAACTGTAATTCAACACAAATATATAGGACCAGAAAAAGTCGTTACATCGAAGAGAAGTTCAAAACTCTTATTATTTCTCCATCCCATTGTCGTAGCGCTAATGAGATCCACATGTAATGTTAATTGGGGTGAGCGCTCCAACTTGCTGAGTAAGTAGGGATTCACATAGCAATAATTTTTAACAAGAATATGGAAAACATATAAATTTAATACATAATCAGATGGAAAGCAAATGTCTTGGACTATTGCACTGTGATTCCCCATTTTTATTTATAAAACTAGGATCGATTACCCATCGACACTATTAATACGACTACTAGACCAACATAATGCTTGTTATGATATCTAGCCAATCAATTAATGTCCAATGGTTCTATCTGAAACCCTCTAGTGAATATGTAACCCACGTAACCTATAAACCGAGTTGGAGTTACGTATAGACTAGGAGATCAACCCCAGTCCTATACAACCTTGTCTCAGCTTTGAGGAGTTACTCTCGTGGATCACATTAGACATTGTTTTTGTTCATTAGAAAAATCATCAGCGTATACATAATCCCCCATTTCAGTCCAACAAATACATGCGCTATATATACTAAATAGCCAGACAATATTGATAAATAAGCGAATCCATACTTACCTCAAGTTTAAGTCTCTGTTTCCAAAATTCCTTAAGTTTCCATTCATTTCATGTTTCCTCAGTGTTCTTTAACCTATCACCAATCATTTGTTCTCCATTTAGGTCTAGTATACTCTAATTAGAACCCCTAGACCTAAAGCTATCGACAAACCACCTAAATCCAATCAATTTTGTATTGATCTGAGTGTGGATAGCGCGTTATGTCCCAGAGCTAGTATGCTATTCGTACTATTAAACTTCATATACACTTCAAGGTCTGATAGCGCGCTACCTAACATTGATAACACGCTATATGTATGTCAGTCATCTTCCCCAATATGCGTAGCGCACTATGGCTAATGCCTAGCGCGCTATGCGCTCTAGACCTGCAACACAAGAACACTTCTACTAATCTAAACTTGACCCAAACCATATCTAAACTTATAATTACAGTCCCAAATGATCCAGAGACCTCTAATGAGGTTATGCACCAATTCAAATCAACAACAACCTCAATTTACTGCGATTTGATCATCACGAGTACTAGACCATATCAACAAACTCAAAAAATAATCTTACCAAAGTGATGATCACTAGCTTTTAATCCGTTTAAGCTCGTGAACTTGATTAAATTCGACTCCTGAAATAACATCCTTTGATCTGAAATCATACCAACCTCCTGAACCATTTCTCTCGTGAATTCTCGAATGATCTGAGGATAATGATCAGCTTTTTTGTTTAAATATATGGATTTTCCTCGAGATATTCATCGCGATATCTCGAGACTGATCATGTAGTTGATGCGTTAAAATGACACAGCCTAAAGTGATACAAAATTTGACACATCAAGCACTTACGCTTCGTTCGAGATGATCTGATAATCCATATATTTCTAATATTCTTTTATTTTCCAATATATATTTATAGATTTAAAAACATATAAATATATATATCGCATAATATTCACAAATAAATTCACCCTACAAGCCTATAATGTCCTTGAGCGTGCACTTTTGCTAAGAATCCCTTGTCACACTTGGTGTCCCAGTAAACCTTAGTTTATTGGGTATTTTTCATTTTTTATAGACTTGTATATAATTTTCTTATTATACAACAACCTATATATAACTTGATTTAATAATTCAAACAAACACCATACATTATGCAAACGCACACACACGCTATTCGAGGTACATCGAACTTAATCATGAGCCTAACTCTGATTAATTAGGATTTGGATTAGTACTAATCACCTACTTAAGGTAATGGGTTTTTACAGTCTCCCCAATTTAAAGAATCTTCGTTCTCGAAATTAAAGTAATCTGAAATTACTACATTTTCGAAGGGAACCGGAAACTATTTCTCATACTTCTACTCTCAGGTTAGTTCCTCATCTTTATGAATTCCCTATTTCACTATAACCAAAGAAATCTATTTGGTTCTCTACTTTTTAATTCTTACGATGAAGTAATACCTTTGATTGATTTTCGTAAGATTAGTCTTCTAGAATATTACATTCATTTCAATCAATCCTTTGAGTAAATTAAGTCTTCATTTTTATATAACATCAACATTTGGAATACATTAAGAACTCCGACATAGCTAGGAGGCAACTTTAACCTGTAAGGAATAAGAAAAATTCTTTTCTATATCATGTACAGCCCAACATACCTTAAAGCTAACTTACCTCACAGGGTCTAAACCTTTAACTTTTTCATAGGTGATACTTTCAATATAACATATTTTTCCTTTGAAAACTCCAACCACTATGATATTTATTAGTGTATCTCTTTTGTTTTAGTTGTATTGTAGTCAAACGCTAGCTAATCAACTACATTTCCTCTATATAGTTCTAAATTAATTGTGCCTCCAATAAACTTGCATCTCAACCCCTGTCCAGATACTCTAACGAATGACATGGTTGACCATACAAATCTCAAAGGAGCAGTCAATTCTAACTTGATAGCTATTTTTACAAATGAACTCACATAGAGAAATGTATCTCTTCCAATTATTATTAAACATCAAGACACAAGCTCGAAGTATATCCTCTAGCACCAAAATTTATTATTTCAGCTACCCATTGGTGTGCCGATAGTATACCATACTTTGGTTAAGATCAGTTCATAGTCGTTACAACAATTCATTCCATCATCCGGATGTGAATCTCAAATCTTTATCCAAAATAGTCCACACTTAAGCATCCTAAAATCTAACACCTCATGTATATATACTTTTTATAATCAGTTAACAGGATGTCATATAAAAACAGGTAAGAAATGCGTATACTCTTTCATCCTATTAAATACAATCTTTACTGTATTACTCTTACGTGAACTCAGAGATAAACTAGAAATAAAATTCACCGATCTATGGTCTGATTTCCATTCAGGAATAGCAGCGAATGCAGTAAACCCTCCCAGTTTCCTATGCTTAGCACTCATTTGCATACATATCTCATATCTCTTCATTATCTCAACCACATTAGTTTTCATCCCAAATTAAAAATACATAAAGGCGCCTCATTTCATGATATTTCTTACTTCTATCTGGATGAATGCGGTAAATAGATCTATGAGATTTCCATAGCACTTTCTGCCTCACCTGACCTTAAACTAGAATCTATAATCTATCCCCGAATCGTTACGCACCATTATCAAAAATTGACTAATCAATATACTTGACACTAGCTTGTTAGCCTCTAACACTCTATATAATCCAGATTAGCCTTCTAACAACCCATCACCACTGAATCTTCTCCAATTCAGTTTGAATTTGAACTCAAAAGATCAAATTAGTAGCTATGTAATTAGCTCTCTCAATTGATGATGTGTCAACTAAAGTCACACAATTCATCATCACTTTCATTTCCTCATGAAGTCTAACTTGATAAGCTCTATTAATAGCTATATTTTCTCCATATATATGAGTTGCAATTGTATATTGACTGTTTGATAACAACTTTCTGTGTAGTCCTATGACAAAGTAAACCATACAAATTTTTAAGGTAAAAGGTAAATACCTCAATTTTATATATAGCCTGTTCAAATTATCACTAGAGAAACCACAATAAATATTTCATCCAGTAAGTCATACTTGCCAAGTCACAAGCTCGAAAACTATGCTCTCTGGAAACCATGGTCAACTTCAAATTTATTGTGTTAAGATTGAGAAAGGTCCCTCGCAGCTATTATACATCTCTTCCCCCCCAAAAAGCAAATTTTTGGTTCCTTACCGAAATAATAATACTAGTTCTCCTCAACTCTCAACTCTTCCACACACACACACATCTCGCTTACTTTTCTACGAGGATTTAAACCATAATACTGGTGAAAATTTTCCAAATTCTATCAATTTTACAATTATATCAATAACCTTTAGTTGCCACCACAACATTAGTTAATCTATCAAGAATTTTTTAGCATGAGCTATTATTCACCTAGGGAAAGAATAATATAACCTTCCAGGTTATATTACTCAACTTCCTCCTGCTCTATATATCATATTTATTTACAAAATTGACATAGTCAATTTTCATTCTAGATCACCAACTATTTATTACTATTTTGATGACTTAGGATTTAACTTGAATGAATATTTTAAAGAAATCATGAGACTCTCACAACATTCTTGCCTCACTCTTTGTTTCAAGTTCTAAGAACTTTCCTTGCATGCTCACTATTTTAATCTGAGATAATCATTTCCAACATCAATAATTAGTAGTTATACTTGACCTACTTGATAATCTTAATCAATCTCCTTCAGCAATAAATCACTAATTTCAATCATTATTAGCTCAACTCCAATCTGAGCTCTAAAGAACTGACTTATAGTTAATGATCTAAACAACTCAGATAATGATGTACCTGCGCAGGACATCCATTTGGTTAAATATCTCACTTAAGAGATATTACTAAGCCACTTTTATTATAACTATAGCCTTTGTCCATTTCTTTTCAAAGCATTATCAACGCAATCACCTTGATGAGTGATGTTTCAGAGTGAATTTCTAATACTTAGGAAAGTTTTAAGGTAACTTTCTTACCTTTTATTTCTATCACTCTGACAATTCCAATTTTCAAACTTCCACAGTTTAAAATTAGTTACTCACTCTTACACTAGTCCACTGGTGTCATATTCTCAGGTTGTCTTTTAATTATTCCTCTAAGATTTTTATTAATCTCAAAGAATGGTTAAAAGATCCTCAACAACATTTCTTCTTAATTTTCAAGTTATGCCTTTCCAAATTTGGTACAACTACCAAATTAGATATCTCGAGATTATCCGTCTCTAATAGTTCTTCTCCAATATCTGGACCTATTTATATATAGCTAAAAATACGAGTTACATTTTTTTTAAGTGCCACCTACACATTCTTACCTAGATTAGAAGGCTTATGATGAACCTCTAACTTCTTCCACAATTTAGATTTGATCAAGCAAACATTATAATCAAACTATACTTTCACCTTCCACCAAGGCATTCTTGCATTCTATTTCAACTAAAAACCATCACATACTTGAGTTAATTGAATAATTTACATAACAATAACCTAGATCCCTGGATCAGTCATTGAAAATATCCAATTATTTCAAGCTTATTTTCCCTTTTTTATTTTTATGTTGAATATGGGACAACTTCATATTGTCTCAATTACAGTCAAATCCCCTGAGTTGTTGTAATATTCAACGCTTATTAAACTTATTAAACTTTGAAACTTACCACTAACACTTTGCAAAATTCTTGTTTAAACCAATTTACCATTACCAATTCCAATTATGTACGACAATTACTCTTGCATTCTCTAAGTCTTCAAAGATTCTAAGCAAAAACAACTCAATCACTCCTCAATTGAAATCACCTCGAGTTTACATTCAGAAATTACTTCTAATACAAGAGTCAAAAAGTTTAAGAATAAAAACATATTAAACTAAACTAAACTAAATTCCTAATAAAAGTAAGTAAACATGAAATAAATGTAAAATATAGGTTGCCTCCAATGGAGCGCTTTTGTTTACCTTCGTTAGCTCGACTTAACCCTTCTAGAATTAGTTTGGATCTCTAAACTTAAATTTAGGGTTTTCCACTATAGTGCTATTCTAGAAAGTGAGTGCTCAGCCATTGATTGTTAGAGTAATTGTTTTGTTCAAAATATCTACAATAGCATGAGTAGAAGTTAGGAAAGGTCGCCTAATATTAAAAGAGGATCTTCATTAATAATGTGTGGCATTACTAAAAAGTATGTGGGTACGGTGTTGTTGTCAACTTGAACTAGAACATATATAACCACTCCTATTGATTGAATTGAAGTTCCATCCGATAAAGAGAATTATACATAAGCAAGTGAATTCAACTCCAATCGAATGTATAGAAAGATATGTATAGGCATGAGATTGGCATCGAGTTTGTATCACTCTGAGCTCTGAAGTACCAAGCCGATTTGATTTTAAAATGAAAGTATAGGTTCTAAGATTATTATCTTTTATTGGATTAAAATCTGACTTTTCTTTTTCTTATTGTACTTGATTCTTGAAACTTCCGTCTTATTAATAATTTTTCATTCTCTGGTTGCTTAATTCTCCATTTTTCGAGTTACTTTCTTTTCTTTTGAAGTGTCTTCAACTGAATCTTTCTTTAAAATCTCTTTATCAGTTTCCATTGTTACTGCATTAATTGCATAAATTTCAGTGTAATATTATCATAATAGCTTAAGTCTAAAAATTTATTATTATCTATTTCATTATCAAATAATTCATCATATTCTTCATAAATGTTATAGTTACATTCATTATTAATTTTGAATTTGACAAGCTTATCTTCAAGCTCCATAAACATTGTTCTTTCAGAAATATCTAACTTAGTCCTAGTTGTCTTGAGAGAAGGTCTACCTAATAGTATAGGCAAAGGGTTGGGTGATGTTGAATATCCCATATCCATGATATAAAAATCAGCTAGAAATACTAAATCATGTACTTATATTAGGATGTCTTCTAATAATCCATACGATTTTGTAGTGGTATTATTTGCTAAAGTAAGCTTAATAAATGTAGTAATTAACGATTCTATTTTTAATGATTCATAAAGTTTAAGTGAGATGCCTCGAGATCACACATAGCAAATTCAGTAGAAGAATTTCCTATAATGATTAGAGTGACAAATATTTAGGCCGAAACATTTCTCCGGCATTCTAAAACGTTTGCGCCAGTATCTCCTCTATTTCTAAGCCTACATTGGAAATCCAAGCCTTCATAAATCTTCAACAAACCTACTTAGCTTGGTGGAAATGCCGAAGGAATCACAATCCACCCCATAACAAAATATATTGCATTAATAATGATTATTTATTCATTATGACCTATCTCAGATTTTCAACATTATTAAATCATTAATACTTTAACTTCTCGGCATTCCAATCCATCCCAAAACCATTAAAACAATTCCAATCTTTCTCAAAACCATTTCAAAACTTTCAAAAGATATTTTAACCTCACACGAACCCTAAAACCTCTTTATACAATATATTATATTCAAAAGTAATACAAATATAAAGAGAAAAAAAATGAGCAAGTCACCAATAATCGGAAAGCTTATCGCCTCTAAAATCATTCATTATCTAATTATATAAATTTAATAATATCAGAAAAGTAAATCCCATACCATCTAGTACACAAGTAGTAATCAAATGGATAATAATCCTTGGAAATCAAATGAACAATATAATCCAAGGAATTTAAATACAACCGTGAATCCATCATGTTTATGTTATACGACCAAAATCAGATAACGTCCTCCGAAAGCGGTAAGTAAACAGTAATAAAAACTCATATGTGAGGAGGATACCAAAGGAGTTTCGTTCCTCTAGACAATGGGAGTGTAATCAGATTCAACGTGAACTCATGATAACCACGTGATATAAAGTATCAGTGACTCCAACCCCTCAAGCATAATATAGTGTTCAATAAACCAGATATTGACATTATAAGAAGATTCGTAACGCCTTATCCTGCCTAATCGTGTATGCATGTACAACAAAAATGCAATTCATGGATCAAAGCAATTTATACGAAATTTAATCATAAAATATAAAGGTTACCATAGGATTTACGTAACCTTACAAACAGCCAACTTCAAGCATAATCTTCAAGGTTCCCGGAGCATCGGATCACCTTTAAAATGGTTCGAATAGCTTCCTAAATTCCTAATTATAATACGGCTCAAGCTTTAAGTGAAACCATATCATGAAGCCTAATGAAAACCACGATCGAAGTACGCTTGAGAACAGTTTCCAAAAATATTAATTTATATAACTATTTCAACTAGCGAACTTAGGGTAACTTTTTAACCTTGAAAACCTCAATATTTCTCAAGACGACCTTAAGAAACTTATAGTACTCATGTTATACTTTCCATAGGCTCCAAGAACACCCAAATCAAATCTCCGACGGAAAAGTTACCCAAAATTTTCCATATGGCTTGTCGAATTGGCAACTTTATATATTTTGAACTAAAAAATCTTCTCCAAATTAATATTTTGGCAATTAAATCTTTAAAACACGACAATAAACGCCAAGAAACCACACGATACCAACACCAAAATAATTTCACATTCTGTGGAGTCAAATTGGATTAAAACCAATAATTAATATCAACTATTAAAACATCCCCAAAATAGTTATCAACTAAATTGCATTAGTTCACCTCATCAAAACCCTAACCCACATCGGTGGAATTTATCACAAATTGGCGCGAATCAATCCAATATACCAATTAACAACAATTCCAACCAATTTCTATCAAAACCAGCGAAAGAAATCAAAAAATCATGAGAATTCAAATTAATTTGAGGAAAAATGTCTAGCATTAAGAATATACCAAATTGTAGGCCAAATACCTCGTTTCTACTGTAGAAACTTAGCTCAAACTAACCATCTTGCGATGCTCAATGATTTTGAGGAAAGAAGTCGAGAGAAAATCGGACATCGGGAGCTCATGGAGCAAAAATGTTTGCGGAGAGGGTTTGGAACAACGAACGAACTGACGTTTAGTGAAATGGAAAGAATCGATTTTGATTTTGTTTTTTTATTTATATATTTGTATATAAACTCTCGCTTGTCAGCAGCTTAATTTCTTTTTATTTATTAATTCTACACATCCCTATTTTGACGTGTTTTGACTTTCGGCACCCATTTTCTATCCAACTTTTCACCAAATTGAACAAAACTCTTGAAAAAATAGTCCATCTTCATGAAATATTTATAACACTGATTTTTGTCACACCAAAACCCCAAAAATCTTAACTTTGTCCATGACATACGAAACCTTTTATGATCAATCCTCTTGTCATACTTATCCGCACTTGCACCAGTTTGGACCAAATCTCATCCTCGACTACTATCAACTAACACCAAACTCGAAATAAGATCTCACATAACTTCTTCTCATTTCACACTACCTCCAATCCCAACTTACATGCAAATCGAGGCAAATCCCCACGTCAGTACATTAAGTCTATTTAAGGTCCAAATTTTGAATATTTAATATAAATTTATTTATTCGTCTCAAAATTTGATACTAATATTTATGTCAATATTTTGACTATCTCGGTACCAGTCTCAACACGTTTCTTAAGACAAAACCTGCGAATCTCAAATTTCCTCAATCACGCAAATTTTGCAAAATAAAATAATGTATAATATACAACACTAGGCAAACATCATAGATTAATAAAATTAATTATAAATCTCAAATTCACCAGTGTTTAATTCCTGACTCGCGGCCAAAACCATAATTAAACTTCATTAACCTCGGATTAACTATAATTATCGATTTAAAAGTTTTTGGATTCGACAATCTTCCAAACTAGTAAGAATTTTGTCCTCAAAATTTAAATTTAACCAAATCTAATTGAACTCAAAGAGATTCGGAGAATCCTCTTTGATACACGCCTCTCGTTTTATGTTAGCTCTTCCTACAACGCGTTACTCTACAAATCAAACCGATTCCATTCAACTATATGATGCAAATCAAATTTTTTCTGCCTGAGCATAAATGCATGAAATATGTCATCAATTTTGGCTTACAGAGGCGGTACTACAAATCCATACACAAACTTCCCAACCCATTTCACAATCTCAAACGACCATATAAATCAAAAAGAGAGTTTTCCTTTCAGTCCAAACCTGTAATGACCTTTTGCGAGGGAAAACTTTCAAATACACCCCATTTCTTTCACTATGTATCACAAACCGGTGATAGAGATCATAATAACTTATGTATCTTTTCTAAATCGATTTCAATCCTACACGAATATGTTGCACAACCTCAGTGTGATATCCAACCATCTATGACTCCAACTTTACCTAATCCTCTGGTTCAACCCCACCGACAGGAAATCAACAAAATATCCCATACCATGCCTAAAATAGAGTCATTTCAATACAAAATTAACTACAATTATTATAAAATAACTCACACAAAGGTATGTATTCTTCCCATGAACCTCCAAATACCAGTACACAAGCCCTGAGCATATCCTCCAACACATAAATCCACCTTTCAATCTGACCATCCACCTGATGATGAAATACAAAACTGAAATAACATTGAATGTCGAAATAATTCTTGTATGCCCGACCACAACCCTGATGTGTAACGAGAATCAAGATAAGAAAATATCATCAGCGACACTCCAAACAAGCGAGCCACCTCTTGCCTACACAACAAGCTCAATTGTGTAAAGGTATCCGAAATGTACATAGAAAGAACATGAGCAAACTTCACCAGTCCATTAACAATAATTCACACGACATCATGTTTCTTCCAAGAAATAGGCAGATGAATAACAAATTCTATCGCGATATATTCTCATTTTCATTACAATATGGGTATAGCTACAATTCGCCTATCGGCCTTAACCTATTCACAAATCTCACATTTCCTAATATAATCACCCACGTTAGCTTTCATCCCTGACTACCAATACAATCGCCCCATATCATAACATATTTCGGTTCTGCCAAGATGAATGCTAAATCTAAACCAATGAGATTTTCTCAATATCTCATCCCGAATCTCAACTACCGATCAAATCCACAACCTACCTTTAAACCTCAAACTTTAATCCACAAACTCAACTTAATATGGATTATTACTATTATCAGAAACTCCTTAAACTTTTTAAAATCCATATCACTTTACTGACATTTTATCACTTCCAGAATAGAATTGAGCTATACTATAAACTGAGCATAAGTCGGTTCATCATCAACCTCAAGAACTTCCAAAAAAATCATAACAATGACTTTTTTGAGCTATACTATAACAATGACTTTTTTCAGCAACGTTTCAGCACTCCTCATGCTCAATGCGTCGATAACAACATAAACTTCACCGAAATGGTATTTAAGACTAAAATTAAAGTATTTTTAATGTTCAACTAGTATTATTGTCTCATATTCAATTTTGTTTGAGAGAACAAATAATTCAAACTCTTATGAATAGAAAATAGAGTAAAACGTCCCCCATATCTCCACAGCTTCAAAATAAATACAATCGCCACTAATTTCAAATCATAATTAGAATAATTATTCTAGTGATTATCTAATTGACAAAAAGCCTAAACAATCACCATTCCATTTTTATTAACACAACTCAAAAACATTTCAATGCATCTGTCTAAAATGTAAGCCTTTTCCTCGCTTTATGCAACACAAGAACTGGTGCTGAAGTCAAACACTTCTTCAATTTCTCAAAATACAACATTGCATTCGTTTGACCAAATTATTAGAATATTTTTCTGAGTTAATTTAGTAACTGGTTCAGCTATCTTTGAAAATCTTTCACAAATTGACAATAATCGCTAGACAAACCTCAAAAACTCTATATCTCCATCACTTTGATAGGTTCCAACCGACCAATGATAGCCTCATTCTTTGCTATATCCACAAAAATTCATTTCATACAAACCACATCACCCCAAAACTTCACCTCAGACAACCAAAACTCGCATTAGCTAAACATAGCATGCAATTTATGATTTTTCAAATTTTAGAGATTAATTCTAAGATATTATTCATGATCCTTATGAGTCTTAAAGTATATCTCGATATCATCAATTAACACTATCACAAAGTGACACAAACACAATCTCAACACTCTCTATCTCAAATCTACAGCCATTGCCGGAAACATCAATCAACCTAAATGACATAACAATAAACTCAAAGTAACCATATCTGATACAAAATGTAGTTTTATGTACATCATCTTCCCAAACTCTCGACCGACAATAACCTTAACGAAAATATTTTGAAAAGAGTTTTGATCTATTCATTTGATCAAAAAAATCATTAATTCGAGGCAATAGATATTTATTTCGAACAATTACTATGTTTCACTATTTATAATCAATGTAGAGGCTCGAATTACAATTCTTCTTTTTCACAAAAATGACTATTGCACTCCACGACGACTTACCTCGATGAATAAACTCCTTCATCCATCAACTCCTTTATCTGATACTGCAACTTTGCAATTCCTTTGGAGATATCCTATAGAACAGCATAGTTATTGGTCTAGTTCCAAAACCAAATCAATCACAAAATTAATCTCTATTAAAGATGGAACTCTAGTTAATTCATCAAAATACATTTCCAAAAATCTCCAACCACAAGAATCTCCTCCATTTCTATAGTTCCAGTAAGAATTTCAATTTCTTCCTAATGACTAGCTAATCCATTATCAACAACACCTTAAACTCAATAACTATAACACACTAAATCAACAACCATCTCATGTCCGAAGATCTTAACAACATATTTCTAATACATTAAGTGAGGATCCACCTTATCCCCAATTACTGTGTTAAGTACCGGATGAATAAGGACTCACACCGGAGTTAACCATAACTTAATCACCACATGGCCACAAACTAAAATTGAACATTCGATAAGATTATGATTTGTATTTGAATCTCGTTCAGTCACCACTTGAACACATTCCCTGATATGTTGTTGAGTCCGTGACATACAAAATGATGATCTTAAAAGTTATGGACATGTCTCTTGTAACGTCTTTTCTTTCCATACCCAAAACACGTAATCACACTCAGATTGATAACAGTCTCGGCTGATATGACCATCTTTTTCATACCTAAAACATGTCATTGTAGGTTTATTACTTATAAAAGATTCTTGATAGGTGTCGATCTCTTATTCGAGGCCTACCCCCCTGAGATCCTCGACCTTTACCTTCATTCCTCTATAGCTATGGTATACCTTTTTGACCTGAAAACTAAAAAGTACGATTATGTCATCTCAACTAATCCTCAAATCTTTCATTTTCTCTTGGAACTTAAAGTCAAACTTGAAAGGAGATTTTTTTACCCATAAAATTTGATTCTTGTCCTGATTCCAAACGCCCCAATATCAGCGTGATTCGTATTGAAAACATGTATTATCACATAGGTATTAGCCCTATCTCGAACTTCTAGAAGAATGTTCAGTTTAATCTTTAATATAATGGTACCATATTCTTCCTACTTTTCATCCCGTGACATTCCACTATCAACGAATGTATCAGTCTGAACCAGAAACTACAACAATTAACTTAACTTTTAGGTGAACTGTAATGGTAGTCTGCTACTTCCTAAGCGACTAAAGTGGCATTAAAAACTTCTTGGGCCACACAAACACAAATACATAGGTTGGTAAATCACAGGTATTTATAAACTCTAACATCTTCGCACAAGTTCTTAAATGTATTTAAATCCATACGTAGTGGATCCCTATTACTCTCATTAGATCCCTAACCCAGCTCTTGTTGTCCACTTATAATTTTTCGCAACAAAAAGCTGCAATAAAAGTGGTTCAGCAAGTCCATATCCATCGATATCTTGATAATATAAAACACAAATAACATATTCATAAAGTTGTTAAACTTTTTAACCCCATTCCATCATGTACTTCCCAAGAAATCACTCACTAAGCCTCAACCAACAAGATTGTTTTAGAATCATATGCTTTGATACCAACATTTTCAGACCCCACCTAATTAGGGCATCTAACCGGCCTAGATTACCTTAATCTCTTGATAACCTAGCAACCTTATCCTTTCCTTCAATAAATATTTAAAAATCTATCAGAGTAATTATCAAATATGATTCTCAATCAACTACAAAGGATTCTAAAAAGAATCTTAGACGTCAATGTTAGTAAAAAATTATTATATAATCCATAAATATTCGTAAAAAAATTTGGCAAGAGTCTCCTTTATTTTTAAGCCTACACCGAAAATCTTGGCCTTCATAAATATTCAACAAACTTGCTCAACTAGGTGGAAATGCCGAAGGACTCACAATCCACCCCATAACAAAATATATCGCACTAATAATAATTATTTATTCACTCTAACCTATTTCAGATTTTCAAAATTATTAAATCATTCATACCTTAACTTCTTGGCATTCTAATCGATTCTAAAACCATTAAAACAATTTCAATCATTCTCAAAACTATTTCAACACTTTCAAAACATATTCTAACCTAATACGAACCTAAAAACTCATTTATACAATATTTTATAATAAAAAGCAATACAAACATAGAAAGAAAGAAACTGGGCAAGTCACCAATAATCAAAAAGCTTTTCCTTTTCTATGTCGCCACTAAAACCTTTCATTATCCAATTATAAAAATTCAATAATGTAAGATAAGTAAATCTCACACTATCCAGTATACATGTAGTAATCAAATGCATAATAATCTAAGGAAATTAAATGAACAATATAATCCAATGAATTTAAATACAACCGTGAATCCATACAATTTCTGTTATCCGACCACAATCAGGCGACGTCCTCCAAAAGCGGTAAGTAAACAATAATAAGGACTCATGCGCGGGGAGAATAACCAAACGAGTCTCATTCCTCTAGATATGGGAGCATGATATGATTCAACATGATCTCATGATAACCACTCGATGTAAAGTATTAGTTACACCAGTCCCTCAAGCATCATATAATGTTCAATAAACTCAATTTAGACTCTATAAGGAAACTCATAATACCTTACCCTCCCAAACCATGTATGCATGTACAAATAAAATGCAATTCAAGGATCAATGCAATTTCTACAAAATATAATGATAAAATGTGAAGGTTACCATTGGATTTACTTAACCTTACAAATAGCCAACTTCAAGCTTAATTTTTTAGGTTCCCGAAGCATCGAATCACCTTGAAATTGGTTCCAATAGATTCCTTAAATACCCAGTTATATTATGGGTTAAGTTGCAAGTGAAACGATAGCACGAAGCCCAATGAAAATCGCGATCAAAGTATGCTTGAGAATAGTTTCCAAATATATTAATTTATATAACTATTTCAACTAGATAAATTAGGGTAACTTTTTAAGCTTTAAAATCTCAATAATTGTCATTATGACCTTAAAGAAACTTGTAGTACTCATATCCTACTTTCCATAGGCTCCAAGAACACCTAAATCGGATCACCGATGGAGAAGTTATGATTTTTCCCATATGGCCTGTCGACTTGACAACTTTATATATTTTGAACTCGAAAAACTTCTCCAAATTAATATTTTCGCAATTAAATCCTTAACAATCGATAATAAATTCCACGAAACCACCCGATACCAACACCAAAATAGTATTACAGCCCGTGGAGCCAAATTGGATTAAAACCAATAATCAATATCTACTATTAAAACATCTCCAAAATAGTTATCAACTGAATTGCATTACTTCACCTCATCAAAGCCCTAACCCATGTCAGTGGAATTTATCTCAAATTGACGCAAATCAATCCAATATACTAATTAACAACAAATCCAACCAATTTCTATCGAAACCATGCGATAGAAATCAAAAATCGTGAGAATTTAAATTAAAATGAGGAAAATGCCTAGCATTAAGAATTTAAAAATTGCAGATCGAATACCTCATTTCTACTATAGAAACCTAGCTCAAATTGATCGCCTCGCAATGCTCTATGGTTTTACAGAAAGAAATCGAGGGAAAATCGGACGTCGGGAGCTCACGGTGCGAAAATGTCGGCGGAGAGGGTTTGGAACAACAAATGAATTGACGTTTTGTGAAATGGAAAGAATTGATTTTGATTTTTTTATTTTATTTATATATTTATATATAAACCCTTAGCTCATTGTCAGCAGCTTAATTTCATTTTATTTATTAATTCCAAAAATCCCTATTTTGACATGTTTTGACTTCCTATGCCCATTTTCTATCTGACTTTTCACCAAATTGAACAAAACTCTCGACAAAATAGTCTATCTTCATGAAATATTCCTAACATTGATTTTGGTCACACCAAAACTCTAAAAATCTTAATTTTGTCCATGACATACGAAACCCTTATGGACCAATCCTCTTGCCATATTTATCTAAACTTGCACCAGTTACTTGCACCGGTTTGGACCAAATCTCAACCTCGACTATTGTTAAACGATACCAAACTCGAAACAAGATCTCACACAACCGTCTCATTTCACACAACCTCCAATCCCGATTTACACGTAAACCAAGGTAAATATCTACGTCAATTCATTAAGTCCATTTAAGGTCCAAATTTTGAATTTTGAATTTAAATTCAATTATTCATCAAAAACTCAAAACTAATAGTTATGTTAATATTTAGACTATCTCGGCACCCGTCTCAACACGTATCTTGAAACAAAACTATGAATCTCAAATTTACTCAATCACCCGAATTTTACAAAATAAAATAATATATAATACAAAACACAAGGCAAACATCATAGATTAATAAAATTAATTATAAATCCCGAATTCACCGGTGTTTAATTCCCTACTCGCGACTAAAAGCATAATTGAACTTTCTTAATCCCGGATTAACTAGAATTACCGATTGAAAAATTTCGGATTTGAAAAATTTGCTTAAAGTTTTGATGACTTCGGGTTATAAAGTTGTGACGAGTTGTACTCAAAATCTAATTTCTCTTTCTAAATTAGATTCTAATGGATACAGGTAATCTGAACGAGATGTAGTATTGAAAATATTCTAGAAGTCTTTGTTGGTCATAAAAGGCATGAGGAAAAAAACTTGTTTGTTTTGGTACAAAAACATGGAGCAAGGTTTGAGCCTCAAAAGTCGATCAAGAAGTGGGTTCTGGTTATTGGTAAGTCTAAACATAATGGATTGGACTTGGTTCATTCTCGGTGTTGAAGACAGTGGCCCAAGAGGGCGGTATGGCAAGAGCAATGTGGTGAGTTTTCGCCAAGGTGAAGATTTGTTGAATCGGTGGCTCAAACTTAATTTTGGAGTTGGTGTTTAAGAAGAACTCCAATTGCATCATGGTTACAAAACGTGAAGATGTGATGGAATTCACATAGGACTCAAATACATATATATGTACATTATATATGTGGGCATATTTTAATCTGCATGTGTCTTGAAGTTGGAGTCTAAGAATGACTCAACTTTAAGTTTGTATACATCTATGAAGTGTGTACACATACAATTATATATAGGTGTGTGGTATGTGTGCCGTAAGAAATGAAAAAATGTTGCGTTGAAGTGCATGTTTGTGTGTGTCGTAGCGTTTAAGCCTGCGAGCGGTACGTGATACTGTGAGATCAAATCTTGTTTGGGTATCTATACGGGGTTTAACTTGATGAGGTTTTTTTTTTATGTACTAAACTATTGATAGTGGATTTGTTTCTTGCCCGTGATTTTTACCCTGATTTTAAGGTTTTTCACATAAATTTATGTATTCATCTTTTCTCTATAGTTTATTTATCTTTGAGTGTATTCATGTGACTACAATCTTAAGTATTCCGCGGTGATTCGTCACAACACTTAAGAATAGATTCAATGTTTTATCGCACTGACACACTTGAGATTGCATTTACAAGTAACCCATCTATCTTTGACATGCAATGAAATATGGATTGAATAAATTAGTTCATTGGTTGATTATTACACTATTATATTGGCCTTGTGGTAAGGGCGAAGATGGAGTCTTGTGGGTTACGCGCACGACCTTGGTTTTGATTCCACTAAATAGCCAAACGTCATGCCACTATTGATCACTTTCTACAATCCCATGGCTCATGGGACCAATCAAACAAAGTGTTTAGATACCCACGGTTACTCAAAAAACATTATTTTATTAGTTAGAGTAATGACAAGAGCACAAAAAATGGAAGACCACAACAACAAATAAACAAGGAACTACAAATGCATGGTACATACACGTATTTACCCTAAAATTAACCAAAATCCTAGATAGATTACAATAATGACATGAAAATTGATCAAAGCATATCAACAATCAAGAGAAGTAAATAAGTGTCAAAGGATTTAATCATCAAATAGAAGATGAATTGAATAGAAATTCGAGAGCTAATTAAAACCTATAGATGATGAATTAATTACTTAGTCGTGAACGCGAGAGTGTTTTCCAAAAGCCTGCTTGTTTAAGCCAGCCGGGAAGATGATGAGAGAGATCAAGCCAAAGAAACAAAAAATAACGATGGTGTATAAGATAATAGACACAAGTCTTTACTTAAAAAATGTTCAAATGGTTTGAGAAAAAAATCACAAACGTTGTTAACAAAAAAAAATCGAGTGAAACCCATAAAATCATGTGTTAATATTCATCTATTTTTTAGTCGTGCTATATTCACCACACTTATTACTCAGGGTACCCCATTTACATGGGCACCCAGCGTTTTTCTCAGGGCATTCAAGAATTAGACCAAAATGTCCTTCATTTGTCAAGCATCGCACCCCACCACCAAATCGAAATAAAATCACGTGAAACCCATAAAACCGTCCAAACCCTCATCATGCCTTACTCCTCTCTCATTGGACTTTTGACTTGATTAACACTATTAACAAAAATATTTCAAACTCTAACACTCCTCTTAAATTATTAAATAACCTAACATCTTCTGCTGATGTGGCATTTTTAACTTCACAACTATTTGAAAATCGTGTTTTGAGAACACGAATTTAATGTAAAAGTGCAACAAAGAAAATCGTGTTTTCAAAACAAACCTTTCCTTCCAACAAGAAAATCCTATTTCGAAAACACATTTTCCTTATTGCAATCTTACACTAAAGTTGTATTTTCAAAACACGACTTTTGTCACATATCAATAGTATTAATCAAGTCAAAAGTCTTTCTCTCATCTATCAAACCTTACTCATCTCTCATCCCTACTCCTCTCTCGGCCACACATTACCGAGACCATTGGGTAAGTGTCAATCACAAAAACCCACTAAAACTTAACTGAGATGGGACCCTAAGGACTTGTGGTTGTGTACTATCGAGACTTCGCATTTGGCCTCGGTGACCCATCATTGTGACATGAGTCTTTGTCTCGGTTGACACCAGCCGAGTCTCATCAGGAAGGTATTATGGGATTAGTCTCGGTCCATACCCACCGATACCCGTTATTGAAGTCTCGGCTATCGGCAACCAAGACAACACCATAACACGAATGGGATGCCCTAGTTAATCATTTGGGTTGGGAATGGCAAAAATTTAAGCACGACTTTTTTTTGTTCTAATAAGAAACATGCTTACATTAATATATGTAATTTATACAACAACAACAACTCACAAATTTATACCACAAACAACAATGCCTCAACTCACAAATTTAATTGTCCAACAACAACAACAACAACAACAACAACAACAACAACAACAACAATAACAACAACAACATAGCCTCGACTAGTAATTTATAGTACTCCTCAACGAAATACATGGAGTCCCTATATACCCTTGTGTCGAGTACTGAAGCACAAACTAAATTAATAGAACTACCATTTAATGGATGTAATTGGCAACCCTTAAGATTATAACGTGTGTGCGCGCGGGCACATGTTTGTGTTTTGTTATTATTATTTTAATTTTTGAGATGTATGGGTTGGAGCGTTCAAACCGCCTCTTCGATTAATTAAAGTGGCATTTTAATTAGCTTATTATGAAAATAATTAGCTAGTTAACTAAACACAACTTATTGATCAAATTATTTTATAATCTAGCTTATAATAAGTCAACCGATAAGTTAATTTGTGTTTGTCAAATAAAGTCAGCCAACTTTATTTATGGTTAACTTGATTTCTAAATTCAAATATTAGAATTTTGAATAACTCGAAAATATAGAAGTGGGATTACAGCAAAGTGAAAGTGATGGGCTAAATAACTCACACATGCATTTCAATAGAAAAATTGAAGGATGATTTAAATAATTAAGTGTCAAAAGTGGGTCAACCAATCATTTTCCTAAATCTGACGAGTGTTTGGCGTCTTTGATGTCTATGGTATTGTTCTACATGGTGTGCAATTAGGCATACATGGCTCTTTGAGAACCTTAAACCATAATTAAGTTAGGAAATTAAACTAGGGCAGTTTGGTTTTTCTTTTTGTTTTTTTAGTTTCCCACGTGTCCACATGGCGTTAGGGACTTACAATGCTTCTATTGAGTTAATAATTTGTGGCTAACACATATTCAACGAAGTGGCTGTAGTTTAGTGGTAAGAATTCTACGTTGTGGCCGTAGAGACCTGGGCTCGAATCCCAGCAGCCACAGTCATATATTTTTCAAATAAATATATCCGACTTCATTTCTTTTCTCTTGTTCAATCTTATATTTTAACATTTATGAATTTTATATCTTTCAATTTAATGGGGTGCAATTAAAGAGACCCTTCCTCACTTTATAATAATTGAGATCATTTGCATCGTCATTCTCTAATGGTAAATATGGATTATAAATAAATTCTTACGTCACTAATTTGGAGGGGATATCCATCTTAAATAGCTTAAAGGGTTGGACTTATTATTTTCAAGTTTTATTTTATTTCTACATATTTTAAAGAAAAGTACTGACATGATTATGGATTACACCGATTAAAAGTAAATATTAAAAATAGACATTGTCTATTTTTTTCACGTCGCGTTAGGTACGCATTATCAATCTATAGTTGTTCTGGAGACAGGTTTTAATTCATATATTCATTATATCCCACGTCACACACATTCTCCCTTAATCCACATATGCATTGAAGATGCACTAAAAGCTTCGTATAATACATTTCTTACTTGCAAGTTCTGTAACTTGTTGTTTATTAAGGCGCAGTGCTCAGCTCAGCAGACCAATCTAAAGTGCTTACTGTTCTATTCGCTGTTGATGGCTTGGTCGGGGTTTTGTAGGATTGTTTACTTATTAAAACTTCAGTTCTGTCATGATTCCACGAGTTATCTCATTCAGATTCAGTTCAATTTAATTTCTTAATTGATTCGGTTGTCTGGATTGGAATTGCTTGAATTTAATAGGATAGCAGAGTTAGAATAACAGTGTATATGCTAAATATATGTGCTATTAATTATTAGAGAAATTATGAAGGGCTTAGAACTTGGTAAATGTGGGTTTAGGATTAAAAAAAAAAAATGGTTGGTCTGCCATATCAAACATTTGCGTATGTGACCATCAAATTATCTTCCAATCTGATTCGAAGTTAATTGCATTTTGTAGGTAGTAGCATTAATTGGATGTGTGTGAGGTGTGTACCCTCTCGTCGTCCTACTTTAAATGATCATTCGATCATCCCATTGCTTTTAGCCGTATCAATTATCCGTTCCAGGACGTCCGCAACTATATGATGAAGAGAAAATGGGAGAGAGGATTTCCCTGTCTCAACCCACGCTGCTATTGAAATTCCCTCCGAGTTCAGTAGCTCCAATTTTGGCAACTGATTTGGCGAGAATCGCTTTGAACGTTGTTATGTGCTGCGTTATTTCCTTTTGTAATTTTTTTTTAAATATATATATATATATATATATATGTTACTGATTTGGCAAGAATCGCTTTGAACGTTATGTATTGCGTTATTTCCTTCTGTAAAAAATTTGAATATATATATATATTTGTAGTTTCCACCTAATAACAACTTTTTTGTGATTCTCAAATTCCTTGTGAGCAAGTTAAGTGCAACAACAGAACTCATAGTATTTTTTCATAGAAATTGTAATTTTTATGATTGATAAATATGATCATTTGATTCTAGCAACTTGTAGAATTTTTTTTCGGAATTGACCATGCTCAATTAAAATAGTCTTAGAGATTTGAAAATGTAAATGTGCAATCTTAGTATTACATCATGCAACCATAAGACCAGCTCCAAAATTTTCAAAGTCACACTGGCGGACGTGCCTTGCAACCTGTATTCTTGAAATTTGTCTATGAGCCCGCGTGTTATACACCAAAATTATTTGCGCACACACATTTTTACGTAGAACTCGCGCGCCACGTCTCCTCAATGTGACTTTGGAGTGTCATTGTAGCATCTTCTACACAAAATTAAGGGACCCCATATTTAAATCTCGCCTCAGACCCCAAAATATATATTTAGGTCCGGCTAGTCAACTACTGCTTTAAGAAGAGAAGCATGCATTTCTTTTCTGAAATTGTAAAATATAGATCAAAATAATTATAGGTGTTGTCGATGGAGGAGGGTTCGTTCCAAAATTTAGAGGGTTTGAACCTTTGTGGGAGGGGTGATGGAAGGTTTGGGTGAGGGGTATATGAGAGGGTATACGAGAGTTTCACGGAGGTGCTGACAGTTTGGAAGCACGGAGGAAATGAGGGAATTTGACTTGAGATGATGAGAAATCTCGACTGTTGGTCGATGAAGACGACTTGCTTGCTACTGGTGGATTGGTACTCTAAGGAGATTTCGGAGTCTGGTTCGTGCTTCTCATGACGCCTATTTTAATTGTTTATGACTCAAAAAAGGCTTGGTTTAGGCAATTCGCCTGTTTTTGGGTGGGTACGTAGTATTAGTGCGCTGTTGTTTGCTGTGTTTTTGGGATGCATGAACATGTTTGGGTAGTCTCCTTTTTGTCGTGAATGGGGGCATTGATGCATGATCAGGGAAGTTTTTCATGAAATAATGTGGCATTAATTTTTTATTCATTAAATAATTGGGCTTTCTTTAAAATTACAAAAGTAATTTGTAACTCTTTTTCTAAAGGAGCTATTGATGATGAGGTGGTGTGCATCGTTGATGAGATGAGGTGAAAGAAACTTGTATGAATAGCTCCTTTCGAAAATGAGCTATCTATTCAAAATATTAAACTCTATGAATGACTCCTTTTGAAAATGAGTTATTTGTTCAACTCAAATATCACACATAGAGGTGGAGAACCCATGCTCACGACACATGCATATCGAGGTGGAGAACCCATGCGCACGACACATGCATATCTCGAGGTGGACAACCCGCGTCACTCGCGTATCTCGAGGTAAATAACCCATTTAAACGACACGCACGTATATCGACGTGGACAACTCATACAAATGACATGCACGTATGTCGAGGTGGGCGACCCATGCAACCTCGTGCAATTCATGCAAACGTCACGCACGTATCTCAAGGGGTGCAACTCATGCAACCTGTCGCAATCCATGCAAACGTTATGCGCGTATCTCGAGGTGGACAACTCATGCAACCTTGCTAATCCATGCAAACCATGCAAAGGTCACGCACGTATTTCATGGTGGACATCCCATGTCACCTCATAAAATCTAAGTAAATCATGCAAATGACTTGTACGTATTTTGAGGTGGTAAAACCAATGCAAACGTCACACACGTATCTCGTGGTTGACAACACATGAAAACGTCATGCACATATGTCGAGGTTGGCGAGCCATGCATCTTCGTGCAAACCATTCAAACGTCACACACATTTCTCGAGGTGTGGACAACTCATGCAACCTCATGCAATCCATGCAAATCCATGCGAATGTGAAGCACGTATTTCAAGGTAGACAACCCATGCAACTTGGTGCAGTCTATGCAAACCATCCAAACGTCATGCACGTAACTCGAGGTGGACAACTAATGCAAATGTCACACACGTATCTCGAGGTGAACAATCTATGCAAACGTCATGCACGTATCTCAAGGGGACATCCCATGCATATCCACTACAGACCATGCACCCAATGCGAACGTCACGCACGTATCGTGAGGCAGACAACCCGTGCAACCCATAGTAACCATGCAACTCATCCTTTAAAGTTTTGTCTTACTTCTATCTCGTGATGATAAGAAGAGATATGAAGATTAAAATAATTATAGGCCAAAATCATGTTATTTCTTTGTCTAGAATTTAAAATTAAAAAATAATGATCTCTTGAAAAATAAGTCCATTCCATAAAAAATTGTATACATCAATTTCATTCACTTAAGATATAAACTGAAAAAAAAAATCACCAAGACATTAAAAAAACTCATCATACAAATCTATTACGACGGTTACGTTGACGTTGTTGCTCCGTGATGGAAATCGAACGTACTCTATATCTTGTTGGACGTTATGTTTGTACATCCGGTTGAGGTTGTTGAGGTTGTTGATCTTGCATTGAATGTCATTGAGTCGATTGATGTTTTTCATCTGGTTCACTCGACTCACATTTGGTGCTAATGCTTCCAAAAATAGGAGGTTGAACCATTCCAAAATACTGGCTTCATGTATGTGGTTGGCCGAAAGGAACATGAGGCGGCGACATACTTAACAGTTCATGAATGAGTCATCTCCACTATATGACATATTGTAATTATAACATGGTGGAGTATATGGACTCGGCATGTATTGAGACAATGAAGGATACATTTTGATGTCTAGGCATTCCATGGTCCACATATGAAGACGACGACCAGGGCGCATAAGGATCAAAATGGTAAAGAGGAAGATTCATGATCGGCGACCTAGGTACAAACATTTGAGGTTCTGGTTGCATTGGGAACGATGTAGGAATGTACCCATGAGAAGAATGACGTAGTGGGGATGAGCGTTGGCTACTCTCGCCAACAGTCTTTGTTTTCTCACTCTCGGACGAGATGAAAGCGGTGGAGGAGATCGTCTGCTACTATCTGCAGCAATCTCAGTCCGACGAGATGGATGTGGTGGACGAGGACGTCTGGTGCTTTCCCCCACAGTCTTTGTTCGTGTTGTTCTTCTTCTCGCCTCTCTATTTGATTCGCCCTGATCCTCTTCATCATCTTCCTCTTCATTATCCTCATTTATATCCTGCTCGACATCAATTCCATCATTACATAGAGTAGACCTTTACCTTTCATCTTCATCTAAAATCTTAATGCATTCATTAAGCGCAACAAGACCTTGCTCATACTCATCCTCAATAAACACTCGCTTCAGTCGATGCACCAAGTTACACTGATATAAAAACTTGATTTTAATACACGAAATTTAATATATTACATGTTCGGGAAAAAAAATAGTTTCAAGTTTACCGAATAGTCACGTAAAGCTCCGTCGTGTCTATTGAATCGTCTAGTGACTAATTGATACCACGTCATGTAGTCTTAATGATTGTGTCCTTCTTCTTGTGTCGCTGTGACTATGCTGTCACCACGATTCTCCCACATTTGTATAAAGGTTGCGTGAAAAGCCACCTAATGTTTTTGATTGCGTCCACGTAATTCGATGCGGTGCAGTCGGGTGTCGTAATCACGGTTTGATGGCACGACCTGTATCATTCTGAATTGTCTCAAAACCCTTTCTGGTCGATGTCACTCGACTATGTGAAAACCAATTAGGGGACACGTCGATAGCCAACTACCGTGATCGTCAGTACAGTATTAGAGAAGAGACCCGATGACTTCAGCATAAGGTTGCCACACCAAGTCATCCTCATTATGCGAGTTAAGTGCATCACGATAAGTTGATAAGACGTGCGTCGCACTCTATGTAACCGAAAATGCATCGAGTCATTTGTATACAAAACAATAAATTATAGAAAATGAAAATGGAGTTAATATTATAGAAATTAGGAAATAATATTTGTATTACATGTGTCATAATGGAACGTCCATAAGCATGTGTTCTCCATCCACTATTCGAGGTCGAACTCTAGAAACATCCAGACGCCTTGGTGCTATGAATGGAACTCTGTCTCATGCCCACAGTTGTACAAGAATTGACGCGCCTGCAACCTCATGTGCACCTGCGTGAGATCCGCAACGTAACTCCCTATACAAATACGCCAAATAGGCACTCCCCCAACTATATTGTCCAACTATTTGAAAATCCTCAAGCAATGGTAGAAACATCAAATGTACAAATCGGTTTGACTTGTCGACGAATTGACAACCACCGATAAGTTGCAGTATGTACAATCGAACATAACGTTGCACCGATTCCTCATCGTTGTCGTCATCTATAGCTGGTACGTTACATTTAAGCCATTCGACTTTAAGTTTACAACCAATAATGTCATCTTCGACAGGAGTTTGACCAAGTAGCCTCTCACACACCTTGCATAGTCTATATCGGTCGTTCATGTCACAAGCATACCTTCGATGAAGTGTAATTGTGCATTTACCACATTGCATATGAAATGTATGTGTCTCGGAGCGCCATCTCTCTACGAATGCAGTAATCAAAGCCCAATCAATGCTAAAAAATGTTATGTAAAAAATCCTATAGAACCCATTGGAACGAAGATATGGGATCATCCTCGAATGGTACTACACCGTTCGATCAACGACACCACGTCTTCGACGCACGCGCAATGTTTCGTACACCTTATCATTGATAATGTATTAGTCAATATATATATATATATATATATTATACGTTTATGCAAGAACATTTGACGAATACTTGTAAAAAAAGTTTACTTGACCCCTCCAGGTTCGCGACAATCTGTGTATAGATTAGAGATGTAAAAGTGAAGGATTTGATGGACCTGGATCAATGGGTGTACAAACTACAAATGACTGATTTAAAAAAAATTAGTCGTGTTGTTCAAAACTCATAATAACTCTTTCATATATGTTCAAACAATAACGAATACTTAAGCATTTCGATATAATCAAATTACCAACTTAAGCCATCACAAACAATATACAAAATCGACTATTGGTTTTCGTTGGAAAGTTGAGCTCTGCTTGGACAATTCTTTTTGTTATGTCCCTCTGAATGACAAATACCACACCGGTTCTTCCTAGTTGGGACTCGTTCACGATCTTTATTAGGACATGTTGTTCTTCTATGTCCTTCTTGATGACATATGTTACATCGCAAGGGCCTCGAGACATTAGGAAAATCCATCTCGTTTTGCCTTCACGTTCCTTTTAGTCTCCCTCGGTCATGCGTATGCATCTTGGATCCGGTATGATCTTCGTCGCAAAAGTTGGCCAATATTTCTCATCTATGATGGCTTTGAAATTAGAGGAGTAACATTGCGCTTGCACATCTATCATATAGTATGGCTCGATAAATTGTGCGTAGCTTACTCGAATAAAGGCACATGCAGCTAACACGTGTGAGCAAAGGAAAACCAAACGATTGTCATTTATTGCAACTGTACACCCAGTCTTTTAGGATGACAACTTGGGTGTTGTTGCTTTTATGCATGCGATCTCCATGTCTTCCAGACAGCACTTCAAACTCCCCTATGTCACGATTAATCAAATTTACTTGATGCCTCCTTGCAGATTGTTCATAATGTGTGAGTTTATCCGTGACATATTTTGTGTAGGATAGGCCATTCGAGATTACTTCATTGATTTCATGTTTACGCCAGATCGTGGTATGTCACTAATCTGTAGTAAATCATCTAAGTCATCGTTGTTATTAGCAAGAATTGAGCCCCTCAATACATCGTTAAAACACTCTACAATGGACGATAAAATTCGTGTAAGTAATATTACTTCAGCGATAACTATATAGTCGAGTGCAAAACAGAACTTGCATTTCATACATATATACACCACAAGAAACCATTCATCCATACCACATGCCTCCATCATGCGATTAAGTCCATAGTTCTTTGGGGATGACGTTGACATATTGCAGACATTGAGGAGTTCGTGATGATAAGTATGCAAAACACTCCATGCACACATTAAATTTTTGTTCTTGATGTTGAGCAGCTGCTTAAGAAAGGAGTTTTTTCAAGGGATCATTTTTTAATTGGGTGTTGAAATTATTGAGTAAGTGTCGCAGACAATCACGGTGGTATCCTTTTGGGAGACAAAAACTATTGGTCAGGGTGTTGACCGGCACCAGAATTTCAGGGTGACGATCAGAAATAAGACAAACTCCATCTTTATCCGTCACATGTTTGTGCAACATCCTCAAAAATCATCCCTACGAATTAGTAGATTCGGTTTCTACAACGGTAAATGCAATCGGTAGTATGTGTCCATTACCATCGATTGAGATGGCAATCATTAGCTTACCACTATATTTGTCATATAAGAAAGTCGCGTCAATCTGAAACAGAGGCCTGCAAAACTTAAAAGCTTGTATCGATGCTTCAAATGCAAAAAACACACGACGAAATTGGGGAGACGCAATTCTTATCTCATCAGCAACCCATTGTCTATGTGATCACTCGATTCTTGTCCTCGGATACTTATTCTTCACATGCAATTACATTCCTTTTGGCATCCCACATTCGCTTGTAGTTTACTTCACGTCCGTAGTTTCCCTTAATTATTTTTATTAATACCTTGATCGTTATTGCTTGATCTATCTGGACAACGCTTTAAATCTCTCGCGCAAACATGTTAGTGTCAAGTTGGGCATGACCGCGTTCTACGTCAGGATTTATACAGTTGTGCGACACGTCTAATTGTGTGATCTCCCATAATTGTGTTTTCTTTCGCAAACAAGCACGAAGATGACACATACACCCTTCTTGCGCACCTCTGCACTCGATTGCCCACAGAGTTGTAGTCGATTCCATCGCATGGCATTGACCATGTCTATTAACATGCCACACTTTGACGGCATATTGTAAGTCTTTTTTGTTATCGAATCACAATCATATTTTCAACTCAAAATTAGACATGTCCAACCAGTCTGTTGATGAGAATGTTGGGTTGTAATGGAGTTAGCGACCTCCCAATAGATTTCATTATACACCGACAATGGTTGGTAAACTTCATAATCACTTACTTCCTCCATGAAATTCTTTTCATTGATAGCAAATTGTTCATCATCTTGCACGTTTTCCGCACCTGAGAGGTTCATACTTTTGGTCATTCGTAACAACATTGACGTTCTCCCAATCGACAGCTACTGCGGCATCCTCGTGGGGACGTACGTCCTCATCTATTTCATTATTGTCGTCGTCGTTAACTTCATCGTCACTAGAGGCATTAATGTCATCATGTAATGGACTAACAAATTCATCTTGCGCGACATCACCTTGTGGTGATTGCATATGCAGTATTTCCATCATCAATCTATCGTTTGATGTGCCGACATCTTCATCACAGACTTGCGAATGAACCGTATGATTTCGAAATGAGTCGATTGACTCAAATGTTAAATAGATATCTACCGTTGCAGTTAATGGCAAATTGACAATTGTCGCCCACATCAAGTCGAAGTGTGTCACATCATGCATCAACACAGAGACGAAATATTGTGAACCTCTAGGGAGGATTATCACGTGGTGATAAGTCATCCTAACTAGAGTCTCCGTATGAGATATTGAACGCGTTACACATGTCATCCATCAATTGTCGGCTATTCGTCTCAAACTTAACCATCAACACTGTTGATGGGGGTGCGTTGTACGTGATGTCATTTAAACCATTTACAATTTCACCGTGCGCATAAAATAGAAATGGGATGTTCCTATGTTCCATGACCTACATAATTTATTGGACATTGATGTAAAAGGATTACACACATGATTACAAATATGCTAATTATTCTATGTCCAATAATTTTGTAAATATTCACTTGATATATTTATTGGACATTCGGAGAATGCACTATGCATGTGCTCTTTCCCACGTGGACATCCAAGTGGACCACGGAAACAAGAATAACACATTCTCAAAATGCGCTATTCTTGTTTGTCTTTCACACGTGGGATGTCCACGTGGACCACCCTATAATATTTACACGAATAGCGCATTTGGGGAATGCGTTATTCATATAAATCTGTTCAATCAATCCACTTGGATGTCCACATAGATTGATATATCCCAATAACATGAATAGCGCATTCCACGAATGCGCTATTCGTGTTATGTGTCCACGTGGTCCGAAATTTTTCTCCCATGATAGCGCCTTTTCAAAACGCGACATACCTTATATCACGAATTAAAAAAAAAACCACACTTATTATGCTCATTTAAACTGATTTGTGTTGTACTTGTGTAATTTTTTTGGGGTTACACATGTATTTTTTGTTTTTACTTTTGTGTTCCCTATGTTTTGTACTCTTAATTTCCTTTTTTATAATATTAATAAAAGGATTATCGCCTCCGTTCTTTAAAAAAATAATTATATGGTTGATGAGTAATCCATCCAAAACTTTGACCAAAATAAACACTAACAGGATTCTAGCGCTCCATAGGTTGTCTAGATAGGAATTAACAAATTAATAAGCGTGTGTGAGAGCTTTAAAAAAAAGAAAAAAAAAACCTCTTAATTATGAAACTTTGTACACAAAATCAAACCTAGCTATGACATTATCATTACTGCATGACAGAGATAATTAGGAACCAATTTTGATATCTAAGTATCTAACCTTAGTTACACAGCAAAAGCTTTACTCTCTCAAATAGCCAAAAGAAAATAATAATAATAATAATAATAATAATAATAATAATAACTGAAAATAACAGGAAAAGCTGAACAAGAAGTCCATCAACTAGGACCCGACATGCGAAGCCACGATTTCAAACTCCCCTGAACTAGATCAAGGATAGCCTGAGCATTGCTTTGAGAGGTAGGCTAGCTTAGGTATTTCTATAAACTTTGAAGTAAGCAACTATATAAATAAGGGGCACATCCAAGGCTGCCAGGCTACAGACTAAGGTAGCCATGTATGTGGCTCAGAGCTACTGCCTCCGCTCTTGACCCATTATGTTCTAGGCGCTAAGCAGAGATATCCTTAAAGGTTTTCACAACATTGGCAACTAAGTATAAAAATATAATGCTCAAACCATTGGAATTATGGACAACAATCCACAGAGACTAGCAGAATATTAGCATGGAAATATGTGATTCCAGAAGCCCCAAATGTAATAAGTACACTACCGGTTTAAATAATTTATAGAAGGACCTTGCTCTAAAAAAAAAAAAAATGATATTATTTAGATTGTAGCTCTCGATATATGGTATTCAATTAAGCTCCTTTTTCATGGAACAGAAGACTTAAGTTAGTGAATCTGTGAATGCGGGGCAGTAGTTGAGGAAATATTAGGACGTTTGGGATAAGATGGCAATTTGGATAATATGCACTTTAGTCCTTGAGTTTAAAGAGACTTCAGTTTTTTTTTTTTTTTTTTTTTTTTTTTTTTTTTGAATAATCCTGAGTGTCCAGGCCTTTTTTTTCCGACTAATCTCAAGAGGCCCCGAAAATCGACCCGTTAGAAACTCCAGTGGCCCGAACGCAGCTTGGAACAAGCGGGGAATCGAATCCTGGATCGTGCGCCTACCACACAATCCCGAGCGCGCCCTTACCGCTAGGCCAACCCGTCCGGGTTAAAGAGACTACATTGTTAATTAGAAAAAGAAAAATATATATGAGCTCAAGGTAGAACAAATATATTCATCATCAAAAAGCAAATATAATAAGAATATTTTAACTTGACACTAACACAAGGATATGTCTTTGCAATACTTATAAATAAAATAATTTTTTGTTAATCCAATGCAAAAGAGAGAGTTACAAAGGCTTTTATATATATATAAGAATATAACCAACATATTCCTCCTTGGAGACTCAAACCTCCAACCTCTTATATACATAAATTCGAATCTTCTAACTTATCAACACTTATAGAGTGAGGCGTGCCTTCTAAAAAAATGGTACACCATAGTATCAAAATACAAAAATAATTAAGGATTTCAATGTTTCTTATAGTGATTGTTTATTAGCACTTTTTGGTCCCTTCTTTAATTTCTTTTGATCGGAGTTCTTACATTGTGTTTTGAATGTAAATTACAATGTGCAGTTGTGTCAATATGTTTGTTTATTACGACTCATGAGTCATGAGGTCAGGGGCTCGACCAACTTTTATGGAATCACTCCAACCTAAGTAGAGATAGACCAAAAATAAAAAGATTTTAACGCATTATAAAAAGAAAAAAAAACTATAATTAAATTTTTTATTTTTATATATGCATGTTTGTGTATGTTGTGTTGAAGATATCTAATTTGGGAATTCATTCATTCTTGCATATTGTTTTGCAAGTCAACCTCATATGCAATTAATGAAGTTGATTTTATTTTTTTAATTAATTGTGGGTGTCCGAGCTTTTTTCTAGTCCCTCCTTACGTAGACTCGACTATTCCTACGAGAACTCATCGGGCAACCCAACCATGACTTAGAGAAATCAACATATTTAAAGTAAAATAACATGATTCAATCTCATGATCTATTCGCCATCCAGCACGTCTCCATAACTTAACCACCAAACGAATTCAACTGGGGGCAATAAATTCAATTTTGTTGGTTTCTTAATGAGCAGAGACTGAGATTTTCATTCTTTAAACAACTTATGCATGTTTTTGTTGGTTTCACCCTCATCCTCATCCCCGCCTAATTCCCGCGGGGATGAAGAATCCCCATGGAAAAGATTTTCTCCATTTCATTTCCCAACGAAGATCCCCGCGGGGATTCCTGCGAGGAATTTACGAAGAATCACCGCAAGAAAATATTTTTTTCCAATAAAAAGTATAGTACACATGCATAGGATCACAATTTTTGAAAATTCTAACAACAACAACAACAACAACATAGCCTCAGTCCCGAATTAACTGGGGTCGGCTACATGGATCAAACTTTTCCATTGTGCTCGATTAAGTGCAATTGATGGTGAGCTTTGCAAACCATTCAAATCCCTCCTAATTAATGCATCTCATGTTAACTTTGGTCTACCCCTACCTCGTCGAATTTCTATAATTTCTATTAAGTCAAGTTTTTTAGTTGGAGCATTTGTAGGCCGTCTTTGCAGGTGACCAAACCATCGCAACCGCCCTTCCCTAATCTTTGTATCAATTGGTGCTACTCCTACTTGTATTTGAATTTCTATATTTCTTATTTTATCTTTACGAGTTTTACCACACATCCACCTAAGCATCCTCATTTCTGCTACTTGTTTGGAATTTTTGAAAATTTCAAACAAATAAAATAAAACATATAAATATAGTTGCAAACAATTCAAACAAAACATATAATTAACCAAACAAGTTAAAATTATAAATCACATTAGAGTTTGTTTATCACTAGTGTTTTGAGTGAAAGTCTTGTAATATTATATACAATGTATATAGATGTATTTGACATATACGAGAATCTTCGGAGGGATCCCCATGGGTAATTCTCATGAGGATGCCCGCGGGGATCCCCATTGATAGTACCAATGGGGATTCACCGTGGGGATCCACTCAAATATATTTTTTCCTCATCTCCGTACCCATACCCGCATGGGTATGAAATTTTATCCTCATCCCCATCTTCATCCCCATTTAAATTCTTCATCCCCATCTCCATTGCGGGGAATCCCCGTCCCCGCTGCCCCACTTGCATCCTTATGAACCACCCTTTCGCAAGGAATTTTTTACCAAAGTAGTAAACTTTTTACTTTAAAAGAGGTAAGTAGGGGTGGAAATTTTTTTCCCCACACTAAGCAATGTCGCCTAATGAGAAGGCGTTATTGTTGATGTGGTGATGGGGATAACTAATAGCGCCTTCTCAGAAGGCGATATTAGTTATGCCCCAGTCCACGTGGATCCACGTGGACTTCCAAAACCAATAGCGCCTTCGGAGAAGACGCTATTGATTTAGCACCAATCCAAGTGGATCCACGTGGACACATTTGGGGGAGTGCGGTGATAGCGCCTTCTCAAAAGGCGCTATCAGCGCACCCCATCTTCTTTTTCCCAAAATCGACGCAGAGAATATTCTCTGTGTCGGTTTCGGTAGGGATGCAGGGGTAGGGGTCGTAGGATATTCTCTACGTCGGTTTCGGTAGGGATGCAGGGGTAGGGGTCGTAGGGGTCACGGGATAGTAATCCCGTGACCATGCATGACAATTGGAGCTCGTCTATATAAGGAGGGGACGGGGAGCTCGGTGGAGAGAGACCACGGACGGAGGAAGAAGGAGGGCAGCCAAGGATCACGTCACAGTCATCAACGCGGAGCAGCAGAGGAGGTAAAAGCGACGGAGGAAGCAGTACGAGCACCTGAGCAAGGAGGAGATCGAACACGAAGCAGAGGACCGCGGCAGGGGAGCAGGGAGGTCCGCGGCAGGGGAGTACGGAGGAGTGGCAGCTGATCAGCGGAGGAGCGGAGCTGCGACAGGGGAGCACGGAGCAGCGGCGGCGGGGCACCAGACGTCTCAGCGGAGGAGAAGGAAGAGGTGTAGTGAAGGAGGGGAGTATGTACGGGTGGAAAAATAAATTTTGTTTAGTTAAAGTATGTGTTAGTTTGTTTAGTTTAGGTATGTCTAATTTCGTTTAAGTTTGTTTAGTTAGTTTAGTACGGGTTAGTTTGTTTAGTTAGGTATTTAGCTTAGTTAAGGTTCGGTAATTTAGTTTGGTTAGTTTAGTTTACTTAATTTGTTTAGTGAGTTAAGTCAATTAAGTTAGTTTATATTTGGTCTTTAGATTAGTTAGTTTAGTTAAAGTAGTTTGTTTAGTTTATTAAGATGGTTAAGTTTGTTTAGGTTCGTTTACTACTTTAGTTAATCGTTTTAGGTAGTTTGTTTAGTTATTTAAGTTTGTTTAGTTTAGTTTAGTTTAGTATATGTATTTAGGTTAGTTAAGGTTACTTAGTTTAGTTTGGTTATTTTAGTTTAGTTAGTTAGTTTAGTTTAGTTAGTATGTTTAGTTAATTTCGTTAGTTAGGTTATTAATGTTTGATTACTTTACTTTAGTTTTGTTGTTCGACAATTTGCGGTCAGTAGAATTTAGTTTTGTTGGGTTCGTTAGTTTAGTTTACACAGTTAGGTTATGTTAGGTTAGGTTATTTAATTTGCTTAGTATGTAATTAAAAGTTTTATAATTTTCTTAGTTAAGCATTTCTATTGAAATTAACAATGGAACAGTTTCGCGTACCAGTTTCCACTTTCACTTTTTATGTTTGTTAACATTATTATAGTTATAATTCAGTAATTCTATCAGAATATCATTTGTTGAGAAAGTTAGTTGAACCACTTCTCTATGTATATTTAACTTTCAATTTCTTGTGAAATGATGTGGTTGTTTATGCAAAAGATTGACAAAAAAATTTTACTTATCTTCTCTGCCTTGTCATTTTTATGTGCATGCCTTCATGTTTGTCTACAAAAGGCCCCCATTTTAGAGAAAATGAAATAGTTGAGTTAATTTAGTTAGTTAATTAAGTTTGTTTAAGTTAGTTTGTTTAAGTTTGTTTAAGCGAGTTTAGTTAATTAAGTTTGTTTAAGTTAGTTTAAGTTTGTTTAAGTAAGTTTAGTTAGTTTGTTTTAGTTTAGTTAGTTAATTAAGTTACGTTATTTTTGGTCTTTAGGTTAGTTAGTTTACTTAATGTAGTTAGTTAACTGTAATTAAGTTTGTTTAAGTTTGTTTAAGTTAGTTTAGTTTGTTTGTTTAAGTTAGGTTAAGTTTATGTATTAGTTTGGTTAGTTTAGTTTAGGTAGTTGAGGTAATTAGGTTAGTTTAGGTAAGTTAGTTTAGTTAATGTAGTTTGTTTAGTTATCACAATGTTGCAAGATATGTTTGCCAAATTTGTTTAGGTTAGTATAGTTTAGGTTGTTTAGGTTGTTAATATATAGTGACAGGTGTTGCTAATTGGCAATTCAATATTGAATCGCAATTACACCTAAATGCATGCGTGCTAATAAGAAGCTAGAATTACTATATGATCTGAAAGTAATAGAGAGACGCCAGTTTTAACACGGCCAACCATATGCATCCCTAATTCAACGCATGATTCCCCCCATGATGCACCTACCTCCAATACACAAAACTGCACAAACATATATGTTCTATTTTATGTTAAGGAAAGCCCCAAAATTTATGAAACCATATATATAGTAGACTAAGCTCATTTAGACTTTGAATTCGTTCCGATCCACGTAAGTTTCATGAACACATCTACAATTTTTTGGGTTTTTTTTTTGGATATGTTTACGTTTTATTAGGTTATTTTAGGTTACGTTTGGTTCACATAGTTTGGTTAATTTATTTTAGATTAGGTTACGTTAGTTAATTAACTTACTTGAGGTTAGTTTTCATTATTTATTTGGGTTAGTTAACTGTGATTAGTTTAGTTCAGTTCTGTTGTTTGGCAATTTGAGGTAAGTATTGTTAGTTAGGTTAGGTTTGTTAGATGACTCGATGCAACACTCATTTTCTTTTTCTAACATTCATTTGTAGTTGTACTACAATGGATCCAGGACCTTCAAATCCATCAATATTGCAACTCCAATCTACTCACAGATCGACGCGAACCTGGAGGGGTGAGGTAAACTGTTTTACATGAATACGTCATATTTACAGCAATAATGTATCAAAAATATACATTAATACATTATCAATTCCAAGGTGTACGAAACAATGTGAGTATGTCGAAGACATGGGGTCGTTGATCGAACGATGCAGTATCATTCTAGGATGATCCCATATCTTCGTTCCAGTGGGTTCTATGGGATATCCCGAGTAGCATTTTTCAGCCTCGATTGGGCTTTGATTACTGCGTTTGTAGAGAGATGGCGCCCTGAGACGCATATATTTCACATGCATTGTGGGGAGTGCACAATTACACTCCAAGACGTGCAAGTACAGCTTGGATTACCTATTGAAGGTATGCATGTGACGGGAACGACGGACGCGGACTATGCTGATGTCTGCGAGAGGCTACTTGGACGAACTCCTGGTGGAGATGACGTCGTTGGTTGTAAACTTAAGGTCGATTGGCTTGAGCGTAACGTTCCAGCAATAGATGATGAAAGCGATGAGGAGTCGGTCCAACGTTACGTTCGATCGTACATACTACAACTCATCGGTGGTTGTCTTTTCACTGACAAGTCCAATCGATTCGTACATTTGATGTTCCTACATTTACTGGAGGATTTCCAAGTAGCTGGACAATATAGTTGGGGGAGTGCATGTTTGGCTTATTTGTACATGGAGTTGTGTCGCGGATCTCGCGCAGGGGCACATGAGGTTGCTGGCGCGTCAATTCTTGTACAACTATGGGCATGGGACAGATTTACATTCATACCACCGCGGCGCCTACGTGTTTCTAGAGCTCAACAGCGAACGGTGGATGGCCAAAATATGCTTATGGACGTTCCACTCGGACACAGTTATTAAAGTCAATACCATGTCATTAATTTGCTACAAATTCTTATCCATGTTCATTTATCTTAACTTATTATTTTCTACACAGATGGCTTGATGCATTTTCGACTTTACAAAGTGCGACGCACGTCGTATCGGCTTACCGCGATGCACTCGACTCTCAAAGGCATGAGGATGATGTGGTATGGCAACCATATACTGAACTCATAGGGTCTCTTCCCGATTATTGTACCAACGGTCACGGTAGTTGGCTTTCGACGTGTCCCCTTATTTGTTTCCACATAGTCGAGTGGCATCGACCAGAAAGGGTTATGAGACAATTCGGCATGGTACAAGTGGTGCCGCCAATGCTTACGACGCCCAACTGCATCGCCTCGAATTACGGGGACATCATCATGAAAATTGGGTGACTTTCCACGCAAGCTACATACACATGTGGGAAAATCGTGGGGACACCATTGCGACAGCGCACTTAATGAAGGGCACGATCATCAAGACTACATGACGTGGTATCGCTCGGTCACTAGGAGATTCATAGGACACGACGGGGCGTTACGTGACTACTCGGTAATCTTCTAACTCTTACTTTTCCTCGAACATCTAATATCTTATATTGCGTGCTTTGAGCTCTTATTGTTTGTATATCAGCGTAACTTGGTGCATCGACTGAGGCGAGTGTTTGTTGAGGATGGATACGAGCAAGCTCTTGTTGCGCTTGATGAAGGGATTAAGATTTTAGACGAAGATAAAAGGCAAAGGTCTACTCTTTCGCATGACGGAATTGATGTCGAACAAGACATAAATGAGGACAATGAACAGGAAGATGAAGAAGACGATCACGGCGAACCAAACATTGAGGTGAGAAGAAGACGAACGCGACCAGAGACTGTGCGGGAACGCACCAGACGTCCTCGTCCACCACGTCCATTTACTCAGACTGAGATTGCTGCAGAGAGTAGCAGACGTTCTCCTCCAGCATGTTCATCTCGTTCGAGAGTGAGTAGAACAGAGACTGTTGGCGAGAGTAACCATTTTTCTCATGGGTACATTCATGCATCGTTCGCACCCCAACCAGAACCTCAAATGTTTGTACCCAGGCCGCCGAGCGTGAATCTTCCTCCTTACCATTTTGATCCTTACGCACCTTGGTCATCGTCTTCATATGTGGACCATGGAATGCCTCATCCTCAAATGTATCCGTCACTGCCTCAATACATGCCTAGTCCATATACTCCTACTCCTTATAATTACAATATGCCATATAGTGGAGATCCCTCATTCATGAACTTGTTGACCATGCCACAGCCTCATGTTCCTTTCCCCCAACCCCATACAGGAAGCCAGTATTTTGGGATGGTTCCACCTCCTATTTTTGGGAGCATCAGTAGCAGAGGTGAGTCGAGTGAAGCACCAGAGGAAACGCATCAATCTACTCGACGTGATTCATCGCAAGACCAGCTACCTCAACAACCTCAACCGGATGTACAAACACATCGTCAAATAGACAAAGAGTACGTCCGGTTTGCATCACCGAGCAACAACGTCAACGTAACCGCCGGAATAGACCTGCATGATAAGTTTTCTTGATGTCATGGCGATTTGTAGATAACTTATATTTCGAGTTCACGAAGTACGTGTATACAACCTTCTCATTGAATAAACTTATTTCTCATGTTTTCCATATTATTATAATGTCGTATATGTGATTACTCTTCAATAGTTAGTTTAGTTTGTTAAGTTAGTTTAGGTTATATGTTTAATTTAACTTTAAGTGGTTAGCTTATTTAGTTAAGTGTCGGTGGTTAGGTTATATTTGTTTAGTTTGGTTAGGTTAATTAGCTTAGTTAGTTAAGTTAGTTTAGTTTAGGTGTTAAGGTTAGTTTAGTTTAGTGTAGTTGAGTTAGGGTATGTTCCTTAGTGTAGTTTAGGTAATTTAGTTTACATACTTAGGTTAGGTTAGGTTAGTCGAGTTTAGTTCACATAGAACTAGGTGTGGTTAGGTTGTTAACAAGTAACTCTCGAGCTACTTGGTTGTTTGTTTAGTTTCGTTTGGTAGTTTAGTTAATCGTATTTTGGTTGTTTGATTAGTTAGTTAAGATAGTTATTTTAGTTTACTTAGTTTGTATTGTTTAGGTGGTTAAGTTAGTTAAGGTTAGTTAGGTTAGTTAAGTTAGTTAGTTTTTTGGTTTGGTTAGTTCCATTTAGTTAGTATGTTTAGTTTGCAATTAAGTTAGTTTATTTTTTGTTGTTTGTGTGAGATTCGTCACGGTCTTCATTGAACTTCGACACAAAAAACACCATAATGTCATGCACAAAGTTAGGTATGCATCACACGTGCTACTTTTGATTAGTTTACTTCAGTTCTGTTGTTAGACAATTTTAGGTTAGTATAGTTAGTTAGGTTACGTTTGTTAGTTGACTTATGTTAGGTCAGGTTATGACTCATTATTTAGGTAATGATTTACTTTTTTCGTTGTTACTTTAGTTAGTTAACTTAGCTATTTTAGTTTACTTAGTTTGTATTGTTTAGGTGGTTAGGTTAGTTAAGGTTAGTTAGTTTAGTTTGTTAGTTAGTTTAGTTTGGTTAGGTTAGTTAAAGTTAGTTAGTTAGTTTAGTTAAGGTTAATTAGTTAGTTAGTTTAGTTTGGTTTGGTTAGGTTAGTTAAGGTTAGTTAGTTAGTTAGTTTAGATTGGTTTGGTTAGTTAGTTAAGGTTAGTTAGTTTAGTTTAGTTTAGTTAGTAAGTTAGTTAGTTAGTTAGTTTAGTTTGGTTAGGTTAGTTAAGGTTAGTTAGTTTAGTTTAGTTTGGTTAGTTTAGGTTAGTTAAGGTTAGTTAGTTAAGGTTGGTTATTTTAGTTTAGTTTGTTTAGTTAAGGTTAGTTAAGGTTAGTTAAGGTTAGTTAGTTTAGTTTACTTTGGTTAGTTAGTTAGTTAGTTAGTTATGTTAAGTTAAGTTAGTTAGTTAGTTAGTTTAGTTAAGTTAGTTAGTTAGTTAGTTTAGTTTGGTTTGGTTAGGTTAGTTTAGTTAAGGTTAGTTAGTTAGTTAGTTTAGTTTGGTTTGGTTAGGTTAGTTAAGGTTAGTTAGTTTAGTTAGTTAGTTAGTTAGTTAGTTAGTTTAGTTAGGTTAGTTAAGGTTAGTTAGTTTAGTTTAGTTTGTTATTTTAGGTTAGTTAAGGTTAGTTATTTTAGTTTACTTTGGTTAGTTAGTTAGTTAGTTAGTTAGTTAAAGTTAGTTAGTTTAGTTTGGTTTGGTTAGTTTAGTTAGTTAGTTAATTTGGTTTGGTTAAGTTAGTTAAGGTTAGTTAGTTTAGAAAAGAGAGTTGAAGGTTGGAACGAATGTATATAATATATATATTCAAAATTGGTTTCTTTTTTATACAAATATAAATTCCTCTTATGCATATTCAAATTTGGTTGTAATTGTCGAGATCGCTCAACTACGACGACGACGCCACGGCGAGAGATGAGCGGCCGACGCGACAGCTGGTCCAGCGGCTTCAGCGGTGTCGGCTAGTGCAATGGCGCGCATTCATCATCAACGCTCGCTTGAGGAGGTCGCGGACAGCAGCGCGGCATATGACGGACATATCGGCGAGTGTAGTTGGTTAGGTGCCGATGACGTGGCGGCGATTTGCATAGATAGTGCATTTTCAAAAGGCGCTATCTATATTTGGCCCGCCACGTCAGCACCGCTTCAACGCCACCTCACAAACGTCAACATTAGCTAATAACGCTTTTTCAAAAGGCGTTCGTGGCTGGCCAAATGTATAGATAGCGCCTTTTCAAAATGCGATATCTATACAAATCACCGCCACGTCACCGCCAAAGAACCAACAACACACAATAACGCCTTTTGAAAATGCGTTATTACCTACTTTAGTTATTTCAAAGTACACCAACCTATTTTGTGAAATAAATTGTAAATACACCCTAGTTTTGGAAAAACACTTTTCGCAAGCTTCTCATCTTCGGCTTAGAAGAGGCTGTAATAATGTATTTTTCACAAATCAAACCTCTACGATAAACATAGATCATAAAGTACTATCTAACAAGAATAATATGCTTTAGTAAGCCTTAAAGAAAGAAAGAACTTACAATAGGCCAAGTATATCGATATTATTTTTTTGATATTCAATGCATCGTTCATCCAACTCCCATTGTCGACGCCTTTTAGTACATATTTGAAGCTTTCTTTTTTTTTTTTTTTTTGATGCGAAAGGAGACTCAGCTCCATTTTAATTATAAATAAAAACGTATATACATACTACAGTAGTAGAGAACCCTCTATAGATAAAAAACACAAAAGTATGGAAATCTGCAGGTTGTGTTCATCCAACTCCCATTGTCGACGCCTTTGAATATTTGAAGCTTTCTTAAGTTGCCGATGCGAAGTTCCTTGCTACGCGAGAGTAAAAAGTGGGAGGCATAAGGTCATCAACTCCTCCATCTTCCACAACACATTCGGTACAATCCCATACGGCATATGTGATTCTACATATATATAAATCAAGAGTCTGAAGCATCTTCAAATTACCTGTAGAGATAGGGATTGAACGGTACATTGAAGCCATGGAAAAGGTAGTTCCTGCACAGATGGGGGTTAAACTAATGCAAATATTGAAAACTGCTATGAGTATTTCTAGCAAGGGAAATGCATTTATACAAGTAAGCTGTTGCTGTTCTTTCTATATGCCAAGGATTAGTGCTAGCTAGAAGCTAATATGTTTATAACTAAAACTAATGATATGCAGGAGAGCCAATTCTTGAAGCTTCATAATGAAGATCATGCTTCCTGAACCATTCTAATGAAAGCTTCAGGAGAGCCAATTCTAGAAGTTTTACATCTTATTCTCCTTTCTTTCTTGTTCCAAAGTAAAGAGTTGAAGAAAAGATCTTTATTTTTTTTTCAAAAAGAAACTTAAGTTTTGCATGAGTAAAATAGATGAGTTTCCTATCAAAAAACAAATCAGGGGAAAAAAGACAAGATATTTAAGTAAGATGCCATCGTTCATTTGTTCCAATAATCATTCCATTCTCATAAAAAAAACTTAATAAATATAACCAACATCTGACCCAGACATATCGACTTACCTTGCCCTATTTGCTGCCATGCTTTTGCTGCTTTGCTTTCCTTGCTTTTTGGGGGGAAAGTTCCTGGAGTTCCTGATGAACTTCATCATGCATTCCCAAAGTTTATCAAATTGATCATGAAATCCCTCCTGAAACCAGTCCAAGATTTCAGAATATAATTCCTGTGGATTCTCATTCCATGCTTCTTTTAGCCTGGCTCAGCTATAAATTATCTTTCTCCGACTCTGTAACTTTAGAAGATTCCCGACTCGTCTTTGGGCCAATGCCTCCAGCCTTAAATGCTGGCCGGTTTTGCTGCCAAAAAATCTTGCACTAATTTTAAGCACGGCAATATGTTACCTTCAAGCAAAGCGTAAGCAAATACAAATACTCTAAGATCATTATTCTTGATAACCAAGTGATGCAAGGGCAACTCCCATAAATGTGGACCAAATGTTGGCTTTACCCAGCAAAAAACTTGGTCAGATTTACATTGATAAAAAGGTTTTGGATCTGTAAGTGGTGCTGAGAAGTTGCACAGAGAACCAGCATACTGGGGAAGCCATGCTGGTTCAACACTAGTAACTCCATGCATATACGGTCGTTTTGTTTGAACTAATTCACTGTAGACTAGGAACTCAGGAGCTGAATGAGCAACAGAAGATCGCTGATGAAGGAACTCGGTTTCTTCAACCATGCATGCATGATATTTAGCTGCATTCACCATTTTATCTCTGTCCAACAAAGAACGACCTACTCTTACATGCTTGGAAACCGTCTGCCCAGCCAGCACATATAGCTTGCCGCAAGGTCTTCTCTTCCAGCTGTAACAGTGGATGCTTACCATTGGAAACTCTCCATACTTGCTCTACATCATCAGCAGTTCCATGAGTCCAAGCAAATTCATGATGTGAACTGCCAAGGGAGCTTTGCTGAAGCAATTGTTTTCTTAGTCGGACATTTCCTCCATGGTTTTCAAGTGAATTACATTTTCCTTGCAGAATTCCCCTGGGCTTTTTGCAAGCTCAAACATTTGTAAAGCATATGCCGTGGTCAGAGCGTCACTAGTTTCAACAATTAATAGGATGAAATGACTACATACAAAGCTTCAAATCGGGGCCCAACAGTGCCTGAGCGGGATTAATCAGCGCAGTTGGCGTCGGACACCACGCTTCAAGTCACTCACGGATGGGATCAAAACACGCCAATCACATAGTTAGATACTAGAAGTTGAACAGAAACCAAAGAAGAAAGGAATTATATATAAATAAAAATAAATAAAAAAAATAAAAAACTCAGAAAACCATCAACATCTGACTGAATCAGATCTTAATCATTCTATTCAACTTCGAATTGTTCATCTGATTATTACGACTTCCGAGAAAGTGGTCAATATTCAAAGATTAAATGGTCTTGATCTCTTCTTTTTCTTTTCTTTTTTCTTTTTCTTTTTTCTTTTTTTTTTTTTTCTTCTGAGCCTCTCCATCCAGCAAGATGATGATGTTTTTGACGAAGATTGTATCCTCAAAGAAAGTATTGTTGACAGTACGACTTGCTGTATAATAGTCCATAAAAACAGATCAAGAAACAAATAAAAAACAACTAGAAAACACACCTTATCAATGCCCATGGATTTCATAAAAAGGACAACTCCCTCAACAGGTATTTTAGATATTTCAGCAACTGGAAATTGGGGAAAAATATTATTGAAGACAGCAGAAGAATAAAGACAATAACAGTGGCCAGGTCCAGTTCTTCCTGCTCTTCCTGCCCGCTGAGTAGCTGATGCCTTACTTATCCATTGTACCTCATATGTTTCCATACCATTTTGAGAATTGTACTTCTTTACTTTCTCTCTGCCAGTATCAACTACATATTTAATTCCAGGGATAGTTAACGAGGTCTCAGCAACATTTGTGGCAACAACAACTAGCATTTCCCTTTCCCTAATCTTTTCAAATACTCTAAGCTGCCCTGCAGGAAGCATCGCGTAAAGTGGAAGCACAAACAATCCACCACCTAAGTTACTTGGAGGCCCTTGATATTTTTTGCTTGAAACAGAAGATACATATGAACGTTCTTCTGCAGCTGTATAATAGGAAGATTCATTTCCTTTCCAGATTCGGATGGTTTCTCTCCAGCCAAAGCTTCAAATGCTGCCTTTATTGAAGCAAGGTTCACAGCATTTCCAATAGGATCGACAGGATCACCTTCTTCTTCCAAAGTTTTAAGATCGAAGGACTCTCCATAATCATCAAAATCATCATTATCATCAATGGCCAGTTCAATTTCAGAATCATCAGAGGAATGTGGGTCGTATTGATCCAAGTTACCTGGATCTTCATCATAAGTGCAGAACCTATCAGTTTGTCCTCCTGAGTGACCATCAAATGCCTCATCAATTTTCTTCATATCAAATCCCTGCTCAACGGAGTTTGTTTCTAAGGCTGCAGGGTCCTTCCCTCTGTGTCCTTTGGATATGTTACAACTCATTTGTCTAGAAGCTCTACGAAGTATTCTACTTCCCTCTGCCCAGTGACAAAAACCAATATGCCTCCTTCTGGCAGCCTGCGGTGAATTGACATGATTGTCTTATATGCTTGGCCAACGTAGTCAACAATCTCTGTTCTCTTTGAGAAGTGAATGGTCACCGCAAACTGCCTAGTTTCGACATTTATAACTGGAGGAGGTTCACTAAACAATTTCCCTCCGACAAAATCATTGACACGCAAAGTGGCACTCATCAGGACAAGTTTTAGTGGAGAAACCTCATTTTCTGGTGCAATCACTACCCCTAATAGCCTCTTTTTTTGTTGTTCCATGTACAAATCCTACAGATTGAACATGGGATCATAATCCCAAAGGACACTTAGTAAAGTTGAGGGGAAAACACTCTTTTTTATTCAAACTGAGAAGTAGAAATGTTAGATTTCCAATCTTAACTGTCGAAGTTGTATGGTACGAGAAAGAATTCCAATAAGTATGTCAGTGTTCACGCTACTCTCATGAGCCTCGTCAAGAACTATGACAAAATACCGTTTCAATGAGATATCACTCGGCACAGCAAAAACCCATCAATAATGTTGACGGTGACACTGTAAAATCATCTCAATAAAATCTAGTATACCACCGACTAATTCAGATAGAAACTATCCCTGTTAAGGCACTCTATATGATAGAGAAGTCTGATATAAAAGAGGATGAAACGGCAGAAGAAGTCGTAGAAGAGACCAACTATGAGAATATAATCAAACAGACAACGAGGTTAATGATATAAAACCTATAAGATATTTCCAATTAGAACAGTAAGAATCGATTTTATCTGGGAATATCTTATGGCATCCCATGCGAATATACTAAGATGATGCTAAGAAAGCTGCAAAAGTTATTTTGCATGTTAAAAGACACTTTTAATGATGCTATTCTAAAATCATTAACCATCGTAAAGCTAGGGCAAAAAGAAAAACTGTTTCAACTTGCCAAATAACAAAATAATAAGTTAACAATGAAGCAACAATAGAGCATTGATAATAGTAAGGAGAAGCTAAGTAATGTAACTTGGAAGAGAGGTCCAAAAAAAAAAAAAACTTCAAAGAAACTTAACAGGCTACCATCAAATTGGTCAATTTAATAAGGTCCAACGGTTTTCAATAGGCCAGAAATAGGGTAATAGAAGAAAAATTGGTATAAGCAAGGATAAATAGAGAAAAGTTGAGTATAACTTTAAGTTAATTCCTCTCTATTTTCCTATCGACTCCCGATATTAAAAAATTAAATAAATAAAAATGAAACCATAGGATGACAGAAATATATATCTAAGAAATTATATAGCTGGCGACAGCCGATGGATCCTAATTGGAAATGGACTAAATACAACTTACAATAGTTTGAAGCAAGAAAATGTGTTGTCTCATTCGAGTCTCGGAAATCAAAAAGAGAATTAATTTTTCAATGCAGCAAGTTGAATACAAAGAAGAAAATCAAACTATTCCAAACCAATAAATTTAGATTAAAAACCTCTGCTTCACGGAGCAGAATCCCATCTGTCATGAACTTGATGGAGCAGCTGGCTTCCAACCCTCCTGTCATGCCTTACTTGAAAACCCACTTCCTTCCCTAGATGAAGACCAAGTTCAAATGCCACTCTCTTAGCTGTAGCAAGAACTGCAACACGGCGAGGTTGGGTAATACCAATAATTCCCTTTGTAGCATTGAAATCGCTTGAGCCATAGCCAGCCTCATACAAGAACTGCATATCAAAAGTCAAGCTAAAATAAATCTTAATGGCCTAGCATCAAGGTCTCAATATATGAAAATTTTCAAAGAAACACACCTGTGGAACTTGAGTGGTTTTACCGCACCCAATTTCTCCACAAATAATGACAGTTGAATTATCCTTTACAGCTTCCATGATTTCCTGCTCCATCATTACTATTGGAAGACCCTTCCTTTTTTCCTCAACGTCATTAGGTCTGAAGACATTCACTACAAAAGGACGAGTTTGATGTCGTGGTGCACAATTTAGGATCAATCAAATCTTTTTTATGTCTCTGAAAAAACACCACCAGAAAAATATATTATAACCAATATTCGGAAATGCTTATAAAATAAATTCTCCATTAACTCAAAACCATCCAGCAACTCCAGTTACTCAAAACCATCCAGCAAAATTGTTTCATTAATCATACAGCAATTTAAGACAACATACGAAATTACAATCATACCATTGGCGTGGTGCTTTGCGTTTCTTCATAACTACATGGCCGCAAGGGATTTACATCATCTTTGGGCACATCTGCCACGCAATTATTACATAAAAGTTCCTTAGCTGCTAAGACATTGTTGGAGCCACTACTAATCTTTTGTATATGGCTAGATGCCGATTCTTCTTGTGGATCTAATGAATTAGAATTTGTTTCAACTTTGTAATGGTCTAACCTCAAGTGGTTTTTATCAGGATAAGGCTCAGTTTGAACGGAATCATCCTCTCTACCACGTTTCTTTGACGGTCGATCATTGTGTGGAACCAACAAACCAACCTCAGACAATTGCATGACCCTCCTGCGCTTCTCCAACGAAGTCTCAACCTGAAAAAAAATAAAAATAAAAATAAAAATAAAACATAGTCAGCCGAAATTGAAAGATTGGTTCGAAAATTTGCCCTACATTAGTTTTCCTTCACCCTTCAGACCTGACCAATTTTTCCCGATGACAAAAGAAGTGAACGTGCATCCTCTTGAATCTTGTGCTTCCTAATAAATCAGATGATTCAGTATTTTCTATAAAATTGAGAAAAAAAAAACTACTTTAAAATCAGTGAAGTAAAAAAAAAAAAAAAAAAAAAGAACAACTCACTGGATTGTCTTAATACTTTCATTCAGCAAAGGCTTCTCTCTTCTTTTCCTCGTCCACGCACAATAAACAAGTAACTTCCGTAGGTTTAGCATAAAAAATATTATGTTCAGTCTTAATATATCATGCCAGAGACACATAAAAAATATTATGTTCGTACTTCTAATTTCTGTAGCTTTCGCTTCTGAGACTTGTTAAGGCGTGGCTGCGGCTTGTCCTTCGACTTACCCTGCCCACGAAGATGACAAAAATCCAGTAAGTAGATAGAATTAGAGGAAAAAACTCCCATCCTTAAGCGATTAACGAGATAAAAATACCTGTAATTTTTCTTGTGTTTTGGCTTTTTTCGACTTGGACAAGATCACTACATTGCTACCATCACTGCTAACAAAATAAAACAAAGCACAAATTTCCAGCATAATAAGTTGAATGCGATATTCGAAAGGAAACACAAAAAAAAAGCTATTCAGTTTCCAACCCTACCTGAAACCAATAATTCCTACACATTCTGCTAGGTTAATCAATCTCAAATCCGCATCCATCGCTCAAAATCGTATAAATTAGATAGAACAACAGCCTTCCATGTTAAACCCAATTCTGCAAAAAACACAAACAACTGATAAGACGACAACAACAACAAAAACATCTTTGTTAACTCCATCAATGACTACTCGTCCTCTACGACCTTCGGCGTCTATTAGAAACCCTAGAGTCCTCGAAACACAATTCTATGAAGTAATTCCATGAAGTGCTAATGTTCATAGGGGCTTTCAAATTGAAATTGATGAACTCACGTTAACTACGTTGAACACTCACAATTTACGAAAGCTGAGATCTGGAACGAAACTAGGGAAGGCAATTGGACCTACCCAACCTTAATTAACAAAGTAATACATGGACCCGATATACTATGTCAATGGGGTGGGACGGGGCGGGCATGGGGAGTAGGTCCACATCCCCATCCCATCCCCATTCAAAATTTGAACTCGGGAATAAATTTATATCCTTAGATTCAAAATTAAGAATCTAAAGGCTTTAAGTTGAATAGGACGAAAATTGAATACATGCACTGTGAGTTTAAAAATACTAGACATCAAGATGATAGAGTGGTAAAATTAGGGGAAGTAAAAGTTTATAAGGTAAACCACTTTAGATACATAGGATCAATTATATAAAATGATGGTAACATTGAGAATGATGTCACACATAGAATTCAAGCTGGATGGAAGAAATGGCGGAGTGCAATATGGATGATTTGTGATCGAAATGTTCCTATTAAGTTAAAAGGAAAATTTTATAGGACCGTAATTAGGCCAGCTATGCTCTATAGAAGTGAATGTTGGGCGGTAAAGCAACAACAATTACATAAAATGAACGTAGCAGAAATGAGGATGCTTAGGTGGATGTGTGGTAAAGCTCGTAAAGATAGAATAAGAAATATAGAAATTCAAAGACAAGTAGGAGTAGCACCAATTAATACAAAATTAGGGAATAGCGGTTGCGATGGTTTGGTCACCTGTAAAGACGGCCTACAAATGCCCCAACTAGAAAACTTGACTCAATAGAAACTGTAGAAATTCGACGAGGTAGGAGCAGACTAAAGTTAACATGAGATGCATTAATTAGGGGGGATTTGAATGGTTTGCAAAGCTCACCATCAATTGCACTTAATCGAGCACAATGAAAAAGTTTGATCCATGTAGTCGACCTCATTTAATTTGGGACTGAGGCTATGTTGTTATTGTTGTTGTTATTGATTGCAGACACTAAATGACACTTAATCGAGAACAATGAAAAAGTTTGATCCATGTAGCCGACCCCAATTAATTTGGGACTGAGGCTAAGTTGTTGTTGTTGTTGTTGTTGTTGTTGTTGTTGTTGTTGTTGTTGTTGTTGTATCCCCATCTAATCCCCGTGGGGATGAAGATTCCCTTGGAGATTTATTATTCTTCATTGAATTCCCTGCAGAAAATCCATATTCAATTAACAATACGGTGTCACACAATTCAAAACATATAATTAATCAATTTTATAATAAAAATAATTCCTATATATATTTAGCAAATTCTAGATAGCACGAGAAAGTATGTTTGATATTTGGCATATATTAATAAATTTTATTTTGTTACCATATATTGATGGTGGAAAATTATGTATATTCTCCCTCTCTCTCCCAAATAATAGTCAAGTAATATTTTTTTTAAGTCTGCCTATTCTTATAAGTTCTGATATAATAATATTAAATAAAATTAAAAGCACAATATTTTCAATGTGTAGCATTACATATTTTCTAATACTGTGCAAACAGTGCAATGCATACATCAAGGTTAATCAATGGCTACTATAGTGTATTCATCACATGCGAACTCTTAGAATTACCGCATAGTATCATTTTTAGGAAACATATACACTATATATTTTGGATTAATTATCATATGTTTATATTTTTATATAATATACTACAATATGTTTCTTGGTGTGCATTTAATTATATATTTATATTTTTTATGGTAATATATAAACCCTTATATAATATATATACACCTACATGTTACATCATTGATATTTTATGTGCATATATACAAAACACAAGATATTTTTTTTGATAGGAAATATTTATTCACGACAAAAGGGGATTCTCGCAGACGTACCCATTGGGGATCCCCACGGAGATTCCCCGCGAGAATACCCAATGGGAATCCCCGTGGGGATATTTTCCTCATCATCCCCTTGCAGGGAACCAATTTTTTCCCCATCCCTGTCCCTATATCCATTTAAATTCATCATTCTCATCTCCGTAACATGGGAATCCCCGTTCCCTGTAGGGATTCCCCCATTTACCTAATCACCTACCCCCCATATAGGGGTGTAGTACAAGGGTTGGGTTGATTTGGGTTTTGCCTAAAACATGGTGTAGTACAAGGGTTGGGTTGATTTGGGTTTTGCCTAAAACATGAACCGAATCAAATAGTTCAGGTCCATTTCTTTTTTAGAACCAACCCGAATTAATTGATTCTTCAAAATCAAACCAATCCAACTCTATGAATTTGGGTTGGGTTGGGTTGGGTTGGTTCCAATCATTAGATTGATTTTATAAATTTAAGCATAAAAATTGTGAATTTTATAAAACATACTCATAAAAATTTAGAGCACAATAATTTTCTTTTTTTCTTCCAAAATAAGGAAATAAACCTCTAAACACTTACTTCTTGCATCATACACTCACAACTTCTAGTTTGCCTAAAATAATAAACCAAACAAAAATATGATCGCGAGCTTGGGCCAATAAAAATTTAACATTATTATTAAACTAATATTCAAGCACAATGATCTAATCACATATGAGGTTCCTTACATTTGAAAACTAAAATGCAAATTTTGGAAATTCTTATTATAAAAGCTAATTAAAGTTCAAAATAAAACAAAATAAGTAACATTTTTTGTTTGAAATAAAAATAACATTTAATGTAAGTTAAATTTAAATATATTTGACAAATACTTAGTATGATCATGGTTGGTTCGGGTTTGATTGGGTCTACAATTATATAACCTAAACACTGAATCAACAAATCAGTTCTCAAATTTGAAGAGTCAAACCTAAATCAATAGCCTTTTTAACCTAACCCAAATCACTTGAGTTGGTTTGGATCAATCGCGTTTATTGGGTCAACGGTTCTTTGTACACCTATAACCCCATATGCCTATTTATATAAGATTGAAGGCTTTTTTTTTATTTGGCTTAAACAGAGAACACATTGACTTCATTGAATTGGGAAACCAAGTCATAGAAACGCGCAGAAAAATAAAGAACATAGTAATGTAGAAGTACTTGTAGAAAAGGGCAAATGCCAATGTCTTTCCTAGTACAATAAAACAGTAATGTGAGAATATGAGGATCACTGAATCAATGACGTCATCAGCAATCTCCAGAAGAAGATCTTCAAGCTCAGGCTCCAGCTTTCCCCGAGGATCCACCTGGTCTCAGCCAAAAGAAGATTATCGGATCAGAAATATGTTGACAATAATGAATTCATGAAACTAGGTACAAGGTAAAAGGTCTAGAATTGATAACTAAAAAGAAAAAAAAAATACGCATTTATCATTTTGATTCGATCGGCCATAAAGAACGAGATACGAAGCAGAAACCACACAAAAGACTATTCATGGTAATTGTAGAACGGACCTAAATTAACAATTCAAACAATCACTTTAACAAGACACATACAAACCAAGATTTTCAAATTTCATTAAAAGAATTATAATAACAAGGAACCTAACTTGCATACAATAAATATGGAAAAGATGAGGTATTTGTATAGACTATTGTAAGCAAAGCCATTCCTGTAAGCTGAAAGGGTGGCAGAAATTAAGGCATAGCACTTAGAACAATAAAATGGATCGGGCAATTGAACTGTAGAGCAAGGACTTTGTGAGTATAAACAGGACCGATATAATGGAAGTTGAAGGAAAAAAAATGGGGGCAGAAGGGATACCAAGATTGACTCAACAAGTAATTTTGAAGATTATCAAATGAATTTATCACATTTATAGGAAGCAGACTGCAATAAACTTTGCTCCTGCAAGTTTAAATATGATTATAGTTGTTTCATTAATTGTTTGAGGATGTGTTTGAAATTAATGAAACAACTATAATCACTTGTAAAATTATGTTCATGAATGAGGGAAGAGAGAGATACAGGATTTGGTTTCACTGGTTTTCACTTTTAATCCAGCAGTCTCCTTGTTATGTTAAAAGTCTTATAGTGTTGTAAGTTGTATGATTTTATGTTCAGACTGTAGAATGTAGAATAGTTTTATTACTATCGTTTTGTAAGCTAAAAGAATGATTTCAAAAGTTCTTAGTGTTGTATGATTTAATTTAGTACTAAACATATAACATGGTTATTCATGCTTAGAAATAGAATATATTAATAAAAAAATTATTATTCATAATTGAAAGAATCTTTCACCTCGAAATTTGATTATGCATCCCCTTGTTGATTTTATGTAGGTTTCTGACACCAACAACCTTGATTAAAAATAAAATAAAAGATATACATGACAATACTCTAATACTACCCTCGGCAAAACCCAAGCACCTCCCTTAAAATCATTATATCTATGACTTATCAGAAAGGAATATCAAATGAATCTTGTTCTTCAAATAATAATAAGGATGATACATGACTGTCATCTCTGTATTTCTCATAATCCCACATCAGTTCTTGAGTTCCATAGGTATATTTTTCTTTAATTGCAGTAAGCGCATTAGCTCTTTGCCTTTTTCGATATTCCATCATGTGCTCCCACCAATGAGATAACTAGTAGATCACATATATCGTAGCTTTTTCATGATTTCTTTCTACTCGTTGGCATCCCGCGCGGGAGGAGCATACATGTACCAAATTAAAATCTTAAAAGCTCAGGAGATCAACTTAGTAGGTTTATAGATGTGGGAGCTACATGTGTTTAATTCTTGGTAGTTGTTTCACGCATTTAATTCTTATGTATATTAAAATCTTATAGGTAATAGAAATAGTGAAAAATATATCTATAGGCTAGCTAAATTAAGAGATAAAAAGAAAACAATGCCTAAATCATGTAAGATGTATTAAGGACAAAAATCAAAATGTTTTAACGCGCGAAGATGATATTAAGGAGAGATGGAGAAGCTACTTCGATAGTTTATTAAAGAGGCATTGAAAAGGATGAAAATAGGGAAAGCATATGGCTTTGATGAAAATACCTATAGAGGTTTGGAAATGCTTAGGAGAAATTGGATTGACTTGGTTAACAAAACTTTTCAACAAAATTTTAAAATCAAAATGGATACCAATGGATTAAAGAAGAGCATGCTTGTACCAATCTTCAAAAACGAAGGAGGAATTCAAATTTGTTCGAACTACGAGGGAATTAAAGTTATGAGTCATATTTTGAAACTTTGGGAGAGGATAATTGACAATAGGCTAAGAAGAGAAACAACAATATCAGATAATCAATTTGGCTTCATGCCTGAGAGATCAACTATGAAGGCGATTTTCTTAGTAAGAAGATTGATGGAAAAAATAGAGACAAGAAAAAAAAATCTTCACATGGTATTTATAGATTTAGAAAAATCATACGATAGGGTTCCAAAAGATGTTCTTTGGTGGGTTATAGAAAGAAAATGAGTGCATGCTAGATACATAGACACTATTAAGGATATTTATGAGGGAATAGTAACGAGTATAAAGACATTTGCCAGAGCTACAAAAGAATTTCTCATTACGATAAGACTATATCAAGGATCGGCTTTAAGCCCATATCCATTTGCTCTAGTTATGAAAGAACTAACTAGACATATTCAAGATGATATATGTAACACCTCTAAGATTTTGACTCGTGCCATGTAGCATTTCAAGATTGTGACCTGGACCTGTCATGACGTGGCACACTCGGTCAACCTCAGAAGTCAACACCGAGATATTTTATTTTTCGATGATTTGTGTATTACCTATCTTAAAAAAAGTGCACGCAATTTTAGTATTTTACTTTGATCGTTGGTTTACGAGTGAGGTAACTTCTCGATATATGTACGTTTACGGATATGGGACTATAGTTTGATTAATAAATCAAAAAGTTTCCTAAAGTTTTAAATTGTGTCAAATGGTTGAGTAAATGAATTAATTAATTGTTGAGGGCAAAATAGACAATTCCTAAGTAGAATACATGCGTCACTTATTGATGGGGCAAGTGTGATAAGTGAGTGTCGAAGTTGGGAGTAGTCGAGTAGATAAGGGAGAGAAAAATGATGGGCGTGTGTGTAGGTTGTTAGGAGTTGTGTTATTGTTGGAAAAAGAAAAACAAGAGAAATGAAAACTCCCTAGTAAATTTCTCATATTCAATCTTTACATTTCTTTAATTTTAGGTTGCAAATGTGTATGGATTTGTGGCTTTTGATGTCAAACAGATGAGACCAACTCATTATGGTGTAAATCTTGGTTTTGTAAACAAAATTCATGTTTAATCTATTTTTTGTTGTTGTTGGGGATTTGATGTTGTTAATGGTGTTGAGATGGTAAAATGATAGGTACAACGAAGAAGAAGAAGAAAAAACAAAGAGTGAAGAACAAACAGAGAGCAAAAGGCCTTTGTTCATTCTTACGAATTGGGTTAAGGGGGGATGTTGCGCACGGCGTGCGTGTCGTGTCACCCCAGGGTGGTCGGGCTGGACCAAACCCAATACAGCAACCCAAACCATTATTTAATAAAATAAATAAGAAAAAATCAGAAAAAAAAATCAGAAAAATCCAAGAAAATTCAAAAAATAATGGGAAAATAGAAAAAGTTGAGGGAATTATAGGAAAGTTGGCTTTGGGGTTTTCGAGGATTTTTACATCGAAATTATTCCCCGAAAAGTGTGCAACTGCTACGATTTTCCTATTTTGAATAATTTAAGGATTCGAAAAATCTAAATTCTACAGACCAGTATCGAGTACCAGGTGTCAGTTTGGGGAGCATGTCAGAGCCGCGAGGGCGTGATAGTGTGGATTCGAGGTAAGTAAAACCAACTAGGAAATACGCATGTAGTTCACGTGAGCTTATATTTTATTGATATTGCATTGTGTCCCTTTCTTGGAATTCCCACATTCGTATGAGTGCTCGAGGGCCAAGTGAGTCTTGAGAGTGTCTCTAATGGAGTAGTCGTTGGCTTGTAATCGGGCCATAACCTTGAGTCACTAGATTGTTTGGTTGGAATGAGATGTGTTTTATTCGGAGCACCGTTGATATCCCTCATTCAAAAAGGCTTAGGCACAACAGCGTTGTTTCGCGTCCTAGGACCCGGGTCTGCTTGGCGTTGTCGCGAATCTAGGACTCTGACCCTGTGGCACCCGCACTCGGTGGTCTTGGACTACTTGGGCACCTCTCTATTAATTGTTTCTTTTCACACTCATTTCTCGTTGTACTTTCATTTTTACAGTCTTATTATCATGCATTCCTTATAGCTTTATTTCTATCTGCATGACTTTTAGAAAGCTTTATTTATTTTGAATTACTGTTTAGATCATACTTGCTTTCACAAACTGGACTCAGCATTCTTGTGTTTGACCAAGTGCAGATCCATAGTCGAGCAAGAGCAAGGCCCCGATACTTGGCGATTTACTCTAGGACATTGGAGCAGCCCTCCTTTACTGTAACTGATTGCATTATTTAATCATAATTAATTTATTAATTACATATTAGAATCCGTAGCTCGGACCCACGTGGACGCCGCCGACAAGTGTAGGCGCGCCAACCAAAGTATAAATAGTTATTTTTGTGTGATGCGTGTTGAATTATTATATTATTAATTAATTTACGTCGCATTAGTTAATATTTTTATTGGTCGCGTCGTGCACGAGTAGTGACGAGAGTGTACGACGTCACGGGGTGCGCGTAATGCGGGTGTATGAGATAGTCATGGGTTTATAAGTCACATCACTTGTTACATCACACCTACCCATCACATCATCTCATACCTTACTTTTTCTCTCTCTTCTCCAAACAAAACCCACATATTTCTCTCGCTCCCTCAATAATCGGTTTTTCCTCTTCATCACATTTTTAGTTCTTTTCTTCAACACTCCCTCTCTAACTCATTTGATCTCATTTCATTCTCACAAAGTCTCCACACCCTCGCAACTCTCAGTCTCTCTTGGCTCCGACACCACCACCTTTCACGCTGGCGACTCTCCTAGAACGTGATAAGTGGTTGTTTTTGTTGTTGATTTGGTGGATGTGATAGCCCCAGTTTCCCACAAACTAGGCTCCGCCCGAGCTAAGCCCATATGGACCCTTGAGCCAGTCTCGCAAGGTCAACGCAAGCCTAGTCGGCCTTCCGATCCATCCATATAAGTAAATTTATAATTTTAAGTATAATTATTTGTATTTTTCCTCAAGTTTTAAAAGTTAGCGTAAGCAATTAATACGTTAAATAACTCAGAATAAAGTAAAAGTGTCGGACATCCTAAATATGGAACCCTGTAAACAAGTACATTCATGTATATCTTGTGTCAAGTGTTATAACTAAGCGAAAATGATATACAAGTCATGTGTATCTCTCAACTCAAACAAGTATCCCAAGTGTGATAACAACATATATAAATAATACAAAAAGTCAAAAAACTATAAAAGTGTGCGGAGGAAGGCCGCTCCGATTTCCTCAGAGTGGATTGCCAAGTGTCGGCGTCTTGCCCATGCTCGGCGGTGGATCTGCACTCGGTCAAACACAAGAATGTTGAATCCAGTAAGTAAAAGCTAGTAAGATCTAAACAATAATTCAAAATAAATAAAGCAGCCTAAAAGTCATGCAGATAAAAAGAAAGTTATATGGAATAGATGATAATAAGACTGTAAAAATGAAATTACAACGAAAAATGAGTGTCAAAAGAAACAATAGAGAGGTGCCCAAGTAGTACAAGACCACCGAGTGCGGGTGCCATAGGGTCGGGGTCAAGAGTCGTGGCAACGCCAAGCAGACTCGGGTCCTAGGACGCGACATCGCCTGCTGTATCTAAACCATCGCGAATGAGGGATATCGATGGTCCCCGATAAAATACATCTCATTCTGACCTATTACTCAAGTGACTCTAGGTCATAGCCCCAGTTGCAAGCCGGTAACCACTCTAATCAGAGACACTCGCATGACTCACTTGGCCCTCGGACACTCATAAGTGGGTGAGAATTCCAAGAAAGGGACACAATACAATATTAACAAAATATAAGCTCAAATGGACTACTGTGCATTTTCTAGCTGGTTTTACTTATCTCAAGCAATGGCAAATCGTCCTCAAAACGTCCCGCTCACGCCTTGATATGCACACCCGACACCCGACTATAGCCTCCTAAGTCCCTATTGTCCATTTTACCATTTTATCTATTTTAAAGTCACATTAAGTAAATTTATATTATGGGACCACAAATTTGTAATCTTATTTCAAAAAAATCTGATTTTTAGTACCTTTTTCGAATTATATCGGGGTGTCAAATGCCCGAAAAAGCCTCGAACTCGCTTTTTCTAGCTTTTTTTCTTCTAATTTTTCATATTTTTCTAAATTTTTTGAATTTTTCCATAATTTTTATCTATTTTGTGTAATTCATTTTATTAAGAAAAACTAGTTTAATTTAAATTTAAATTATTATTTTATTAATGGGGTGGGCCTGGGTCAACCCAACTCGGTCCAATTGGACCCGGGTCGACCTCGGTCAGGTCGGCCCGACCCGACCCTCATGCCCGTCCCCTTCATTAAAACTCTAACAACACCATTAAAACTCCCGATTTCTTCAAGAACTTCACAACATAAACAACCACTAACCTCGATCAACAAATAGGTTTGCGGCGATAGTTGAGCCGGAGGTTCGAACGAAAGTCCGGATTGAAGACATTCCGGTGGTTCGAGATTTTGTCGATTTATTTATCCAGTGCACTGTGATGGCCCCAAATTTCGAGGCAAACCGGACACCGTCACGTCGTCGGACACGTCACCAAGTCATGCTACGTCACCTGCACGCTTGTCTATGACAACCCACGAACTAACCGTCTAATCCGACTTAGTAAATTAAGTTGTTTTAAAAGATTATTTTAGCGAAATATAATAAGTTATAAAGTTTCATAACTTAATTTATTTGTTTTGATTTATTTAATTTATTTTAGTAGCGAAGTCTTAATAATATGCAAACAAGTAATGTAAATAATTTATACATTAATTAACAACCTATGGGATGGAAACCCAGCGAAAGGATACCATGTATACCAGTTAAGGCGACAAAAATGTATAATAGGTGTCAATTGTATCAGGTGAAAAGTCTCCCCAAAATGATCCCAAAAAGTATGTATACGTAAATACAAACACCAACGAGTAAGCTAGTGGAGACGCTCAAAATCAGAGGTAGTCGCCAATCACCGCCTTCCCCCGATTTGTCGTATGATCTGCAACTTGCCACCAAAAATAATGACAAGTTCTAGTTAAGTAAATCCCAGAGAATTCAGTTAGTATTCACAAGAAATGCAAGAAAACGGCTACAATTCATGCATATAAAGTAAATGAACAGGAACGTAAAGCATGAATATAAGTCGTGAAATAATCAAGAATATGGAACGCGAGTGTGATGTATAGTTGTCGAGCCCTGGGAAAATACTAAACCGAGAAGGCCCTGGAGGTGAGGAAATACACACCCCTTTCACGGTCGAAATGAGGAACTTTGTTGGTCGAAAGATAGACTTCCGCCCAACGCCTCGAAGGAGAGGAAATATGTGACGGAGGTGGGCCTCACGTAAACTCGCTCTCGAGATCATCGACTCGCTGAAAGATATCTCATGCGTAGTCTAAGGTTTGACCAACATCGTAGCAACAATCGAATCACCATTAACGAGAGAGCCGGAAAATGAGTCACACCGTCCCTTCGACCATACACAGACGCACGCGAGAATAAAGTAAACATGAAAGCTGAACTGGCAAAAGTAATGTGAAATAAATAAGTTTGCAATGAAAATAAGTAAATTCTAAACTGACTTTCTCATGAGTTTACTTACCTAAAACAAATCGCAAAACACATTCGAAACATCCAGCACTCGCATCGAGATACGTACCAGACGCCCGACTATGTTAGCCTAAGTCCCTGGTGTCCAATTATACAATTTTTATCATTTTAGAGTTTCATTAAATGAATTTATAGTGTGAGACCAGAATTTACAAAATTTTTATTCTCAAAAAGTTTAATACTTTGCACACTTTTCGAACCATACAAACGGATCGATTGTGCCGACAACGCGCCACCGTGCCGCTGCTCCACGTCGTTCACCGCACCGTGCGCGCCGCGCCGCAGCGCTCGCCGACGTCTTAAATCGCTTTCGCTGCTGCCTCTCCTCCTCGCCATCGCTCGCGGGTGTTGCTCTGCCGCCCACCTCCTCCGTCGCCGCCGCCGCGCGCGCGCTGCGCTGCGCTGCCGCCGCCACAAACCCACGAGCTCCTCGCGCACACGTGCGTCCCCGGGTTCGACGCCACCGCCTTGACTGCTCGATCCCGAGCTCCTGCCGTCGCTGTGTCGCTGGAGCCGCTGCCGCTTCTCCTCGCCTGGCCGTTCGCGTCGCCGTGAGCCGTCGTCCGCGAAAGGTCCGCTCATCCGCGAGCAGCTGCTGCTGAAACCTCTCCTTGCCGCCACTGCTGGAGTCGCGCCTCTCCACCGCTGTTGGAGCCGCAACACCGCCGGCGCCGCTAGTCCGCATTCGGCTCGCCCTTGCCGGAGCCGCTCTCACCGCCACCGTCCCTTTCTATCCATCTCTCTCTTGATGACTCTCTCTCTCCCTCTCCCATCTCTCTCTTTCTGTGTCTCTCTCTTGTTGTCTCTCTCTCTCAAGTTTTAAAATTTTATTTTATTTTATTTTATTTTTGAAGTAAAGATAGTGAAATGATGAGGGATGGGTTTGATGTTGTGTGTGACATGATGGGGGTAGTGATGTGACCACTCAATCCCGCGTTACGCGCAAACCGCGACGTCGTACACTCTCGTCACTACACGCACACAACGCGACCGAGCGAAATTCTCAATTAACGCGACACGAACTATTAAATAATAGTAAAATAAATTAAACACTCGCCACACAAAAATAACATATTTCACCCATTAGGGGTGTCATAGATTTTTTCGCGACGTCCACGTGGGTCTGAGCTTAGGATTTTAATCTGTAATTTTTCAGTTAATCAGGATCGATTAAAACGGGCCGTTACAATCTTCTCAACTAAAGGGAATTTTGTCACGAAATTCAGATTTAATTAGATTTTTACCTTGGACCAAGTGGGGGTATCGCCCTCGCACGATAGACTATTTCTCCCCAATGAGGCCCTTCAAGGGAGAAACCTTCAAGTAGACCCAATCATGCACTTCATAACTCAGCCCGTCGCGGTATTTGTTCGCGTACTCCTTTTGTCTGTCCAAAGCAGTCTGTAACCTTTTGACGAATCAACATAATTTTCTATGTGTGATCTATAACAATCTCAAACTCAATGGCAGCTACGTCATCGGGCTCTGCCCAACAAGCTGGTGATCTGCATGGTTTCCCGTATAGCGCCTCGAATGGTGGCATCTCAATACTAGCCTGATAGCTATTGCTGTAGACAAACTCACAAAGTGGCAAAACTCATCCCATGACCCTCCAAACTGTAGCACACAGGCTCTGAGCATGTCCTCAAGGATTTGAATAAGTCTCTCAGACTGCTTGTTAGTCTGCGGATGAAACGTCGCGCCGAACTGCAATCTGGTACCATTCTGCTCCTGCATGGCCTGCCAAAGTTGCGAAGTAAGTTGATTGTCTCTGTCTGACACTATAGATACTGGCACTCCGTGGAGTTTGATGATTTCTCGCTCGAAAAGTGTGCTCAGCTGTGGAAAACTATATTTCATGGAGATTGGGATAAAATGCGATGATTTTGTCAGTCGATCAACGACTACCCAAATGGCATCGTGCTTGCGCAAAGTCATTGGCAACTACTGACGAAGTCCGTAGCGATATGTTCTCATTTCCACCACGGGATAGGCAGTGGCTGCAATAGTCCTCCAGGCTCCTTGTGCTCAGCATTAACCTGCTGACACACCTCACAACTCCTCACATACTGGCTGACATCTGCCTCCATCCCTGAACACCAAAATAACTGTCGCATATCATGATACATTTTGGTCCTGCCAGGATGCACTGTATACCTGGATTTGTGAGCCTCCTGAAGAATACCATCGTATTACTCTGCCACTGTTGGAACCCATAATCTACTTGGATGTATTAAACACTCTTCAACGGACTCGTGCCAATCTGGGTAATCTAGACTTTGTGCCATGTCCTTGAACCTCTGATACGTCACATCAGCTCTCTGACACTCCAAGTCGCGCAGAATAGATACAGTCGGTACTCACATATGTCCGCAAATGTGTGCCTCTGCAGTATCTGGAACATTTGACAAACTCATAGTTGCTGTGAGCTCCAGGTCATGCACTGGACAGCTCCTCTCACAAGTCCCCAACTGACGCGATAAATAGGCTATCACTTGTCTCCCTGCATCAATACGCATCCCAATCTGGTGCCACAAGCATCTGTATAAACAGTCAAGTCCCTGCCCGGATCAGGCAATACCAACAACGATGCAGAAGTCAACTGCTTCTTCAACTCGGTGAAGGCCGCTTCGCATTCACTGGATCAATGAGAGATCACATCCTTCTTGGTCAATCTAGTCATTGGCGTTGCGATTTTGGAGAAGTCATGTACAAAACGTCAATAATATCCTGTCAATCCTAAAAAGCTCCTGATGTCTGTCACGCACTCTGGTGTTGGCCAGTCGATGATAGCGTGAATCTTACTCGGGTCCACTGAAGTACCTCTGTCGCTGATCACGTGTCCCAAGAGTTTCACCTCTGAACGCCAAAACTCGCGATTACTAGACTTAGCATACAATCTGTGCTCCTTCAAAATCTTCAACGTCTCTTTGAGATGCCTCCATGATAGTAGCTTGGCTGAAAAATGAATGAACTCCTTGATCAACTTCACATCAGTTGATAAGAAGGTCTCGAATGTGATCTCCAAGGATAGAATCCGTGTCAATTCCATGGTCAGCGTAGTCAATGGTGTACTGATTGTTGGCAGTATCTCGGTATTAGTGGTCGTGAGAAGGGTCGCCGGAACAGTCGGGGCAACAACTATCTGGTCTACAGTAGTGGTGACGGTAAGTGTGGCAAGGGCCGGTATTGACGCTGCATGCGCTCAAAGCAATCGAATAATCTTCTCGAACTATAAACTATGGAGTACGACCGTGTCGCGCAAGATCTGATCTGAATCGGCAAGTGTCGAGCCGCTCGTCCGGCCTCCATCATCCGTATGAAGAACTGGTCGTCCATCCATGTCGAATCTTCAAATCGCGAACAAGTCGCAAATCAACGTCGTAATACGTGTACTTAAATATTACAATCAATATATACGCATATAAGTCTTAGTACTACCCGCTCACTTTGCTTCCCAACTAAAGTTCTAAGTTATGATCTTCGGGTTTCCACATCTAATGTTTGTTGTTAAGTTTTATTTGGTTGTATTAAACTTTCCCCTAGGTTCGCCTGAACCTAAGCTTTGATACCAACTGTGACGTTGGTATCACATTGTCTTAAGCCATTAGATTCTCAAACTAAGCTCTGATACCAACTGTGACGTTGGTATCACAATGTCTTAAGCCATGAGATTCTCAAACTAGGCTCTGATACCAACTGTGACGACCCCAAATTTCGAGGCAAACTGGACACCGTCACGTCGCCGGACATGTCAACAAGCCATGCTACGTCACCTGCACGCTTGTCTATGACGGCCCTCGAACTAACCGTCTAATCCGACTTAGTAAATTTCGTTGTTTTAAAAGATCATTTTAGCAAAATATAATAAGTTATAAAGTTTCATAACTTAATTTATTTGTTTTGGTTTATTTAAGTTATTTTAGTAGCAAAAGTCTTAATAATATGCAAGCAAGTAATGTAAATAATTTATGCATTAATTAACAACCTATGGGGTGGAAACCCAACAAAAGGATACCATGTATACCAGTTAAGGCGACAAAAATGTATAATTGGCGTCAATATACATGTATCAGGTGAAAAGTCTCCCCAAAATGATTCCAAAAAGTATGTATACGTAAATACAAACACCTACGAGTAAGCTAGTGGAGGCGCTCAAAATCAGAGGTAGTCGCCAATCACCGTCTTCCCCCGGCTCGTCGTAGGATCTGCAACTTGCCACCAAATACAATGACGAGTTCTAGTTGAGTAAATCCCAGAGAAATTCAGTTAGTATTCACAAGAAATCCAAGAAAACGGCTACAATTCATGCAAATAAAGTATATGAATAGGAACGTAAAACATGAATATAAGTCGTGAGATAATCAAGAATATGGAAAGCGAGTGTGATGTATAGTTGTCGAGCCCTGTAACTAAAAACTAAACCGAGAATGCCCTGGAGGTGAGGAAATCCACACCCCCTCTTCACGGTCGAAATGAGGAACTCTGTTGGTCGAAAGATAGACTTCCGCCCAACGCCTCAAATGAGAGGAAATATGTGACGGAGGTGGGCCTCACGTCAACTCGCTCTCGAGATCATCGACTCACTGAAAGATATATCATGCGTAGTCTAGGGTATGACCAACACCGTAGCAACAATCGGATCATCATCAACGAGAGAGCAGGAAAGGAGTCACACCGTCCTTTCGATCATACACAGACGCATGCGAGAATAGAGTAAACATGAAAGCTAAACTGGCGAAAGTAATGTGAAATAAATAAATTTACAATGAAAATAAGTAAATTCTAAACTAACTTTCTCATGGGTTTACTTACCTAAAACAAATCCTAAAACAAATTCGAAACATCCCGTACTCGCCTCGAGATACGTACCCGACGCCCGACTATGGTAGCATAAGTCCCTGGTGTCCAATTATACAATTTTTATCATTTTAGAGTTTCATAAAATGAATTTATAGTTTGAGACCAAAACTTACAAAATTTTTATTCTCAAAAAGTTTAATACTTTGCATACTTTTGGAACCATACCATGGGATCGATCGTGCCGACAACGCGCCACCGCGCCGCTGCTCCACGTCGTTCACCGCACCGCGCGCCGCCGCCTCCTCGCGCGCGCCTTCGCCGTGCTCTCTCGCCTCTCCGCGGGTGCTGCTCCTGTGCCACCCCGTCCGTCGCGCCGCTTTGCCGGCACCGCAGCCGCTGCCACAAACCCCGTAGTGAAGCTCGCACACACGTGCGTCCCTGGGTTCGATGCCACCGCCTTGACTGCTCGATCCCAAGCTCTTGCCGCCGTCGTGTCGCTGGAGCCGCTGCCGCTTCTCCTCGCTTGGTCGTTCGCGTCGCCGCGAGCCGCCGTCTGCGGCCGGTCCGCTCGTCCGCGAGCGGCTGCTGCTAGAGCCTCTCCTCGTCGCTACTGCTAGAGTTGCGCCTCTCCGCCGCTATTGGAGCCGCAACACCGCCGGCGCTGCTGGTCCGCATCCGGCTCGCTTTCGCCAAGCCGCTCTCACCACCCACCGTCCATATCTCTCCCTCTCTCTCTTATTGTCTCTCTCTCTCTCTCTCTCTCTCTCTATTGTTGTCTCTCTCTCTCTCACGTTTTAAAAGTTTTATTTTATTTTATTTTATTTTGAAGTAAAGACAGTGAAATGATGAGGGATGAGTTTGATGTGATGTGTGCCATGATGGGGGAGTGATATGACTACTTAATCCCATACTACCCCGTACACCCACGTTATGCAAACCGCGACGTCGTACACTCTCGTCACTACACGCGTACAACGCGACCGAGCAAAATTCTCAATTAACGCGGCGAGAACTATTAAATAATAGTAAAATAAATTAAATACTCGCCACACAAAAATTACATATTAACCCATTAGGCGTGTCATAGATTTTTTCGCGCGCCCACGTGGGTCTGAGCTTAGGATTTTAATCTGTAATTTTTCAGTTAATCAGGATCGATTAAAATGGGCCGTTACGGTCCCACTGCCGAAATGAATGCGCATCAAGAGGAGGCCGAGATCTTGAGGCCGTGGAGGAGAGGTGAGTGAGACCGAGAGGTGAGATGAGAGCGAGAATGAATAACATGAGTAGGAGAGGAGAGAGTTCGGGTAGAGGGAGAGAGGGGTTGAAATGTGTATTTGATTTGGAGAAAATAGAGAAACATTTATGTGAAAGAGAGAAAAGTGGGGATGGTGATATGATTTGATTGGTGATGTGATGGGATGTGTGACGTGACAACTAAATTCCCGGACTACTCCATACACTCTCGTTACGCGTACACTACGACGTCGTACCCTCTCGTCACTACGCGCGCACATTATGACCAATAAAAACATTAATTGGTGCGATGCGAATTAATTAATAATACGACAATTTAACACACATGCATCACACCGAAAATAACTATTTATACCTCGATTGGTGTGCCCTGGACTTATCGACTGTGTCCACGTAGGTCTGAGCTACGGTCCTAATCCCGATGTCGACTCCCGAAGGTTGACTGAGTGTGCCAGATCACGACAGGTCCATGTCACTAACCTGAGATGTCACGTGGCACGTGTTAAATTTTTAGGGTCATTACAGTCTTCCCATCTAATAAGAATTTCGTCATCGAAATTAAAATAGCTTGGACTAATATTTACCATAATCAAAATAGATATGGAAAGTGTTCGCGCATATAAGACTCTAGTTCCCAAGTCAGCTCCTCGTCCCTTTGATGTTGCCATTTAACGAGGTTTGACGGGATATCCTTATTCCTCAGTCTCTTCACCTGACGGTCCAAAATCTGAATAGGTTGCTCCTTGTATGTGATGTCTTCCCTCAGATCTATCTGACTCAGATCCACCATTGGTTGTACGCCTCCTCTCGACCTATCCAGACGAAAATATGAAATACGGGGTGGATCCCAGCCAACTGAGGCGGTAACTCTAACTCATATGTAACCTTGCCGACTCTCTTTTGGACTATGAAAATACCAATAAATCTCTGTGCGAGTTTTCCTTTGATTCCAAATCTCTTATAACCCTTCAAATGTGAGACTTTCAAGTACACGTAAGCTCCTCATCATACTCTAACTCAACATGATACTTGTCGTAATATTTCTTTTGTGTATCTTGCGCACCCTTCTGACGTAAACCGATATGTCGTATCTTCTCTATGTGATCCACCACGATCTTTGGCCCAAAAACTGCCACATCCTCGGGCTCTGCCTAACATGATGGAGATTTGGATGGCCTACCATAAAGTGCCTCAAATGGTGTCATCCTAATACTGGCCTGATAATTGTTATTATAAGCAAACTCGCACAGATTGTTGGGTTTTGGGTTTCATACGTATAAGAAATTACAAAACAATTTTGACAAAAATCCCAACAGGATCCGAATCTAATTCCATTAAAAATGTTTAAACCGTGAAAACTTAAATGTTTAAACTGAAAAAACTTAATCATACCTCGATCGCAATATACCTTTATGAAGGTTGATCGATCTCTAAGGCGCTGCCAATGACGAACGCCATCTACCAGCAGTCCACACGAACGACGGCCGAGATTCGAAGTGCTAGCTTCGAGAGAATACCAAACCTTTTTGTTTCTCTCAATAACGATCCAGAGCGTACCAGAAAACCCTAATTCGTTTATAAAACGAAAATAGAGTTTCGATCCTTAATTTTCATACATGTGTTCTAACTTAAAGCGTCTATTTATACAACCCTTATATATAGACGGTTAAGTAAATTACACATATACCCCTACTTAAAGAAGTATAACTGTAATACACCACAAGGACGTTTCTGTCATGAATTTTATCATATAAAAATCATTTTTCTGAACCATCTTAAAATCTCGCAAAACCATTCTTAGTGTACGACCCAATAGGCTCATACAACGTTGGCAGTGTACAAAAACACATTTTGCCATACAAGTCATAAGCGGCCTCTAGCAAGACATTATGACTACCATAGTTGTATGAATATCAAATTGATACAACCTAATCAATAGTGTATATAACATCCTTTTGTCACACGATATCCTTTTGATCAAACATAAGGCATAGAATTGTCATCCAACATGCTCAATTGTACTAGTCTCAATCTCTAGGTAGACTGAAAACATCCATGTGACATTGATCAATATCAATTCACTTAAACTAGGCCTTTTAACAGTTTAACACATCGAGGGATCCACTGGATATCTCTCTTTATATGAGTGGTACAAATTCTATCTCGATTACACAACTTCATCACATTGCTCACACAGTAACCAATCATAACCTTTATAATCGTTCGGTTAAAGACAACGTTTGATTGTGTCAAATCACTGTGTTCCTAATGTTGAAGTCTCTGATAATCTCAAGTCAGAGGACTGAGAAATATACCTATCATTAGAAACAACTATGACGTAATCCATGTGATGTTCTCATAGCGGGTCGGTCCAGTACTTTATTCCCTAACAAGTACTAGTGATTTTGATTCGTATCCCTATAGGTAAAATCATCATATGATCATCAATCAAGACTCACACTAGTCTTAATTCATTATAGTTCCCAGTATAATGATCGACTATGGACATTTAGGATATTCTTGTAAATACTCATGGATCTTATTATAATGTAAACATGCAAATTAGTTATAATAAACATCAAATGAAATCCTCTATTTTATTAACTAAAAGTATTCATAAAGACAGTTAATGGGCACATGCCCCAACATAGATAAAGATACTCTTCCTAAGAACCAATACTCCAGCACACACATACGAAGCATATCCTTTAACACTTGAATTAACTGCTCCGACTATCCGTCTGTCTGTGGGTGATAAGCCGTACTCAAATCTAATCCGGTACCAAACAATGCATGCATGCTCTGCCAAATCTGCGATGTGAACTTTGATCCTCTATCTGACACGATGGATAATGGAATTCAGTGTAACCTATAATCTCTCGTTCATACAAAACAACAAATTTATCCACCGTGTGTATCCTCGATACTGGTAAGAAGTGTGATGACTTAGTTAGCCTATCCATAATCACCCAGATGCGATCATGGCCGACTTGAGATCAAGGTAATCCACTGAAAAATTCATAGCAATATGCTCCTACTTCCACTGAGGAATGGGAAATGGTTGTAATAATCCTTCGAGTCTCCGATGCTCAGCTTTAGCTCACTTGCATATCTCACACGCTCGAACGTAATCACTAATATCGGTCTTCATCCCTGACCACCAGAATAGACGATGCATATTCGCATACATTTTGGTCCGACCCGGATGAACCGTAAAACTTGAACAGTGAGCTTCCTGAAGTATCGCGTTGCGAATCTCAGCCACTGATGGAATCCACAGTCTTACTCTAAATCTTAAGCATGATTCTATCGATTGACTCCACTCCGGGTGATTAAGACTCTGAGCTAACTCGCTAAACTTCTAGTATTGTTTATCTACCTGCTTGACCATCAAGTACACCCTATATAGATAATGTCTGAATCCTCATCTGCCCATAAATCAACACTTTGGTAGTGGTCAGTATATCAACTGAATTCATCAACTTGGCTGCCTCGAGTAGCCCATGTTCGTGCGTCATGTGGCAAGTCCCTATCTCTAGATATGCTCATCGCTGGCTCAATGCATCTGCTACGACATTGGCCTTCCTCGAGCGATGCTCCAAAGAGAAATCGTGATCCTTAAGGAACTTTAGCTAACGCCTCTGTCTCATATTCAACTCCTTTTGAGTAAAGAGGTATGTTAAACTCTTACGGTTAGTAAAGTGTGTGAATCTCTCTCCGTAGAGATAATGACGTCAAGTCTTCAATGCAAAAACCATTGCCACTAACTCGAAGTCATGAGTATGGTAATTATTTTCATGAATCTTCAGCTATCGGGACGCGTAAGCTGTCACTTTAACGTTCCGCACCAAAACACAACCCAAACCAACTTTAAAAGAATCTGTGTTCACCTCAAAACCCTTCCCTGATTCAAGTAGTACCAAAACTGGTGTGGTAGTCAATCTTTTCTTCAAAGGCCTGAAGGCTTACTCACAACTGTCATTCCACTGAAAACTCGTATCCTTCTTCATCAATTGTGTCATTAGTGCAGCAATATTTGAGAAGTATTAAACAAGATGCCTGTAATAGCCTGCTACAAAAGAAACTATGAATATTTATCACTGACCGCGGTGTAGACCAATCTATCACAACTCTGATGTCAGTGGGATCCATTGACACTCCACCGCTCGACAATATGTCCAAGAAATCCAGCTTAAGTGAGCCAAAACTCGCGCTTACTAAACTTAGCGTACAGTCCCAGCTCAGTCAAAGTCTGTAAGACTGTCCGGAGGTATCCCTCGTTATCCTCACGAGTTCAGGAATAGATAAGAATGTCTTTGATCAACACTATCATGATCTATCCGAATACTCTCTCAATACTCGATGCATAAAATCCATGAACATCGCCGGGCGCATTCGTCAGCCCAAATGGCATGACAGTAAATTGGTAGTGTCCATATCTCGTGCATAAAGAAGTCTTCTCCCAATCCTCTTCTCGAATCCTCAACTTGGTGGTATCCCAACCTAGAATTAATCTCAGAGAACTATTGTGCCCTTGTTAGCTAATCAACAAGTCATCAATGCGTGGGAGTGGATACTTGTTCTTCACTGTGACTCGGTTGAGCTGTTGGTAGTCAATGCAAAGTCTTAAACTACCATATTTCTTCTTGACAAACAATATTATTGCACCCCAAGGTGGCATGCTTGGACGTATGAATCCCAACTTTAACAACTCATCTAACTGGGTCCTCAGCTCCTCCAACTCTTTAGGAGCCAACCTGTATGGTGGAATCGAAATGGGTTTGGTCCCCGGGACCAAATTCATAATGAAATCGATCTCTCTAGGTTGTGGTAATCCTGGTAGCTTAGCGGGAAAAATGTCCAAAAACTCGCATACAACAGAGCACCTCCTCTATCTTAACCTCAACTCTCTCAGTCGTGCTCAAAACACTAGCAAATGTCTCGAGATTTGAACTCGTTGTCATTCTAGGGTGATTGGCAATGTGGTCGAAGTCCCCTGATAACTAAACTCTGCTCGATCTGGAAGTTGAAACGTAACCACCTTGCTAAAACACTCAAGTTGTACGTGGTACACGACTGACCAATCCATGCTTAATAATGCATCAAACTCTAGAAACTCTAATACACTCAAGTCTGGTAGCATCTCTTGCCCCTCTATATCAACTGAGCAGTCAACACATAATAAGTTCGGGTATAACTTGTCCCCAGCAGCTATGCCGAGAATCAAGGGTCGCTCTAGCCTAACAGGTCTCAATCTCAACTCGTCAACCATACAACCCGATATAAAAGATACAGTAGAACCCAAATCAATAATAATATGCGTAAATCAACTGCAAATGTAAATCATACCCTTGATAAGGTTACGAGTGGCAACTGGATCTGGTGCAGTGTGTTGGGTTTTGGGGTTCATACGCAGCGGAGATTACAAAACAATTTTGACAAAAACCCCAACAGGATCCGAATATAATTCCATTAAAAACGTTTAAACCATGAAAACTTAATCATACCTCAGTCGCAATGTACCTTTCTGATGGTTAATCGATCTCTAAGGCGATGCCAACGACTAACGCCCTCTACCAGTAGTCCACACGCGAACGGCGGCCGAGATTCGAAGTGCTAGCTTCAAGATAATACCAAACCTTTTGTTTATCTCCAAAACGATCCAGAGCATACCAAAAAACCCTAAGTCGTTTCTGAAACGAAAATAGAGTTTCGGCCTTTTGATCTTTCGTCCGTGTATTCTAACTTAAAGCGTCTATTTATACAACCCTTGTATATAGACGGTTAAATAGATTACACATATACCCCCACTTAAAGAAGTATACGTGTAATACACCACAAGGACGTTTCCGTCATGAATTTTATCATATAAAATTCATTTTTCCGAACCATCTTAAAATCTCGCAAAACTATTCTTAGTGTGCGACCCAATAGGCTCATACAACGTTGGCAGTGTACCAAAACACATTTTGGTATACAAGTCATAAGCGGCCTCTAGCAAGACATTATGACTACCCAAGTTGTACGAATATCAAATCGATACAACTTAATCAATAGTGTATATAACATCCTTTTGTCACACGATATCTTTTTGATCAAACATAAGGCATGGAATTGTCATCCAACATGTTCAATCGTACTAGTCTCGATTTCTAGGTAGAATGAAAACATCCAAGTGACATTGATCAATATCAATTCACTTAGACTGGGCCTTTTAACAGTCTAACACATCGAGGGATCCACTAGATATATCTCTTTATATGAGAGGGACAAATTCTATCTCGATTACACAACTTCATCACATTGCTCACACAGTAACCAATCACAACCTTTATAATCGTTCGGTTAAAGACAACGTTTGATTGTGTCAAATTACTGTGTTCCTAATGTTGAAGTCTCTGACAATCTCAAGCCAGATGACTGAAAAATATACCTATCATGAGAAATAACTATGACTTAATTCATGTGATGTTCTCATAGCGGGTCGGTTCAGTACTTTGTTCCCTAACAAGTACTCGTGATCTTGATTCGTATTCATATACGTATAATCATTATATGATCATCAATCAAGACTCACACTAGTCTTAATTCATTATAGTTCCCAGTATAATGATCGACTGAGGACATTTAGGATATTTCTGTAAATACCCATGGATCTTATTATAATGTAAACATGCAAATTAATTATAATAAACAGCAAATGAAATCCTCTATTTTATTAACTAAAAGTATTCATAAAGACAGTTAATGGATTGACCTAGAGCACATGCCCCAACATTTCCCCCTTGCACTAGGACCAATCATATATGCATCTAATGCCTAATGATCTAACATGACCATCATGTTTTGCTTGTGGAAAAGCTTTTTCAATTGATCCACAACGTTGTCTTCAGTAGGTACTCTGTAAATCTTTACGTCTCCCCTCTCAATAATTTCTCTGATGAGATGAAAACACCTAAGTATATGTTTGGATATGTGTTGTGATCTAGGTTCCTTGGCCTGTGCTATTGCCCCGTTATTGTCACAATACAAACAAACAGGGTTAGCAATACTTGGAACCACACCTAGTTCGTAAATGAACTTTTTGATCCAAATCGCCTCCTTTCTTTGCATCGGACGCCGCAATATACTCACTTATGTTGTAGAATCTTGCCACATCTCTTGTTTCGAACTTTTCCACTTCTTTTACACCACCCCCATTCAAAATAAACACATATCCAAATTGCGATCTAAAATCATCTATATCGGTTTGAAAACTTGCATCCGTGTAACCATTTACAACTAGATCATTTTCAAAACCTCCATAGACCAAGAACATTTCCTCAGTCCTTCTTAACTATTTAAGAATGTTCTTTACTGCTAACCAGTGACTCTCACCAGGATCTGACTGATATCTCTGCTTGTAGTGCTTAAAGCATATGACACATCAGGTCGAGTGCATAGCATGGCATACATGATAGATCCAATAGCTGATGCATATGGAATCTTATTCATACGGTCTCGCTCATCATTTGTCTTAGGACATTGAGTCTTGCTGAGACTTATGTCATGAGATATTGGCAACAATCCTCTTTTAGAGTCTTGCAAACTGAACCTATTCCGCACCTTGTCTATGTAAGCACTCTGACTTATACCGATTAGCCTCTTAGATCTATCCCTATAAATCCTTATCCCTAGGATATAGGCTGCATCTCCTGAGTCTTTCATTGAGAAACACTTCCCTAACCAATACTTGACACTCTGCAATGTTGGGATGTCATTTCCAATGAGTAATATATCATCAACATACAATACACTTAAAAACTACACTCCCACCGACCTTCTTGTATACACAAGGCTCATCTTCGTTCTTAATAAAACCAAAATCCTTGATTGCTTCATCAAAACGAAGATTCCAACTCCGAGAAGCTTGCTTTAATCCATAAATGGATCTTTGAAGCTTGCGTACCTTCCTAGAATTCTCAGGATGTACAAAACCTTCAGGTTGTGTCATATACACGTCCTCAAGCAGCTTTCCATTAAGAAATGATGTTTTTACATCCATTTGCCATATCTCATAGTCATAATATGCAGCAATGACAATTAAAATTCTTATGGATTTAAGCATGGCTACTGGCGAAAAAGTTTCATTATAATCAACACCTTGAGTCTGCCTAAAACTTTTTGCTACAAGTCTTGCTTTAAAAGTTTGCACATTGCCATCCATGTCAGTTTTCTTCTTGAAAACCCATTTACATCCAATGCTCTTACCACCTTCAGGTAAATCAACCAAGTTCCAAACTTGGTTATCATACATGGATTGCATCTCAGAGTTCATGACACTTAGCCATTTATCTGAGTCTGGTCCAGACATAGCCTCCTGATAAGTGGTGGGCTCATTTTGATCCATAAGCAACACATCACGACTATCAGTAATGAGAAATCCGAATCACTCTGGCTCATGTCTTACCCTACCAGATTTACATGGGCCTTGTGTCACTTGCGGAGGTTCAACTGGTTCAGAACATTGTTGAACTTCCAGTAGCGGTTCAGTGTTTATCTGTGATTCTTGAACTTCTTCAAGATTTATTTCTCTCCCACTAGTGTCTTTTGAAATAAACTATTTTTCCATAAAGGCACCATACCGAGCAACAAACATTTTATTCTCAGCGGGATTATAAAAGTAATATCCTTTTGTTTCCTTAGGATACCCCACAAATAAACACTTATCAGATTTAGGTGCTAGTTTTTCTGAGACTTGTCGCCTTACGTAAGCCTCACAACCCCAAATCTTAAGAAAAGACAAACTAGGTCTCTTCCCGTACCATATCTTATATGGTGTTTTATCAACCGCTTTAGAAGGAACTCGATTTAGAGTGAAAGTTCTGCAGCTTGTAATGCATAACCCCAAAAGGATAATGGAAGATCTGCATGACTCATCATAGATCGAACCGTATCTAATAAGGTTCGATTTCTCCTTTCAGAAACTCCATTCCATTGTGGAGTTGCTGGTAGAGTCAATTGGGAGACAATCCCACAATTTTTAAGATGAACATCAAATTCTTGGCTTAAATATTCACCACCTCGATCCGATCGAAGTGTTTTGATAGTTTTACCAAGTTGATTCTCAGCTTCATTTTGAAACGTTCGAAACATCTCAAATGATTCACTTTGTGTTTCATAAGATATATATAACCATATCTCGCTGAAATCATCGAAAATGTAATGAAGTACTCGATAACCTCATCTAGCCATTGTGTTTATAGGACCGCATACATCGGTATGTATTAGACCCAATAAATCACTTGCCCTTTCACTTGTGTCCAGTAGAGGGACTTTTAGTCATCTTTCCTAGTAAACAAGATACGCATGTTTCATATGTTTCTAAATCAAATGAATCTAGAAGCCCATCTTTATGGAGCTTCGCGTTTCTCGTTTATGTGTCCGAGACGACAATGCCAAAGATAGGTTTGATTACGGAAATGACAATTTTCTTCCTTTTCTTTTGGGTGTTTTGAAGCAGAAACAGGCCGGGTCTTGACTTGTTCCATAGGCTTTGCGACAGGTGCAGCAACAGCCTTGGCAAGTCTAGCCTTGCCTTTGCCTTTCTTCTTCATTCTCTTTCCCTTTTAGACCATCAACATATTGCTAGAGGGTTTCTTGATATTTTGTTCAGCAGTTTTGAGCATCAAATGCAACTCCGAAATTGATTTCTCTATATTATTCATATTGTAGTTCATCACAAATTGTGAGTAACTTTCTGGTAATGAATTTAGGATCAAATCCGTAGCCAACTCTTGGCTTATGGGAAATCCGAGTCTATCAAGCTGGTCAACATAGCCCTTCATCTTCGAACATGAGGACTAACCGACGCACCCTCGGTTATCTTGCAAAAATGTAGGTTTTTGACTGTCTCGAACCTTTCTTGCCTAGCTTGTCATTGGAACATTTTCCTTCGACGTTTTAGCCATGTCATAGGCTTCCATTAGTTCCATGTCCTTCTCGAAGTTCAGGAACCATAATTGCCAAGCATAATACATGCAACATCGTAGAATCGTTGACATGCTTATTATGCGCATCCTTCACACTTTCGTAGCATTGGTGGTGGGTCCTCGGGGATTGAAGCATCCAGGACATACAACTTGTGTTCATGCTTAAGAACAATTCTCAAGTTTCGAACCAACCAAGAAAGTTAGTCCCAGATAGCTTATCCTTCTCAAGGATGGATCGCAGTGACAGGGGATTATTGTTACTTGAAGAGGCCATTGATCTACAATAAAGATTATGCAAAGTTTATTTTAGTATAGAGGAATAGACTCCCACTAAATTAACAACCCTCCTAAAACGTACTGTTTATTTAGGGGACTCAAATCCGTATTTCACCTAATTCTATGACAACTATGGCATGAAACACATAACTAGATTATTTAGGTTGGTAACAATTAGCAATTACATTTTATGCAATTTTTAGATCCTTTTATGAGATACGGGACATCTTATGTCTTAACATGTTTTTATCTCATCATTTGCCTAAAGCTCAAAACTATTTTGATGGCTTTATTAAGTCGGACCATTTTAAACATTAAGGTAACTCTTACCCAACTTGTCTCACCAAGATAACACAATACACCCAACTATGGCTGAAACTATATTAGTGTGATCGAGGCCTTGACAAGTGTTTAAAATGGATGGCACGAGACTTAAAATTTAATAGAGGGATTTTATTCAATTTTAGTGATTTTATGTAAACAATGAAATATCATATATTTTATTGATTTGTTCAATCACTAAACAATTTGGATTTTTTTTTTAGAAGACGAATCTCAATTCCGAAAATTAAAATTCGCTATAGAAAATCATAATTTTTCGCTTATTTTATTATCATAAATTAACCCATTAATTTATCCGAAATTAAGTCAATTAAAACATTTTAATTAACCCGGGCCCACATCTAACTAATCATCTTATCCTAATCCAATTAGGATTTAAGATATTTGAATCCTAGTATATCACCAATAACAAGATTCTTGATATTTATCTCCTATTCTAATTTGTTATCTATCTTTATCAAATAGAAACTTCATAACAAAATAGATATAACAAGATAAATAATTAATTTCGAAAATTAATTATTTATTTTGGATTTAAGATATTTGAATCCTAGTATATCACGAATAACAAGTTTCTTGATATTTATCTCTTATTCTAATTTGTTATCTATCTTTATCAAATAGAAACTTCATAACAAAATAGATATAACAAGATAAATAAATAATTTCGAAAATTAATTATTTATTTTGGATTTAAGATATTTGAATCCTAGTATATCACCAATAACAAGATTCTTGATATTTATCTCTTATTCTAATTTGTTATCTATCTTTATAAAATAGAAACTTCATAACAAAATAGATATAACAAGATAAATAATTAATTTCGAAAATTAATTATTTATTTTGGATTTAAGACATTTGAATCCTAGTATATCACCAATAACAAGATTCTTGATATTTGTCTCATATTCTAATTTGTTATCTATCTTTATCAAATAGAAACTTCATAACAAAATAGATATAACAAGTTAAATAAATAATTTCGAAAATTAATTAATTATAAATAAATAATTTCGAAAATTAATTATTTATAAATAAATAATTTCGAAAATTAATTATTTGCAATTTCGGTCCTCATCCAAATAATCACAAAATGTAATTGAATCATGAACTACTATCCCAATCGAACCTAATGGTGTCATGGATCACAAAACACGAAATTCAATTCATTAAAATTATTTGAATTAACCTAACATGGTTACTAGCATGTACGAAACTGATTTTAATTAAATCACAAATATGTGTATCATATACACAAAACATGATAATAAATTTCAAAGACAACTTATGTATATCACATATACATCAACTATTAACATGCTTTCAATCATATATCATGTATATATAAGAAGAAAACATGCAATGAATTTAATGGACTCGAACTCGAAGGCTCTGATACCACAGTTGGGTTTTGGGGTTCATACGCAGCGGAGATTACAAAACAATTTTGACAAAAACCCCAACAGGATCCGAATCTAATTCCATTAAAAATGTTTAAACCATGAAAACTTAATCATACCTCAGTCGCAATGTACCTTTCTGAAGGTTAATCGATCTCTAAGGCGCTGCCAATGACTAACGCCCTCTACCAGTAGTCCATACATGAATGGCGGCCGAGATTCGAAGTGCTAGCTTCAAGAGAATACCAAACCTTTTGTTTCTCTCCAAAACGATCCAGAGCATACCAAAAAACCCTAAGTCGTTTCTGAAACGAAAATAGAGTTTCGGCCTTTTGATCTTTCGTCCGTGTATTTTAACTTAAAGCGTCTATTTATACAACCCTTGTATATAGACTGTTAAGTAAATTACACATATACCCCTATTTAAAGAAGTATAAGTGTAATACACCACAAGGACGTTTCCGTCATGAATTTTATCATAGAAAATTCATTTTTCTGAACCATCTTAAAATCTCGCAGAACCATTCTTAGTGTGTGACCCAATAGGCTCATACAACGTTGGCAGTGTACCAAAACAAATTTTGGTATACAAGTCATAAGCGGCCTCTAGCAAGACATTATGACTACCCAAGTTGTATGAATATCAAATCGATACAACTTAATCAATAGTGTATATAACATCCTTTTTGTCACACGATATCTTTTTGATCAAACATAAGGCATGGAATTGTCATCCAACATGTTCAATCGTACTAGTTTCGATCTCTAGGTAGACTGAAAACATCCAAGTGACATTGATCAATATCAATTCACTTAGACTAGGCCTTTTAATAGTCTAACACATCGAGGGATCCACTAGATATCTCTCTTTATATGAGAGGGACAAATTTTATCTCGATTACACAACTTCATCACATTGCTCACACAGTAACCAATCACAACCTTTATAATCGTCCGGTTAAAGACAACGTTTGATTGTGTCAAATTACTGTGTTCCTAATGTTGAAGTCTCTGGCAATCTCAAGTTAGAGGACTGAAAAATATACCTATCATGAGAAACAACTATGACTTAATCCATGTGATGTTCTCATAGCGGGTCGGTCGAGTACTTTGTTCCCTAACAAGTACTCGTGATCTTGATTCGTATCCATATACGTATAATCATCATATGATCATCAATCAAGACTCACACTAGTCTTAATTCATTATAGTTCCCAGTATAATGATCGACTAAGGACATTTAGGATATTTCTGTAAATACCCATGGATCTTATTATAATATAAACATGCAAATTAATTATAATAAACAGCAAATGAAATCCTCTATTTTATTAACTAAAAGTATTCATAAAGACAGTTAATGGATTGACCTAGGGCACATGCCCCAACATAGTGAATGCATGAACTTACTCTCTGTGCTGTTGTGGTTGAGCCATGCTTAGTCGTGGACATGTACTGACGAAGTGTCCTGTCTGTCCACACTCAAAACATGCTCGATGTGGTCCCACCCCTGTTGGTATCCGATGTCCCTGTCCCTATTTCTGACTGGACCTTTATCCATATCCTTGGTCATATCTCTATCCCTGACCACCACCTTGCCTCTACCCTCAGTCCGTTGATACTGCTGTGGTGGCCCTGACTGTACCTTGGATGATGTGGTGTACTGGCATAACTCGTGCTGAAACAGATGGTACTGGCTTGGTGCGCGCTGGATGCGATGGTGGCGCCACGGATCCTATACTCTGTGCTCTGTCATCTCTCGACCTGAATGGTCAGTGTCTCTTCCTCCTCTTGTCACCACCTGACCTATATTCCGACTGTACTGGTATTGCTGCTAAGATGATCTCATCGGGATGTGTGCTCAGGTACGCCTCTCTGGCCAAGCTCCTCTCATATGCCACTTGTAAACTCCATGACTCTATAGTCACCATGGTGCCTCCGATATCCCTCAACAGACCCTCCATGAAATAGTGTGCCTGGTTGGACATCTATGTCAGCTATCCCTTCAACATAATCCAATAACTACAAATACATGCCCATATATTACACACCGACTCCCCAGTGTATTGTCGGATGCTCAAAATTTGGCTCTCTTCTGCTTCAGGACCGAAGGCAGAAAGTACTTCTAATTAAATCGCCTCTTGAATTATGCCCAATCCTTGGGCTTACCCTGGTAGCCACCATATTGCGCCACTACGCATCGACCTATCCAAGCGTCAGCCCTAACGATATACTCGATCTCATATGCTCAGTGTGGCTAGGATGTCATGTATTTTCTTGTAGGTCTTTACAAATTTCTCTATCGCCTCGAGATTCGTGCCCCTATAGAACTCTGTTGGTCTATGTCTCTGGAATTCTCGTGACTATCTCGCCTCATTATCGCAGTAGTGCTCATCTCTATGGGCATAGTCTGTGTGGTCTCCAGCGGTGCAAGTGGTGTGGGCGATACTGTCTCAATCTGAACCGGAGTACTATCCCAGCTATAATGGATGGCGTCGGTATGACGAGAGCCGCTGGAGTGGCCTATACGGTAGGCGCACTCCTCTCTTGAATAGTGGGCACTATCGACGAAAATGGTGCTCGTGTAGCTGTGATATGTGCCTTGAGTATCCTAAGGATCTCGTCCAATCGCTGATCCTGAGATGTGACTCTTTAGTCAATGATTGTACCTCCTCGATACTCGTGAATCGGAGCCTGCTGCCCCACTAATATCACTCGAGTCAAGCTGATCTTCCATCGAGATCTGCAATAGGAAGCGAGTCTCTAATCACCGTATAGTTACCGGTATAGTATAGTACAATACAACAATTAGCTTATATAGGGTCCAAGTTTTAATTTTCCCCAATTCACCTCACTTCCCAACTAAGACTATAAGTCTGGACCATAAGGTTCCACTCTAAGTTCCAACCGTGTCCTAACTCTATTTTTAATTTGTGTCTTATATCGGTTATGGGTTAATCAAGAGCTATAAGTAAAAACTTAGGCTCTTATACCAACTATGGCGACCCCAATTTCCTACGAACTGGGCCCCGCCTGGCCTTAGCCTACGTGGACCCCCGGGCCAGTCTCGCAAGGTCAACGCAAGCTTAGTCAGCCTTATGATCCATCCATATAAGTAAATTTATAATTTTAAGTCGAGTTATTTATATTTTTCCTCAAGTTTTACAAGTTAGCGGAAGCAATTAATACGTTAAATAACTCAGAATAAAGTAATAGTGTCGGATATCGAAATATGGAACCCCGTAAACATGTACATTCATGTATATCTTGTGTCAAGTGTATAACTAAGCAAAAATGATATACAAGTCATGTATATCTCTCAACCCAAACAAGTATCCCAAGTGTGATAGCAACATATATAAATAATACAAAAAAGTAAAAAACCTACAAAAGTGCGGAGGAGGGCCGCTCTGATATCCTCAGAGTAGATCGCCAAGTGTCGGCGTCTTTCCCTTGGTCGGCAGTGGATCTGCACTCACCCAAACACAAGAATGTCGAGTCCAGTAAGTAAAAACTAGTAGGATCTAAACATTAATTCAAAATAAATAAATCAGTCTAAAAGTCATGCATATAGAATGAAAGCTATATGGAATGGATGATAATAAGACTATAAAAATGAAAGTACAACGAAAAATGAGTGTCAAAGGAAACAATAGAGAGGTGCCCAAGTAGTACAAGACATAGAGTCGCGACAACGCCAAGCAGATCGGGTCTTAGGACGCGGCGTCGCCTGCTATACCTAGATCATCGCGAATGAGGGATATCGATGGTGCCCCGGATAAAATACATCTTATCATGACCAATTACTCAAGTAACTCGATGTCATGTCCCTAGTTGCAAGCCGGTAACCACTCCAATCAGAGACACTGGCGTGACTCAATTGGCCCTCAGACACTCATAGGTGGGTGGGATTCCAAGAAAGGGACACAGTACAATATCAATAAAATATGAGCTCAGTTGAACTACTGTGCATTTAATAGCTGGTTTTACTTACCTCAAACATTCACAAATCGTCCTTAAAACGTCCCGCTCACGCTTGATATACGCACCCGGCACTCGACTATAGCCTCCTAAGTCCATGGTGTCCATTTATACCATTTTAACTATTTTAGAGTCACATTAAGTGAATTTATATTATGGGACCACAAATTTGTAATTTTATTTAAAAAAAAGTTTTATTTTTAGCACCCTTTTCGAATTATACCGGGGTGCCAAATGCCCGAAAAAGTCCTCGAACTTGTTTTTCTAGCTTTTTTTCTAATTTTTCTAATTTTTTGGAATTTTTTGAATTTTTCCATAATTTTTATCTAGTTTTTATCTATTTTTTGTAATTTTTTTATTAAAAAAATTGGTTTAATGTAATTAAATTTTAATTATTATTTTATTAATGGGGTAGGCCCGAGTTGACCCAACCCGGTCCAATCGGACCCGGGTCAATCCGGTCAGGGTCGGCCCGACCTAACCCACATGCCCATCCCCTTACATTCTTGAACGAACAACGAGTTTTTGCTATCTGTTTGTTCAACATAATTTTTTTTATTTGATTTTTGTTTTATAACAACAACAACAACACTACAACATCAACATCAACCCCAACAACACCATTAAAACTCTCAATTTCTTCAAAAATTCACAACATAAACAACCACTCACCTCGATTAACAAATAGGTCGTCGATGAGGGAGGTCCTACTGCCAAAATGGACGCGCATCAAGAGGAGGCCGAGATCTTGAGGTCGTGGAGGAGAGGTGGTGAGACTGAGAGGTGAGACGAGAGAGAGAATGAAGAACATGAGAGAGAGATAAGAGAGTTTGGGTAGAGGGAGAGAGGGGTTGAAATGTGTATTTGATTTGGAGAAAATAGAGAAAAATTATGTAAGAGAGATAAAAGTGGGGATGTTGATATGATTTGATTGGTGATGTGATGGGATGTGTGATGTGACAACTAAATCCCGGACTACCCCATACACCCACGTTACGCGTACACCGCGACGTCGTACCCTCTTGTCACTACGCACGCACATTACGACCAATAAAAATATTAATTGGTGCGTTGCAAATTAATAATATTACGACAATTTAACACTCATGCATCACACCAAAATAACTATTTATACCTTTATTGGCGTGCCCTAGACTTATCGACTGTGTCCACGTGGGTCCGAACTATGAGCACTACCAATTTACCATCATGTCGTTTGAGCTGACAAATGCCCCGTCGATGTTCGTGGATCTTATGCACCGAGTATTGAGAGAGTATTTGGATTGATTCGTGATAGTATTCATCGAAGACATTCTCGTTTATTTCAAGACTCGTGAGGATCACGAGGGACATATCGACAGTCTTACAGACTTTGAGGGTGTATAGACTGTATGCTAAGTTTAGTAAGTGCGAGTTTTTAGCTCATCGAAGTCAGATTTCTAGGGCATATTGTTAGAGCCAGTGGTGTATCAATGGACCTCGCTAAGATAAAAGCAGTGATCGATTGGCCTACACCAACGTCAGTGACAAAATTCAGAGTTTTCTAGGACTGACAGGCTACTACAAACGATTTGTTCAGGATTTTCCAAGATTGCTACGCCGATGACACATTTAACGAAGAAGAAGTCAAATTTCAGTGGAATGACAGTTGGGAGCAGGCTTTCCGACTCTGAAGGAAAGATTAACGACTGTGCCAGTATTAGTTATACCAGAGTCAGGAAAGGTTTTGAGGTGAATAATAATGTTTTTAAAGATGGTATGGGATGTGTTTTGATGTAGAACAGTAAAATGATAGCTTACACATCCCGACAGCTAAAGATTCATGAGAAGAATTACCCTACTCATGACTTGGAGTTAGCAGAAATGGTTTTTTCATTGAAGATTTGGCGTCATTATCTCTACGGAGAGATATTCACGTTATTTACTGACCATAAAAGTTTTAAGTACTTCTTCACTCAGAAAGAGTTGAATATGAGACAAAGGCGTTGGCTAAATTTCCTCAAGGATTATGACTTCTCTTTGGACTATCACCCAGGGAAGGCCAATGTTGTAGCATATGCATTGAGTCGAAAAGGAGCAGACCCAGTGATAGTGACTTGCCACATGACACGCGAACATGGGTTACTCGAGGTGGACGAGTTGATGAATTCAGTTGATATACCGACCACTATTAGAGTGTTGATTTATAAGGAGATGAGGGCTTAGACAGTGTCTATATAAAGTGTAATTAAGGGTTAACAGGCAGATGAGCAGTACTAGAAGTTTAGCAAGTTAGCTTAAAGTCTTGATCAACCGGAGTGGAGTTAGTCAACAGACTCATGCCTGAGATTTAGAAGAATATTATGGATTCCATTAGTGGTTAAGATTCGTGACGAGATACTTCAAGAGGCTCATCGCTCACATTTTATGGTTCATCCGGGTCGAACCAAGATGTATGCGAATATGCGTCATATATTCTGGTAGCCAGGGATGAAGACCAATGTTAGTGATTACGTTCGAGCTTTTGAGATATGCCAGCGATTTAAGGTTGAGCATCGGAGACCGGAGGATTATCATTCCATTCCTCGGTGGAAGTGGGAGTATATTGCCATGGATTTCTTTAGTGGATTACCTCGATCTTAGTGTGGCCATGATATCATCTGGGTGATTGTGGATAGACTAACTAAGTAAGCGCACTTCTTTCCAGTATCAACATCACACAAGGTGGATAAGTTAGCTGTTTTGTACGAGCGAGAGATTATCAGGTTACACAAATTTCCATTATCCATCATGTCAGATAGAGGTTCACAGTTCACATCGTTGATTTGGCAAAGCATGCAGGCCTTGTTTGGCACCAGATTAGATTCGAGCACAACTTATCATCCACAGAGAGATGGGCAATCAAAGCGGTTAATTAAAGTGTTAGAGGATATGCTTCGTATGTGTGTGTTGGAGTACAGTGGTTCTTGGGATGAGTATCTTCATCTGTATGAATTTGCTTATAATAATAGTTATCAGGTCAGTATTAGGATGACACCGTTTGAGACACTCTATGACAAACCATGCATATCTCGATCATGTTAGGCAGAGCTCGAGGATATGGTAGTTATTGCGCTAGAATTGTGGTGGATCATACAGGGAATATACGACAAATCAAACTAAGTCTGAAAGGTGCACAGTAGAGACAGAAGAAATATTACGACAAGTGCCATGGTGAGTTAGAGTATGATGAGAGAGCTTTTGTGTATTTGAAGGTCTCGCCTTTGAAGGGTCACAAGAGATTTGGAATTAAAGGAAAACTCTCACCAAGATTCGTTGGTCCTTTCAAGGTTTAGAGTAGAGTCGACAAAGTTGCATATGAGTTAGAGTTATTGCCTCAGTTAGTCGGGATCCACCCCGTATTTCATATTTCGATGCTTCAGCTGGATAGGTGTAGAGGAGGCATATGACCAATGGTGGATCTGAGTCAGATAGATATGAGGGGGATATCATATACGTGGAGCAGCCTATTCAGATATTGGACCGTCAGGTGAAGAGACTGAGGAATAAGGACATCCCGTAGGTCCTCGTTAAATGGCAACATCACAGGGACGAGGAGCTGACTTGGGAACTAGAGTCATATATACGCGAACACTTTCCATATCTATTTTGATTCTGGTAAGTCTTAATCTAAACTATTTTAATTTCGATGACGAAATTCGTATTAGTTGGGAAGACCGTAACAACCCTAAAATTTTAACCCGTGCCACGTGACATTTCATGACTGTGACATGGACCTGTCGTGATGTGGCACTCGATTAACCCTCGGAGTCGACACCGAGTTGTTTTATTTATCGGTGATTTATGTATTACCTATTTAAAAAAATGCATGTAATTTAATTATTTTATTTTGATCATCGGGTTACGAGTGAGGTAACTTCTCGAGATGTGTGCATTATGGGTATGGGGCTATAGTTTGATTAAAAAGGTGCTTAAGGTCTAAAATTGTATGCAATGATGTAAGTAGATGAATTAATTAATTGTTGAGGGCAAAATAAACAATTTCTAATTTGGACATGTGTCACTTGTTGGTGGAGTGAGTGTGATATGTGAGTGTGTGTGTGTGTGTGTGTGTGTGTGTGTGTGTGTGTGAAAGAAAGAAAGAAAGAAAGAAAGAAAGAAATCGATGGGTGTGTGTGGGTCTTGAGGAGTTTGTGTTTTTGTTGGAAAAGAGAGGAAGAACAAGAGAAAGAAAAAAAATCAAATAAGTTAATCATCTATTTAATCTTTACATTTGTTCAATTTCAAGTAGTTAACTCTTCAATCTTTACATTCCTTCAACTTCATGTAGCTAATGTGTATGGATTTGAGATTTTAATATCTAATAGAGGATGCAATTTATTGTGATTGTTGGTCCTTTAATGGAGGAAGGAATGAAATAGAGAAAGAAAGAAAAAAGAAAAAAGAAAAAAGAAAAAAGAAAAAAAGAAAAAAAGAAATAGAAAAGGGAAGAAAGAAAGAAATACGAAAAGAAGGAAAGAAAAATAAATATATCTATCTACTCTTTGTTTGTTCATGTGAATTGGGGGTGGGGAGGCCAACCAACTAGGGCTGGGCCATCTTTAGACCCAACCTAGTTGGGTCGGGCCACCCAGGGGCTGGACCGAATCAATTTAGTTGAATCGGGCTTAACCGAACTCGGTCCAGCAACTCAAACCATTAAAATAAAAAATATGATAAATCAAAATGAATAACAGAAAATCTTAAAAAAATCAAAAAATTCAAGAAAATTCAAAAAATGGGAAAAATAAAAAAGAGGAAATTATAAACAAGTTGGTTTTGGGGTTTTCGAGGATTTTTACATCGAAAACCTCCCTCGAAAAGCGTGCCCCATCTACGATTTTAATATTTTAAACAATTTAAGGATTTAAGAATCTAAACTTTATTAAATTGGCTCAAACATACCTAATTTAATGTAAATTAATATCGAGAGCCTAGGAGACCAGTGTCGTGCCGGGTGTCAAATTTAGGACCATGTCAGAGCCGCAAGGGCGTGAGAGCGTGGATCCGAGGAAAGTAAAACCAACTATGAAATGCACAGTAGTTCATTTGAGTTTATATTTTATTGATATTGTATTGTGTCCCTTTCTTGGAATTCTCGCCCATCTATGAGTGTTCGAGGGCCTAGTGAGTCATGAGAGTGTCTCAAAATGGAGTGGCTATTGGCTTGCAACCGGGGCTATGACCTCGAGTCACCGAAGTATTTGGTCGGAATGAGATGTGTTTTATCCAGGGCATCGTTGATATCCCTCATTCGCGACTGTCTAGGTACAGAAGGTGATGCCTTGTCCTAAAACCCGAGTCTGTTTTGCGTTGTCGCAACTATACGACCCCGGCCCTATGACACCCGCATTCGGTGGTCTTGGACTACTTGGGCACCTCTCTATTGTTTCTTTCGACACTCAATTTTCGTTGTACTTTCATTTTTACAATCTTAATATCATGCATACTATATAGCTTTCTTTCTATCCGCATGACTTTAGACTGCTTTATTTATTTTGAATTATTATTTAGATCCTACTGACTTTTACTTTCTGGACTCGACATTCTTGTGTTTGACCGAGTGTAGATCCGCAGCCGAGCAAGGGCAAGACTCCAACATTTGGCGATCTACTCTAAGGATATCGCAGCGGCCCTCCTCTACATACTTTTGTAGGTTTTTGACTTTTTGTATTATTTATATATGTTGTTATCACACTTGAGATACTTGTTTGGGTTGAAAGATACAAATGACTTGTATATCATTTTTGCTTAGTTATAACACTTGACACAAGATATACATGAATATACATGTTTACAAGGTTCCACAATTAGGATGTTTGACTCTTTTACATTATTCTGAGTTACTTAACGTATTAGTTATTTCCGCTAACTTGTAAAACTTGAAAAAAAAATATAAATTACTTGACTTAAAATTATGAATTTACTTAGATGGATGGATTGGAAGGCTGACTAGGCTTGCATTGACTTTGCGAAATTGGCTCGGGGGGCGGGGCTCAGTTTGTGGGAAATAGGGGTCGTCACATTGTTGCTACCAAACGCTAATTTCTAAACTATTAAAAACAAGGAAAATACTAATAAGTGACTCCATTCATAAAATTTAAATTTTCTGGGTATAGCAACAAAGAAAAAGATAACACTCAAGTAGCTAGACTTTGCAGCAATGTAATGATTGAAATCGGCCACTTTACTAGTGCCTCTTTTGTTTGTGGGATTTTAGAAAACTTGATGCGTAATAAAAAAAAAAACATATTACAGTCGATCAAGGCTTGAGTTATACTAAATATCTTGAAGACTATTTCACCCCGCTATAGTGCTTATGGTCTAATGGCGATAGTCCCTCAAGATACAACGATGATTTTAGCACTAAATCATTAGTCTATGAACTAATAGAATGATTCAACACTCTCTCAAACACAAAACCATGAAAAGAGAAGGAAACTTGATTTTGACTCATTTTCCTAACCTTCCAACTCTATTGTAAGTCTTATTTTTTTTAAAACAATCCATCTAGTGAATATATATAAACTTTGATCATTTGATGCGTCTATTAGGAAAAACGTGCCTCTTAGTGAATATATGTGTCTATTAGGAAAGTCATGTCTCTTAGTGAATAGATATACCTTTTAGTATCTTATTATCTTCCACAAAATTACACACTTTCACTTAATTGCCATTCAAATTATAAACAATTGAATAATGTAATTAATTGTTCCAACAATCCCCCACACGGATAGAAATTGATCATTAAATCTATGTATATCCCCACATAAATGGATTTTAAAAATCATTTTAATGCAAACACACTTGAGAGTATTGGCGGAATAAAGATACATCAGGAGAAGTGTCGTATATAGGCTTGAACTTTCCCAAGTGAAATATTACCGGATATTCTTCGTGACGCAATGGATATAGATGATCTTAAACTGTTCACCATTACGGTATACCAAAACAATAATACTCACATAACTTCATCCCTACCATTATTAGTTCTACGGTTTTGTCCATTTTGGTCCTAGACACAGTCTTGGTTTCATGATAAATTTAGAGAATTTAGCCAGTCTCTTTCTCATAAATGTGACTCGCATTTACTATCATAAAGGTGACATATTTATTTGTCATTAAATGCTTAGCATACCCTTCACTTCTTCTCACACACATTTTATCTTAGGAATGGGAGAGTGTGTTCTTCTCTCAAGTTTCATCTAACCAGTTTGCCTATTGAACTAATACATGGGATCTCTAATCAATTAGGTTAAGTTTGTACTAGAATTAACTCATTTTTTAGGCTTTTAAACTCATTCCCCTCGATATTATTTTACTTGATATTAACAAACTTACAATTAGTGGCCACAAGTTTGTCTTCTCATTTCACATTTTCTATGGGAATTATTCCATAATCAAACAACTATCGAATGATAATCTTCAACATATAAGTCCAGATTTACTATTTTATATGCATCATTTTTTTCTCTGTCACTTGCAATTATTAGCCAGCTTACGACATATGCGTTACAGAGACAATTACATCTAATATATGTTGGGTTTTGGGGTTCATACGCAGCGGAGATTACAAAACAATTTTGACAAAAACCCCAACAGGATCCGAATCTAATTCCATTAAAAACGTTTAAACCATGAAAAACTTAATCATACCTCAATCACAATATACTTTTCTGAAGGTTGATCGATCTCTAAGGCGCTGCCAACGACGAACGCCCTCTACTAGTAGTCCACACACGAACGACGACCGAGATTCAAAGTGCTAGCTTCGAGAGAATACCAAATCTTTTTGTTTCTCTCCAAAACGATCCAGAGCATACCAAAAACCCTAAGTCGTTTCTTAAACGAAAAAGGAGTTTTGGCCTTTTGATCTTTCGTTAGTGTATTCTAACTTAAAGCGTCTATTTATACAACTCTTGTATATAGACGGTTAAGTAAATTACACATATACCCCTACTTAAAGAAGTATAAGTGTAATACACCACAAGGACGTTTCCGTCATGAATTTTATCATATAAAATTCATTTTTCTGAACCATCTTAAAATCTCGCAAAATCATTCTTAGTGTGCGACCCAATAGGCTCATACAACGTTGGCAGTGTACCAAAACACATTTTGGTATACAAGTCATAAGCGGCCTCTAGCAAGACATTATGACTACCCAAGTCGTACGAATATCAAATCGATACAACCTAATCAATAATGTATATAACATCCTTTTGTCACACGATATCCTTTTGATCAAACATAAGGCATGGAATTGTCATCCAACATGTTCAATCGTACTAGTCTCGATCTCTAGGTAGATCGAAAACATCCAAGTGACATTGATCAATATCAATTCACTTAGACTAGGCCTTTTAACGATCTAACACATCGAGGGATCCACTAGATATCTCTCTTTATATGAGAGGGACAAATTCTATCTCGATTACACAACTTCATCACATTGCTCACACAAGAACCAATCACAACCTTTATAATCGTCCTTAAAGACAACGTTTGATTGTGTCAAATCACCGTGTTCCTAATGTTGAAGTCTCTCGGTAATCTCAAGTCGAGGACTTGTAATATATACTTATCATGAGAAACAACTATGACTTAATCCATGTGATGCTCTCATAGCGGGTCGGTCCAAAGTACTTTGTTCCCTAACAAGTACTCGTGATCTTGATTCGTATCCCTATACGTATAATCATCATATGATCGTCAATCAAGACTCACACTAGTCTTAATTCATTATAGTTCCCAGTATAATGATCGACTAGAGACATTTAGGATATATATGTAAATACCCATGGATCTTATTATAATGCAAACATGCAAATTAATTATAATAAACAGCAAATGAAATCCTCTATTTTATTAACTAAAAGTATTTCATAAAGACAGTTAATGGATTGACCTAGGGCACATACCCCAACATATATGGAATATCCTTTAATCTCTTTCAAAGCTATAATATAGTTTTTCTAATTTATTAATGCACACAATCATTTAGATTCCAATGTGAATCTAACAATACTCTTATTTCTTTGAGAATTTTCATTGATACAAGCATTTCTTCCTTAAATTCTTCATTAATTTAAGATATGTCTCTCATCATATTGTGCTTGCTTTATTAATAACCAATATGCTATATGTCATTATAGACTAATGAATTTCTCTTAAAGAAATCAAGGCTTCCTTTCTTTCAAATAAAGCATTAAGTTATCAATTTAATTTGCTTCATTTTAAGCAATTTATCCATCTACCTTTAATTAGATTTTAAAACTCATTTACTCTTTTAAGGCTTCAACTTTATGAATTCAAACTCATTATTGATAACTCATTTTTCAAAATATATGTTCTTCAACAAATGCCTATTCAAATACTTTATTAGGGCTCATAATTTATTTTCTTTTATTCGAAAATAAAGACATTTTTTTACACCCTCACATCTTTCAAGTATTCCTAGACATTTAGTAATATATCTTCAACTTGGAAAATATATAACTATCAAAATTACGGTTTGCAATTAATTTGCTTTCAACTGCCACAATTTGCCACAATTTTGATGATCTCTTATGGTAATCCATTCATACTACAAGTCAAGCCGCTCAAATATTGATGAAGTCATAGTATTAACATCTAAATAATGTCAGTATATATATATATATAAAATGCAGTGGCAACTTTTTAACCCTATGACAAGACGCAATTAATAGGCATCATGTATGATATAGTAACCCAACATTGGCACCCGTTCATGGCACAAAAGTCATGGGTATCTATGTATGGCCCTCTCCGTGCAACAAGAAATTGGACCTTTCAATAGACCACACCAACCACAACAACAATATCTAATCTTAGATATTCTAATAATAATGTATGAATCGGAATCTCTATTTCTAAAATTTGTTGCAACCCAACATTGCACATTTTAGGGATATTCACCCACAACATCAAATTGCAAAGGATCCAAGTCGCTACATGTCAATTCACTTGAAAAAGACATACTACTCCTCATGAAGAGGCTTCTTTAATTTTTATTGCACTTTCAGGCCTTTTGCAACATGCATGTACCCATTCAATTATATTTAGTTTTCTAACTAACTTGCCTTTATCTAAAATCCATATTTATGAATTTACGCTTATTCATCAATGTGATCGTGTATTTGAGATTCAAGCATGACACAACAATCAATAACACATTGAATCAATCAAAAATATTCATAGTCAATTTAAATTATAGATACGATCAGATTTGATTTGCATATGCACTCATCCATCTATACTTAATGGCATAAAAGAAACATTGAAACATCTAACAACGTAAAACAAAATCCTATCATCATTGTTTCAACTTCAAATCTGATTTCGGATCGACATGTACATTCACCGATTTATCATGATCAAATTGATAAATTTCATTAGCATGCTATTTTATATAACAAATTGTGTTGGGTGGTATATCATCAGTGGTCACTGTCATTATGAAATGATTACTAAATAAAGAAATAAATACGCACCTCTTTTGTATCCAATACAAACCTACTAGAATCTCCAAACGAGACGTGATAATAGAATTTTGCATAGTCGTTAACATACTAAATGGTCGTCACAACTTTAATGCCTTAGTTTCTCGATATCCAAACTCCGGCATACACAAGAGTAGATATTAGTTTTCAAATTGTTTGTGGGATTTTAGAAAACTTGATGCATAATAGAAGAAAAACATAATACATTGATCGAGGCTTGAGTTATACTTTATGTCCTGAAGACTATTTCGTCTCGCTATAGTGCTTATTGTCTAATGGCGATAGTCCCCCAAGATACAATGATCATACTAATGATTTTAGCACTCCAAATCATTAGTCTACAAATCAATAGAATGATTCAACACTCATTTAGACTCTAAATCATGAAAAGAAAAGGAAACTTGATTTTGACTCATTTTTTCAACCTTCTAACTCTATTGTAAGTCTTATTTAAAAAAAAAAATTCATCTAGTCAATAGATATAGACTTTGATCATTTGATGCATCTATTAGGAAATACATGCCTCTTAGTGAATAGATACAAATTTTAGTATCCCATCTCCCTCCACAAAATTACACATCTTTTCACATAATTTTCATTCAAATTATAAACAATTAAATAATATAATTAATTGTTCCAACATCTTTGAGCTCATAGGTTATGTTAAGGAAACTATAGTAGTTACTATATTTAAGTAGTTTAAGTATTTAGATAGTTTTTATATTTTGGTTTTTAGGTAGTTTAGATAACTTTTTTTATTTTATGCTTAGTTCAGCTCTATAAATAAGAGTACTCTATTGTATTCAATTAGTCAACGTTAATACAATTCTTAGACTTTCTTTGAAATCTATCAAGTTAGATCTTCTAATTAACTTTGTCATTCCTAGGTATCTCTTGCAATGTAATAAACTTATTGCAAACAGAATGGAACACTAATTGATAATATGTCAGTACTTTTTTCGGTTTTGGTTCTATATAGTATGTTTTTTTTAAGGGCGATATTTATTGTATGTGTTTTTTTTTTCTTTTTTTTGTAAGTGTATTTTGTATGTGTGCATGGTTTTTGACTTCAATATTTTTATCGCAAACTCTATCACATAACATAGATTTTTTTTTTTTCACGCGATGATATTTTTAATCAATCTTCCACACAATTTTTATCTTTTTATTTCAAATGGCCCAAAACAGTATTTATCCATAAAACTATAACATATTTGCTGTACAAGTGGCTACATCAGGAACTCTTCTTCCTTGAATTTGTTGTTTTTGTGTGAGCGAAGTGATAGCAACACTTGACAATAATTAATTAAAAAAATGTTTGGTTGACACAAATGTCCGGACAAAGTATATGGCTTATGTCTTTTTTTGCAGGCCTTCCACCTGAAAAAGGTGTGCGTCCCCATGTGCATCAACCAATCACTTCTCATTAATTAAGAGGGCCGCTAAGGGCATCCCCACCTATTAATGAAGGCACCCAGTTAATGTGGGCACAAATTGATTTACTTGGAGCACACAAAAATTAGACCTGAAATACTAAAAATACCCCTCTTGCAAAAAACCCTCACACCCCACCACCCCCACCACCACCTTCACCGAACCACGAGCACCCCACCACCCTCACCACCACCTTCACAGAATCAAGTGCAAGAACCCATTTGGTTTGAACCGACCATGAGAGGAATCCCGAAATCGTGTTTCCCGTGTCTCGCCTTGTGTTTCTCCTTCTGCGGTTTACGCTTTTTTGCGAGTTCATAGGGTCGTGGTGTGAGCCGATTTCGTCTCCAAGTTAGGGTTCGGTTGAATAGTTAAAGAAATGAGAATTCGCGGTTCTCGGCCACACAGGCCAGAGACTGTGCTAACTGTCTCGGCCTCGCATGGCCGAGACAGAAGCTAAATTTTTGGGAACTCGAAGTCTCGGCCACAAAGGCCGGAAGAGTTCACAGTGTCTCGGTTACGCATGGCCGAGAATACTTCAGTTATCTCGGCCGAGACATGACGAGAGCTAGAATTAGTGCTAGGTAATGTGGTGTCGGTGGTGTACAACCGAGAATTTGCTAGTACTCTCGGTCGTACCAGTCCGTGACCTAAATGAAACCTCTCGGTCCTCTATGACCGAGACATTACTATACATCTCGGTCTTGCGAGGCCGAAACAATCGCGCACCCAGACAGAAACTTCTCCCAACCGCATAAAAAACACAATAAATTTGCAAAATTACCTCAAGTTCGACCTCCTCTTGCACGGTAGCAGTACAATCCTCCATTATATAGTGGAAACAAGTTCGGATTTGAAGAAATTATCAAACCCTATGTTGACAAACAAATCATCATTTTCACAGTTTTTCACAACTAAACAGTTCTAAAAAATCATCATATGGTTGTCAAACATTGTTACTTCGCTGTTGGATGATGTCAATCCGCAAGAATAGATAAAAAGTCGACAAACGCAATGTGAATTTGTGGTTCAACCTTGTGGTGGGGTGCCTTTTTTCTTTGTCAAAATAATTTTTGGGGTTTGAATCATTATATATACAGGGGCAAAAGGGTCTTTTCCAGTTTTGCTGGAATTTTTACAAAAAACTTGGGTGCCTTCATTAATAGGTTGGGTGCCCTTAGCGGCCCTCTTAATTAATTATGAACCATACTTAACATCATTGCATTTAACAGCAGTATTAAAGTAATTTGTAATGAAAAAATTTTGGGTAACTCACTTTGGCATAGACTTCATATACGACCTAATTAGATGTCAAGCAATTCACCTCAAAATGCACACTCACGCATCTCGATGTATATTGCAGTATCCGACTAGGTCGTTGCCCAAAAGCGATGCCTTAAAATCATGTTCCAATGATTCCATCAAATAATACCTCTAAGCCTACACACTCTACTCCTGAAAGTCCAATAACATTGATCACATCTAATGGTCGTGCATTAAACAAAAGAAAATATTAGAATAACAACAATAATGTTATACCAAAACATTGGCACTTCATTCTCTTAAACAAAACACTTGGCAAGCGAAAGCCCAGGAGTTGATCAGCGTTGCTACGACCAGGACTACATGATCCAAAAGTTGACATAACCACCAGATCACATATTAAATCCAAATTCTATGAGGTTTGGTAGTGACGATGGTTTTGTTATTCAATGGGCTCACAACAACTCCAAAAACGCATCCCGACGCAAATCAAACGCGTGAACACTCCTGTGTCCCCCAACGCCGTCACTCCTGAATCAAATCTCTCTTGCCGTCCGCGCGTACAGCTGACCACAGTTATCGCGTCCACGTCAACCGCTCTGTTTTAAACCCCCAATTCGTTCGAGTTTGGTGTGCAATGGAGGGTCTCATTCCGCTGGTCTACAGAGCGATCGTGCACTACAGAAACGGCGCGGCTGCCACGTCGCCGTCGGCGGCGTACGTGAGGCTGCCTGGGGATTCGGACCGTTTCCAATCCTCGCCGTCGGAAATTCAGCTCTTTCATCAACCTCAGTTGATCTCCACCGCTCATCATCACCACCAGTCATCAACTCTCGCTTTCCGCTCTGGCTCTCGCAGGCTTGTGTCCTGATGGCGATCTTTGATCGATCCGTTGATCGGACGATTGATATATTGTGTTTGTTTTAATAAGTCAATTAGGCGGGGAATCGCGGAGGCGGGCGAAGAAGGTTTGCTGTGCCCGTGATTCTTCGGTAGGAATGTTTTGCTTTGTTCGACAAGATATGACGGCCATAATATGGCCTACTTGAAGTTTGTGTGTGTTTTGGGCTCTAAGGAGCTTTTTCTGCTTTATTAAATGTAAATGTAATTAACTGGAGTTTGCGTTTGTGTTATTTTGTTTTGTCGAAAGTTTTTTAGTTCTGTATAATCAAGTTTTGTTGTATATATAAATGTGATGTAATACCTCATTTGATTTATTTTTTTGGTATTGATCAATACCAAAAAAATAAATCAAACGAGGTCGGCTTATAAAAGAATAAAGCCGATCTCTCATAAGTGGCTCTATTCATAAAATTCAAAATGGAGACATGCATCTATTTATCAGAAAAGTAACTTTAAATTTTTGTTGGGTATTAATTGGATGTCGTGGTTGATTGATTTAACTTACTAGTTAGCTTAAAGTCCTCATAACCAACAAATAATTATAGCTATACAGAGTAGAAAAAGTAAAGGTAATAAAAAAAAATGAAGTAGCTTATTTATTATGCATTACAAATTGCAGCACATATAATTTTATCTTTTATAAGAAAAAAAAATCAACTGTCTTCATTGACACTCAAACTCTTAACTTCTAACACAAGTGATTTGGTTGGTGTAGCAAATATAATTTAAACTGCATGCAGCTGTAGTCTAGCCAATAAGTTTCATGCCTATCTTTGATTTTTGTTTTTGTTTTTTTTGTTTTTTTTTCATATATATATATATATATATATATAGTGGTTTTAGAATTCATCCTGTTGACAATTAGATCAAATCATGATGGGATAAAATAAAACTCTTCTCGCCTTGGGAATAACTAAGTTGTTTGCAATAAGGATATGCTTAGAGTCTTTTTCAAAACATTCATTTTTAAGGAAAAACAAATGTTTTTTTTTTTTTGATAGATAAATAGTAAGTAAAAAAAAAACGGTTCACTCCAAACAGGCCTATAATTGGAAGTGACTAATTAAAGTCCAATAAGTGGAGGCCCAAATGTTGATTTATGTTCACTAGGCTCTAATCTACTGCTCACATGTTCTTGGATTTGGTTAGCAGGCCTCCGTTATTTTTATTTGGTTACATAACAGGCCCTCCGTTGATTAATATATATACAAAGGCCTGGTTTCTATACTAACGAAGGTGAGACACTGATGTTCTTGTACAATTAAGGATCTATTTAGTATGCACAATCTAGCTGATAAGCTAAATTATAAAATATTTTAATAAATAAGTTTTGTTTGGTTACTAAATTATTTTAAAAATAATCTAGATGATGACCTAGTATTTCAAACGCTACTTGAATCAACGTTTCATTCTTAAATCCGGAGTCTCTTATTTATTTCTTGTTTTACCCTTAATGTTACCGAAAAAGACATAATCTCATCATGCGGTTATTCTCAAGAATATCAAAGTAACACATGAAAATTATACTTATCCAAAACACAAGAAAAGTTAAATAATTTTTAATTAATATAAAACTCTTTTGATGATCACCCATTCGAAATAATAAATTAATTTATTGAATACACTACAGTCATACTTCACATGAATTATTTTAAAAAAATTGTTTGGAATAATATTAATAGGCAGCGGCTATTTAGACCCCAGAAATTGCTCATTTTACCCCATTTTTGAATTTTTTTTTAACCCCCATGTGAAATGCCTCTTACGCCCCATATATAAGTATGTTTTACTTCTCCATACCCCACGATTCTCATGCATCCAAATTTGAAGGAAGATTGCTCTGTGGGAAGGCACGACACACAACCTCCGACTGTGGGAAATCCGAGGAGAATACACAAAACCGACTAGGTAAGTTCATTAGGAACTCGTTTATATCTTCATTTTGGCATTTTTCCTCTCTTTTTTGGGTGTTGTTTGTCTAGTTGTTCCATTTTCGATTTTGTTAGGGCTTCCACATTATTCGTGATTGTCATGCCACAATTGATACAATGTCTGAAGAGGCTATTGAACAAGGTGATTTCAAAGAAGAAATGTAAGTTTTCAAATGTGGTTTCCCTTGTTTCGTCATTTTTATAAGTTTGGGTTTTCAGTTTTGAATCCTATGGATTGCGGTCACACAAAGCCGATATGTGAAATTGGTTGACAATTTATTTACACCGATAGGGGTAGAGTTGAAATGGTCTATTAAGCCGTCATGCTGCTATAACTGTCGGTCTTCTATAACCGATAGGGCATAATGACTTTCGGTTTTGCTTCACTACCAACTATAATATGAATTGGAAAATATGATTTTTCGACATTGATCCGGCTGTTAATGGTTGTTATCTTGGTTCTTGTAGGTTAGTATGGGTGATGAAGCTTGTGCATTTAAACGAATGTCCCACTGAATTCAAGAGAGGAGGCTATCACTCGAGCTCAAAATACAGCTGCAGAATGTGAGTTTTTGTCATAATTTTGAAATATGATGCCAGCTCAAGTGGGAGCGGTCATCGAGCAAGAATGACGATGGGATGTGATTGGTATGACAAATATATTACAAAACAAGGAAAAGGTAAGAAAAATGAGAGTAAGAAAAATGTGGAAGACGAAGAAAAGAAAAAAATTACGGTCACAAAGAAGTGCAGGTGTCAGTTTAAGTTTGTCATGAAGCACAAAGTAGATGGGGAGTGGAGTGTTAGAATTGTATGCGAGATACACAACCATAGACTTACAAACAGTTTGGTGGGGCTTGCATATCCAGGGAGGCTTACTGCACATGAGAAAATGATTTTGGAGGACTTGAGCAAGTCCTATGCTCGACCTAAAGACATTCTTTCACAAATCCTTAAAAAGAATCCTAAAAAGCCCACTTCAATGAAGACTATCTATAATGCAAGAGCAAAATTGAAAATGATTGAGGGGGAGGGAAGACAAAAATGCAGCTCATGATGCAAAAGTTGGATGAGCACAACTATATCGAGCAACACGCATTTTGGGCAGGAACGTGCCGTGTCTGGGCCATTTTCTTTGCCCACCCTACTTCGATTGATATTTTGAGATGTTTCCCTCATGTCTTGATCTTGGATTGCACCTACAAACTATCGGTTCAAATTTCAGTTGTTAGAGATTGTTGGGGTCATTTCTACACACTTGACTTTCGTAGCGGCTCAAGCTTTATTGTCCAAGGAGACACATGTTGACTACGCATGGGCTTTGAGTAAGTTGAAGGATTTATTGGATAGATGGGAGCTCCCTAGTGTTATATTGACAGATAGAGAGTTGGGGTTGATTTCGACCATAAAGGAGGTGTTCTCGACCACTACCCATTTACTTTGCAGGTGGCATGTCAACAGGAATGTGGTATCTAAGACAAGTAGACTATTCTTAAACGAAGAGGAGTGAGATGCATGGTATCGGATATGGAATGACTTGATATACGCGGAGACCAATGCATCATACATTGGTCGGTTGAATAACCTATAAGAGGCATATGGTGGTGTGAAATGGTTGGTTGACTATGTATCAGACACGTGGTTGATACACAAGGAGAAGTTTATGCGAGCTTGCACTAATAACGTCTTGCACTTTGGCACTGCCACTACATCTCGCGTTGAGAGTGCACATAGTATGTTAAAGAGAGACTTAGGAACCTCACAGGGGCTTTTTGCAGGCTTGTAGGAAAATATATACAATGCCTTAAAGAATCAACACCACGGTATTATAGGTTCCTTAAACATATCTATGCATCTAGTGGCACATCATTTTGAAGACTACATTTATAGTAACATCATTGGTTTTATTGGTAAGAAGGCATGGATGAGATTGATAAGGAAATGAATAAATGTCGCGATGTTGTTGGATTTGATAAGAGCCTATATGGGTGTGTGTTGCGAGCCACTCACGGGCTGCCTTGTGCTCATGAGCTTTCATTACACATTATGGACGATAACCCTATTAGTCTTGACGAGATCCACCCACGGTGGAAGAAACTGAACATGACCCCAATACATTCATCATCCGGTGATGATGAGTTTGGATTTATGTACCGTATGGAATTAGAGGCTATGGAGCGAAGATTCAATAATGGGGCCCGACTTGAGGGCTGTAAAAGTTGAGAGAAATCAATTTGCCTGCATCCACCATTATTAAGGTTCCGAAGGAGAAAGTCAAAACAAAGGGTAGGCCTAAGAAGAAGAAACTCAAGATTGACATGAGTGAGAACTCAACTAGGAGAACCCTTTACGGTTATGAGTTTGCGGAGGAGAAAGTATGTCACCAGTCGGAGAAAATGGAGAAATCTCGTAAATAGGCCGAGGCAATGGAAAAGGCAAGTCAAGAATCTGTGGCAAAAGTAAATGAGATAGAAGATTCCCCGGGAAATGAGATACCAATACGATAGGACTCCTCATCAACCCTTTGAAGTATAAGTGGAAGTGTTTGTTCCAAACTTAGTAGAGGGCGCGGTAAGGGAGCAAAAATCATATATGCCACACCTAGTCGTTGCACAATCTGCGGAGTAGTAAATAATGCTCATCTCAGTGAAATACCTTAACTTTGGCACGCACACCACCGACAAATAATGAATGTTATCAGGGATGATCACAGCAGTTATCAAGTTATTGCACATGCCCTTGGGTATGATTTGAATGATGGTTGGAAGAGGGTCATGATGGAATTAGTACAAGAGATGGACAATCATAGTGCCACCTACGCACCTTACTTTCAGATTGGAGACGACTACACTTGTGTTCGAAATGCTCTAAACTATTTTGAGTGCCCTGGTGACTTAAAAAGTTAGCTTACATTTCCTGATCATTGTGGCCAATCGATATGAGATAGGTCTTTCTGTGTTGTGTACGACAACTAATTCTTCCAATGTTTACTTCCCAATCAGAGGACCAACATCTCCATTACCAGACAAACACATCATATGGATGTGCCTTGTTGGCGGCAACCATTTTGTTCGAGTGAGATATATACTTGTTTTTTTACGGATATTAATGTTCATTGTTGAATGCTCATGTTTTCTTTCTTTCATTTGTGTGCAGCTAATCATGAGAAATGACATACCTTTACCACCAATTATGCCACAATGGGCTGTGTATGCGTATGACCAAAGCAGAAAATGGAAAGATGGGTTGAATATTTTGTTGCAGCCTCAATAAGTTGATCCTACTAATATGGTGCACTTTGAAGATGATTAACCGTAACATGCAGATGAAACCATTGTTGATAGTATATGTATGTTTTTTGTAGATACACATATGGTTATTGGTGTTTATAGGTGTATAGAATACACACACTTTGTCACAATTTTGTTTCCTTTAAATAGTTATCTTGTTTAACATCGTTGAAGTATATGTAATACTTATTGGATATGATGTTCATTTTGATTAGTCAATTGCTTTTACCGTTGTCAAACTCAAATGTATGCATATAATTGGTTGTTATTACATCCAAACATGATAAGCGTGATGTAGTTGAAAAGACGTGCTATTCATAGTGCCACGAAATGAATTCACACAATTTCCCTGCTATGCAGGCAAGCAAAACCAACACCAGGCGTTGATATTGGTCACATTATATTGATTGTAATGTAAACATGGCGACCCTTCTTCACTAATAGACTGTAATGTCATCAGCTATTCAAATTTTTGTGTCCAACACTCTTGAACAACCTAACTAGTTTGTTGCACGTACCCCAACTATTAATTGATACGTCATATGCACCAACAATTGACTATCGATACATCATCCCATATGTCGGTGATGTATTATCGATCGTGCTTTAGTTTTGTCAGTTAGTTATGTTCGACGATTTGCACGTAGCCCTAATTTTTGCTACTATTACCCCATAATTTAATCTTATTATACTTGATTGAGATTGCCTTATTACTTGTTTTACCCCCCTTAGATGCACTATCCCTAACCTTATACCCCTCTATATAAATGTGAGTCGTCATTTACTCCCCAGACCACAATACCGCACTCCATTTTTTTAGCCATACCAATTAAGCAGGAACATGAAACCCTAATCCACGACCTCCGCCTCCCATGATCCCCACGACCACGATTTAAAGGAACCCCACCTCTTCCATGCCGCACGTTTTTTAGTTTCCCGCCGTGCACAACCTCGAAACCCACTCTTCACACAATCTCCGAGCGACCGTCCTGTGCGAAAGTGTTGATCATCTGAGTCAGTGAGTTCACATTTGAACACTTTCCCGTTGGTTTCGTAGTATTTTAGCCTTCTATGGTGCTTCTAAGAGTAGTTAATCATTTCATACATTGTGGCTTTCACAGGGTTTCTCGTATGTTGGTCATCGTCTCTACCAAAACCCTTAAATTAGAAACTTGTTGAAGGAGTCAAATTCGACAAGAAGAGGTCAGTTATGTTTTTTCTTGATGCATGTTTCCACACTGTACTATGCACATCTCATCATTGTTTGGAATCCCGATTTGTGTGGCAACACAGTACTAATAGGTCAAGTGCTTGAGGTTAACAGTGATCGTTATGCATCGATGTCTATCAGCCTGATGTCACCGATGTAAAAGTGGGGCTATCGGTCCTTACACGTCGATCTCTATAATTTGTCTGCTTAAATGATTTTCCTCTATTATTTTTTGCTTTCAACAAAATCTATACTGCTTATTATAGGTTCATATGGCTAACCATGTTGTTACATCCGGGGCTGGTACACCCTCGGAGGGGGAGGACTTCTTGGAACTTACGGACTCATTCATACCGAACATTGAATTGAAGTCTAAAAAAGAGGCTTTTACATGAGCACAAAGACCAACTGCAAGATGTAGATTTGTTCTAATTATTCTTAAATCTGATGCATCCGTAGGTTGCCGAGCAAAAATGAAAATCGGTTGTGAGAGGACTGGTCACTATAGTTGTAGGAGGAGGAGGAAAGTCCACCAAAAAGTGCGGGTGTTAGTTTAAGATTTTTATGAAGCATAAGAAAGACAATCTGTGGCACGTTAGAGTTGTTTGTGGGGTGCACAATCATGGCGTTAGGGATAGACTTCCTACACCTGAGATGTATGCATATGATGAAAGTACACAACTCCCTATAACTGATTAAGGCAATGAAGAATAAACCATGGATATTAGTGGGGAACTACCGACCGTGGGGAACAAGTACACCAACGCTGGCCCTGATTTGAGGGCAACCACTGTAGAGAAGTCAAGGGAAATCATCGACATTGATGATGAAAATCTGAAGCCTCAGACTCGGGCAACAAGGAAGATGAGAGTTCAATTTCCTATGAAGGTTGAGCACGAAATGGAGGATGAGAATTTGAAGCCCAAAACTCGTCCATCGAGGAAGAGCATCAAAATTGAAAGTCCAAAGAAGGCCAAAAGTCAAGCATCGAGGAAGAAGGTCAAAATTGACAGTTCAAATGAGCTCACAAGTTTAACTCCGTCTAGATTTAAGTTTGAAGAGGATTTATTGATCACCGGGACTCCGGTTGGAGCGAATGAACTATTTGTCACGCCAATTGAGGAAGCGAAGTATGATTATGATGAATTGAATGAGGAAAATGGGGGAGGCAATGGAGACAAGAATTGAAGCAACTGTCCCAAATGAGAACCATAAAGGGGACTTTTGAAGATGAACCGGTTTAAAACACCATGCACTGTAGAGATGGAAAGGGTCGAGCCAAATGAGCTGCAATCCCATCAACACGGAGGCAAATTATGGCCCACGAAGTAGTTAAAAATCACTATCGAGTGAAGCACAAGAAATGTAACGCGCATTCCGCCGACAGACAGTGGACGTCACAACTGATGGTCACAGCGATTTTCGGGTCATAGCACATGTGCTTGGCTATGATTCGAATGATGGCTGGAAGAGTGTCAAGAGAGAGTTGGTTGAAGATATAGACGATCACAAATCAATCTACAATACATATTTTCAGGACAACTCCCATTTCTTGAGGGTCTGAAAGGTGATAAACCACTACAAGAGCTTCGGAGTTGGCGTTGGTTGGCTAACATTATAGGGTTTTGGGGTTCATACGCAGCGGAGATTACAAAACAATTTTGACAAAAACCCCAACAGGATCCGAATCTAATTCCATTAAAAACGTTTAAACCATGAAAACTTAATCGTACCTCGGTCGCAATGCACCTTTCTGAAGGTTAATCGATCTCTAAGGCGCTGCCAACGACGAACGCCCTCTACCAATAGTCCACACACGAACGGCGGCCGAGATTCAAAGTGCTAGCTTCGAGAGAATACCAAATCTTTTCGTTTCTCTCCAAAACGATCTAGAGCATACCAAAAACCCTAAGTCGTTTCTAAAACGAAAATAGAGTTTCGGCCTTTTTTTCTTTCTTCCGTGTATTTAACTTAAAGCGTCTATTTATACAACCCTTGTATATAGACGGTTAAGTAATTTACACATATACCCCTACTTAAAGAAGTATAAGTGTAATACACCACAAGGATGTTTCTATCATGAATTTTATCATATGAAATTCTTTTTTTTTTTCTGAACTATCTTAAAATCTCGCAAAACCATTCTTAGTGTGCGACCCAATAGGCTCATACAACGTTGGTAGTGTACCAAAACATATTTTGGTATACAAGACATAAGCGGCCTCTAGCATGACATTATGACTACCCAAGTTGTACGAATATCAAATCGATACAACCTAATCAATAGTGTATATAACATCCTTTTGTCACACGATATCCTTTTGTTTAAACATAAGGCATGGAATTGTCATCCAACATGTTCAATCGTACTAGTCTCGATCTCTAGGTAGACTGAAAACATCCAAGTGACATTGATCAATATCAATTCACTTAGACTAGGCCTTTTAATAGTCTAACACATCGAGGGATCCACTGGATATCTCTCTTTATATGAGAGGGACAAATTCTATCTTGATTACACAACTTCATCACATTGCTCACACAAGATAACCAATCACAACCTTTATAATCATCCCATTAAAGACAACGTTTGATTGTGTCAAATCACTTGTGTTCCTAATGTTGAAGTCTCTAGTAATCTCAAGTCAGAGGACTAGAAAATATACCTATCTTGAGAAACAACTATGACTTAATCCATGTGATGTCCTCATAGCGGGTCGATCCAGTACTTTGTTCGCTAACAAATACTCGTGATCTTGATTCGTATCCCTATACATATAATCATCATATGATCATCAATCAAGACTCACACTAGTCTTAATTCATTATAGTTCCCAGTATAATGATCGACTAGGGACATTTAGGATATTTCTGTAAATACCTATGGATCTTATTATAATGTAGACATGCAAATTAATTATAATAAACAGCAAATGAAATCCTCTATTTTATTAACTAAAAGTATTCATAAAGACAGTTAATAGATTGACCTAGGGCACATATCCCAACATCTCCCACTTGCACTAGGGCCAATCATACATGCATCTAATGCCTAATGATCTAACATGACCATCATGTTTTGCTTGTGGAAGAGCTTTTGTCTATGGATCCGCAACGTTGTCTTCGCTTGGTACTCTGCAAATCTTTACGTCTCCCTCTCAATAATTTCTCTCGATGAGATGAAAACGTCTGAGTATATGTTTGGATCTGTGGTGTGATCTAGGTTCCTTGGCCTCATGATATTGCCCCGTTATTGTCACAATACAAACAAACAGGTTAGCAATACTTGGAACCACACCTAGTTCGAAATGAACTTTTTGATCCAAATCGCTCCTTTCTTTGCATCGGACGCCGTAATATACTCGCTTCTTTTGTAGAATCGACATAGTCTCTTGCTTCGAACTTTTCCACTTCTTATCGCACCCCCATTCAAAGTAAACACATATCCAGATCGCGATCTAAAATCATCTATATCGCTTTGAAAACTTGCATCTGTGTAACCATTTACAACTAGATCATTTTCAAAACCTCCATAGACCAATAACACTTCCTTAGTCCTTTTTAAGTACTTAAGGATGTTCTTTATTGCTATCCAGTGACTCTCACCAGGATTTGACTGATATCTGCTTGTAGTGCTTAAAGCATATGACACATCAGGTCGAGTGCATAACATGACATACATGATAGATCCAATAGCTAATGCATATGGAATCTTATTCATACGGTCTCGCTCATCATTTGTCTTAGGACATTGAGTCTTGCTGAGACTTATGCCATGAGACATTGGCAACAATCCTCTTTTAGAGTCTTGCAAACTGAACCTATTCAGCACCTTGTCTATGTAAGCACTCTGAGTTAGACCGATTAGTCTCTTAGATCTATCCCTATAGATCCTTATCCCTAGGATATAGGCTGCATCTCCTAAGTCTTTCATTGAGAAACACTTCCCTAACCAAGACTTGACACTCTGCAATGTTGGGATGTTATTTCCAATGAGTAATATATCATCAACATACTTGTACACTCGTAAAAACAACTACACTCCCACTGACCTTCTTGTATACATAAGGCTCATATTCGTTCTTAATAAAACCAAAATCCTTGATTGCTTCATCAAAACGAAGATTCCAACTCCGAGAAGCTTGCTTTAATCCATAAATGGATCTTTGAAGCTTGCATACCTTCCTAGAATTCTCAGGATGTACAAAACCTTCAGGTCGTGTCATATACACGTCCTCAAGCAGCTTTCCATTAAGAAATGCTATTTTTACATCCATTTGCCATATCTCATAGTCATAATATGCAAAGAACGGCAATTAAAATTCTTATGGATTTAAGCATGGCAAATCGGCGAAAAAGTTTCATCATAATCAACACCTTGAGTCCGCTGAAACCTTTTGCTACAAGTCTTGCTTTAAAAGTATACACATTGCCATCCATGTCAGTTTTCTTCTTGAAAACTCATTTAAATTCAATGGTCTTACCACCTTCAGGTAAATCAACCAAGTTCCAAACTTGGTTATCATACATGGATTGCATATAAGAGTTCATGGCACTTAGCCATTTATCTGAGTCTGGTCCAGACATAGCCTCCTGATAAGTGGTGGGCTCATTTTGGTCCATAAACAACACATCACGACTATCAGTAATGAGAAATCTGAATCTCTCTGGCTCATGTCTTACCCTACTAGATTTATGTGGATCTTGTGTCACTTGTGGAGGTTCAACTGGTTCTGAACGTTGTTGAACTTCCAGTAGCGGTTCAATGTTTCTCTGTGATTCTTGAACTTCTTCAAGATTTATTTCTCTCCCACTAGTGTCTTTTTAAATAAACTATTTTTCCATAAATGCACCATACCGAGCAACAAACACTTTGTTCTCAGTGGGATTATAAAAGTAATATCCTTTTGTTTCCTTAGGATACCCCACAAATAAACACTTGTCAGATTTAGGTGCTAGTTTTTCTGAGACTTGTCGTTTTACTTAAGCCTCACAACCCCAAATCTTAAGGAAAGACAAACTAGGTCTCTTCCCGTACCATATCTCATATGGTGTTTTATCAACCGCTTTAGAAGGAACTCGATTTAGAGTGAAAGCTGCAGCTTGTAATGCATAACCCCAAAAGGATAATGGAAGATATGCATGACTCATCATAGATCGAACCATATCTAATAAGGTTCGATTTCTCGTTTCGTAAACTCCATTCCATCATGGAGTTGCTTTGGTGGAGTCAATTGGGAGACAATCCCACAATTTCTAAGATGATCATCAAATTCTTGGCTTAAATATTCACCACCTCGATCTGATCGAAGTGTTTTAATAGTTTTACCAAGTTGATTTTTCACTTCATTTTGAAACGTTCGAAACATCTCAAATGATTCAGCTTTTTGTTTCATTAAATATACATAACCATATCTGCTGAAATCATCAGTAAATGTAATGAAGTACCGATAACCTTATCTAGCCTTTGTGTTTATAGGACCGCATACATCAGTATGTATTAGACCCATTAAAGCACTTGCCCTTTCACTGTGTCTAGTAAAGGGACTTTTAGTCATTTTGCCTAGTAAACAAGATACGCATGTTTCATATGTTTCTAAATCAAATGAATCTAGAAGCCCATCTTTATGGAGCTTCGTTATGCGTTTCTCGTTTATGTGTTTCTCGTTTATGTGTCCGAGACGACAATGCCAAAGATAGGTTTGATTAAAGAAATGACGATTTTCTTCCTTTTCTTTTGGGTGTTTTGAAGCATGAACAGGCCGGGTCTTGACTTGTTCCATAGGCTTTGCGACAGGTGCAGCAACAGCCTTGGCAACTCTAGCCTTGCGCCTTTCTTCTTCATTCCCATTCCCTTTTAGACCATCAACATATTACTAGAGGGTTTCTTGATATTTTGTTCAGCTGTTTTGAGCATCAAATGCAACTCTGAAATTGATTTCTCCATATTATTCATATTGTAGTTCATCACAAATTGTGAGTAACTCTCTGGTAATGAATTCAGGATCAAATCTGTAGCCAACTCTTGGCTTATGGGAAATCCGAGTCTATCAAGCTGGTCAACATAACCCTTCATCTTCAAAACATGAGGACTAACTGACGCACCCTCAGTCATCTTGCAAGAATGTAGGTTCTTGATTGTCTCGAACCTTTCTTGCCTAGCTTGTCGTTGGAACATTTCCTTCAAATTATAGCCACGTGGTAGGCTTCCATTAGTTCCATGTCCTTCGAAGTTCAGAACCATAGTTGCCAAGATAATACATGCAACATCGTAGAAATCGTTGACATGCTTATTATGCGCATCCTTCACAGCTTTCGTAGCATTGGCTGGTGGGTCCTCAGGGATTGGAGCATCCAGGACATACAACTTGCATTCATGCTTGAGAACGATTCTCAAGTTTCTGAACCAGTCAAGAAAATTAGTCCCAGATAGCTTATCCTTCTCAAGGATGGATCGCAGTGACAGGGGATTATTGTTACTTGAAGATGCCATTGATCTACAATAAAGATTATGCAAAGTTTATTTTAGTATAGAGGAATAGACTCCCACTAAATTAACAACCCTCCTGAAACGTACTACTTATTTAGGGGACTAAAATCCATATTTCACCTAATTCTATGACAGCTATGACATGAAACACAGAACTAGATTATTTAGGTAGGTAACAATTACTAATTACATCTTATGTGATTTTTAGATCCTTTTATGAGATATGGGACATCTTATGTCTTAGCATATTTTTATCTCATCATTTGCCTAAAGCTCAAAACTATTTTGATGGCTTTATTAAGTCGGACCATTTTAAACATTAAGGTAACTCTTACCCAACTTGTCTCACCAAGATAACACAATACACCCAACTATGGCTGAAACTATATTAGTGTGATCGAGGCCTTGACAAGTATTTAAAATGGATGGCACGAGACTTAAAATTTAATAGAGGGATTTTATTTAGTTTTAGTGATTTTATGTAAACAATGAAATATCATATATTTTATTGATTTGTTCAATCACTAAACAATTTGGGAAATTTTTTTTTTTATACTTTTCACTAACAAAAGAATTTCCGTACGCTAGGATTAGTTAGATTAATGGTCCACCGCGCTCAAATGAGACGAAATAATGTGTAATAGGGGGCAACGCCCCCTTTTTTTTTTTTTTTTTTTTTTTTTTTAGAAGACGAATCTCAATTCCGAATATTAAAATTCGCTATAGAAAATCATAATTTTTCGCTGATTTTATTATCATAAATTAACCCCTTAATTTATCCAAAATTAAGTCAATTAAAACATTTTAATTAACCCGGGCCCACATCTAACTAATCATCTTATCCTAATCCAATTAGGATTTAAGATATTTGAATCCTAGTATATCTAATAACAAGATTCTTGATATTTATCTCCTATTCTAATTTGTTATCTATCTTTATCATATAGAAACTTCATAACAAAATAGATATAACAAGATAAATAATTAATTTCAAAAATTAATTATTTATTTTGGATTTAAGATATTTGAATCCTAGTATATCACCAATAACAAGATTCTTGATATTTATCTCTTATTCTAATTTGTTATCTATCTTATCAAATAGAAACTTCATAACAAAATAGATATAACAAGATAAATAAATAATTTCGAAAATTAATTATTTATTTTGGATTTAAGATATTTGAATCCTAGTATATCACCAATAACAAGATTCTTGATATTTATCTCATATTCTAATTTGTTATCTATCTTTATCAAATAGAAACTTCATAACAAAATAGATATAACAAGATAAATAAATAATTTCGAAAATTAATTAATTATAAATAAATATTTTCGAAAATTAATTAATTATAAATAAATAATTTCGAAAATTAATTATTTATAAATAAATAATTTCAAAAATTAATTGTTTGCAATTTCGGTCCTCATCCAAATAATCACAAACATGTAATTGAATCATGAACTACTATCACAATCGAACCTAATGGTGTCATGGATCACAAAACACAAAATTCAATTCATTAAAATTATTTGAATTAACCTAACATGGTTACTAGCATGTACGAAACTGATTTTAATTAAATCACGAATATGTGTATCATATACACAAAACATGATAATAAATCTCAAAGACAACTTATGTATATCACATATACATCAACTATTAACATGTTTTCAATCATATATCATGTATTTATCAGAAGAAAACATGCAATGAATTTAATGTAATCGAACTCGAAGGCTCTGATACCACTATTGGGTTTTGGGGTTTATACGCAGCGGAGATTCCAAAACAATTTTGACAAAAACCCCAACATGATCCGAATCTAATTCCATTAAAAACGTTTAAACCATGAAAACTTAATCATACCTCAGTCGCAATGCACCTTTCTGAAGGTTAATCGATCTCTAAGGCGCTGCCAACGACGAACGCCCTCTACCAATAGTCCACACACGAACGGCGGCCGAGATTCAAGTGCTAGCTTCGAGAGAATACCAAATCTTTTCGTTTCTCTCCAAAACGATCTAGAGCATACCAAAAACCCTAAGTCGTTTGTAAAACGAAAATAGAGTTTCAGCCTTTTTTTTGTTTCTTCCGTGTATTCTAACTTAAAGCGTCTATTTATACAACCCTCGTATATAGACGGTTAAGTAATTTACACTTATACCCCTACTTAAAGGAGTATAAGTGTAATACACCACAATGACGTTTCTGTCATGAATTTTATCATATGAAATTCTTTTTTTTTTTCTGAACCATCTTAAAATCTCGCGAAACCATTCTTAGTGTGCGACCCAATAGGCTCATACAACGTTGGCAGTGTACCAAAACATATTTTGGTATACAAGACATAAGCGGCCTCTAGCAAGACATTATGACTACCCAAGTTGTACGAATATCAAATCGATACAACCTAATCAATAGTGTATATAACATCCTTTTGTCACACGATATCCTTTTGTTTAAACATAAGGCATGGAATTGTCATCCAACATGTTCAATCGTACTAGTCTCGATCTCTAGGTAGACTGAAAACATCCAAGTGACATTGATCAATATCAATTCACTTAGACTATGCCTTTTAATAGTCTAACACATCGAGGATCCACCGGATATCTCTCTTTATATGAGAGGGACAAATTCTATCTTGATTACACAACTTCATCACATTGCTCACACAGTAACCAATCACAACCTTTATAATCATCCGGTTAAAGACAACTTTGATTGTGTCAAATCACTATGTTCCTAATGTTGAAGTCTCTGTTAATCTCAAGTCAGAGGACTAGAAAATATACCTATCATGAGAAACAACTATGACTTAATCCATGTGATGTCCTCATAGCGGGTCGATCCAGTACTTTGTTCCCTAACAAATACTCTTGATCTTGATTCGTATCCCTATACGTATAATCATCATATGATCATCAATCAAGACTCACACTAGTCTTAATTCATTATAATTCCCAGTATAATGATCGACTAGGGACATTTAGGATATTTCTGTAAATACCTATGGATCTTATTATAATGTAGACATGCAAATTAATTATAATAAACAGCAAATGAAATCCTCTATTTTATTAACTAAAAGTATTCATAAAGACAGTTAATAGTAGATTGACCTAGGGCACATGTCCCAACAAACATTCCTAAATATAGGGTTCATTATTGCCAATCATTATCAAATGGGTGTGGTTGTATTGTGCACGACCAAGTCATTTGTGTACTTCCCAACTATGGGGGCAACACCTTCCTTAGGCGACCGACGCTTCATATGGCCATGTCTTGTTCAAGGCAAACATTTTATTAGGGTTAGTTTTTCCCTTAACTTTTGTACAATTTTTTTTTTTTTGTAAGTGATATTGTGATGTTCAACATGCTTGTATGTGTCTTAATGCGTTTCAGCTAATCATGAGCTGTGCAACACCTTTCCTACCAACCGCGCCATATTGGGAGGCGTACGCGGAGGAGCGAAGCAAGGAATGGGAAGTCGGTTTGAATATTATAAAGAGGAATCAACCAATTGGTCCAATAGATATTGTGGACCTTGAAGATGATTAGAACGCGGCTTCACCAACTTTTTCTTAGTTTGTGAAAAATGTAAACACTAACTTCTATGCCTTTCTTAATTTGGGTCAGTTTTAATGATGTTTAATGGATACACTATTATGCGGGTCATAGTTTGATGTTTTATTTGTACCTCATGGATTATGAACCTCTCACAATGCGTAGTAGTTATTTTCATATAGCTTCATAACTGTCACTGCTGTACATGTTAAATTTTGAGAATCGCGGCCAAGCAGAATCAACATCCTGTGTAGAACTGTTGGTTCTATGTCGCTGACATTCACCAAGTAAAGACGACCAAAAGTAGTCGTCATAGCAGTTTGATCAACAAAACTTTTCAACCGTAATATCTTTGTTCTCAACGACTCCTTAAAGTCGTACGCCTACAATCACCCCATCATTTACTTCATGTTACCACTAATTCCACATGTAATAAAGCCATCGGCCATGAACAACCGACATTACTTCTTATTAGCGAGAAAACTTAACTGACACATTATACAAGCTTACGACAACAATCAACCGTTACTTTAGTTATACCCATAACTTTACTAATTGTACCCTTCGGTCAACTGTACAAGGTTATTGTTCAACTGCCACAAACATTCTCAAACATAAAAGAGAGATGGTACTGTACAACCGATGGTAGTGACGTGTAACGGCCACCAAACGCCAAAAATTCTATATTTACCCCATCCTTTACTACTTGTATACCCCACGAGTAACTGCTAATAATGACATCGACCAAAATGTTATGTTAAAGGGTTTCATTAGCGGTTTTGTATAACTGGCACCCTTCAAAGCATGATAGGTAATAGTGGACGATGCACTCAACTTACCCAAAATGTTACTTCATGTACCCTCTCAATTTACAATCACTAAATAGGAGGACGCTTATTTAAGACCAATAATATGATTTAACCGTTAGTTAAAATTTGTCGAAATTCGCCTCTTATGTTCGTAATCCCTGTCCACATGTCGGCTCTGCATGGCCACACTTATGTACATCACTAAATAAGTGATTCCAAAGATAGGAAAAATGTTGGCAATCACTTTTATTACAATACACATAAAGTTACAACAATTAATTGGTACAAATTAAGATACAACTATTTCCACACAACACACATTAAAACTTTTTTCCGTATAAGACACATTTAAAATTGTTTGAAGATTGAGGACAAATTATGAGAACTCTGCAAATTACTTTGCCTTCCTACTTCTGTAAATCAATGTAGGCTCCTCGTATGCATCGGTGCATGTAGTACCTCCCTTGCTTTGATTTGTAGGAGTGGTGGAGCTTAGGGTACAATCTGCAACTCTAGAAAGGAATGCAATGACTTGATTGGCCATTTCGAGTGCATTGGCCGTCGTGACGCTCTCCATAACCATGGTTCAAAACCACGAAGTAACATCTAATGCACATCAATTACGATGTTGCCAAGAAAGTAACAAAGTCTAACACACATGAGTGGGAACACGAAAGCAATAAGCCAAAACATAAGGAATGGAAAAATGCTCACCAAAATAGTCTCGTCCTCAAGACTATCGACGCTTGAAAGTGCGAGATGACATGCGAAGGGATGATTGGCCCTTTGAAACCATTCAACATAATCATCAACAACTTTGCATGTATGGTCCACCCTATTACCGCAACGCTCAACACTTATGACATTTTTTTCCCATTTTTCCCAAAATTAGGGATCCCATGTGTACTTAACGTAGTACAAGGTTGCCAACTTACTCATGTCCGCATCAATGGGTTGAAATGGATCTTTGAGTATGCCCTGAACATAGCCCAATTGCCTCATAACTCTGTCCAGATTGTGTGGTTCGATAATATCTAAATATCGCATAGTCTTGTTGTAGAAGGAAATTTCACTAACAAGTAGTGAACCCCTTGAAGTATTATCCCAATTTACCTATAGAAAACACGAAAAATTCAAGGATAGGTGATTTTTAATTTTCATAACATGTTACACTAATAAAAAACATTAATTGTGAGTGTTGAACATCGTGGTATCTAAACTTGTCCAGCTTGCCCTAAATTGATGGATAAGGTCAGCAATCTGCCTCGATTCCTTATGGTACAACTTCATCACCCGATGCATACCCGACTTGTAATTAGTACATGGAACGGGCTCAATGAATGGAATGTGGTAATAACACCAACCCTATTAGAAACAAATTTGTTGTGATTGACAAATAATACTAAAAACAAGGAATAATTTTGATGCAAAATGAATATGTACCTCCAACAATGTCTTGTAATTTGCAATTTGGTTGGCCTTGGCCGAACTAGTAATGTCGAGCTGGCGATACAGGTAAGCTAGTGTCGCACCCCCCACCCATATGAACCAATCTCATCAACGTTCTCCAGAACTTGTAGGAGATTAGGGGAGACTCTTGTGCCTGACTTGTCTATAAAAATGGTCGCTCCAAGAAGATAAATGATGTAGGCTCGAATAAGGGCAGCTGGCTCAGGGAATATCTCCTTTCTTCCCGTCTGGCGATCTCTCTTTAAATGGGGTAGTGAATTGATCCTTCAACCACCTTAAACTCAATTTCTGGCTAGGATTCCTCTTAAACTCATCTTCCACACATTGGTTTGTCATCCTTAGCAGCCGACTAGTCATCGCTATCACCTCATTGTGATCCTTGCATTTAATAACCACAACCTTTCCAATAATCAGAATCTTGAGAAGTATTCACATGTTATCTAAAGTGATAGTCATCTCGCTGAAGGGTAAGTAGAATGTGTAAGTCTCGATTTGCCACCTTTCGACAATACCAGACACTATGAACTTATTACATCTGTTATATGAGATGTACCCCAACGACCATAAACCAAGCTTGTCGATGAGCATGTCGATTTTTTCCTTCTCAGGGTATCACGTGATAGTCTTCAAAGGAGTGATATGAATATCATGGTTGATGCACTTTAAATAACATCGACCCTAAAAATATATAATATTGGATTTAAAACATTGGCGTTTGCATACGATTAACATAACATAATGTTATTAAGGAATTAATGTATATCTCGATGTGTACTTCAATGCCATTTCAAATATCTACTAAGCATAGTTTAGGAATGACGACAAAAACGATAAATCCGATGGCCCACCGAGAAATGAAGTGGGCATATCTTCTGCATTGCCTCCCGATATACCAGTGGTAGATGTACCAATAGTAAAGTTTTAGTGACGTTTGAGTTGTGTGCAGATTTACATGATGGGAAACGACTCCTTTTAGTCCCAGCCCGACCGTCATCATTACGCTTCAAATGTTTCCTTTGTTTTTTATTTTTCTTCTGTACGGGCAGCTTCCTATGATATGAGGCAGTCATGCGTATCCTCTCAGGGTTCTCGGGCTCCGACTCTACGTCCCCTGTCGGCTGCGGTTGGGACAACCCTGTGTCTCCTATGGTGGTGGAGGCGGCGGTAGTAGAAGCTATAACAGCTTTAGCAGCCGCTATTCGCTCGGCCATTGCATTGTATCGCACAACATGTTTCTTCTTGCCCATAGCCTAAATCAAATAAAGGGTAAAATGAGACCCGATACAAAAAACATTAGATCAGGACAATAGTTTAATTAAACATAAAAAAAAAATCATTTTCCTAATTGACGACTCAGCATAATCGATACGTAAAGCTGTATTATCAGTTTCAAACGACCGATAACCCTATAAACATATCGATTTTCATTGACCGCAAATGCTCTCCATATATCGATTTAGTAGTGTCGTCAACAATTTAGTCTAATGGACACATTGACCATAATAATTTAAACACTACGATTGTATGTGATCGAAACCCTTATTCATGGTGACGTTTATGTGCTGAGTCGTCGTCATCGATCTGTACTTCCAATTAAACCTTAAAATCTAAACAGCATGACCAAAGAGCAAACTACTCAAAAACTACCATAAACAATTGCAATCTCATGGGGAATAAAACCCAGCAACAAGTAAGACAATTTACTTACTCTAGACGTTTGGAACCAGACGAACGAACCGATGGCGTCGCTCTAAAATTTTTCGATGTTTAACTCCACGAGCTCTGGCGAAACTTGCACCCATAATAATACTCTAAATGCACTAGAGATTTCAGTTTTATGTTCCTTTAACGCCAAGAAATCGAAGGGCGTATGGTTAGCGCAAATTTGTTCATGGGGTACGTGGGTTGGAATGTGGATGGAGATGCAGTTAGACTCGTTGAGGGGATAAGGGTAGTTTCAGAATAATTTACAAAATTTTGGGGTAAAGGTAGTACAAAGATTTCAAAATTGGGAGGCAAAGTAGTCATGGGGTAAACCAAGCAATTTGTGGGGTCCGAATAGCCGCTGCCTATTAATAATATGATTAATATGTTGACATTTAAATATTACTAGCAATATTAGTGATGCAAATAATACAATTACACAAACATATTAAAATATATAATTTTTTACTTGATATTACATATGCAATATTTTTTTGAAAATATATTACATATATTAAATAACAATATTTTACTATATTGTAGAATAACTTTATTAATAAATACCAAGGTTTTTTAAGTAAATATTTAATTAATAAAAAGTACTATTCATGTCATTTAATATCTATCAGCTACTCAATCAGCTAGTTTTTTCAAACAATTTTATTGATCAATTAAGTTTACAGCTATTAGCTAGATTATCAGCTATCAATCAGATTATCTGCTTTCAGCTAGATTTTTTAACTATCAGCTAGATTATTAACTAGTGTTCTCAAACATAGCTTAAATGGATAGTGCTATTTGGGCTCATGACTCCGGACTCAAAATTTTTTTCTTATTTCAAAGTCATCCTCAAGCAATTAATGAAGTAAACATAATTACTTCTATAATTTCTTTGATACCCCTTAAATATTTGTAAAAATTTTAAAAACCCTTTTATGAGTATCGACTCATGAGTCTTTTATGAGTATCGACTCATGAGTCCAAGTACGTAGATTTATTTTACATATATATATATGCATGATTGGTTTTGTTGTTTGGTGTGATGCATATATGTATGTCTCGTTTTCGAGCCTTTAATGGAGTGCTTATGTTATGATGATATATATAGCTTTACCTCTCACGTGGGCTGTCCTGCTTTAAAGCTAGATTAGTCGAGGGTAGTGGGCTTATCGGATATATAATTGTTTTTAGATATAAACAGGTGGGCTAAATTACTTGCATCTATAGTTGTATATACAAGTTATGCTAAAACTTGGATCTTAGGTATATTTATATGTCATATTTATATATAATTAATCATCCTTTATACTTTACTAAAATATTGTGACATTAAAAGGGTACTGGTTTTACAAAGCTGATTTGATTTTATAAACCAACAGACAACTTATCAACACTAGTGAAACTGGCCTCCTACCTTAAAAGTCCATTTCAAAAAATTGAGTCAAAGATGTTTTTCAAGTTTGGAGATGAGGTAATCCATCATTGTTCGTAAATATTTGACAAAAAAAAAGGAAAAAAAAAACAAATAAAATATTAAACTTAAAATTCAAAAGCCTTGCTAGTTTAGTAAGAGAAAGAAATTAAACCTAAAGGCGGTGTAGCCTAGTGGTATAAGGGCGAAGACAAGGTTATGTGGGTTAGACGTACGACCTCATTTTCAATTCCCTGCGATAGCCAAATATCGGACCACTAGTGGTTTTTTTTCCGTAATCCCATGGACCGCAGGACTAGACAAACAAAATGTTTGGATACCTAGCTATTGTTACTAAAAAAAAAGTAAAAAAAAAAATATATTAAAATTCAAAATTCCAGAGTGAGATAAACATTTCCAAAGTGTACTACATCACTCATGATCTTAAAAAAAAAAAGTTCAAATATAAGACAAATCTAATAATTTCATTTTCATGGTAAAACCGCGCGTAAAAAGTGATTAATTACTTGCTCACTTCAACATAAGTGTTATCAGTAACTGGATGGTCTCCAAGAACACGATTATCCATCATCTCTTCTTCCTTGTACATAAACTTGATAAGCTCATATGCTTGAATGCCCAACTTTGCGTTAACAATGTTCTTCAAATCAGCAATTTCGGTCATCAAAGATTCATGAACGTGCACATTTCTGTCCCCTGCATCCCCCCTCCTCCCAGTCCGCCCCCCATACGCGAAATACAGCGTCACTGAAGAGCGCAAATTCTTTGAGGGAACGTTGCGATACATGCTACTCATTCATCCAATATTGTGCGCCATGCAGCATACTGTTTCGAAGTTGGTTGGAAGGCCCAAGTAATTTTGAATATTCACTTTTACTTCGAGACTCCCACACCGTGGCTTGGAAATCTAATGGCGAACTTTTCAAAATTTGTGTTTTTGAAAGGTTAAGTCCATCGCTATTTTCCTAGTCTCAAGCTATTTTGTTAGGTACTTTGAAGTTTGAAGTATGTAATTAACAATGTGCTTAGATGTGAAAGCATTTGTACATTTATAGGAAATATATATGAACTTCCAAAAAGTAAAAAATGATACAATATTATATATTGGTAAGTGTGATATACTTATAGAATGTATAATATAGAAAATATAAAATCTAATTCTCCTTCCATATTTGATTTTTTTTACTTGCAAGTTTTTGTAAGATTTGCTAGGATGCACCTATAATAAGTATAGGAGTGGGAATTCGTGTTAGCGAGTCGTAAACGTATCGTGTCGTAAACAGCCAACCAGGTTATGACCCATATAATGCAAATTCATTACATGACATGTTTATTAATTGTGTTAATCGTTTTCGTGTTTAAGTGGACCGTGTTAAACATATTGTGTATTCGCGGCACTCATTTATTAAATATTTGATTTAAATCTTTAATTGTTTAAACTTTTATAATTTGTTTACTACTTTTTTAAATATATATACATGAATAAATTTAAACAAACATAATTAAATAGCCAATAAAATATAATGTAGTTGTATAAAGTCGTAAGTTTTACTTTACTTTTTCATTCAAATCTTTATTACTCTCAATAACAAAGCGAAAATGATTCGTAATAATAATATATACAAAATTCTAAAAATCGTCTAAAAAATATTTAAATTTTACTTTGGTGAAAAGTTTTATTTTTTCTTAATAAATAATTATTACTAAAATTTAAAACATAAATAATATATTAAAAGTAAAATGAATATTTTCTCTCTAAGATAAAATAAAGTATGATAAAAGATCTATACAAATAAAAAAAATCTTGTTATTAACATTATCCAAATAGGTGAATTTTGTACCAATCTATTTATTATACCATATTTATTATTTATATATTATTCTTTAATGAGTCATAAACGACTTAAGTAGGTTGACATGCATGTTAATGACTCGTTTATCAACCGTATATAAACGTGTTAGCATGTTTATGACGCAAACCCACTTATGTCAAACTCATGACATGTTTATTACTTGTCGTGTCGTGTCGTGTCGTGTTAAACGCGTCACGACCCAAATTGCCACCTCTAAATATGTAGGATTTTTTGCTTGATTAGTACACATGGGGAAATTTTTTTATCAATCCAATACACCCACAATTTTTTTTACCAAACTAACACATTTTTTGCCACGTCAGTGCCACGTCACCGCCACATCACCCGGAGTGTTGGTGCGGCAGTGACGTAAATGTGATTTCTATGTAAAACGTGACTTGAGGTCACGTTTTGCATAGAATGCAATTCACGACCCCAAGGACACCATCTTTGTACACCGAAAGCACACCCCAAACTCCAACCTTGTACACCGAAAGCACACCCCAAACCCCAACCGAAACCACACCCCAAACAGCTTGGACATGGGAACATGGAATGCCAAAACACTGTCACTTCATACAAGTGCGTCTACGAGCTTCCAATTTCACCACTTGCTTGTTACACCTTTTTCTCAAATGATAGCTACGTGTTGCAGTGATGACTTCAAATGTGTCATTTGCACGATTCAACCCATAATGTGTATCTCTTGGCACAACCTAAGCCCATGGCTTGGTACTAAATCAACTATAGTTTATTTGTTATGTATACGCCTGATTATTTTCACTTACTTCATGTACTTTGCTTTTTAATTGACTAAGGTTTAAAATTTTCATTTAGTAACACATAGACTATGTAATGGTTGATTGCACTTCCGCCGCCGCTGCCCGCCTCCCGCCGGCACTACTCGCCTCCCCGCTGGTCTGTCATTGCCTCCCGCCGTCACTGCTAGCCTTCACAACCGGTCTCGTTTGTATTGGTAAAAATCTTCTTCCAATTGTGTTCATTGATGAATTAGTTCCAAAAAGGCATTTTCTTTTGGGTCGTATACTTGATATTCAACATTAGAATAGTATGTTTCGATACGTGATTGAAGACACACCTCGAGATCCATGCTGGCGTGGGAACCCGTTAGATTGACATAGTGAGTCCAAACTTTAGTCTTTCAAATTGATGTAAAAAGTACATGCATTACATAGTCTATGTGTTACTAAATGAAAACTTTAAAACCTTAGTCAATTAAAAAGCAAAGTACATGAAGTAAGTGAAAATAATCAGGCGTATACATAAGAAATAAACTATAGTTGATTTAGTACCAAGCCATGGGCTTAGGCCCGCGCCGCGGGCTTCGCCAGATCCTCCGCCATTGCACCGGCAGGTGTCCTCTGATCTCCTCCCTCTTCTCCGTCTCTCTCTGTCTTTCTCTCTTTATCTCGATCCCTTTTTTTATTTTTATTTTTTTCTTTTATATATATATATATATATATATTTCTTTTATATATATATATATATATATATATATATTTCTTTTCTATATATATACACACACACATATATATATGCATTTTAATTTTAATTTTCTTTTTTGATGTGACCACATTACGCCGCTACCTCGGTCCACTTCGACACGCGACTCGAGGCGCGCGCGTCCCCGTTCGTGTTTCGGCTCACCGCATTCCCCGCATATACTTTTCTCAACAATTAGCATTAAACTCTTAAATTGCACATTCTCGGTGTCCCCACTCAGGATTCAGACATACGTATTCGACGAGTGGGTCCCACATACGACCTTGACTTGATACGTGGCACAAGTCAAATTTTCGTGTCGTTACATTTGAGGTGTGATTTCGGTTGGGGTTTGGGGTGTGCTTTCGGTGTACAAAGATGGTGTCCTTGAGGTCATCACGAATTGCATTCTATGCAAAACGTGACCTCAGGTCACGTTTTGCATAGAATGCACATTTACGTCATTGCCACACCAACACTCCGGATGATGTGGCGGTGACGTGGCACTGACGTGGTCAACAATGTGTTAGTTTGGTAAAAAAATTTGTGGGTGTGTTGGGTTGATAAAAAAATTTTCCATGTGTACTAATCAAGCAAAAAATATATTACATTTTTCTTTTGACAATTCACGATTGACTTGATCGTTTGATAAACACCGAGACATTCCATCACTTAAAAACATACTCTATTTCTATAATATTTTTTCTTCAATAAAGGGACCAAATTAATCTCTTAATCTAAATGCCACTAATTAAACCAAGAAATGAAAACAAAACCTAAAGCCAAGAATTCTTGCCTAAATTATAAATATATGTAGTGCAAATTTACAATACTCAAAAAAAAAAAAATTAAAAAAAAAGAAAAAAAACCTATAATAATTAAGACAAGTCACAACGACGGACTTGAGGAGAAGTATTGGAGACATGAAAATAGTTTTACATTGACAAGTTCATGAGTATAAAAACAATGACTTATATATAAGTTTGGTGTACGAACTCCATTTTTTTTAATACATTATATATATATATATCATATATATAAAAGCACGAATCACAAATTTTTGAATCGTAATCAAATTTATTTTTTTGTCCCTCCCCCACACATTTTTTCTCGTGCGTCCTTTATCTTTCCGTTTTACTCCTTGATTTTTTCGTGCGTCCCTTATCTTTCCGTTTTACTCCATCTTCCTCTTCTCTCACGTCTCTCTCTCACGTTACAACACATCTGTGATTTCTACTTCTTCTTCCTCTTCTCTCACGTCTCTCTCACGTTACAACACAGACGTTATTGCATCGTAGATACATGGTTCTCAAGTGAGTTATCTTCTCCCCAATCACTCTCACCGATCACTTCGATCTGTTTCTTCATTGCTACTACCAATTTCTCTGTTCAATCAATCTTCTCTACTTCGCCATGTCAAATTCTTTGCAAAAGTTCGAGTTTTTTGTAAGTTTTTCTTTTGTTTTAGCCCTAACTTGTTGTTCTGCCACTGATGAAACTGTGTAGAATTGTAGTACTGTTCTTAATTTGCTTGCTTACTTGATTGATTTTAGGGGTTTCTTAATCTGGGTTGATTTTGTTTGGCGCTTTTTGATGAGTTGATGATTTAGGTTTTTGTGCTAATGTGGGTGGTGCTTTGGGAGATGGGTTTTGAATTTGGTTCTTCTCCATTAGGATCCCTCCCTGCATTGTGTGGATCAAATCAATTCTAATTGAGAGAAAATGTACAATCCTAGAAAATGATTCTTCAACATTATACGATCTTTTTCTTTTAAAGGATTAGTTTACAGACAGCATGATTCCTCAACTATAATTGCTCACACTCAATCTTTTAGTTTTTTTTTTCTTCATGATGCAATCAAAAGTTATTACATTGTGGTTCGCCCCCACCAACACAGATCTTGGGATGATTAATAGACTGGCAATAGATATGGTTATAATTATTTGATGTTTTTAAGAGTAAACTTAGGCCTTTCCTTGCCATTGCAATATTTGGATTACCCAATCAACGACCCTACATGTAAAAGAAAAGAAACAATTGTACTACAACAATTATCTTCAATGGCGCAACTGCGTAAGGAAAAGTTCGAGGTAAAAACTTAAAGCCTATGCGAGCTACTCTACAATGCTAACTTATTTCTAAGCCCGCATTTTGCATCAAAGACGCTCTTATAACCTATAACACGGCTAATTGAAAATGGTCGTAAAGCGTCAATCTCAGTGTTGGTTGCTTCCCATATCAAATATGATATTGAGCCCATGCATTTCCTTTAGACAATGTTAATTTGGTTATGAATGTGATCATGAATGCATGATGATAAACAGACACTACTAGAATCACATAACGAATAACAAATTTTTTAGTGTTATTAGACAAAACCACATTCTAATCTGATTCTGCTTCTTCTTAATTGTTAATTTGAGATGTTAATCTAATTTTATATAATTTGAGGTTATTAATTTTTATTGAGTACCACATTGTCATGAATTTCATTATCAAATTGTTTAATTTAAAGTTTCGAACCTTGCTTAGGATTGGGGCTTTGTTGTTGCATACATCCTTCAAGTATGAGCAGATCTCTGCAGATATCCTTGCATGCATCATTTTCTCGTTATGTTGCAAACCGATTATTTTTCTTCTTGGTTCCAGTTATCAAAACAAATATTTTATCCGATAGTAACGTCAAATTACTCCCACAACGTAAACTCCTATCTGAAAGCGAAGAGAAAGCTTGGAGAGGTTCTTTCGCATTTGAATTTTTGGATAGTCAATCCATGGAGATGGTATAGTATATTATCTTTTATTGTAAATGTTAATATCTCTGCTCTCAATTGTCTTTTCCGCGTTGTATGATACGATGGGCATATAATATTTAAGCATTAGCCTCAAGAGTCAATACATTGAGTAATGTTGGTGCCGAGATTTCTTTTGGAGAGATTGCAACTAATGCTATTATGCTTATGTCGTGATTTCCTTTTAAGCGCATAGTCTAAATTACTATTGTAGGGAGAAATATTGTTCTAATTTCTATATAATGATAAAGAAGATTTATATAGATGTATCCCTCTCGTTTAAGAGCATAATTCAGATTTTTTTAAACATACACAAATTTAGAAATTCAACATAGGTGACTTATACTCAAATTACCATATATAGTGAAGTTTGCATTGTCATGAATTAACCGTATCTTTCAACAACAATAAAGTAGAACAAAGAATGTGGTTTTGTCCATCTCTTTCAATTGCATCCCAATTTAAATGGGCTACTAGGTCTTTAGGCTTTATGTCGTCAACACCAGTTGATCATGTCTGAACATTAGTTCAATTTTTCTTTTAATTCCAATTACCTTTTATATTATTTGCAAGCTATTCTATTATTTAAAAGCTATGTCAAGCATCTTCTTCAAATAATAGGACTTTGTGTATGTAGGTAATAAGTAGCTTCGTTACTTTTCTTTGTTGAGATGGATTGCTTGAGTGGATATCTTGACGTAAGAAACTTGTTCACCAACTGTTTGATGAAATTCCTAAATGTGGAACTGTCTCAAGTAAGCCAAAGCATGACTTGCCTTAATTTTAAGTGATGTGATGGAATAAAATTCAGTGGGTACCATTACAAAACCTCTTTTAGTCAATCTAATTATGGTGAAGTCCCTAAAATGGCAAGTTATATCACTTTGTCCAATCATTCTAAATTTGAGTTTCATGACAAAGTTGAGATTTATTTTATCTAATAGGTTGTAGGGTATTTTTATTATCGGTTCTGATTTGACAAAAATACCAATATTAGAAAACGGAAACAACCTTTTGGGTGAGTTTTCCTCTTCGTTATCAATACATTAGCTCATCATTTATGATGACAAGTTTTTATTTTTGAGCGTCAAAGTTTATTTAGAAAAGAATCTGGTATACATGTCAACTTATTTGCTTTGTATTTCGCTAATTTCTTGATTCTTTACTTGTGTTCAACTCTCATGCTTCATAATGCAAATTTCCATATCAAGAAATGCATGTAGTTTGAACACTGATCAAACCGAGAAAAAGGTAGTTTAATACCACTCTTGTGTTGTACAAAGATTTTTCAACATTGTATAGTTAGTTTTTCAATAATATAAGAATGTACATAACTTCGAGCTACTAAGCTAGCATTGTACTATTGATCATTTCACCTTGGAACTATCCTTTCCTTATGTAGCAGATCTATCTAATTTTAAAAATGTGGCATGTTTTTAGAAGTGTTACAGATCTATCTGAGTTATAATGATAGGTTAATATTCGATTTAGAATCATTCTCAAAAGATTGCGAGATATATTAAATTCGATGATTGACAAAGAAAGTCATTTAAGAAGTACAATTGGATCAAGACTTGACTTTTTTTTATGCGACAGGTAAACCTTGAAAGAAAAAGAAACAGCTTGCACTTAATTCAATGAAACAATAGTTGAGATTTAATGTAAAAAGTAAAGTATATGCCAATTGTAGGTTCAAAACTCTCACTGTAAAAAAAAATAAAAATAAAAATGAAAGAGTTCATAGCTTAAAATACATGCGAAGTGGAGTCTTATTGAATAGTACTCAGTGCTGAGCCTATCAATGAGTATATTCAAAGTTGCGGTATTATTGCTTTCAACAAAATCTAAATACGAGCCTTTCTTTCGAGTAATATCTCTCATTATTTATCACCTAACATATCATTGTATATAGAGCAGTCAGTTACATGATTGGATTTTTCAGACCGAACCCCTTCAATTTTTTCCCCTCTTCTGTATGTACCTGTTCATGGTGAGTCTGAATAGATAAATATCATTTCTCATGAAATTCGTGAAATCTTATAGGCATAGTTTTTTAAATCATCTTATATATGTACTCTCGTGAACTAAATTTTAGTTATGCAACTACTCTTACAAAATAAAAGTGTATATCTAATTAGTTTGAATGGTTTGTGTTATTCATGGGGTTTGAATAATAAGAATGTTGAATTGAGTATAATTTAGATCCTCATATGGCCCTCTTTTTATTAGATTTTACGGTAATTGTTTTAGTAATGATGTCATAAATGTTGTACGGGCCGGCTTCTTACCTTCATGGTGCTGATAACATTTTTGGGATTGCACTGCTTTGGTCAATGAGTAAAAAATAATCCTTCGACATGACTTGTTAAATTTTATAAACTACTTCTACTAACAACTACCATCCTTCACACAACAAAGTTATTGATTTTTTTTAATCTTTTTTGCATATTGATTAAGCTATTCAATTTGATATTTTTTTGGTGTTATTTAATGGACGAGAAGTTATGGGTTGCTCTTAGCACTAATCATGCAAGCAACCAAAGTATGATCATATATCTTAATTTCTCCCCTTGTGGTCTTATTTATATTCTTAAATGATTCATTGGTGCTTCCAACACTTTAAATGGTCAGTATTGTCATTAGTAGTTTAAAAATATAATATTTCACCTACCTAAAAAAATATGATATTTGAAGTAGGAAATGGCTATTTTTTATTTTTACTATGTAATACTGGTTTTTTTCAGTCGACTATCAACATAGCACTATGTTCTTACATTTATAAATTACTTATATTAAAATTTATATTTTTATAATTTGTTGAATTTCTTAAACATTAATTTTATTTTATTTATAATTTATTCATTTTATTTATAATTTGTTGAATCACTTTTATCCATTTTTTACGGATGTCCAAAAATTGTGACAAGATTGGATACATCATTCCTAATGACTATGCCTTTTTGGTTTTGATTGATGAAGATGTCACTGAAGAGTTGAAAATAGAATTGGAAGAGATCGAGTTGCAGTACCAGAAGGTGGTGAATGACACATCGATGAAAAAGCACGAAGCGCTCATGCCAGCGAAGAAAATAATGTCTTTAAAGAAGACAGTACCAGTATTTAGTCTTTTTTTAATTCATTTTATTTATTCAAATTGTTCAAAACATGTCAAAGTATTCCAATGTAAATTTGACCATAATACATCTTACAATTATTTGGAAATAAAATAATATGTTTTAGTATGTAAACCAATTTATTTGAGAATTCAATTTCAAACTGTTAATTGATGGAAGAATTTGTAAATTTGTAAAGTTCGGCTACATGGATTGAATTCTTCCATTGTGCTTGTTTAAGACCATCCCCTCTTTCTTAAATGTCTATAAATTATAATAATTGTGATAGTAAAGTATGTCCAGTTGTTTTTTCCATGTTAGTCTGAGAGAGCCATTAGGAGGCGGGTTTAATGTTGTAGAAAAAATGTATACTCTCTAAGTGTTTGCAACATGGCTTTACAAACAAACTAGCAACCAGTTTTTCCCTAAATTTAGCTTATTTTTCCCTATTTTTTCTTTTGGTTGGATGTCAGAGTAATGGTATTATTGATTACATTTTCCTTCGCATCAACCCTTAAATGGCTATTTTTCATGTTTCGACTTCTTTTTGTTTACAAGTAAACATTAAGAGATCTTAATCATCGCAACATTCTTTCTGAAGCTGACACACCTATGTCAACTATGAGCATAGAATGAAGAAATTTTCTAACACTATTGTACCAGAAAAATCGCATGGAGATTGCGCTGGTATTTCTGAATCCACACTTGATGTGTCAACCAATGAAAATGGTATATCATACAACAAATTAGTTTATTGTCTCTATTTTCTAACATAATGCACCTTATCATCTAAATTTACATGTCTCACATTAGAAGGAGAGTGCAAAGCAGCTTCTTACATTCTTTTGTTGTAAAAGAAATGTACTTTTACATGCATGCATAGAAGGTTTTACAAGATATACAAAACCAAAAGAGAGCAAAAATAAGAAAAGAATGGAAAGAGATCAACTAAGGCAAGGTAGTTTATGTGGAATATGTGGTTAAAGGACTAAAGTCTACCGAGTTCCACATGGTACATGAGAGAAGACAACACAACCTCTCTTTTAATATTTCTTTTTTTTTCTTGGTCAGGGTGTCTAAAGTTTTAATTCAAACTAATTCAATTATTTACATTCGTAATTTCAAAGTTATACTTTCTATCTATAGAGTTTAAGGTAAAGATTGAACTTTATGTACAATTCTACAAAATATCCACAAACAAGTGTTCACAAATTAATAGGTCAAACCACTTGTGTTTTTTTTTTCCTTGTTTCCTTTTTTTTTTTTGGAGGAAGTAATGACCTAGCATGACTAGCTTGTTTTTAATTCACATCTTATCTCAAATACATTAAAGAATATTTATAAGCATCCAAATCAACATTTTCTTTTGTATCCAAATCAAACTCTAACTTCTTATTAATCCACTGCACATTTTATTTTCTTTATCTCCAAATCAATCATGAACTCATCCTCATCAATCCAATACACTTTTTTGAGGAAGTAATGTACTAGCATGATTAGCTTGTTTTTTCATTCACATCTTATCTCAATCACGTTAGAGATTATTGATAAGCTATATAGGTACTTGTATTTCTAAATTTTAAATTTTAATTACAATTTTAAATTTTGTTAATAAATTCTTAAAAATTAATTCCCGCGAGCGAAGCGAACGGAGAATCGCGCGTAGCACGTCTTAAAACTAGTATATATATATATATATTATGGTGTCCAAGATTACTCATAATTATTCCACTTGAAATAAGACCCGCCTTTCAAATTACGTCTCGAAAAATTAAAAAAATCGAACTTCAGGCATCATATAGGCCCACTTGTGTTATTTTTATAATAGGCCCAAGTCTAAGTCATGAGAGAGTAATGTAAGTAGGAGTGACTAGTTTAATGTTTTGGCTTTAGTTTGGAATTGAGAGAGTTCTCTCTCCAAAATGCCAAGGCTAGCTAGTTCGAGTTCTCACTCCAAAACTTACATGCAACCTTTTTATTTCATTTCAACTAGTCCATTTGAAATGATTCCTTTATCTCCAACAAAGTGAACAACTAGTAGGTGTCTCCAATGGCCACTATATCAAGGTAATGATTGGTACAATGACACTATAACTTGCTTTGACATTTTGAAAATTCACCTACCTCCAAACTTAATCCTATACATACACTCTTACTCCCTCTACACTATCTCTAAACTTGGAATATCGGGCCTACATAAGAATTCACAAAAGGACCTTACTTTCACAACCTAGAAAAGACATGCAATAACGACATGTATATCGTTGGTGTCCCTCAATATACATCGGGATGCATGTGCGACACATCAAGGTGAAAGATCAAGGGACGTCAATAAGTGTGTGTTGTTACTTTTCAAGTTGCTGGAGCATTTTCCTTCACAAAGGGATAATTTTTTGCTTTTTTTTTCCATTCATTCAAGAGCTAGATTTCACCTATTTTATTCCCATTGTATTCTCAAAGTTCACTATATTTTCTATTTGTTTTCGAAAGGCAAATTTACTTGTGATTTATGAACAAATAACTTAATAAATTGCATGGTCAATAGATCTAAACTATTAGCAATGCTATGATGGAAAACAAAACTAAAATAATGCTAGATTAAAACACCCCATTCAAATTCTTCCGATATACATACACCCATCTTATAATACTAGTTTTCTTAACGTGCTTTGAAAGTGAGAGTCTTCTAACATGATTTTACATTTAAATATCTAAACTGAATATCTACAACATTTGTTTATGATTCAATCACTCAAATAAGTGTGTCAATATTAATAAAAAAATAAGTATAAAATAAATATATTAACATGTATGTATTAAACATTTAAGATTTAAAAAAAAATTATGCATTAAAGTTGATACTAATGTATGCAACCAAAATTGTCTATCCTTGCTTCACACATGATCAATGGTGGATCATTAAGGTTAATCTAAATATGAACTTAGTTCTTAAAAATAAATAAATAGCGAGAACCATTAATATCTAATTAATGGTATTTTTCACTTTCCATCGCTTCTTATTGGTTAAGAATCATAATTATTTTTTCTTAAATAAGAAAAAAATGAGACTTGAATTTCTTGCATAATTAGTTACCACATAAAATTATTGAGCTACCACTTGATTGATGTCATCTATAAAAGAAAATAAATTAGAACCACGAAATGCAAAGTTAAAGATGCCTCAATTATAAAAACAAATTTAACCTTTACATGATATCAAATATAGAAAAAAAAATATTCTCATACTCAAAGTATATCAGCCAATTGAATTAGTAATCATTGATTTGAATGTAAACTAAAGTAGATTTCATTATGATGACTTTTATCAACATTTAAGATTTTTAGTGACTTTTGTGAACTTATTAAATATGATTTTGATGATACTAATAGATTATTGTGATTTTTAAAATGAAAAAATATTTTGCACTTTATTATATAAAAAAATAATTATATTTTTTTTCTTAACAACTATTACTAATATTTAAAAAAGTATTGTTGTATTTTAGTAAAAAAAAAACATATAGACATATTAATGAATTACTATCAAGGTAGTAGCATAACAAATAAGTAAATAAATATCAACATAATAAACAGGTAAATAAATCATCCTTTAGTGATAGGATCATTAGAAATATATTTTTTTGAGAAAAGATAATTGGAAATATTAGTGTAAAAATTTTGCGCTTTGTTTTTTTGTTTGACTTAAGCAAAAAAAAAGTATATTTTTTCCTTTATAATGATAGTTTAAATTCTAAAAAAATGCACTTCTTGCATTTAAAAAAAAATTATACAATTATTTTCTTCAAATAATCTTCACGTGTTGTACATTAATATCCCTGTAAATAATCTTCACGTGTTGTACATTACGTTTATTATTAAAATTAGGCAACAGATGAGTGAAATTAATTCCATTTTGTTGCAATTAAATTATAAAACCACTAAAAAAATAAATTAAGAACCATTAATAAAACAAAAATCTTAAAAGAACCTACATGCCCTTCCTTTTGTGATTGTACCACGAGCATAAATGCTAAGCTCGAAAGCTTGATCGATTCTTACACAGTAAATGCAACAATTATAACTTTATAAAAGTAATGCTCGGATTGGAGTTTATCTATTTGTCTAGATTTCATGAAGATTTTGAATGAGGTAGAAAAAATATATATATATATATATATATATATATATATATATATATATACTTGAAGACTAATTGGATTATATTAGTAGTGGCTATTATTATTTGTCCAAAGTTATAGTTATCTAATAAGCAAAGAGATACGAATTTGAATGAATGGTAGAAAAAATAATATATATATATATATATATAGATGGAATAAATTGACACAAATATTAATACTTTGTAAGAAAAGAAACTTACAATAAGAACACTTGAGCAACAAGACATAATTTAAAAAATTGATTAACTCTTTTGGATTTGCCATGCATTCAACTCATGAATTAGATGTGAATTTTTAATAATGAAATTTTAAGAAGGGTAAATGTGTCCAAAACTTCAGAAATAACTGTTCTAGAACGGTGTCTAACTCCATCACACTTATTAGTACTATGTTTATAGATATGATACACACAAAATCTATTTTTTTGTCTTAACATATGATTAAAGGTTTTTTTTAATGTACCTAATGCTAAAGTTAAAAAATTAAGTTGAGAGGTAAATTTTTAATTATAAATAAAAAAATTGCTAAAGTAATTCAACTTTGACAACATCGTATATGTCAAGATGTCTGAGTGCGCATCTCGAAGTGAAATGCATGACATATGATTGAGTTAATGGCTAACGTGGTTGCTCTAAGTATGGTACTTTTGCATTTTCCATACACAAATATCGGCTCACATAAAGCCGCCCTTGCTTCGTTTGGCTCTTTCATGTGATTGGCCCACCTGATACAACTTTAAACAAAGCCAAATTAGATGAGGAGCAAATGAGTACGTACGTACGTAGTTGAGTGCGGAAAAGCAAAATCCAAACCCGGGCGGACCCAACGCGTTTCTTAAATCGGAGAAAGTCGAACTCAATTAATTACCGATTTGAAATCCGCAATCCCGTTATAGTGTTGTTCTCCCACTTCGACAACCTATAAATACCGAATTCCGGTCCTTCGTTGCTAAATGCTGTGGTCGACCTTCCGTGCTTGCAAAATCCGCCCATACTCGCCGACGCCCTAAATTCCCGGTTAGATCTTCTGAAAATCTGATCTTTATTCAGCTTGATTTCCGATTTGTTTCGTGTTAATTGTAAATCTGGAGTGGTTTTGTAGATTTAGATCTCTTGAGGAACACACTAATGTGGATGTGCGTGATTCGATCTTCATTTAGTGTTGTTTAGCAGTTATGCCTTGTTTTTCATTCAAGATTTGTGCTTTATTTTGTTGGATCTGCTTATTGGTTTGGTTATTTGGGGGGTTTAGTAGAGCAAGATCACATTTTTATCACATTTCAAAGCAAGCTAGTTCTCTTTGCGTATATGTACACTGCAAAATTCATCAACTTAATTGGGGATGAGGATTGTTTAATTTGCAAAGCTCCTTATTATTATTATTTTATTTTGATATCCGTGGGTGCTCCAATCAAGTCTGACTGTTCTCACGAGTCCCTGACAGTCCCTGACATAATCGGCTGGGCGGATCTCAGTGGCCCGAGCGAGCATAACATACTAGGGAATCTAAAGTGAGGTCATGTGCTTAGCTCATACAACCCCGCATTCACCTTTACTGTTGTGGCAAAGCTCCTTGATTAGACTTAGCTTGAGTTACTCTATTAACTAACTTGTGATAATTTTCCACAGGAATAATTGTAAATTAACCATGAAGGCGCTTATTCTTGTTGGAGGTTTTGGAACTCGGTTGAGGCCGCTGACATTGAGCGTGCCGAAGCCGTTGGTTGATTTTGCTAATAAACCAATGATTTTGCATCAGGTTGAACTTTGTTTGAGCTTATATCTTGCTTATTTATTGTGATTTTTGTTTGTTGTCATTTACATGTACTGCATTTTACTTTTATTTTTTTTTATTTTTTACGTTGCATCAGATTGAAGCTCTTAAAGCGATCGGGGTGACTGAAGTGGTTCTTGCCATCAACTACCAACCAGAGGTGAGAGTTGTTAACGCATAGACATTTTTCTCTACTTCAAGTTTTCTGTTGTCAATAATTCTTGATGACCCTTCTATTGCATTTGTCATTTCTTTTATATAGGTGATGATGAGCTTCTTGAAGGACTTCGAGTCGAAACTTGGAATCAAGATCACTTGCTCACGGGAGACAGAACCTCTTGGCACAGCAGGTCCATTAGCTTTGGCCAGAGACAAGCTGATTGATGAATCTGGCGATCCATTTTTCGTCCTCAACAGTGATGTTATCTGTGAATATCCACTCGAGCAGATGATTAAATTTCATAAAGCCCATGGAGGAGAGGCCTCTATAATGGTGACTAAGGTAAGTAGTGTGAGTTTATTACTATAACGATAATATTTCGTTGATCTATCTAAGACAGCATGTAGGTATATATATAAAGTAGGTATTTTGATGAGTACTTTTTTACCCTCCTAATAGGTAGATGAGCCATCAAAATATGGTGTCGTAGTTATGGAAGAAACAACAGGAAAGGTTGAGAAATTTGTGGAAAAGCCAAAGATCTTTGTTGGGAACAAGATCAATGCAGGAATTTACCTTTTGAATCCATCTGTTCTCGATCGAATTCAATTAAGACCAACTTCTATTGAGAAGGAAGTGTTTCCCAAGATAGCAGCAGAGCAAAAACTATTTGCAATGGTCTTACCTGGGTTCTGGATGGATATTGGACAGCCAAGAGACTACATCACTGGCCTAAGGTTATATTTGGACGCATTGCGAAAGAATACCTCATCCAAATTGTCTTCTGGTTCTCATATTCTTGGTAATGTTTTGGTCCATGAGACTGCTGTGATAGGGGAAGGCTGCCTTATTGGACCAGATGTGGCAATTGGACCAGGATGTGTAGTAGAGGCAGGAGTAAGACTCTCGCGCTGTACTGTAATGCGTGGAGCTCGTATCAAAAAACACGCATGCATATCTAGCAGCATCATCGGTTGGCATTGCACCGTTGGTCAGTGGGCTCGCGTCGAGAACATGACTATCCTTGGTGAGGATGTACATGTCTGTGATGAAATTTACAGCAATGGAGGCGTTGTCCTCCCTCACAAGGAGATTAAGTCCAGCATTTTGAAGCCTGATATTGTTATGTGAGAAGGGTGAAACAAATTAAGTCACTGCTTGTGCGGATTTGCTATAGCATTTAGATCATGCTAGCTACTGCTTTCTTGCTTGATTTGTTTCTCATCTTTGATTCACATTTCTTTATTAGGGTGCCTGTGTATTGCGTCTTTGTGTAAAATTTATTCGTTGTAGCCATGAAATTATTTATCAAAAGTATGTTATCTTCTTCGCTTTGTTGTCGTCATGTGCATTCTCCTACTGGGGATTGGGGTCCTTTGAAGTTGGGATTTATAACCATGTAGGCCTCATTTGGTTCATTTGGACAACTTTTAGAAAGTGTGTACTCCTTATTTGTTTGGTTGAGTATGTTACTTTTCGAAAGTTAGTACATAATTGAATTGATTACAATATCCTCTAAAAGGAAATTTAAATTTAGGAAGTGCGGTTTCACTTTAGGTGAAAGTTGCCAAGTCTTAGGAGTAAGTGAGGGTAAAATTGTTAACTGAACAAAGAAAGTTGTTGGCTTCCCTTCCAACTTATACCCAACAAGACAAGGCCTAGATCACCCGATTGGGTTAGGTGGTTGCTTTTTTAATGGTCATGACTCATCTTTAATGTTGCACACTTTTAATAAATCATTAAATTGTGTATACAAAAATTAGTGATTTATGCGGCACCCATATTGTTCCATTGGAGAGCTAGATACAAACTTAATGCGGTGGTTGTGTTGCAAATAGCACATCAACATCAAACGATGGATACAGAAATGGTTTGATGTGAAATGATGAGAACACTATTGGATCAATTTTCGGTCTTTATTCACATGTGATAGAAATTTTACAAGTACAAACTACAAAGTGTCGCAACCAAATAGAACTTCACATCACTACTAAAAGTAACATGATTGACTCTCATTTCTTGCGAGCTGCTTGTCTGCTTCAATGTTAAAGAAAAAAAAAAAAAACTTCACCGTTTCCACGTTTTTTCGCTTTCAACCTCATTTTAACATTATATATGATTGTTGAAGAAAAAAACATTATATATGATTCCTTGTTTTAAATACCTTATCTAAATCAATCAATTTTTTGTGGCCCTAAACCTGTTCAAAAGACTAAGTACTCGTTATGATTAATTGCAAGAGCCCAGAAATAATTGATAAGTCATCCTTTCTTCTTATTAATTGCTTATCTAATATATGCCACAGCCTTGCTGGGGGCTGGGGACGACTTACTCACTCAATTATGCAGATAATTTGAGCCCCTTTATTTTTCTCATTGGGCACCTATCATACTCTAAACAGCTAATTAGATTAGATTATATAAGAAATCTTGTGATCATAATTTGTCTCTTGCAGTACCGAACATGTTTGACCCAAAATCTTCTACTTGGTGCCTTGCGTTTTCAAGTGGCAGTGAAAAAAACATCAATCAATTGGGTGGCCCAATAATTTGATATGAGGTTCTGAGTAAGAGATATGGGTTCGAAATCTAGTAGAGGGCAAATTGTTTCTTTCTCATAAAAAAAAAGTGGAAGTGAAAAAGTATGTCTATTTTTTTTTTTTTTTTTTTTTTTTTTTTTTTTTTTTTTTTTCCAATATTAGATAGACGGATGCTCCAATTAAAAAATTTGACTCAATAGAAACTGTAGAAATTCGACGAGGTAAAGACATACCAAAGTTAACATGAGATGCATTAATTAAGAGTGATTTGAATAGTTTGAAAAGCTCACAATCAATTGCACTTAATCGAGCACAATGAAAAAGTTTGATCCAGAGGCTATGTTGTTGTTGTTGTATTAAATAGACGAAAATAACATATTTCTTACCGACACTTAAAAAAAAAAAAAAAAAAAAAAACTCTTGAAATGGAGTAACTTTAAAACTTGTGGTCAAGGTTGCCGCCCTGGTTCTAAATCCAAATATTTTACTCGTAAAGGCCTCAATTCTTATATTTTAAGGGTAGTCTCACACGTTCCCAAAAAGACAAAATTTATTATTAGTGTTTGGGGGTATCAACTTCTTAGAATATCTTAAATTAATTTTTTGAATTCGGAAAAAACTTAGCTTTTTACTATAGACAGCTCTTGTAAGCGAGACCAAATCTAGCCTTATCAAAAGCTTTCCAAATTGATGTGTCACGTTTTCCACGTGACCCTTTTTAGTACCATTCATTTTAGCATCTTTAATGACGCCAGAACCATTTTGTACCTACTCACAACATGGCATTTCTTTTTGAAGTGCAAAGGTGCGTTGAAAGGTAAGTTCGAACAGAACTTTGTATTTACGTTCTACCTAATTCAGAGCATCAAAGAATTATTAAATCGTAACTAGTGTTTATATAATTAATCCACTTAGATTATTATTAGTAGGAAATATGATTTTAGTATCATTATTGTTATTTGTTGTCATTAGTTGTTTTGGGTAAATGACTCAGCAAAGTTGTGTTTCACGTGCTCAAGAAACCAACTGTGAATCACTTTGTTATTGATCTTTGCAACAGGATCTCTAAATAGTTGAAGATTTGATCTTATCCTCAACCGACTGAAGACTACTTGAAGATTGTGAAGAGTTGAAGTTGCTATTTAGAGAAATCATCACCACGTTTTTATCATACAAGGGCGTGGTCATTTAGAGATGAGATTAGGCAGATCTTACGGTTAATAGTTAAGATTGTGTAATCTACATTAGTCTATATTTTTTTCATAGTATTTGAGTCCTAGACATCAGTTATTTTCATTTGCTTTGTATAGTAAACCTGTTTTGCTCAATCCTTTTATCAAGTTGTAAAAGACCAAGAGGACTTGGGTGTTTCAGTGAGGGGACGGTGCAAGTGAGAGACTTGTATTCCATCAAGGGGAGCTCGACACGCGAGTGAAAGCTTGAATATTCCAGTGAGGGGGAGCCTCACCGTGCGAGTAACGAGAGACTTGCGTAAAATCCATTGTGAAGGTGAAGAGTAGTGTTGCAAGCCTAGTGGGGATCACTGTTTCGGATGAAGCGTAAATTTAGAACTCGTTTATCTTAGTGAATTTTACATCTGAGTATGACCCCGCAGATATAGATCTTAGACTGAACTGCGTAAACAAGAATTCTGATGTCTTGGTTTGATTTACTTTTCAACATACTTTATCTTCCTTTTTTAAAAAAAAAATTCTGCATTTGCATTGATTATTATTTCCCTGTTAAAACCACCATATTAAGTTGTAATTGCATTTTGTTATTTCATATGTCAACAAAGACATTTGTGACATTTCCAGTGGCACCATCATTTCCTTGTTAAGCACTCTTCAGTTTGTCGGTGATGTTAGTTTTGTAATTTTGCTTATTAGAGCATACCTAAAATATGATAAATATTAAAATATGAGCTTTTCTTTTGGCTTAAATGATTGAAAGCTAGAAACAAAAGCTGTCAAATCTTGCCTCACATTAGCATCTTTAATGGCATCTATCCAAGACCAAAATCTTGGATAGATGGATCAAGTTCTTATCACTCATCACTCATCAATGGTGTTTTCACCTTTCACTTAGCAAACACAAACTTCTTATCAAACAAGAAACAAGAAACAATCTTCAATCACCAAATCGAAAGTTAAATTGCAGCCTTGCAGTTACAAGTTTATACGTCATCAAGTGAAGCACAATATATCACAGAACTTAAGTCATATTCAAAATGAAAGATAAATAATGACTAGTAAACTAATTCAATTTCATACCAATTTCCGTCTAAAGACCTAACTAATGATGTTTTGTAGAAAATTAGAAATGGTAAATTGTTAAAGAGCCTCACATCTGAAATCTAAGTTTGCAATTCAAAAAACTAGAGATGTGCTCTCTAGTCTCCACCCTGAGCTTAACTAACCAATTCTTGCTCGTCCGACTGATCAATTTCTTCAAATCCGCATGATCAAGATTTGAAAGTACTTGCCAAGTTTGTGTTAGTAACGAAGCGCTCGGATTCAGCAAAACGAAATACTTCACCGTGATTGTGGATCACGACACCGCAGAAGATCCAGATTTTGTGGAACAAAAAAAAAAAAAATGAAAGGTTCCACAAATGTGTCTTTGAATTGCAAATGCACATATGATAAAACAACCTGTGGTAGCACAGCATAAGAAACATTACCTAACAACCAACCAAAAAATGATACCGAGACTAATTCACACACCTGCTGCAATTGCAAGGTTTATTCTCAGCATGTCATTTGATTTCAAGAGGCCATAAAAAGATTTTGGCCACTTCTTTGAATTCTTCAGACAAGACATTATGTAGCATCTGAAATCTAAGTTTGCAATTCAAAAAACAAGAGATGTGCTCTCTAGTCTCCACCCTCTATAAGAAAAACAAACCTTAAGAATGATAAATGATCCACAAAAATTTGTCGCTAGAAAAACAAAAATATAAATTTTCAAAATAAAAAATGCTAGAGCCTGCAACTGCGTCAGTTAGATAATAAATAGGTAAATTAAGATCCCAAATTCGATGGGTTCTAAACATTTTCATGAGACTATTTGACAGTAATTTTAATTCACAACAAATAGATTACAAATTGAACAGCCTCCTTTAACCAGTCAATAACTTGCCTCAAAATAATAAATAAATTCAAATAATTTTAGGTTTGCTGTAAATGCATTAAACATAACCACACCACATGCAGTTTCAAAGCATAAACTAGAAAGTCGAATTCACCAATTCATAACCAGCAAAATAAAATAAAATAAATCCAAATCATGCAATTTTTTTAAAAAAAAAAAAAACTTACTAGAATAAATGGATATGTTCAATGGTAAAAATCGCTATAACATTGTCTGGGTATAATTGCAGATCATTAAACTGAGACAAACAGACACATGGAGACTTTTTGTTAAATATAGATTCTTCACAAGCTTTTCTTACATCATTTAAGATTCTTAACAAACATTACATTCGATTAGTTAAAGTTCAACTAATTATTCTTTTCTATCAATAACTGAATTATTTTCATTCAAGTCAAGTAGCAATAGATTTGCGTTGAACATAAACATGTCATTTGCATTTTTAAAAATATACTAAATTTAGTTTTTCGAACCCATAAAGAAAGAAAAAAATGTTGTACATATAGTCTAACAAGTAGTTTATTAATTAACTAGATATAAATGGTTTGATAACAGTTCTCCATTTAGTGAGTATTGGATAGGTGCAAGCATAAGGATGTAAGCAATAGGCATTGACATGCAACTAATAATAAATCATGGCTATAATATGGTGCACAGCAATGGAGAAGCAATTGATAACAATTCCTCAAAAGATTGTTGATGTTGAGAAATTTCTCAAAAGGAACATCCAAAAATCATATATATTCAATTACATTGAACTAGTTTATTCTCTCACCTTTTTCCAATTGTGAATTTGAGGGGCAGATTTCTGCTTCTCGCTTAACCATTTGCATCCGAAAGTTTCCAGCCAACCCTATAAAAGGTGGATTACCAAGCAATCATTGAGCTGATAGATTATCTGCTGCATATGCATTTGACTAAATTGGTTTTACTCATTTCTCCGCCACAACAGAACTCAAGGCTTTTGACAACAAACAATCAGTTGAATTCCAACTTTTTCCTAAAAATATGTTAGGTTATGAGATGAAAGCAATTAGCTAATGGATATGTGCATAAGATCATGGAATTTCATATCATGAATGATGTTTTAATGAATAAAGCTTACTATTGAGTCAGCCAATCCTACCAAACAGACAAAGGGTAAAACATCGTCCTTCTCAATCATAAATAGATATCTCCAATCAGATAAAGACTTAACATATTGTATAAGTAAACTGTAATGAAAAGTACCCAACTTCTTTAGGTTATCTCCTGCAAACAAAAATATGTGGGTAAATTCCAGAATATTAGTTCGATGGCTTTAGTTCATGAACATAAATATGTGTGCGTACAACATGCATGTATATATAACACAAACAAGGTTGGAAAAAACAATAGCATTTTTTTTAATATGTTTAGCGTTTACCATGAACAAGTTAGGTTAGATTACATTATTAGCTTCTAAGACTATTAAGTATCATTAACCAATGAGTATCACCGACGAGTAGGGGTGGCAATTCGTGTTGGTGAGTCGTAAACGTGTCGTGTCATAAACAGGTCACGACCCATATAATGCAAACCCATTACATGACATCTTTATTAATCGTGTTAATCATTTTCGTGTCTAAGTAGGTCGTGTTAATTAACATGTCGTGTATTCGTAATATAATGTGGTTATATATAGTTGTTAGTTTTACTTTACTTTTTTTTATTTAAGTTTTTATTACTCTAATAATAAAGTAAAAATTTCTCGTAATAATAACATAAACAAAATTATAAGAATCATCTAAAAAAAATCTAAATTTTATTTTTGTGAAAAGTTTTATTTTTTCTTAATAAATAATTATTAATAAAATCTAAAACATAAATAACATATTAAAAGTAAAATGAACATTTCTTCTCAAATATAAAATAAAATAGGATAAAAGATGTCTATAAATAAATCATGCTATTAACATGCATTCAAATGGATGAATTTTGTGTCAATCTATTTATTATACCATATTTATTATTTATACATTATTCTTTAGTCGTGTTAAGCGAGTCATAAACGAGTTAAGCAGGTTGACATGTTAATGACTCATTTATTAACCGTGAATAAACGTGTTAACATGTTTATGATCCAAACTCACTTAAGCCAAACCCACGACATGTTTATTACGGTGTCGTGTTAATCGTTTCATGACTCAAATTGCCAGCCCTACCGACGAGTCTGTAACAATACACAATAATTGTAGTGTTGAGCAAAGTGCAGTGTACGTGCAATAATGCACTAACAACAAACATAAGGTAAAAATCACACCAATGAACACAAAGAATTGGTGACGCAGTTCAACCAACAAGCCTATGTCTGCAGAGCTCTAAATGGACTTTTTACACTCGCTTTCAAAAGAATAATAAGAGTGATGCCCACAAAGTGGTGTACATGGGTATTTATAAGAACTCATCCTTACCCCCTACGACTTCAATCCCAGATTAAATACAACTTTGAAATCCTATCTAGAGTCATATCTAGTAGTTGTTGGATTCAACCAATTCTTGATCCTCTAAGTCTTCAAGTTCCATTCGAACATTGATTCACGATCTTCTTATAGATTGATTTGTTTGTTTAGTGTAGTTAACTTCAATAAGAACCACGTCTGTGTAAGACCTTATCTGATTACAAAGCATGCAACACGATTTATCTTCTTTGAGAAAGTAGGATTGTTAATTGAATCACGTCTCCTTTACATACATAATGTAGCTTGTCTTTATCTTTATCAAGCAAGCACTTCTCGATCTTGTTTGATTTGGATTATTCTAATACAACTCAAACAATGACTCTTAGTAGGTCTTGATCATCTCTGACTCCCAGTTGTTGGAGTTGGAGTTGCAGTTGAACTCTCTCCAATTAGATAGTTTTCTTGACAAATAATATCAAGTTGTCAACTAATAATTAGGTCCATATCATCATGTACACACATTATATGCACGAACGTAACTGACTCGACTATTTTGCGTCAAGATCGCACCAATAATTGCCCAACCACAGGTGAAAATAACTTTCACCTCATTACAATTGTTGGTGTTAGGTCCGTGCATGTATCGTGTGTACATGATATGGACCTAATTATCAATTGACATGATTTGTAAAGAAACCTATCTAGTTGGAGAGAGTTCAACAACAACTCCAACAACAGAGATGATTGAGACCTATTTGGACTCATTGCTTGAGTTGGATTAGAATAATCCAATCAACACGCCTAGTACTTTTAAAGTGAACTACATCAAACAAACTTATCAATCTACAAGAAAATCTCGAGTTAATGTTCGAGGAGAATTTGAAGACTTAGAAGGTCAAGAGATGGTTGAATCCAACAACTACAAGATAAGGATCCAGATAAGGATTTTCGAGTTGTATTCAATCTATGATTAAAGTCCTAAGGGTTGGGATGAGTTCCTATAAATACTCATGTACGCTACTTTGTGGGCATGACTCTTATTGTTCTTTTGAAAGCGAGTGTTAGAGTCCATTAGATAAGTTGTACAAGTTTTCCATATAGTGGATTAATTTTTAAGCGAGACTCCGTAGACGTAGCATTAGGGTGGACTGTGTCACCAATTCTTCGTGTTCATTGGCGTGTTGCTTTCACTCTCTGTTTGTTTTTTGCATTATTGCACATGCATTACACTTTGTCTAGCACTGCTACATTGCAATTTCTATTATAGAGTTTTGTGTACTGTGAGAGACTCGACTTTAAGTATGTAAGAATTTTGATTGTTCATCAGTGAGAAGACAGGAGGAAGGCCGATCCACTTATACCCACATAACAAACTATCTAATAAGGATTAGATATAAAAATGCAAAGAATAATTGTGAATCACGACCTATACAATGTATCAAACTGCAAATTCATGGATAAAGACTGAATGTTCTGAAATAACCATTAACTAAAACACAGTGGCAGAAATCAATGAATATTTTCACTAAACTACGTACAGCATGTATATGAGCTACAACATAAATGTAGATATCTGAAAAAATAAAGCAACATAGCACAACAGAAAATAATATTCAACGTCAAATCCAACCACTGAAAATATAACACTTACTCAAACACACCTCTAGTTGCAAGCATTTGTCTGATATGGTGAGAGTTCCTCCAATTAAGGCACATCTTCTACTCACCTTTACTTGAAACACTATAAGATTACCAAGTATCAATAAGCATTCCTCATTATGTAGGCAACTCAAATCTTTCTCATGCCCTCAAACCGTTACCACGCCTATTGCACGGCTCCCTTCTTCTGGAAACCATGGATAAATTATTCTCAGACCTATCGCTGTAACTCCCTTTAAAGTTTTTTCTGGGAGGAGATCTAGAAGACTCCCTTGACCTAATTCGTGACGATGCCCTACTTTCTCCACCAACTGCACGGCGATTAGGTACATTCTTCTCATCTTCATCTTCATCCTCCTCCTCATCATCGCTAACATTACTGTCATAGCCGTTCTCATCCTCACCAGACTCCTCCACCTCAGACCCCAAAAACTCACCTTTCTCTTCCTCTAATTTAGCATCACTAGTCCCCTGGCGTCGCGCAGAAGAACTCGACGACGCCCCAGAGGATTGGACTTGCTCTTTTCCTTTGTTCATGAGATGAATGTACTGATACCTCATTCCCATCAACGGATGCTTCTCAACCAACAAATCCCTCTTATAACCCTCCCTAAGAACAGCAGTGTGAGTCCTAATCTTATTCGACAGGTAAAATATCCCGGGATGATTAACCAGCGCTCTCCTAAACCTCGAGCGCAGCCCAAGCTGATCCCCAACACACAAAATGTTATCTTTCTCAGTCTTCTTCGATATCAAAAGGTTCAAAAACTCGTGCAACACAGCAACCGTCCACTTCTCCGCCTGATCACTCTTGGAATCCAAATGCAAGCATCCTCATAAGGAGAAATGTAGGGCAACTTCTGCCAATCATCCACCCACCTCTTCACCTTCTTCTCCATATCAAACCCCCTCGAAAACTCCATCGGAAAACCAATCGGCATTCCCTTAACATAACTCCTCCCTGGCTCCTTCCTCGCCTTCCTCTCCATCTCCGAAACCCCCAATTCATCAATCCAGCAAACCACCTCCAATCCCAACACCTCCTGCTCCTCCTCCTCATTCACAATCCTCATCGGCGAAACCTCGAAGTAATCGGGATAATCAACAACCAATCCCTTAACATAATCCTGTGGCAATCCTAAATCCCACCTCAATTGATCAATGAGCTTAATTGGCAGCTTCTTGATGTTGGTGAGCATGAGCAACTTCACGAGGCGGTCGGCGGCGTCTTGGCGGTAGGAGTCGCGATCGTAGACGGAGAGCTCGTCGCGGTGGAGGAGGAGGGCTTCGTGGGTGAGGCGGACGTGGGGGCGGGAAGGGGGGGCGCCGGGGGGAGGAATTCTTGGAAGATGGAGGGGTATTTTCGGACGAAATCGGCGGGACGGGAGGGGAGGGAGAGGCGGTGTTTGTGGGATGAAATGACGGAGAGTGGGAGGTGGTTGGAGGGCCAGGAAATGATGAGGTCTTTCAGGGCGACGACCGACCGGAGGTTTTTTTCTTCTCGACAGCGTGGTCGAGCCCTCGGTCGCGGACCCATTTGATCTTCGCGTCTATGAAGGTGCGGACGGTTTGGTGGTGGTGCGGTCGACGGGAGGAGCGGAGGGTTAACATCGGGGCGGAGAGGGGTTTGTGGGGGAGCAAGAGCAACGACAGGGTTCAAGGAGGGTTTTGGCCCTTTTAGTTTTCGGGATGAAAAAAAAAAAAATTTGTTTTTTAAAGATTTTGAAGGAGGTTTTTACGTATGTTAGAAGAATTGTGTCTATTTTCTTTATTTTTTGACAAAATATATTTTTTTGGTGCTTAAACTTCTAAGTATTTGGAAAATACTAGAATGCACACCCTCTATCCAACCGTGTTTTGAATCTCGAGATTCGTAAGTTTGCATTCCGAGGTGGACACTGATGGTTGGGTAGGAGGGTGCGTTCTGGTGCGTATTTTAAAAGTGTCATTCAAGCACCGGCTTTAATTTTTGATGTTTTTGGTCCTTGAGTTTTCATTAGTGCATATTTTGTCTATGATCTTTTATTGGTGTGGGGTTGGTCCGTCAAATTTTCTATGCTTTGGGTTTCTAAACTTTGAAATTTTTACGCTTTTAAGAAAATTGATTTTTTTTTTTTTTAGTTTTTGCTGGTTGAAGTAAGACTCTACTTGGCTAGTTACGTGAGACTCATAGTTGGAATTTAATATCTTAAATGGTGGAGGGACCAAATATATATCTTTGTGAAAGTTCATGAACTAAATTTGTAGTGATCAAAGTTAAAGGACAAAAAACATACAAAAACTTGAAGTTCAGAATTTTTTTTTTTTTTTTTTTTTTTTTCTCAACCAGTCGCACCAATTAATTCAAGCTTCAACACCGTTGAGCCTTCTATAAAGGTAACCCTCCAAACTCCATCTATCCCTTTTTTTCTTTCCATGAAATTTGAATACAAGACTTTCGCCAAAAAAAGAATCAAAATTTTTTTTTCTATATTGCTTAAAGGGAATTGTAAGATTTTTTTGCTAACATTCAAAATACATAAGCTATTAATCTAGCTGATAGCATGCCCCAAGTAGAACACGCACTTGAGGCACGCAATATAGTATGCTATCTTGATTTTCAAGACGCGCCCCTACATCAAAAGCGATGCGTGCCCCAGGTGTGTGTGCTACGTGGGGCACCAAAACATTTTCCTTAAAGTAAATAAAAATTAAACCTCCAAAAAATATGTATATCAACAACTACATAGCAAAAGCACTCTCATTCACCCAAACTCTCCTACTTAATTCCTTGATTTTTTTTTCTAAGGAGAAAATTCGGCAAAATAAGGGCAATATAGAAATCTATTTGTTATTCAATAAAAAAAACAACATTTCAATTAACAAGTTCTATATTGATATGTCAAAGCATCTCAAGCTAAAAAGCAAGGTTTAGAGAGCAGTCGTACTCCTTTTAAAGTTTTAAAAAAATCAATATTAACCTATGCATTTTCTTATATATTTGTCCACATTCTGATTTTTTTTTTATAAAAGTGATTGTTCATTATATTCCGTCTACAACGAAGATAAAGAAAATGAAATTCAAAATACAAATCCATGATTATTCATTTGTAAATATCTGGAAATAGGCATAGGAGAAGATCATTACGGACGAGAGAACACGAATCTCAGGTCGGAAACGGTTGATTTGATGATTAAGTTTGTCAATTATCTTTGTTTATCTCATTTTTTATTAAAGGGGGGAACTAAGCCCAGATTACAAAGGTTAAACACACGAACACTGTTGCAGTAACATAACTTCAGAAATGTCGTCAAACAGAATGGGTGCCAAACTAAGGGCGTGACCCAAATCAGGTGGGAGCCTAAGGGTATATCAAAAGCATGGTTTGCCATCAAGTCCGCTACCCTATTTCCTTTCCTATAATTATGCACTATAGTGACCTTAAAAATATTTCTAAGTACGTAAAAATTCAAAGAAAGTAATTGACTATGACTACTAGGAGCTTTGTCCCTAGAATAGATGCACTCAGTTACCGCTTTGATATCAATCTCCATAATAACACAGTTATATTCCCTATCTCGAGCAAGTTTGAGTCCCAACAAGGCCCCCATAGTTCAGCTTCAAAGCTCCCACACGTGCCTAAGTTGGCTGTTATCCCTGAGATCCATTCCCCATATGCATTCTCAGTACCCCTCCTACTGTCACCGAGTTGGCATGCCTTTGATAAGCTCCATTTGTGTTCACTTTTACCCATCCTTCCGGTGGCGGAGACCAACCAATCATCCGCTCATATCTTTGTGGATGATAAGGGTATCTTAAGTTGTAAAGAGTCGCCACCCGGTTGAATTCCCTAGCCTTAGCCCAAACGTCATGTTGCAATTCTTGGAAGTTGTATGCGTCTTCCCTAATGACCGTCTTGTTCCTTGCCTTCCAAATACTCCAACAACGAGTTGAAAAAGGAAAACCATGGGAGCCCCCTGAAGCTTGCTTTGGACTTTAGATTGGACTAGAGGCATTCATCTACTAGACCATTGAAAAAGGAAGCCTGAATTTTAGTACCCAAGATTTTTTGCTATCTAAGGTTTAAATATACGGATAGTCTCTCAATGCATGGATGATATCTTAGTTTCCACACCATAGAGACCACAACTTGGGTCAATTTTCATGTGTCTTCAGACTCTATCTTTCGGGAATCTTGTTATTTGCATAGTGTAGTATGGTATGACGTGAGGGCCGATTTACGAACGGTCCACCAAGGAAAGCTTATGGGGACTCCATTTTCTAACTCTGGACTTAACCTTATCCAACACATTGGAGTATGTTGATTTTAATAACCGCCCATGAGTAAGAGTGACCTCAAGGTATTTACTTAGATCGACTTATCACTGAAAGCCTACTATTAAACTGATATCTCGAGCCAAAGAGTCCTCGTTATTAGGAGAGAAATAAATTTGAGACTAAGTCGCACTGATTCTGTGGACGGAATATGTGTATAATTTATCAAGGATTTCCTTCACCAACTGGGCTTGATCTTCCGAAGCTTCCGCAAAGAGGATTAGGTCATCTGCAAAAAAGAGATGGGAGATAAAAAAATGCCATCGTCACCAAACTCGGGAGTAATCCATTGACCTTCCTCCACGTTTCTGGTAATTAGTTGGGATAGTCTCTCCATACAAAGCACAAACACGTAGGGAGATATAGGATCACCTTGTCTGACACCTCTAGAGGGGGTGAAAGCCTATGAAAATTCCCCATTCCAGAGCACATGGAAGGAGCTCGACGAGAGGCCTGGCTTAAATTACCCCGGAGAGACAATTAGAGATGTTAACGTCTGCAAAGGAGTCCCGAATGAAATTCTAACTCAGGCGGTCATAAGTTTTGTCCAAATTAATCTTAGCACTGTTAGAGTAAATCATTAAATCTGTGTACAATGTTGTATGTGTATCTCGAGGTTTGTCATGTGGTTGTATGTTGTGTGTGTTGTATGTGTGTGTTGAGAGAATGTTGTGATTTGAAGAGCTGTAATTAAAACAGATGGACGGTGTGGATATAACTTTCTTTTGATATAAATAAAATGAACAGAGGCATCAGCGAGTTTGCTGAGCATCTAATTTTGAAAACCCTAATGAGGGATCGAGTTCATCTTGAACTCCGATATGGTATCAGAGCCATCAAAGGCTAACGCCGGTGGTGGTTCGATCAGAGTGAGAACAACAAGGTCGTTGAAGCCAGGTGTAGTGATCGAAGAAACAAGACAAAGATCTCAAGAAATCTCGCCTGGAGGTCCGATCTAGGTCCAAAGAACGAGATTAAGAAGAAGGATCGCTGGATCTGGAAGAAGAAGAGGTAGATCTGGAAAGAATTACCAGATCTGGAAAAGTTGAAGGTAACTCTCAAGATTCATCACTAGATCTGGAGTTTCTTGAAATTTTTCATTTCAAGATACCAGATCTGAAGAGGAAATCGGTAGATCTGGAAGATTTGTAACTGAAAAAGTGAAGTTTGGTGTGGATATGAAAGTATGACATCTGGATCGTCATCGTCGGTGTCGATTTCAGGTGGAGGTTCAGGTTTGAACTCTGGAACTAATTTTACTCCATTTGGAAACTCACTGAGTCAATTTGTTACAGTAAAACTTGATGGATCAAATTTTTTGTTGTGGAAATCAATTGTGATACCTGCTATACTAGGTTTTGAGTTAGATGGATACCTTTTTGGGACTCTTTCATCACCGAAAATTGTTCTGGATGATGGATCGGCTAATCCAGAATACAAGATGTGGTTTAGTCGAGATAGGTTCTTATTAGGTTGGCTAATTAATTCAACGACCCCAAAAACAGCTATGCAAATCATAGGGAATACACCCAAGAAAACAGCCAACGAGTTGTGGAAGGCTATTGAAGCCTACTGTGGTTCTAACAACCGAGTACATATTCAGTCACTAAAGAAAGGATTACATACAACTAGAAAAGGGAGTATGAAGATGAGTGAGTACTTGTCAAAGATGAAGGGAATTTCTGATAATTTGGCGATTGCTGGATCGGCAATATGTATAGATGACTTGGTTTCAAGTGTATTGTTGGGCTTAGATCGTGAATATTTACCGATCACGACTTTCTTACAAGGCAAATCTGATTTACAGTGGCAAAAGTTATATTCTACTCTCATAGGGTTTGAGGAGACATTGGATCAGTATAACATTGCTCAGGGCATTAATTCTTTGGTAATACAAGATTCACATTCTGTGAATGCTGCAGAGATAAAAGGAAATAGTTCTAAGCAGAATTGGAACAATAATGGTGGTGGAAATAGAGGTGACAGTGGATTTAGAGGACGTATTGGTGGTCGTAATGGTGGTTTTCGAGGCCGAGGAGGATTTTGATCATCGAACAGCAATAGCAAACCTACTTGTCAAATCTGTGGCAAGTTTGGTCACCCAGCTGCTGTTTGTTATTATCGAGCAGACATGAAATATATGGGAACTCAATCTAGGCAGTCTCAACAGCAACAAGTGAAATCTCCTAATATGATCTCAAATACACCAGTCTCCTTTCTTACTGCTTCTAACATGAGTCAGGATGGTTCATGGTATATGGACAATGGTGCCACTTCTCATGTAACTGGTGATCCTGCTCAAATGGTGAATTCTTCGACTTACTCAGGTACACAATCTTTAATGGTTGGTAATGGTCAATTACTTAAAATAGATAGTATTGGATCTGCTTGCATTCCATCATCTGGCTCTAAGTTGTCTTTTCACAATACTATGTATGTACCAAGTATTAAGAAGAATCTGTTAAGTGTCTCTCAGCTAACCAGGGACAACAATGTCCTGATTGAATTTCATCCGCATGTCTGTTTCGTGAAGGATATCCAAACCAATGAGATTCTTCTTCACTGAACTCTGCAAAATGGTCTCTATCGAATTTCTGGTTCACCTGCACAGTCTACATCTCATGCTGCACTGTTTGTGTCTAATAAAGGTGTGTCTTCACTATGGCATTCCAGACTTGGTCACCCAGCTCAAAAGGTTCTTCAACAGGTTATGCATAATAAACTTCATATTCCTGTGAGTTCTCTTGCTGATTTGTGTCAATCATGTCCACTGGGAAAGAGTCATGCATTACCTTTTAAGTCATCAAGTAAAATGTCAAAAACTGTTTTGGATTTAATTCATACTTGATTTGTGGGGTTACTCGCACCAATTACTTCTCCGGGTGGTTTCAACTACGCATACATTTTATCGATGATTCGACGAGATTTACATGGTTGTACCCTTTAAAGCTGAAATCTGATGCATTGCAAGCATTTATGCATTTTAAGTCAATGGTTGAAAATCAGTTTGGTACTACTATCAAAAGAGTTCAAGCTGACTGGGGAGGAGAATATCGCTCTTTCCAGTCTGTTCTTGACTCAGGTGGGATTATTTTTCAGCATCCATGTCCTTATATTCATGAACAAAATGGTAGGGCTGAACGTAAGCATCGGCATATTGTAGAGATGAGTCTTACGTTATTAGCTCATGGCAAGTTACCATTGAAATTTTGGTGGGATGCATGTGCCGCGGCAGTGTTTCTCATCAATAGACTTCCTACCAATATTTTGCATGGTGTGTCTCCATATGAAAAACTGTTTCATGCTTCACCAGATTACAGTATTCTAAGAGTGTTTGGTTGTGGCTGTTTTCCTTATTTACGACCCTACAATAAACACAAATATCAATTTCGATCTGAGAAGTGTGTGTTTTTGGGGTACAGTAGTCAGCACAAAGGATACAAGTGTTTAAGTACTTCTGGTCGAGTTTATATTACTCGAAATGTGGTGTTTCATGAAAATGACTTTCCGTATGACTCTCTATTTTCTACTGGCAAAAATTCATCTCCATCTTCATCTACTGAGTTGCCTACTCATTTTCCACTGTTGGTTCCCAATCACTGTCTTGCCCCTCAGTCAAGGGTTGTCTCTGAATCTCCTCATTGTGCTTCTCCATCTGATTCTTCTCAGTTGCATGAGTCCACTAATGAGTCACTGCCCTCAACTGCACATGCATTTAATGATCAGGAAGTTCAGCATGGTGTTCAGGTTCCCTCTAATATCCACCCAATGGTAACTAGAGCCAAAAATGGAATCAGCTTAAAGAAAGTTTTTGTAGCCAGTACTTCTGATAATGAGAGTGATATTCCTCATTTTGTGGCTGCTGCTCTTAAACTTCCTCATTGGAAGGCAGCCATGGATAAGGAATATCGTGGCTCTTATGCAAACTGGAACTTGGTCCCTTGTTCCTCCTTCTGATAATCAAAATATTGTGGGTAATAAGTGGATTTTTTCTGTCAAGAAGAATTCTGATGGGTCAATCAATCGATACAAGGCTAGATTAGTGGCTAAAGGGTTTAAACAGGTACCCGGTATTGATTTTGATGAGACCTATAGTCCAGTTGTGAAGTCTTCCACCATCAGAATTATTTTATCTTTGGCTGTCCAGTTTAATTGGTCTTTGCGACAAATCGACATCAATAATGCTTTCTTAAATGGTAATTTGGTTGCAGAAGTTTACACAAACCAACTTATGGGGTTTGTGGATTCTTCTCAACCCACTGTTGTTCGCAAATTACACAAAGCCTTGTATGGTCTTCGTCAAGCTCCTCGGGCATGGTTTGATAGATTAAAGTCCACTTTGATGTCTTGGGGTTTTTCCAACTCTAAAGCTGACAACTCTTTGTTCATTTTTCATCATGATAAAGTTGTGTTGTATGTGCTGGTGTATGTGGATGATATCATAATTATAGGCTCAGATTCTTCCTACATTCAATCCTTCATTAATAGGTTGAATAGTAGTTTTGCTCTAAAAGATATTGGAGATCTCAGCTTATTTTTGGGTATGGAAGCTCATAGGACTACCAAGGGACTGTACTTAACTCAAACTGCATATATTAATCAGCTATTGCAAGAAAGGGGTATGTCTAATGCCAAGCCAATTGAGACTCCCTTTTCCGTAGGCAAGCAGTTGTACAAGGATGGCAGTGCTTCTCTTAGTGATAAAACTCTTTATAGGAGTTTACTTGGGGGTCTTCATATCTTGTACATACCAGGCCTGACATTGCTTATATTGTTAACAAATTAAGCCAATTTCAGCAGTCTCCAACTGTTGTACATTGGCAAACACTGAAACGGGTGCTGAGATATCTCAAAGGCACGGCTACTGTTGGTCTTTGGTTTAGGCCGAGCTCTGCATTATACCTTACTGGATATTCTGATGCTGATTGGGCAGCATCTATTGATGATCGTAAGTCTGTGGCTGGTTTTGCTGTATTTTTTGGTTCGAATTTAATTTCTCGGCAATCTAAGAAACAGCAGGTGGTGGCGAGGTTGAGTACTGAGTCTGAATACCGGGCTTTGGCTCATGTTGCTGCTGAAATGAGATGGATTCAATCTCTCTTATCTGAGTTGCGGGTTCCAGTTCCTGCTACTCCTACTGTGTGGTGTGATAATATGGGTGCAGCTGCTCTTGCCAAGAATCCAGTTTTTCACTCCCGCACCAAGCATATCAAGTTGGATGTTCACTTTGTTCGTAACAAGGTCCTGTCGGGCTCGTTGGAAGTTCATCATGTTCCATCTGTGGATCAGGTAGCTGATATTTTTACCAAGCCGTTTTCTAGTTCCAGATTTCTTTACTTACGGGACAAACTAAGTCTCGTTTCTCTTCCCCTTAGTTTGAGGGGGGATGTTAGAGTAAATCATTAAATTTGTGTACAATGTTGTATGTGTATCTCGAGGTTTGTCATGTGGATGTATGTTGTGTGTTGTATGTGTGTGTTGAGAGAATGTTGTGATTTGAAGGGCTGTAATTAAAACAGATGGACGGTGTGGATGTAACTTTCTTTTGATATAAATAAAATGAACAGAGGCATCATCGAGTTTGCTGAGCATCTGATTTTGAAAACCCTAATGAGGGATCGAGTTCATCTTGAACTCCGATAAGCACCGTGAACGGATCTCATAGAATATAGAAGCTCCTAGACAATAATAATGTCGTTCAAGATGTGCCTTCCTGCAACAAAACTAGTTTGAGCTTGGTTAACCAGAGTTGGCATCATAGGTTTCAGTCGATTAGTGGCACTTAGGATAATCTTTAGATTAAAGGCATCATCAACCATCCTGGTTAAGGCTGAGCCAACGGTCTCCTAGTGCTTCTCGTAGAAGTGAACACCATCGAGACTAGGAGCCTTCAAAAGAGCCATATCGAATAAAGCTTTTTGAACCTCTTCCTAAATATCTTTGTTTCCAATGTAGATAATAAGGCGGTTGGGATAATGGGAAAGTAGCCACGAAGTGGAAAGAGGAGGCCATTGGACAAATCTCCATTATAGACACTGCTATAGTAATGAGATGTAACGATCCGAATAATTTAATCTTAGTTGTGTATCGTATACGACCGTGACCTATGGGCCAATCCTACGTGACGATCTTGGTCAACACTCGGGGTGTCGACATCGAGGTAAATTAATAATTTAAATTAATTTTACTTGTGTTTGATGCCATATATTATTTATAATTAAATATATAAATGTGCTCACGAGTGTAGGTTTATATAACGAATTATATTATTTATAATTAACTATATAAGTGTGCTCACAAGTGTAGATTTATATCACGAATTAGAGCAAGCGAGAGAGCGACTTCATGATGTGTGTCGATATCGGATCGGGATAGAGTATGATATGATAAGTCATGATTCAAACATAATCTAATAACTTGTCTTATGTAACTACGATTGAATTTGGTAGTTTAATGTAACTTAAGTTGAAAAATAAATCACATACCATAAGACTTGCATCGAGATACTTGTCACAACCCATCTAATAAAATTGGAGTTGGAAATTTGTGTCACTTTAGAAGAGTTAGTGGGATTAGTAGGACTAAATATGGACCATTAGATCCCATGAAGTTATGTATTGGAGTGCACACGGATTGCACAAATATGCGGATCCAGTCTCATCCAGACCAATTATCACTAATTGGATTAATTTTTTGATCCCTTGGACTAGATCGGACTGAAAAAACAACTAATACGTTTGGGCTGATCGGATTGCAGATCCCCGCGGATCCAATCCTTTTATCACACCAACACATATACATATATGATCATATGTGCTATAGTATCTCGATAGCATTAACCCAAATTATCAAGTAGAAACTGTAGTATCTCAAAGACTATGTTTGTTCTTAACTATTTAATCACACTTCATACCTTTTTTTTGTAGGTTGTATGTTGCAGCGTACACCTTTTATGTGCTTTTGTAAGAGTGTATGGCGTGAATTTGTAAATAACATACTTATTTATGTAAGAACTTGCATTTTAAAGATTATTGTGATGACAAGTTTGTGGAAAATATGCTATATATAAATTTGTGGGTTGTATGTTATAAATTTGTCATTCATGAGACGCATGATTTTTGTGATTCATATGATAAAGTATAATTTCATGAATTTTTGGATAGAAAAACATCGATCCCCGAAACTTGATCCAGTCTGGTCCGCATTTTGCAAGTTGGATTGAGTTGGATTAATAAATTATTTGGACTAGACTGGACTGTAAATTCTCAATCCGCAATAATTGGATTGGATTGTGGATTAACCCTAATTGGAGTGGATCCAATCCGTGAGCACCCCTAGTTATGTGAACCATTGGATGGAAATCAAAACTATATAAAAGTAAACCCTAAGTGCTTCTTCCCCATTTGAATGAAAACACAAACCAAAATTCAGAGCTGCATATTTCTTTTGTTGCCGGAATTTTAGAGAAAAAGGTGACAAGAATAGCAATTAAGGTTGAAGGATCAAGTCCTACTTACTAGCTACAACTTTAGGTATCACTACTACTCCCCTACACAATTCAAATTCAAGGGTTTGGAGCTTAGATGATGGGGCTTTTGATAAATCAGTGAAAATTGAATCTTTTTAAGGTTGTTTGATCCATTTTGAGGATTGTTTTCAATCCTTAAGCTTTAATTTCGAATTAGGGGTTTTTAGGTGAAAATTGTGGTTTTGCTTCAGTTCTAATTTTTGAAAGATTTTAGAGGGTAAATAAAATTGATTTTGAAATTGGTTTGTGGATTTGGATTCCTCATGAAAAACCACTCAATTAGCTATCAAGAAAATTCGGATTTGAGTTTGAATTGGCAAAGTTATGGATTTTTGAAGTTGTGGGTGTTCTTGATGGATTTTTAGCATTCTTGTGTTAGTGCATATGAAAATTGATGATTTTGATGAAAATTATTGAAGTGTTAAATCATACTTTAACCGGTTTTCAATGGTGAAAGTCAAGGTTGATGTATCATATTAAAGTTGTTCATCATTGGTTTGGAGTTTGGTAAATGTTAGATATTGCACACCACATGTTTGGTTTATGCAATACTATGCTCATGCTAAGTTAGGTAATGGTTTCAACCGATCAAACGAAGGTGTTAAGGTTGGAATTTTGTAGAGTTTAATGCTCATATATCCAATTTGGACCATGAAAATCAGTTTGGAGTCTCAATAAGGTTTTGTGGGTTAATTGATGTTTAATTGATTGCATTTTTGTGAATAAAAAAATAGTTATGCAGTATTTATTTTTGGCTAACTTAGGTATCAGTTTTGAGCAATCAAATGAATATTTTTAAGTGAAATCTTTGATAGGTTTTGATGTTTATATATCAAACTTGACCTATAAAAATTAGATTTTCATTTGGAGATGTTTTGATTACATTTTTGAGATCATGAAGGAGGCTTAAAATTTAAACTGCACTACTTTTCCTATAAGTTTCACATATAGAGGTTTGAATGTTTCTTTGAGATTTTTTTTGTCGAATGACTTAGGAATATTATAAATAGATAGAAAGTATCTATTGAAGGTTCCTTAATATTTAGAGACTTGGTTTGATTAAGTAATGGTCGACATTATTAAGACTTTAGTAGTCAATTGTTAAAAAAGTTTGATGAAAAATTCTTACTAAATCTACTTGAAAACCTCATGAATAATACCATAAGAACTTAGACCATAAAAGCATGTAAAAAGGGACTCTCTCTAGGTCTTCTCGCGTTGAACTTATAGTGATACCTAGTGTTAGAGTTCGCGAACATAGGGGAGGGATGTGGGATCCTTAAAAGGGATTAAAACAAAAAAGTTAAGTCTAAGTAAACATTGGAAACATAATAAAATACCAAAATGAGTTGTTTTGCAAATGAAATAAAATAGCTCGTAACAAATGTATTCTAACACATAAAACGAACTCTAGTAGGTATTAGGGACATGGAGCGTTAATGCCGGGTATCGGGAGTGTAGTACAGACGTGTGGGAGCAACGTTAATATTTGATATTATTGCATTTTGAGGTAAATAAACTAGTAAGAGCGTTAACATGATTTCTTTTCAACTTCTTGTCGTTAATCTCTTGAAAAACATGCCATACTTGTACTCCATTCTTGTTTCAAGTGGCATATGGTTTAGGTAGTCCACTCGTTGTGTCATCTCGCAGGTTAAGCATCCAAAGTCACTGTGGCTTCTTGTTGAGGACTATTCAAGGGATAAAGCATCTGAGGTCATTGTGGCTTACCTTGATAGTTAAGGGGCTGTTGGAAGTGGCTCGATTAGTCCGCGGTGCCTAGAAAATTATGTCGAGGCAGTTGGAAAGGGCATTGGTCCTGCTGTGTCGACTTCAAGCTGTGTTATGGTCTAAAGACCCAAAGTCTGGACTGGATTACCAATTCACCTATCTTTTGCTTCCTTGTCACTTGATTTTCATTGCTTACTTGATTAGCCTGTTCATCATGCACTTTGTCATTTTATTTATATCTTTCATTAAATACTCAAAGCATTTAGAGACTATTGTAATTTATTACTCAGAAATACTGTTGAATTTCTTATAGCTTTACTCAATAACATTTTCTCTATTGTTGGTGACAATTGCAAGTACCTCGAGCAGTAATGGGAATGAGTATGTACTTAGTAATTTCCTCTAAGCTACCTTAAAAGTTAGCTCCATTACTCTAACTTCGTAGTTCTTTTGTCATTTTGTTATACATATGACTATGTATTCATGATGTTTTTATACTTTCGGGCACTTGGGGATGTGAGATACACTTGACGATACATGTATATGCATATTGTACCCTGTATCACTAGTTATATGCATGATATTATACTGTTTGCAAGATTTCAATGCCTAGGACTTGTCCCGAGTTCAATTAACTTTTATTTGTTACTTTGAATTACTTTCTGTTGCGTATTGAATATTAAGACTAGTTAAACTAATTAACGAACTTAATAGGCAACTAATGGATGAATAATTTGAAATAGAGGCTGACTAGGCATGTGTTGACCTGACAGGAGTTGACTGGGGGTCTACGTAGGTCTAGTGCTGGGCAGGGCCCAATTTGTGGCAATTGGGGTCGTCGTAGTTGGTATCGGAGCGCAAGGTTTTTACCTTAACTTTTGATAAGCCACAACTCAACTAAGAAGCTTACTTAGAGTTAAGACAAATGGAACTTAGTATGGAAATCCTATGAACCTAATTTAGAGTATTAGTTGGTAAGTGAGGTGAGTTAGGGAAAGCATATGTGGTTTATACTGGTTAATTTGATATGTATTATAATATATCACTAACTATGACTAATCAAAACTCGCCAATTGCTATTGCATACCGTGATGGCCGATCAACCAGATGTCGGTGACCAAGGTGGAGCCAGAGATCCACGCTATGTTACATTGAAATATTCTCAAGTGTGGACTCAGAGGATAGAGTCTCAGGGGAGATAGATGGATGAGTTACTTGCTTTACTTCGGGGCCGGGTTGCACCAACGTCGTCTCCATCTACGTCGACAGTGACACCTACTATTGATGTGAGTGTAGCCATGCCTTAGGCCACTCCATTGGCTCCTATTATGAGTGCAGTACTCGTACCTCCGATCACCATAGTGGTTATAGTTCAGGCCACAGTAGTTGCGGCGACTCATGATGACAGTGATGTACGCTTGACTGCAAAGGCTAGGTAGACTAAAGAGTATGAGAAGTATAGGCCTAAGAAGTTTAATGGTGGTCTAGATTTGGATAAGGCAGACGCCTAAATTCTCAGTCATGAGAAGATCTAGAAGTTATTAAGGATTGAGGATAGTAGGGTGCACGCTTTAGTTGCATTCTCATTATTTGAAGATGCTTACGTATGGTAGATTAATCTGACTGCCACGCATGGAGATCCTTAGTTGCATTCTCCATCGTTTCCTATCACGAGTGCAGTACTCGTACATTCGATCGCCATAATGGTTCTAGTTCGAGCGGTATTAGTAGCGACAACTCACGAAAATAGTGATGTACGCTTAACTATTAGGTGGACTTGCCTAATAAGTTCGTGTGATGAGGCAGAGGCTTAAGTTATCAGTCATGAGAAGATCTAGAAGCTACTAAGGATTAAGGATAGTAGGATGCCCGCCTTAGTTGCATTCTCATTGTTTGGAGATGACTATTCACGCCTTGGCGAGATCCCACTTCATGGATGGAGTTCAAGAGACTCTTCCACCATAAGTATTACCCGCCATAGGTCATGATAGTTAAGAGAGAGGAGTTCATGCACATCAGGCAGGGACTATGAGAGTGAATTATGGCTTACATGGGGAGATACCGGAATCTTCTAATTTTTGTCGATGGCGTAGCTGATAGAGACATGAACCAAATCCATTACTTCACAAAGGGTTTAGTACCAACTAAGAACTCCTCTAACCATTCAAATAAACAAGTGGAATTCAATAAATATTGTTAAATAAACATGCGGAATGTGAACAAACAACTGTAGATAGAACATCGCATGCATAAATAACAATAAAGTTCAAATATATGTGCATGTTCCAGTCAGACTAAACCATACTTCGGAATACCCTTTCGGGATCCCACTAGTAGGCGCACCCAACTAGCTATCATAGACGCACCGACACATATAGTAGTTCAATAGCTCGGGTCGTTATCCACCGAGAACTCTTGACTCTCATAGTATGGTCTAGAATGCATAGACACACAACGGAAAATCCTCAACCAACCGTCCAAACAACGACGAGATATAGATGTAAGAAGACCACAAAGAATACTAGAACTGAATGAAAATAAAAAGCGAAATAAATACTCAAAGTTTTTCAATTGGATTTTACAAACCTCACAACGCACTCCAATACCCCGTATTCAATCCCCGAGTCCAAGTCCACTGGGTCCTTGGTCGGCAATTGATCACCCGTGTCCACCTATGTCCATTTATCAATAATTCCGATTTAGCATGACAATTTACGATCAATTTTTAAAATTTTAGGCCATATTGCCCATTTCGCGCTTTTCGAGACAAAAACTTAGCAAAAGTCATTGGTCATCAATTTCTATTTATTTATCGAAATATAATTTTTTCAAAATTGTCCCCAATTTTTCCAGAATTTTTCCCAATTTTTTTTCTTCTATTTTTTTTTTTTTTTTTTTTTTTTAGTTTGGTTTGGACTTAGAATTAGTCGGGCTTGGCTAGTGGATGGGTTTCCATCCGTGTTCGCCATGGTCTGGCTCTCAAAGACGATGGTAGGGAGACGCCCTGCCAAAGTCCGGCCTCCATGGCACCCCCTCTCGGCCACCATGGCCGGCGCACCAAACCCACTACAAAATTAACTAGGACTCACCTTGATCCTGATGCTTCCACCCTCTCTCCTCTCCTTCTCGGCTGCTTCTTCTCCTCCTCCTCTCCGTTTCTTCTTTTTCTTCTCGACCTCACCGGTTCGGGTGTGTGAGTGAGAGTGGTGAGAGGGATTACCAATTCACCGTGTATCTTTTGCTTCCTCTGTCACTTTCTTGACTCCGAATTTGTGACACGTTTGGATTTTTCGGGCGTTTCGAAGCATAATTTCGCATTATACTCGTACCGCTTCCATACTTGATTAGCTTGGCCAATTTTTATGTACTTTGTGTGTTTTAGTTTCATCATATTTGCACTTTGTCATTTTATTTATATCTTTCATTAAATACTCAAAGCATTTAGAGACTATTGTAATTTATTACTCGAAATACACGTCTGCCCCGACCCTCTGAATTTCTCATGACACTACCCTCTCCCACTTCTCAATCCTATCACCAACCTCTGGTCACCGCTCCGACGACTTCTAAAGTAAAAGAATCCAGGTTGGAACTTCAAAAACTCCCTCAATAACTTCTCCTTTAGTGCCATGACGAATGTCGATGTAGTAATCGTATCAGCAGTGGGGGTAGTAGTAGCATGGTTAGTCGTCGTGAATGGAGGCATAAGAGTCGACGTCTCCAAAGGAACGAAATGTCTGTAATCGTATCGTACGGTAGCTGTAGTAGTAGCATGGTCTCGTGGGTGCCTCTGCAAACTGCGGTAGCTACCCCCCCTAAACTAGTGTCTTGGGTACCGCCTGAACAATAATTTTCCCCGCCGTTACGGTCACGGCTACTGGCTCTCTAGCTGAAGTGAGTGCCGCCAGTACCACGGTCTGCTCTCGTAATAGCCGTAATACCTCGGCCATTTGTGTCTCCTGGACCGAGAGTCTATCCTCCACACTCGTTATAACCGGGACATACCTAGTTGCATCACTAGTCTATCCAGTCTCAAAACCAGACTATCCGTGTATAATCTGCATCGAGAATGTACTCCGGATCAGTCTCGAGGTATATACGTATATTATATAATAAGAGGAAAATATAACACACATATAAGTTCTAACTCTACCCGCCTCACATCACTTCCCAACTAAAGTTATAAGGCAATAACTTCGGGTTTCCACATCTAAGTTCATTGATTAAGTTTTATTGTCTTAGGACTTCCTCTTTTCTCTGATACCAACTGTGGCGGCCATCGCCGCCCCGGGGTGATGTGTCTCAGTGTACTCCTTGCCAACTTGTCACAGCCCAATAATTAATACACGTTTAATTCGTTAATTAGGACACAATGACTCGTGACGTGGGACCCGCAGCGCGATACGTGTCACTACCGAGGCACGGTGGCCGAGATAAATGTTATATTTGTGTGTCATTTGCCTAGTGTAATGTATATGTGTAGACTACTAAGTCATTTACGGGTATGCAGATACCGAGACGAGCGGGGACGCACCTCGAGTCGCATGCCGATGTGGGCCCGAGGTAGCAGCTCGTGGGGTAAGTGTAATTAGTTGAATTCCATTTTATAAAAAAAAATATGTGGGCCATAAATGGCCACATCTACCAATACATATATATATACTAGTTTTAGGACGTGCTACGCACGATTGACCCGCTACCTTCGCTCGCGGGAATTAATTTCTAAGAATTTATTAATAAAAATTAAAATTGTAATTAAAATTTAAAAATTAGAAATACAAGCACCTTTTTTAGGTCATCAATATTCTCTAATGTAATTGAGATAAGATGTGAATGAAAAAATAAGCTAGTCATGCTAGGCCATTACTTCCTAAAAAAAAGGGGAAACAAGGAAAAAAACACAAGTGGTTTGATCCATTAATTTATGAACACTTGCTTGTGGAGATTCCGTAAAATTGTACATAAAGTTCAATCTTTACCTTAAACTCTATAGATAAAAAGGATAAATTTGAAATCATGAATGTAAATAATCGAATTAGTTTGGATTAAAGCATTAGACACCCTGACCAAGAAAAAAAAAAGAAATATTAAAAGAGAGGTTGTGTTGCATTCTCTCATGTACCATGTGGAACTCTGTAGTCCTTCAATCACATATTCCACATAAACAACCCTGCCTTAGTTGATCTCTTTCCATTTTTTTCTTATTTTTGTTGTATCTCTCTTTGGGTTTTGTATATCCTGTAAAACTTTCTATGCATGCATTTAAAAGTACATTTCCTTTTACAACAAAACAATGTGAGAAACAGCTTTGCACTCTCATTCTAATGTAAGACAAGTAAATTTAGATGATGAGGTGCATTATGTTATGAAATAGATACAATAAACTAATCTGTTGTATGATATACCATTTTCATTGGTTGACACATCAGGTGTGGATTCAGAAATACCAACGCAGTCTCCACGCGATTTTTCTGGTACAATAGTATTAGAAAATTTCTTCATTCTATGGTCATAGTTGATATAGGAGTGTCAGCTTCAGAAAGAATATTGCCATCATATAAGGATCTCTTAAACATTTACGAATATAATTAAGCGTTAATTAATTAAGGTTTGATTTAGTTACATTTACACATATTTATATTATTTTACAATGTTAATTTGATTAAATTAACCACAAAAACAGTAAAAACAAATTATATATAAGTTAATTTGATTAAGCCTAGTTTCATTCACTTGGGCAGACAAATAATAGTAGAAAGAAATTGCTTAGTTCCACAATGCTTCATATTCAAGTAGAATTATGTTTAACAGAATTGTAGATTACTAATCTTAGCAAATTACATTGAGAATTGAAAACATTGAAGTACTCCATTATCCCAGATGGTGACTTAAATTGCAATCAAGTAATTCTCAATCTAATTAACCACAAAAAGTAACCAATACGCAACTTCTATATCATACTTAGAAACAAAAATGACACAATTCACCTTTTCTTCTAATTCTAGCAAACCAACTAATTTATTTTGAATACCAAAAAATGTTAAAGCTCGTGCCATGTTTTTCAATTTTAACAACTCATATAAAAAATAAACATTAAATCACTTAAATTAAGGCTACCCAAATCTCTAGATTGATCAAACAAGAGTTGAAGAGTAGAAGAAAACATAAAAAAAAAACTCAATTCATCAACTGATTTTGATTGAATTCCAAGAAATGCTAAACCTTTTTGTCAAATTTCTCAATTTTAACAAGATATATATGAAAAACATCAATAAACCACTAAAACTAAGGCCACCCAAATCTTTAAATGCAGTGATGGAAGGCACCAGTTTAGGTCCTACTTATGTTCTTGGTGATTTCATGTAAGCCATTTGAGACCTGATTATGATCAAATTGAATTTTGCACATAAATGAGGGAGAATGATCAAAATTGTGAAGAACAAGTAGTAAATATAACAAAAGGATGTCAATGTTCATGAGAAGGCTTACTTAGTAGATTGTATTTAGGAGAGCACTTTGAACATATATCATGTATACAACATACAATAGAGTTGAGATTAGTTCACCTTCCCAAGTAAGATCCAACTAACTCATAATGTGAATTTGTTGCTCTATTAAACTCAAGTACACCACACAAGACTATACAAGAGACCAAATAATCAGATATAGAGAAATGTTTAGAAATTTAAACTCCAAAAGTTTATCTATGTTTAATCATGACACTAAAGGAATACAAAAAAGTACATACCTTATTGAGTGCAGGTGCAGGACTAAAACAAAGAGAAAATAATATGAACGAAACAAGAATTATGAAATCCCATTGAGAATTCATGGTTTCAATCACTTTTTTTGTCTATTAATGAATGTGAGAGGTAACTATATTATATAAGAATGCAATAACTTGGTTATATCAAATATAGAAACAAATAAAAAACAAAGAAGAAGAACTTCAGATAAGAAAAAAAACTCAGAATCACAAAACCTAATACAAATCTTTCATCAATGCCTATGAAACTAAAGGGATGATAAATTGATGTTTTAAGAGGTCATTTATGTTCAACATGAAGAAAATGCAACAATATATTGTCATAAACCAATAAAAAAAAAACACAAGTGGAGTTTCCATGCTTAACAGAGACGTCAATCTTGTGAGTATGTATGGAACAAGGCATCAATAAATTGTCATTTTTCATAGAAATAACCAATGTTATAATTCTTGGATGCGATCTAAAAAGATGAGAATCATGTCAAACAAAATTCTAATCATGATATAGAAGAACATCGAACTTAGTAATTGCAAACAACTCAAGTTTCCCTATATATAGTCTAATTAATGATAGATAGATTGATATATAACTTGAAAAAAAAGATTTTAATCGGATATGAGTCATGCATTATAGTTAAAACAATGTAAATTTAATAATAATCTGAATGTATAATAAAAATTAAAATAATATTTATGAGTTTGAACAAACTATGTAATATAAATATAAAATATTAAATTTAATATACAATGCTAAATAAATTGAAAATATGATAATGAAAATATAAAATGCCTACTGTTAAAAATTTAATATAAAAAGTCTTTTGTATTTTATAGCATGTTCATGATGATGTTGACTATACTTCATCTTCGTCATTACTGCATAAGAAATATATTATATTAGTTTATTTATAAATATATAAGTAACTAATTGATAATATGTAACTTCAAATAACTTATTCAACATAACAATATTTTCTTGGACGTTTATTTATTCCCAATTCATTATCAATACTTTTTCTCTTCATGTTGACTTCTTTGTTGTTGCCGACTTCGTATTTGTGTTGAAATATCATTTGACAACTTCCCTATTATTTTCAAGAATAAGACAATATGTAAAATTAAATTATATAATGTGATTTGGTAAGTTACTGTAAAATAAAATAAATACCTCATTATGACGAAGTTTTTCTCCATTTTCTTCATGACATATACTCAAAACTGTGAAATTTTCATTTCCACTGGCTAAATTGTAATTAGTGAGTTTTAGTTTAAAAGTAAAACTTCTTCCTACAATCTCACAGAGTTCTATCGAGACTGCAATATTTTCGTTTGTCTGGTAATATAAGCAAAAAATAATTTAGAACAAAATGACCATTAAAATGAATAAGATATAGATTATATAGAATATTGCATTTGCATTCAATTAGTTTTGTATTCTAAATTAGAAAAAGATGTGCCGAAGATGCCTCATTCAAGATTCTTTTGCCATTGTCTTTACCAATAATATTTTTTACTATGCTATTGAATAGAACAAAAGTTGTGGACCATGAATTGTCTTCGACACGCACATGAACTTTGAATCTAAAAATAAATCTAATTGTCATGAATTAGATTTTTGACAAGATATATGTATATACAGTACAACAACAAAGAATCTTAGGAAATTGAAAATTAATAATAAACAGTTTTGAGGTATGGCTAATAAGACTCAAAGATGCATGTTAAAATGATATACGTAATTTATAAAAGTGACATACATTTGTATAATATAATTTTAACGTACCTCCGATATGGCGTTGTAACAAATTCTTTGCATCTTTCGCAATACTATTGTGTTCCCGATTTTTCTAACTTGACGTAATGTGAATAGCAAGTATTGTAATGCCAAGAACCACTTGAATTTATTGACACGATTTTCACTTTGCAAACAACATACAATTCCTGTGTAAAAAATTAACAATTAGTTTTATATCGTGAAGAAGTCGTATAATATTATTTTGTATATAATAATGTCTTACCGTAGCTTTCGATCTTTGGCGTTTCACTTCCTATACAATCATAGTTTCTGCTTTCATATTAAAATTTTCATTTTCTCCTCGAATGAACTGAACTTCTTTACTCTGTGGTTCTCTGCAATTGAAAAAAATAAGGAAAAGAATATGTCATGGAATGTAATGTACGCATTACATATAAAAAATAAGGAAAAAAATGGGATATACAAATGTGTCAATAGTGCGTAGCACATCCTGAAACATATGATTTTAATCAAAAGTTAATTAGGATTATCTAAATGCATCTCCAAGGTCCACATTTAATCAACCTAACTATAGGCTTTATATTATTTATTTTAATTTAATTTACTTAGGCTCATTCAATCATATGGTTAATGTTTTTAGTTACTTAATTGACACATTTGTAGTCTCACTGACACTCGACTTAGGCTTTGGTGGTTTAATCATACACCTTAACCATTTCCTAGCATAGTCTAGCATCCTCGGGTCACTCCTACCAAATACCCATGTCGACACGCTTCCCAATGTAAGCATCATGTCACATCGACTCGCCCGATAGCAATGCACACACAAATAATCATCATCCATAAAAAACATATTCCATGGATTCTTGTTTCCTGAGTCAACTGAGTTGTCCACATAAGGCCCGAATTACGATTGTTAATCTCAGAAATCAACGTTAATCATAGTTTAATTAATTTGAGCCGATACAGTTATATCCACGTTTTGAATGTTAAAATAATCTATTGAACTTATGCCTTTACGTACTGGGAATATCTCATAGATTGTTTTATTAAAATTAATTGTAATATTTAGCAAGATTTAGTTTAAATGAAAATATATAATTGTTAATCTCCAAAATCAACGTTAATCATAGTTTAATTCATTTAGGTCAGTACAGTTATATCCACGTTTTGAATGTTAAAATAATCTATTGAACTTATGCCTCTATGTATTGGGAATATCTCATAGATTGTTTTATTAAAGTTGTAAAATTTAGCAAGATTTAGTTTAAATGAAAATATATGTTGGATCGTGACCAAATTTGTTACACATTACAATTGCTTGTAATGTGGGACCCACTTGGTAATTGTGTTGGTGTTGGTTAATTAGTGTTCACCGAATACAACTTTAGTTGTATTAATACTTGAACTTAGAAACATCAAAATAGGAAGGTGATATGTGACCAATCATGCTAAGTCTAGCCACAGACTTAAAAGAAAGGCGGCTCGTTGGGAGGCACCCCAGCTCGATTTTTATTTTATTTTATTTATTTCTTGCATTTATGATAGTTTTATTTCAGTTTCAGTTTTTTTATTATTATTTTTAATAACTCTCTAATTTGGTCTCTTTATTTTTACAGGTGATGGAGGGTTGGAGCGCTGAATTTTGTAGGTTTGACTTTGGATTACATTTTTAGCATAATTTGAGCATTATTTGTTTAAGACTTAATATGTTTATAGGATTTTAGGTGTTTTGAGACTTGGTTGGGACATACCTAACTTAAGTCGCTGCATTAGTGGCGGGTTTTTTAGTAGACCAAAAACCCTAAATTTCATTCCATCATCTTGTTGATTTCACCCTTAGTTGAAAGACTTCAGGCTCGCAAGACTTGATTGAAGTTTTTTTGAGTTAATTCCTATGTTTACTAGTTCTTGCTCTTGTTATGATTATTCTTTTATAGTATCCTTAGTCACCCACACATAAGAGGTTTTGTGCATTCACTAGTTTTTAGAGATTTTTTATTATTCATGCATTTGTATCATTTTCTAATCCATGTTCTTCTTCACCACTGTCATTTTCTTTTTGTTATATGGTTGCCTTGACTTGTTTTAAACCTTGAGGACAAGGTTCGGACTAAGTTTGGGGGTGTTTTAGGGATTGTGGATTGATTTGGATGAATTCTTTTGCAAAATACCGCACGTGAGATCGTTTAAATTTTTTTAATGCGGTTATATGCGGGTATTGGATGGTAATGGTGGTGTTTTATATCATTTCTTCCATTTCTTTCATTTCTTTTCTATTCATATTCCTTTCTCATCATTTCATTAGGAATTGATACACTTTCATGTATATATTTAGTATGTTTTATTTATTTTAGAGTCACCTGAAACTTTGTTCATGCCTCTGGTTGTGGATGCGTAAATTATAGTTTCCTTGTTGACTTGAAACTTAGAGAAAATTAAGAGAAATACTTAATCAAGTTCGTAGTTCAACATTTTTATGATTTCATAATTAGAGACTTAGATGATGGTTGGACTTAGTGCTAGATAACGAAAATGAGTAGACGATAAAATATATGCAAGTTATATTATTTAACCCACATTGGGGGATTTGCTTGATTATAGTGAAAGTGAGAAGTACTAACATGAGTTTTTCTAATAAAAATAATAAAAAAGAGAGTCCCACAGGTTTCTGCAGGAAATGGAGCAGGGAAACTTGTGGTGGAAAAAAGTGAGAAAATCGGTCCATAGGAAATGGAGCAGGGACCGTATTAATTGAAAAAAAGAAAAAGAAATTGGAAAAGAAAAAAATAAAATAAAAATAAAATAAAAATAATGAATAAAGGCGAAAGTTGTGAAACTCCTCAAATAAGAAATTTAGTTCGAGTGCTTTCACTATATTAAGTGAAATTTGAACTTACGTGCTTTAATGTATAGACCAACAAAATTTGTGAGTAGTTGATGGCATTTGTTTTGACCGAATCTATGTTTTGAAAATGAGATCTTAATTGTGTTTGACTTACGAGTCTTGATAACTCTGAAATTTTCTGAGTTTCTTGTTAATTTGGTGACTATGTAAACCAAAGGAACTCCATGAATTTGGGTCGCGTATAGGATTAGTCGAGTCAGTGCATTATTATATTAGAAGTCTAGTTTATTTTTGTTGTCATTTACACCTTTGCTCAGGACGTGCAAAGTCTTAAGTTTGGGGGTGTTTGATAAGTCGATATTTATAGGTATTTAGTAGTCTATTTTAGTATATTTAATTATTAAAAGTATTTAAAATATATATTTAATTATATTTTTTGGTCATTTTTAGGTGAAACGGAGTGCGCGGTTGAATTCGTGGCGGAAAAATACTCAAAATGGAGTATTTACTTGCAGTGATCGGATGCCGTACAGTTTGCCTCGAAATACGTGTTGCACGGTGTGTCGAATAGCAAACAGGATATTTCAGCCAATAAGGTGATGCCACGTCAGCATGAAAATTCACTCTGGACCAATCGGATGATGCCACGTGGATATTCGAACAACAAGCCCGTCAACACAAAGCCAGCACGACTAATGAGGACGCGCCACGTCATCCGCTTCCAGTTCCACCAACTAATGAGAGACCGCCACCCTTTCCCACGTCCCCAGGAAAGCCACGTCACCCCAAGTAATCTTCTTCTCGCACAGCTTTCGTCGATATGCCTTGACATCCGTGGTCGCACAATCTCTCAGAATTTCGATGATAATCGCGCAACTTTTCCGAGCCATGTGTGTGCCACGTGGCATTCTCCCATTCGTCCAGACACGTCACCACAAGTGGTATGGCCAATCACACGATGCCGCGTGGCGATGACTCAGCTACACAACCGAACGCACAGATTCTCCGCGAATCACGCGGCGACAAATCAGAGGCGGTGACATATCACAGCGTGACACGTCATCGAGGGAGGAAAAAAAAACTGAACCAGAGAGACAACACAGTGACGATCAAGAAGGAGAAGGGAAGGAGAAAGAGAGAAAGAGATTGAGAGAGACACCGAGACCGAGCTCTACGTTGATGCGAGGTGAGTTGATCTCGCGTTGTTGTTGCTACTGTCGTTGCTGTTGTTGTTGTTGCTTTCGGTGGTCGTGGTCATGGAGGATCCGCCTCCATGGCTGACCGAGAAAGGAACGGGAGAGATGGCAAGGGGATCTCCCTCGCCATCAAAACCCATTGGGGTTGGAGTTGGGAGCCAACCCCAACGCCTCACAAAGGAAAAAAAAAATAAAAATGGCAGAACAGAGCTGCCGCTCTGTCTCTGCGAAGAAGATGAAGATGAGATCGGTCGGGTTGACCCGAACCCATATGGGTCGGGTCGGACCGACCCTAACCCGATGAATACCGGGCCAAACCGACCCGGGTCCAGCTGGATCGGGTCGGGTCGACCCGGACCCGATTGGACCGGGTCGAGGTTGACCCGGACCCACCTCAACATATATAATATATATTTAATATTATATATATATATATATATATTTAATGATTTAATTAAATTAAACAGTTTTTAATATATACTAAATTCCTGAAAATAGATAAAATTATGAAAAATATTCAGGAAAATTCCAGAAATATAGGAAAAAATATATTTGTGACCCAAATAAATAAAACTTCAATATTCCTATAAAAAGTGAAGAATTCGAGAGTCGGTCGAGGCGTTATTCCGGGGTTTTACCTCGACAAACGCGAAATCGGCAAATTGGTCTCGAACTCAATTTTGACCGATGTCGACCAAGTTATGGATGTTAAATCATTAAATTGGAATTTAAATTGAAATATTTTCAACTGTTATGATCCTAGAGGAGCTATTACGTGGTTTGGGTGCGTACATCGACGCGACGGAAGCCGGATAGCTTAGGAATTGCTCTGTGTATGTAAGTAAACTGATTTGAGACATTTATTTACATTTAATTCCATTTATTTACTTCTTCTCAATTATTCGAACTGAATTGCCTTTGAAATCTATATGTTATGACTTGTTCAGTTGCTCATTTTATGATATTCATAGCATACTCTGTTTTTGTATATCATTGATTCTAATTCCTATACTTTGTCATATTTATTGTTGTGTATGAAAGTCAGTGATATATCATGATATTAGGTTAGTGTGCTTATTTGACTCTAATCCTTTGGGTATTAGTATGCTACTACATTTATTGGATTCTAATGTTGTGTCATTTTTTAATATGAAAGTGGTTCTTGTGGTTATGGTCACTTGATGATAGAAATTCAGCTTTCATACGGGGGTCACTAGACTTGTCGGGATGTCAGGGGATTTCTCCACTACCTTGCATGACATACGGAGTAACGTGCCTCGAATGGGGTAATCGAACCTCGGGGTTTGTTGGCGCAAGAATAACTTGGGTGATATGACGAGTTTTAAAACTCGAATATGTCAGCAAGTATACATTCCGGTGATGACTAATTCACTTGGAATAGAAAAGGCGTAATCGTAAGTACGACCTTTTGACATTATGATATAGAGCTCGATTTAAAATGAAATGATATAGAGCAGAGCTCAAACTCAGAGTGGACAAGCTGATGTGATGAAGATCACGGCCGACCGACCCTAATCCATTACTGTTTAGCCTTGAGTCAGTTTCATATTTCGTTAACTCAAGTATTTCTTTGCATGATGTTTCTTTCAGCATAGTTTCTATTTAAATTATGCAATTTGATACTTGTTGCCTAATTGGGAATGTCGATCGATGTCTCTCAGTATTACTTAAATAATTTCATGTACTCATCGTCTAGTTCAGATCAGCCGAGTAGCAGACCAGGCAAAGAGAAGATTGGTGACTACCTCCGAGCCTGTGAGGACTGCTACGACATACTTTTGTACGTTTTGTATTCTTTTGTATAACATTTTTTATGTACATGCTAGTTTGCCTTTTTGGGTTGAGTGATAGGAATATAGAACTAGACACATGTTATATATATCGCCATTTTTGTTTATATATGCATGTGATCACTATTTCTTGGTTTTTCCACAATAGGTTAGGCTTTGTGTCCCATTAGTAACTTAATAAGACTTCCGCTGAATAATTGGTTAGATAAAAAAAAAAATTAAAGTAACTCTGATTTATAGACAACCATAGGTTAGTCACTAGAATAGGTAAGTTAACTGTAGGTGGTATCGTAAATGGTAGGTATGTAGGTGTTTAACTAAGGCTGACTAATTCCTTGTTAGGTCCTATAGGGGAAATTAGGGTTTAATTAAGGGATTAGGCCGGGCGGTGCCCTTATTTGTAGTTGGGGCCGTCACACAACTGGCCCAATTACACATGTACGACACCTGCCCGTCCTTTTTTTGTCTCGAAATTCATATCCACTTGTGTGTACAGCGTATAAGTGACATTTTCAAAGAAAGTCGTACTTTATAACATTAATTCATGAAATATTAATAATCAAATAAACAAATCATATTGTGGAAAAAACCCTTAAAAGTACGTTGTATAGAGATATACGACTGTGGCATATAAGGTATATTCATGTACAATGTCATGATACTCCCCAGTTCCCGAAAGAAATCAGAATATAAAAAAAACACATGTACAAGTAGTCCTCGATAGCAGGCAGTCAGAGGTAGTCGCCTAAGATACCCTTGCCCTTACTCGTACTCGGATCTGCACTCAATCATCACAGAAGAAAACGGATGACGAGTCTAGTAAGTAAAATCCCAAGGAAATCCTCTGAGCATTCAAATAAACAAGTGGAATTCAATAAATACTGTTAAATAAACATGCGAAATTTGAAAAGACAACTGTAGGTAGAGCATCGCATGCATAGATAACAATAAAGTTCAAATGTATGTACCTGTTCTAGTCAGACTAAACCATACTTCGAAATACCCTTCCAAGATCCCATTAGTGGGCGCACCCAACTAGCTATCATCTGGTCCCTCTCGGTGGCCGGCATAGACCTACGACGCACCGACACATGTAGCAGTTCAATAGCTTGGGTTGTTATCCATTGAGAACTCCTAATACACATGCTACGGTCTACAATGCATAGACACATAACGGAAAATTCGGGGGGAGTAACTCAAGCAACCATCCAAACAACGACAAGATATAGATGTAAGAAGACCACAAAGAATACCGGAACTGAATGGAAATACAAAGCGAAATAAATACTCTGATTTTTTCAATTGAGTTTTACAAACCTCACAACGCACTCCAATACCCCGTAATCAATCTCTGAGTCCAAGTCCACTGGGTCCTTGGTCGCCAATTGATCACTCGTCTCCACCTATGTCCATTTATCAATAATTCCGAGTTAGCATGACAATTTACGACTAGTTTTTAAAATTTTAGGTCAAATTGCCCATTTCGTGCTTTTCGAGGCAAAAACACCGCAAAAGTCGCGTCCGACATTACCACATATTTTCTGTTTTATAAAGATTCATCAATTTCTATTTATTTGTCGAAATATAATTTTTTCGGAATTGTCCCCAATTTTTTCGGAATTTTTCCCAATTTCTTTTTTTTTTTTTTTTTTTTTTTTTTTTTTTTTTTGGTTTGGGTCGGACCCGACCCCGGCCAGTTCTGGGCCCAGCCCTATGGATGGGTGCACGCGCGCGCTTGTGCACCTTCTCCATCCGATTGAATCGGGGACCACTGGTTCGTTCGTCAATTTTTTTTTTCTTCTTCTATTGGGTTGGCTCTCACCCCAACCCAAGTGGAATCGATGGCCGGGTCGACACCCTGCCATCTCCACCCTCGACCCGGTTCGGCCTCCATGGCCGAACCCCCCTCTCGGCCACCATGGCCGACGCACTAAACCCACTACAAAATTAACTATGATCCTGATGCTTCCACCCTATCTTCTCTCCTTCCCGGCTTATTCTTCTCCTCCTCCTCTCCATTTCTTCTTCTTTTTTTTGGCCTCACCAGTTCGGGTGTGTGAGTGAGAGTGGTGAGAGAAAAGGTGGTGGGATAAGGCATGTTGACTTATAGGCATATCTCCACTCACATGTGCATCTCTATGCATCCTTAATCATCCATTTACTCTAACTTAACACTTCATTGACTCTGAATTGTGACACGTTTGTGACACTCGCCTGTGTTTTAAGCACAAAAATGTCATTTTCGGGCGTTTCGACGTCTGGTTTCACGTCCGAACCGCGATATACGCGTACCGCCGCGTCTCTAGCCACCGATACCCTTTCCATATTAGTTACTTGGCTAATATTTATGTAATTTGTGTGTTTTAGTTTCCCCGACCTACTATTCGATCTCGTCAACTACCCGGTACCCGCGTCTACACGCATATCGAGGCGAATACAGTTTACACGATCTCGCACGTTTTGTTATAGAACATACACATGCGATGTATTTCAATAAATTGCACCGCAAATAAGCAACCAACACAGAATAAACTAGGTTCCCGTGTGTCCTAGCCTACCGCGGCGTCCACGTAGATCTGAGCTAGCGTCCACGTCTGTAAACTCGAGATAATTAACGACATTAATAAAATTGGCCGTTACATTACATGTCGAAAGACAAATTTTAGGGGTAAGAGGATTTAGAGTTAGACTCCTCTTGAAGTTAAAAAAAAAAATCTACATTGATGCATGCTAAAAAAAAAAAATGTTTTTTTAACATACTTTGAGTACATACATTGGATACACAATGGTATAGATTTTTTATTGAGATGTGTGCAATACATATCCCAATAAAATCCACACCGTTGTGGCAATTCGATCGGGTTGCCACAACAGTAAGGACGAAGACGGGATTGTGTGAGTTAAGAACACGACTTCGATTTCGATTCCTCGATATGACAAGATTGCTCAGGCTACTAGAATACCCTCAGACCGATTATACCGAGCCTTGTGGGAATAGTCAAGCTCGCTTGGACTCCCATAGATATTAAAAAAAAATGTATCCACCTTAAGTATGTAAGAAATAGCATTGTCCAAAAAAAATAAATCCACATTTTGCTTGCATTTTCTTTTATATTTGTCTATATTCTGGATTTTTTTTAGAAAAGAGATCGTTAATTATATTCCGTTTACAACTAAGATAAGAAAATGAAATTTAAAACAAAAATCTACGATAGGTTCATTCCAAAAACAAAAAACAAAAAATAGGTTATTTGGAAGCACGTACGGCACGACATTGGAGAAGATCATTAAGGACGAGATAATGCGAATCATAGGTCGGAAAGTTTGATTATTTTTTTATTTTTTTATTTTTGTATGATGATGATCACGTGTTTCAATCATATTTGTTTATCTCATTTTTATTCGTTTGAAATCTTTTACAACTTCTCCAAATCTACTTGTCTTTTTGTTTAGATCTTATTGGACTAGGGCTATGTATGCGCCAGTCGATTAGATGAATTAACTAAATCGTTTTCTTTGATTAAACCTAGCTATTTTTAATAACTTGCGTGACTTTGACAGTCGATCATGAAGGCACTCATTCTTGTTGGAGGTTTTGGGACAAGGTTGAGGCCATTGACATTGACAGTCCCAAAGCCTTTGATTGATTTGGGTAATAAACCGATGATCCTACATCAGGTCAATAAACTCTTCTTCTTCTTCTTCTTCAACATGTGTTTTTGTTTATATTCTCAATATTTGGTTAATTTGTTCGGCTAATCTTATAAGAGTTAATCGAACACCGTAAGTTCTTAACATGAAAGAAACCAAGGAAATATATAAGTTCTTAACATGAAAGAAACCAAGGAAATATATTGCAACTATCAAGAAAGAATTGTTTTAATAATCATGAGTTAATTTGTTCGGATAATGAGAGTTAATCGAATTCCCCAAGTTTTTAAAATGAGAGAAACCAAGAATATATATTATAGCTATCAAGAATTAATCATTTTAAAAATCATGAGTTGATTTGTTCGGCTGATCCCATGAGAGTTAATCGAACATCCTAAGTTCTTTACATGAGAGAAACCAAGAAAATATAATGTAGCTATCAAGAATGAATCATTTTAATAATCATGAGTTAATTTGTTTGTCTGATCTCATGAGAGTTAATCGAACGCTCTAAGTTCTTAACATGAGAGAAACCAAAAAAAAAATATCGTAGCTATCAAGAACGATTTTTTTATTTTTATTTTTTATTTTTTATTATTTTTTGACTTGGGACTAGATTGAAGCTCTCAAATCAATTGGAGTGACTGAAGTAATTCTTGCCATCAACTACCAACCAGAGGTAAAACTAAAACAAGCCATCTTATTCTTCTTCTTTAACTTTCTACAAAGACCTAATACTTCATCATAAATTCCATTTTATAGGCGATGGCGAGGTTTTTGAAGGACTACGAGTCGAAACTTAGAATCAAGATCACGTGCTCGCAGGAGACTGAGCCCCTTGGCACTGCAGGTCCATTAGCCTTAGCCAAAGACAAGCTGATTGATGAATCCGGTAGTCCGTTTTTCGTTCTCAATAGCGATGTTATCTGCGAGTTCCCTCTCGAGAAAATGATTAAATTCCATAAAGCTCATGGAGGAGAGGCATCTATAATGGTGACCAAGGTATGCTGGACTTCAACTTGCTATACATTCAGTCAAGTAAGTAGCATTTCCAATGAACAAGGGTTCTTTTTCTTTGTAAATAAATGTAGGTAGATGAACCATCAAAGTATGGTGTTGTGGTTATGGAGGAAACAACAGGGAAGGTTGAAAGATTTGTGGAGAAGCCAAAGACCTTTGTTGGTAATAAGATCAATGCAGGCATTTACCTCTTGAACCCATCCGTACTTGATCGAATCGAGTTGAGACCGACTTCTATCGAGAGAGAAGTGTTCCCAAAGATAGCAGCAGATCGAAAACTCTACGCAATGGTCTTAACAGGGTTTTGGATGGATATTGGACAGCCAAGAGACTACATAACTGGCCTGGAGTTATATTTAGACGCATTGCGAAATAAGGGCTCCTCCAAACTGTCTTCTGGTTCTCACATTCGCGGCAATGTCTTGATCGATGAGAGTGCTGTGATTGAGGGTGGCTGTGTTTTTGGACCAGATGTGGCAATAGGACCAGAATGCGTGGTAGAGGAAGGAGTGACACTCTCGCGCTGCACTGTAATGCGAGGGGCTCGCATAAACAAACATGCCTGCATATCTAACTGCATCATTGGTTGGAACAGCACAGTAGGTCAGGGAGCTTGCATTGAGGACACGATCATCCTTGGTGAAGATGTGTATGTCTACGATAAAATCGCCTGCAATGGATGTGTTCCTCCCTCATGAAGAGATCGAGCCCAGTACTTGGACCCCTGATATTCAAGGAATATTTGTGTTCATGTGCCAAAGGAATCATTAGAATTTAAGCAACAATGTAAAGTTACAATTTTCTTTCTTGCTCACACTGTTTTTCTTTCTTTCATTCATTCGCATTTCATGATAGGATGTTTCTGCATCATGAAATTGCACGCTAAGCCAAGCATTGGGGTTAATTTCACAGATGGTCACTCAAAATTACAGTTTGTAACACTTTGGTCACTAAACTTACATTTGTCCCAAATATATCACTCAACTTTACAGAACGTTTCAACAAAATAACTCCGACCACTCTCCGGTCAAAAACCAACCAGCGATGCTGACATGGCGCCACGTGAGATTTCATGGGAGGTCACTTAAGTTGTTAAGTTGTTAAGGTATGAGTGAGTAAAAACTCTTTTATATGGAGGGGCATTTGGGTCATTTCACTTGGAGCTGAAAAAAAATAAAAAATAGGGTAAAATGAACAAATCGTGGAGTCCGAATAGGAAGAGAAGTACCGACATTGTTATCAATTGCACCGGTTAAAAATAAATATTTAGAATAGACATAGTTTTTTTTTCAGTGGCGTGAGCTGCACATTATCAATTAATCCATACTCCAAAATTGCTCTAAAGTGTTATGGAATACGGATGACCATACATGTACACCAACATATTGTGTAGTCATGTAGCTTGTATTTCTCACTTAATAGTACCTCCACTTGTCTATGTATTGTCGTGTTACTTGTAACCATTTCCAATGTACACCAACTCTTCCATGTATTGTCAAATTACTTGTAATGTGTTGTATGACATGGGGTGTATGTGTTACTTGTACACATTGTATAAAGTACATTTATCATTATCACCAAATGGCCTATATAAAGGGTGTCAACCTCATTGTAAAAACACACCAAGTTGAATGAAAACTTCTCATTCCAACTATCTCATTTTTCTTTTCTCCTTTGTAGTTGTAGTTTGTAGTAGTAGAAGTTCTTAGTCTTCTATTTTCCTTATCTAGTTCTTAGCAAGTCTCAACTCAATTTACAACACGTTAGCAGCACGAGCTTGCTCTAGCATTAAGGAGATCTTGAAGTTCAAGAAGGCTTGTTAAGGAGACAAAGCTAGGAAGGTATAACTTTGTTATTTAAATAAGTTCAATTTATTTATATATTATCATGGTTGCTTCCTTTTATTACATGCATCACTTCTATGCGCATACTTTATTGATATACTATACATTATAATGTTACCGATTGCGAAAGTATGCTCTGTGGTTGCGTCTTGTACGATCTTCTACATCAGAAATCAAAAGTCAATATGTGACATAACTAGTTTTCTCTTAAAACTACAAACGATTAGTTACTGTTCTATTCTTGATTTTATAATACAAATAATGCTATAAGTTTGAATTGATAGTGGGTAAGCCTTGTCCTCGGTAAAACTAAACATTGAAAGGGAGACGGGTTATCCGTTTGAGGAGGCGTGGTATTAAGCAGACTTTGTCTCGCCACCCAACCTGGAGGTTGTCCCACCAACCACTACAAAAAAAAAGCAAATCAGAAACGGAATTTTCCATTTCTGATTTGCAAAAATTCCGTCTCTGATTGGATTCAGAAACGGAACAGAGACGGAATGCGTTCCGTCTCAAAACGTCGTCGTTGATTGGATCGAAACGGAAAATGGATTCCGTTTTCGATTTAGAGACGGATCGAAATGGAATAAATTCGTTTCGATTAGAAACGAATTTATTCCGTCTCTAATTCCGTTTCGATTAGAGACGGAATAAATTCCGTTTCGATTATTTCCGTCTCGATCCGTTGCTAATCGAGAGACGGATCGAGACGGAATTTGATCCGTTTCGATTCATATCTAAAAAAAAAAAAAATTAGAGACGGAAATAAAGCAACGGAATCCAAAGATTCCGTTGCTATTTCCGTCTCTAATTTTTATTTTTGTTTAGTTTTTAAAGTCTTACATATATAGGTCTCAATCCAAGCACATTTAACCTCGCCAATATATAATAAATTGACATTCATACATCGACAATATATATCAACAAATATTCAATTGAGAGAACAAAAATGTAAAAATCAAAAATTGAAAAAGATATATATCCAAAAAAATTGTATAGTATTACAAATGCTCCAAATTTCTAAGTATTCACAAAACCACCAATCCTATTGTTCAACAACCACAAAAAAAAAAAAAACTTACAATCCTATAAATATGCACCAAAAGAATTATCAATCGAAAAGTCTTGAGATGTTCTTCAACACCACCCGCACAAACAAGGGACATTTGAAACAACTTAATAATTGAATAGTTGAACTTAAATTTTTCAGGGACATAAGCATCATAGGAGATAGAGCTAAGGTAGAAGAGCAATGACTCACATCGAACTTATAGTGACGATCCCCGCACTCGACCATCAAAGTCTACAAACAAGCAAAAAGATTAACATTAATTCATTTGAGATTTAAGAATCCACAAACGATGATAAACACTTTGCATATACTCTGATTTAAGTAAATTAAATTCTTACCAATCCAAAGAGGAGGAAGATAGCAATGTTTGTCATTTTCACTTTTATCTTCATTTTCTAAAAACATATAAGAAAACAAAAATATGCTACCTCATAGATAGACCAAAAAACTCATAAGACTATTTTCAATCAATCCACTTTCACAAGCTACAAAATTTATCATAAGCTCACTCATCTCATTTCAAACTGAGCTTTTTTAACTTTCAAGAACCAAACAATAAACCTGTTTAATCCATTTCATAAAGATCGATTTACATTGGCTTTCAAATTTATTGCAACCCACCCCTTATTTTTCAAGCGTGACGGTGACTCCTTTACCTTTATCTAGAGCACACAATATTCTACATAGGTTGAGTTTGACAATATCAACTTGATGAGGAACTAGGATACCTTTTAAGTTGTGAAGTATGAACTTAATGAGTATCAAACTATTGATCACACCAAAAAAAATGATATGGACTTGTTATTGCCTAAATTTAAAGAAGACATATCCTTATTCAAACAACAATGCAAATTATAGATCATATTCAAGTAAAATTTATGCATTAAACCACTTAATCGAATATTTCAATCAAAAAATGAATGAACCAAAACCAATTTTAAATATGTTTTTCATGGATTCTTAAAGTAGTATTTACTGAATTTATTTAGACTAACTTAAATCATTTAAGGACTCAAACCTCATTCCTAGTTATCCGACTTAAGTCATTCCCGACTTTTAAACCATTCTTTCAAATCAAAATCGACGATTCGAGTAAAACAAGTATGCGGTGAAGCAAAACAAGAAAAATCTCATAAACTTAGTTATCCAATATAAATTGAATGCGATCGACTAATCACAACTAAAAAGATTCAAATCAACTCATTAGAGTCAAGTTCGACTTAAAATTCTCAAATCATAGCATTTAGTCGAAAATCCATGATTTAATCGAAGTCTTTTTTCAATGGATAAAACAAAGTCTCTTCCGCATCTCAACTTAGCTTCAAGTCTCACCCAAAATGATGATTACTAACTACATTCAATAAAGTTGGATTGAACATATTTCAAGACTTGGGAAAAAATGAATGAGCTCTCCTTGAAGCGTTTTAAAAGGATTTTACCCAAATCAATGCAAATTAGCTACAATCCTTTCGAGACATGAAAAATCATACTAATGATTGCTCGATTAAATCATATCATAGAAACAAAGCTCAATAAAGAATCCATGAGACTTTAGAATCATGCTTTTCCATGCACTTCGTTAAAAGAACAAGTTAAGGTCTCTTTTGACAATTTCATCAAACAAAAGAGCACATTATCCACCAATACCTTTTACAAGGCATGATCACTTTTGAATACTAGCCCAAATCATCAATATCATATAAAATTTTTTTCATGGAATGCAACTAACCATAACAACTTAATCAACTTGTCCATAAAACTCATTATATTTGAATCGACCAATAAAAATCCGTTTTTAAAGTTAAACTAAGGATCATTAAAAAAACTTGATGAGCCAATCGGCCCTTATTGACAAGTCCATGTTTTAATAAACTAATTGAGGGAGTTAGATTCTCACCATGCCTTCAATAGAGGGCTTCAACTCCAATTTTTCTTTGAAATAACATGTCTAGCAAAGGATCTCTCTCTTTAGTTGTTATTTTGGGAAGAACAAACTTACCTCGACTTTTAGCATTTCCTTCTCAATCACTTGTCTAAGCCTATCGCTTTCCTACAAAGTTCCAAAAAGAATACATTGTAAGCAAGTAGCAAATTTCTAATAAAATTCTAATAAATTGTTTGGCACATTGAGCTGAAACTATAAAAGATAAAATCCGAATAAATAGTTTCTAATTACTACTCATTAGCTAATTATGTCATAAATCTATGAAGTCCGCCATCGCAAAACCTTGACGATTTTGATTCTTCATTTAGTTGCTAAACTTTTCCAATTGGGGCAAGTTGAAACACTAACAAAAATATAGGCCACAGAATCAAGGTATTTTCTAACTTGAATGTAACTGAAATAGGAAATTTCAGCAAATTTAGTTCCATATTTGCAAACCACATCCATAAACAAAATAAAACAATTGGAAACTATAAAACAAAACCGATTTCTGCTTATGAATCCACAAACGGCAGAGAAAATTTTAAAATAATTACACAACAACAACAACAACAACATAGCCTCAATTGGATGAAGTAGTAAACACCTTTTTTCTCAAGCCCTAAGCGAAGAGAGTGATGACTTACAGCGGCAGATGCGAGGGCTCCGGCGTCGGCAAGGACAGCGGCGTTGACGGAGGCGAGAGGGGACAGCGGCGTTGACGGAGGCAAGAGGGGACGCGAGGTTGGGGGCTCGGACGAAGAGAGCAGCAGAGAGAAACACTAAGAGCGGTGACCGGAGAGAGAGGGAGAGCCGTGACCGACTAAGAGACGGAGAGACCACGAGAGAGAGAGACGGATAGACGAGACGATCGACGGATCGAAGAGCAGAGACGGCACGACGGACGAGAGAGAGAGAGAGAGAGGGAGAGCCGAGACGATTTGGGATTTAGGGCTTTTGGTTTGTGGGTGTGTTTGGGGGGATTAACATCGAGATGTGATGCACAAATCCCAAGTTGATGAACGGTCATAAAAAATGAAATTTTTGGTGGGAATGTTGGCGCCATTTTTTAGAGACGGAATTTAATTCCGTCTCTGATTCCGTCTCTAATTCCGTCTCTGATCCGTCTCAAATCCGTCTCTGAATGTTTCCGTCTCAATTCCGTCGCTAACGTTTTAATTTAGAAACGGAACTTATTCCGTTTCTAATTCCGTTTCTGATTTAGAAACGGAACTTATTTCCGTTTCTAATTCCGTTTCTGATTTGCTGTTTTTTTGTAGTGAACTCATACGAATAGTATATTTGATTATTAATGAATCAAGTTGTGAACATATACTTAATCATATGTTATATTTTTTTTACATAAAAGAAAAGATAAAATTATTTTATATTATATTTACTTTCAAAATATTAACAACCATAGTTGAATTTGTTACCTTATTATAATTCTTGTCATGATAATTAGATATTACAAATTATGAATAAAGCTTGCATCTATGCAAGGATGTATGTTGTACACAATCATTTGCCAATATCTCTTTAGAGATTTGAAAAGTGAATATTTCATATATCTTTTCACCCTATGGAGTTATAAATATATAAATACCAAAAAAGACAATACTCCAAAAGCTCAAAATGAGCGGTTGAGTCTCAAGCTACAAAATTTAATCAGTCAAATATTAATTATAATTCCACAATTTTAAGTACCTCTATGTTGAGGCTACGTGGAAGTATGACTGATGAGACAATAAAAATAAGGTCACGTGGTCCAACTCGATTTATTGCTGCAACAAATATCGAGTGCGCACATCAATCAATAAATATTAAGGATTGATTTCTTGTCTAATGGTAGCTTAGTAAAATAATGAGATATTATAAATATAATATCGATCACATCCAATTAGTTCAACTTCAAATTAAGAAGCATATGTTGCATATAATGATCATGATCACAATAATAAATTTATGGACGTGAAAAAGGTGAAAATATCAGGTAAATGTCGTATTGACAATTCCGCCAAAAATTGGAACAAAAGTGGTGCACCACTACAAAAGGTAAGTAATTATTGACAATGAGCACTCATAGGACATATATGAAATGTTATTTTGCCTAAATATTGTCATATATATACCCGAATATTTTTGTGACCATTACCATGCCTTCAAAATCAAAGGCAAAATATTATGAATTTTATCAATGAAATATGACTCTTTTCTAATTTGCCAAACATTATTTGTCTAGATGGATCAACAAATCATGTATTTAAATCATGAATCAAATAAGAGCGATATATGTCTTGCTGATTGTGCTACAACGCACACAATCCTTAAAAACAGAGAATATTTCTCCAATTTAAACTTAGCTGAGGCTAATGTTCAAACAATATCTGACATCTCCAATTTGATTAATAGCTCTGGAAGAACAAATATTATGTTGTTTGGGGAAACAACAATTCATGTTGACAATGTCTTATACTCTGAAAAATCCATAAGAAATTTACTCAACTTTAAAGATATTCGACAAAATGGATATTACATTGAAACCGTGAACAAAAATAATAGAGAATTTCTCATGTCACATTGGTTTCAAATGGAAAAAAGAAGTGTTAGAAAAATTCTCAGCTTTATCCTCCGGATTATATTTTAATCATATAAGGCAAGTCGAAACGAATGTCGTCTTAAATGAGAAAATTAATTATCCAAAGACATTCATTTTATGGCATGACCGGCTTGTTCATCCATGATCATTAATGATGCGAAGAATAATTAATAATTCGCATGGACATCCTTTAAGGAGTCAGAAAATATTTTCAGCTGGTGATTATAATTGTGCTAGTTGTTCTCAAGGTAAATTGATAGTTAAACCATCCCCAAGTAAAATTGTTGTGGAATCCCCAGTTTTCTTAGAACGCATTCAGGGAGACATATGTGGACCTATTCATCCTCACTTTGGACCATTTAGATATTTCATGGTTTTGATAGATGCATCGACTAGGTGGTCATATGTTTGTTTGCTTTCAACCCGCAATGTTGCATTTGCTAGACTTTTAGCATAAATCATTAAGGTAAGAGCACAATTCCTTGACAACTCAATCAAAACCATCCGTCTTGAAGTGGATAAAGATTCATTTCAACCTCATGAAAGTGATGAAGAGCTAATTGGTCCGGAGGTGTCATATTTAAGTTCAATTGGTGCACTTATGTATCTTGCAAATTGTACAAGACTTGACATTGCTTTTGTTGTCAACCTACTTGCAAGATATATCTCTTCACCAACTCGAAGACATTGAAATGTGTTAAACATATTTTTCGATATCTTCGAGGAACAAGTGACATGGGTTTATTTTACTCGAGAGGGATAAAATTGAATCTCTAAGGTTATGTTGATGCTGGATTTTTTTTCTTGATCCCCACAAGGCCCGTTCTCAAACGGGATATGTATTCACCTGTGGTAATATCAAGTTGTATCATGGAAGTCAGTAAAGCAAACTATGGTTGCTACTTCTTCCAATCATTCTGAAGTACTTGCAATTCATGAAGCAAGTCGTGAATGTGTATGGTTGAGAAACATGATTGAACATATTCAAGAATCATGTGGATTGTCTTCAATAAAAGATTCTCCAACCATATTATATGAAGATGATGCAGCATGTATTGCACAATTAAGTGAAGGATAAGGGGACAGAACAAAACATATTTCACTAAAATTCTTTTATGCACATGAGTTTCGGAAGACTGGTGAAATTGATGTCAAACAAATCCGATCGAGTGATAATCTTGTTGATTTATTCACAAAAGTCTTACCAACTACGACATTTAAAAGGCTTACATATGGTATTGGCTTGGGTAAACTTAAAGACATTGCAAGTAAAGAAACTGAACAAGTTTCACCCATGTTCACATGAGGGGAGAGTTATTGATTAGTGTATTGCACTCTTTTTCCCTTAGCTATGGTTTTATCCCATTGAGTTTTCCTACCAAGATTTTTAATGAGGCAATCTTAACAATATTATACCCATCTTAATATTTATGATAATAGTGTACTCTTTTTCTTTTACTATATTTTTTCCACAGGGTTTTTCTTAGTAGAAGTTTTAACGAAGGCACAATCTCTAAACAAGTATAATCCAAGGGGAGTGTTGTGGAATATGGATGACCATACATGTACACCAACATATTGTGTAGTCATGTAACTTGTATTTCTCACTTAATAGTACATCCACTTGTCTATGTATTGTCATGTTACTTGTAACTATTTCCAATGTACACCAACTCTTCCATGTATTGTCAAATTACTTGTAATGTGTTGTATGACATGGGGTGTATGTGTTACTTGTACACATTGTATAAAGTACATTTATCATCATCACCAAATGGTCTATATAAAGGGTGTCAACCTCATTGTAAAAACACACCAAGTTGAATGAAAACTTCTAATTCCAACTATCTCATTTCTTCTCTTCTCCATTGTAGTAGTAATTTGTAGTGGTAGAAGTTCTTAGTCTTCTATTTTCCTTCTCTAGTTCTTAGCAAGTTCCAAGTCAATTTACAACATAAAGATGGGTTTTAATTCCAATATATTCATTGCATCCCACGCGACATACATTCTCCCATTAATCGACGTATGCATTGGAGATGCTCTAAAAACTTGGTATTTATAATACATTTCTTACAAGTTCTGCAACTTCTTCTTGTTTATTAAGGCAGTGCTCAGCTCAGCAGACCAATCTAAAGTGCTTGCTGTTCTATTTGCTGTTGATGGCTTGGTCGGCGTTTTGTTGGATTGTTTACTTATTAACACTTCAGTTCTGTCATGAATTTCACGTGTTATCTCATTCAGATTCAGTTCAATTTAATTGCCTAATTGATTGGGTTGTCTGGATTGGGAATTGCTTGAATTTAATAGAATGGGGGAATTAGAATTACAGTATTTGTCATATTATTAGAGAAAGTATCAAGGGCTCAAAATTTAGTAAATGTGGGTTTAGGATTAATTCGGGGATTCAACCATTCTTGCATATTAGTTGGCAAGGCAACCCCATATGCAATTAATGAAGTGATTTTATTTTATTTTATTAATAATTGTGGGTGTCCAAGATTTTTCTTGTGTAGACTCGACTATTTCGACGAGAACTCGTTGGGCGACCCAACCATGACTCAAGAGAAACCTACGTATTTAAAATATTTAGAGTTAAATAGCAAAATTCGATATCATGATCTAACGATCAAGTACATCTCAATAACTTTACCACCAATCGAATTCAACTGAGAGCCATGAAATCAATTTTGTTGGTTTCTTAATGAGCAGGGATTGAGATTTTCGTTCTTTAAGCAACTTAGTTAATTTATGCAAGTTTTTGATGAAGTTTTTAGCTTAGAATGTCTTTGTTGTCTTGTGCTCCTGAACTAGTTTTTTCAATAGACGATCTTGGGAGTCAAATGAATTAATTCAATGATATGTTGGAAAAACTACTCTTGAAAGAAAATAACACGAATGAACTGATTATTCATTTCAAAAGAATACACTTCAATTATTTCCAAATACAGAACACATGCATGAATAGCTCAAATTACTCTATAATGGGAATAAGCAGAGCTTCTTATTTTATTCATAACAGAAACTGTACTGTACTGCACTGCACTCCATCACAATGATCTTCTCCTTTGGGAACATGCACCAACATTTCACAAGCTTCTTATCTTCGGCTTAGATGAGGCTGCAATACACAAGTCAAACAGTACCGATAAACATAGAAGATCATAAAGTACCATCTAGCAAGAATAATACGCTTTAGTAAGCCTTGAAGAAAGAAAGAACTTACAATAGGCCAAGTATTTTTTATGAATACATCGATATTCTCGAAGTCATATGCTGGTAATTTTAGCTCCTCAAGTGTTGTAAGGAACCTCCCTCCAGGTAGTATAGATTATTACAGCGATCATGACCAAAGCGCCAAGACAACACATTGCTCTCTCCTCCACTATCCGTTGTTGCAGAGGGAATGCAGAGGGATCATTCATCCAACTCCCAATGTCGATGCCTTTTAGTATATATTCGAAGCTTTCTTAAGTTGTCGATGCGAAGTTCCCTGCTATGCAGAGTAAAAAGTGGGAGGCATAAGGTCATCACTCCTCCATCTTCCACAACACATATGGTACAATCCCAAACGGCATATGTGATTCGACATATATATAAATCAAGAGTCTGAAGCATCCTCAAATTACCAATAGAGATAGGGTTTGAATTCATCAAGAAAAGCTTTCCTCTTTCCCAAGTACCTTAAGTGGATCAAATTACCTATGGAGATAGGGATTGACCAGTACATTGAAGCCATGGAAAAGTTAGTTCCTGCACAGATAGTGATTAAACTAAAGCAAATATTGAAAACCGCTATGATTATTTCTAGAGAGGGAAATGCATATATACAAGCAAGTTGTTGCTGTTCTTTCTATATGCCAAGGATTAGTGCTAGCTAGAAGCTAATATGTTTATGACTAAAACTCAATATGATATGCAGGAGAGCCAATTCTGGAAGCTTTTGTGCAATTCTAATGAAAACTTCAGGAGAGCCAATTCTAGAAGTTTTACATCTTATTCTCCTTTCTTTCTTGTTCCAAAATAAAGAGTTGAAGAAAAGACTTCAATTTTTTTCAAAAAGAAACTGAAATTTTGCACGAGTAAAATAGAAGAGTTTCCTATCAAAAAACAAATTAGAGGAAAAAATACAAAATATTTAAATAAGATGCCATCGATCATTTCTTCCGATAAATCCTTCCATTCTCATAAAAACACTCATAATAAATATAACCAACATCTGACCCAGACATATCAATTTACCTTGCCCTATTTGCTGCCATGCTTTTGCCGCTTTGCTTTCCTTGCTTTTTGGGGGGGAAGTCCATGGAGTTCCTGATGAACTTCATCATGCATTTTCTCCCAAAGTTTATCAAATTGATCGTGAAATCCCTGCTGAAACCAGTCCAAGATTTCAGAATATAATTCCTGTGGATTCTCATTCCATGCTTCTTTTAGCCTGGCTCGGCTATAAATTATCTTTCTCCGACTCTGTAACTTGTTTAGAAGATTCCCGACTCGTCTTTGGCCCAATGCCTCCGGCCTTAAAATGCTGGCCGGTTTTGCTGCCAAAAAATCTTGCACTAATTTTAAGCACGGCAATACGTTACCTTCAAGCAAAGCGTAAGCAAATACAGATACTTTAAGCCCATTATTCTTGATAACCAAGTGATGCAATGGCAACTCCCATAAATGTGGACCAAATGTTGGCTTTACCCAGCAAAAAACTTGGTCAGGTTTACATTGATAAAAAGGTTTTGGATCTGTAAGTGGTGCTGAGAAGTTGCACAGAGAACCAGCATACTGGGGAAGCCATGCTGGTTCAATACTAGTAACTCCATGCATATACGGTCGTTTTGTTTGAACTAATTCACTGTAGACTAGGAACTCAGGAGCTGAATGAGCAACAGAAGATCGCCGATGAAGGAACACAGTTTCTTCAACCATGCATGCTTGATATTTAGCTGCATTAACCATTTTATCTCTGTCCGACAAAGAACGACCTACTCTTACACACTTGGCAACCCTGTCTGCCCAGCCAGCACATATAGCTTGCCGCAAGGTCTTCTCTTCCAGCTGTGACAGTGGATGCTTACCATTGGAAACTCTCCATACTTGCTCCACATCATCAGCAGTTCCATGAGTCCAAGCAAATTCATGATGTGAACCGCCAACGGAGCTTTGCTGAAGAACCAGTTGAAGCAATTGTTTTCTTAGTTTGGACATTTCCTCCATGGTTTTCAAGTGAATTACATTTTCCTTGCAGAATTCCCCTGGGCTTTTTGCAAGCTCAAACATTTGTAAAGCATATGCTGTGGTCAGAGCATCACTAGTTTCATTACGGAATCTCGCACGGGCATCTTTGGCTTGCTGTTTCAGTTTCTTTTGCAACATTTTTTCTTTCTCATTCTCTGTTTTATTGAAGTCGCTCAATTTCACATCTTGATTCAAACCATCTTCAATGCAATGACTACCCTCAAGCTGCATTAGGAATGGATTAGGAGAGCTCAAGGATGCAGCAGCAGCAACTGCATATCCCAGGAGAAGATTTGGCCGGATACCATTTTGCACATTCCTCACGATCTTGATTACTGTAAGGAGCATCCGAGAGTGGCGGGGACTCAAGGGATATCGTGCCATTGCCTTCCCGAGGGAAGTGATCTTCCCTTGACCATCAACTGCTTCAAGAGCTTTCAGGCAGCGCTCAGCTTCCTTCAAAGCAGTAGCTTCTGGAGGAGTAGGAAATGGGAAATTTGCAACCTAGAAAGTTCACAGCAAAAACTGAATCAGATCAAGGGTCCAAATGGTTTCAACAGTTAATAGGAAGAAATGACAACATATAAAGCTTCAAATCGGGCCCCGACAGTGCTCGAGCGTGGATTAGTAGGCAATTGGCGCCGGACACCACGTGGGAAACCCAAAAAAAAAAAGCTTCAAGTCACTCACAGACGGGATCAAAAACATTCCAATCACATAGTTAGATACTAGAAGTTGAACAGAAACCAAAGAAGAAATAAATAAATAAAAACAAAAAAAAAAAACAACTCAGAAAACCATCAATATCTGACTTAATCAGATGTCTCAATCATTCTATACAACTTCGACATGTTCATCTGATTATTACGACTTTTGAGAAAGTGGTCAACATTCAAAGTTTAAATGGTCTTGATCTCTTCTTCTTTTTCTTTTTTTTTTCTTTTTTTTTTTTTCTTATGAGCCTCTCCATCCAGCACGTGTATAAACATTTGATGATGAGTGTTTTTGACAAAGATTGTAGCCTCAAAAAAAGTATCATTGACAGTACGACTTGCTGTATAATAGTTCATAAAAACAGATCAAGAAACAAATAAAAAACAATTAGAAAACACACCTTATCAATGCCCATGGATTTCATAAAAAGGAGAACTCCCTCAACAGGTATTTTAGATATTTCAGCAACTGGAAATTGGGGAAAAATATTATTGAAGACAGCAGAAGAATAAAGACAATAACAGTGGCCAGGTCCAGTTCTTCCTGCTCTTCCTGCCCGCTGAGTAGCTGATGCCTTACTTATCCATTGTACCTCATATGTTTCCATACCATTTTGAGAATTGTACTTCTTTACTTTCTCTCTGCCAGTATCAACTACATATTTAATTCCAGGGATAGTTAACGAGGTCTCAGCAACATTTGTGGCAACAACAACTAGCCTTTCCCCTTCCCTAACCTTTTCAAATACTCTAAGCTGGGCTGCTGCAGGAAGCATTGCGTAAAGTGGAAGTACAAACAATCCACCACCTAAGTTGCTTGGAGGCCCTTGATATTTTTTGCTTGAAACAGAAGATACATCTGAACGTTCTTCTGCAGCTCGTATAATAGGAACATTCATTTCCTTTCCAGATTCGGATGGCTTCTTTCCAGCCAAAGCTTCGAATGCTGCCTTTAATGAAGTAAGGTTCACAGCACTTCCAATAGGATCGACAGGATCACCTTCTTCTTCCAAAGTTTTAAGATCGAAGGACTCTCCATAATCATCAAAATCATCATTATCATCAACGGCCAGTTCAATTTCAGAATCATCAGAGGAATGTGGGTCGTATTGATCCAAGTTACCAGGATCTTCATCATAAGTGCAGAACCTATCAGTTTGTCCTGCTGAGTGACCACCAAATGCCTCATCAATATCCCTCATATCAACTACCTGATCAACGGAGTTTGTTTCTAAGGCTGCATTGTCCTTCCCTCTCTGTCCTTTGGATATGTTACAACTTATTTGTCTAGAAGCTCTACGAAGCTTTTGGCACAAGTATTCTACTTCCCTCTGCCCAGTGACAAAAACCAATATGCCTCCTTCTGGCAGCCTGCGGTGAATTGACATGATTGTCTTGCATGCTTGGCCAACGTAGTCAACAATCTCTGTTCTCTTTGAGAAGTGAATGGTCACTGCAAACTGCCTAGTTTCGACATTTATAACTGGAGGAGGTACACTAAACAATTTCCCTCCAACAAAATCATTGACACGCAAAGTGGCACTCATCAGAACAAGTTTTAGTGGAGAAACCTCATTTTCTGGTGCAATCACTACCCCTGATAGCCTCTTTTTTTGTTGTTCCATGTACAAATCCTACAGATGGAACATGGGATCATAATCCCAAAGGATACTTAGTAAAGTTGAGGGGAAAACACTCTTTTTAATTCAAACTGAGAAGTAGAAATGTTAGATTTCCAATCTTACCTGTCGAAGTTGTATGGTACGAGAAAGAATTCCAATAAGTATGTCAGTGTTCACGCTCCTCTCATGAGCCTCATCAAGTACTATGACAGAATACCGTTTCAATGAGATATCACTCTGCATAGCAAAAACCCATCAATAAAGTTGATGGTGACACTGTAAAATCATCTCAATAAAATCTAGTATATCACAGACTAATTTATATAGAAACTATCCCTGTTAAGGCACTCTATATGATAGAGAAGTCTGATATAAAAGAGAATGAAACAGCAGAAGAAGTCATCGAAAAGACTAACTATGAGAATATAATCAAACAGAACGAGGATAATGATATAAAACCTAGAAGATATTTCCAATTAGAACAGTAAGAAACGATTTTATCTGTGAATATCCTATGGCATCCCATGCGAATATACTAAGATGATACCATCAAATTGGTCAATGCAATAAGGTCTTGGAAGAGAGGTAAAAAAAAAAAAAAAAAAAAACCTTCAAAGAAACTTAACAGGTTTTGGTCAATAGGCTTTTCAGAAAATAGGGTAATAGGAGAAAATTTGGTATAAGCAAGGATACATAAAGAAAACTTGATTATAACTATAAGTTATTTCCTCTCTTTTTCCTACAGACTCCCACTATTAAAAATAAATAAATAAATAAAAAATAAAATGAAACCATAGGATGACAGAAATATATATTTAAGAAATAATATAGCTAGCGAAAGCTAATGGATCCTAATTGGAAATGGACTAAATACAACTTACAATAGTTTCAAGCAAGAAAATGTGTTGTCTCGTTCAAGTCTTGAAAATCAAAAAGAGAATTAATTTTTCAATGCAGCAAGTTGAATACAAAGAAGAAAATAATGCTATTCCAAACCAATAAATTTATATTAAAAACCTGTGCTTCACGGAGCAGAATCCCATCTGTCATGAACTTGATGGAGCAGGTGCTTCCAACCCTCCTGTCATGCCTTACTTGAAAACCCACTTCCTTCCCTAGATGAAGACCAAGTTCAAATGCCACTCTCTTAGCTGTAGCAAGAACTGCAACACGGCGAGGTTGGGTAATACCAATAATTCCCTTTGTAGCATTGAAATCGCTTGAGCCATAGCCAGCCTCATACAAGAACTGCATATCAAAAGTCAAGCTAAAATAAATCTTGATGGCCTAGCATCAAGGTCTCAATATATGAAAATGTTCAAAGAAATTCACCTGTGGAACTTGAGTGGTTTTACCGCACCCAGTTTCTCCACAAATAATGACAGTTGAATTATCCTTTACAGCTTCCATGATTTCCTGCTCCATCATGACTATTGGAAGACCCTTCCTTTTTTCCTCGATGTCATTAGGTCTGAAGACATTCACTACAAAAGGACGAGTTTGAGGTCGTGGTGCACAACTATCAGCAAGCTTCTCGCTGTCTACTTTAGGATCAATCAAATCTTTTTTATGTCTCTGAAAAAACACCAACAAAAAAATATATTATAACCAATATTCGGAAATGCTTCTAAAATATATTCTCCATTAACTCAAAACCATCCAGCAATTCCATTAACTCAAAACCATCCAGCAAAATTGTTTCATTAATCATACAGCAATTTAAGACAACATATGAAATTACTACAAAATCATACCATTGGCGTGGTGCTTTGCGTTTCTTCATAACTACATGGTCGCAAGGGGTTTACATCCTCTTTGGGCGCATCTGCCACGCAATTATTACATGAAAGTTCCTTAGCTGCCAAGACATTGTTGGGGCCACTACTAATCTTTTGTATATGGCTAGATGCCGATTCTTCTTGTGGATCTAATGAATTAGAATTTGTTTCAACTTTGTAATGGTCTAGCATCAAGTGGTTTTTATCAGGATAAGGCTCGGTTTGATCGGAATCATCCTCTCTACCACGTTTCTTTGACGGTCGATCATCGTGTGTAACCAACAAACCAACCTTAGACAATTGCATGGCCCTCCTGCGCTTCTCCAACGAAGTCTCAACCTGAAAAAAAACATAGTCAGCCGAAATTGAGAGATTGGTTCAAAATTTTTCCCTACATTAGTTTCCCTTCACCCTTCAGACCTGACCAATTTTTCCCGATGACAAAAGAAGTGAACGTGCATCCTCTTGAATCTTGTGCTTCCTAATAAATCAGATGATTCAGTATTTTCTATAAAATTGAGAAAAAAAAAACTACTTTAAAATCAGTGAAGCAAAAAAAAAAAAAAAAACTCACTGGATTGTCTTAATACTTTCATTCAGCAAGGCTTCTCTCTTTTTCTCCTCCTACACGCACAATAAACAAGTAACTTCCGTAGCTTTTGCATAAAAATTAGTATGTTCAGTCTCAATAGATCATGCCAGAGACGCATAAAAAATATTATGTTCGGTCTTAATAGATCATGCCAGAGACACATAAAAAGTATTATGTTCTTACTTCTAATTTCTGTAGCTTTCGCTTCTGAGACTTGCTAAGGCGTGGCTGCGGCTTGTCCTTCGACTTACCCTGCACACAAAGTTGAACTTAGCCAAGCTAATCACAAAAATCCAATAACTATATAAAAGTAGGGCACAAGAACTCCCATCCTTAAGCGATTAACGAGATAAAAATACCCGTAATTTTTCTTGTGTTTTGGCTTTTTTTGACTTGGACAAGATCACTGCATTGCTATCATCACTGCGAACGAAATAAAACAAAGCAGAAATTTCCAGCATAATAAGTTGAATGCGATATTCGAAAGGAAACACACAAAAAAAGCTATTCAGTTTCCAACGCTACCTGAAACCAATAATTCCTACACATTCTGCTTGGTCAATCAATCCCAAATCCGAAACCATCGCTCAAAATCGTATAAATTAGATAGAACAGCAGCCCTCGATGTTAAACCCCAATCTGCAAAAAACACAAACAACTGACTACTCCTCCTCTACGACCTTCGGCGTCGATCAGAGAAACCCTAGAGTCTTCAAACAATTCAGTGCTAATGTTCATAGGGGCCTTCAAATTGCAATTGATGAACCCACGTTAACTATGTTGAACCCGCACAATTTACCAAAGCTGAGATCTTGAACGAAACGCTTCTATGAATAAACAAAAATCGATCCGAGAAACCAGGGGTGGGCAAACCGCGGTTTGGTGGTGATAACCACCAAACCGCGACCAAATCGAGAGTCTACGGTTTGGTGATTTTCTAAACCACCACCAAACCGCGAAAGTTGAAAACCGAACCAAACCGAACCGAGGATTTACGCGGTTTGGTCGGTTTGGTTTCGCGGTTTTTAACTTTTCACACTCTATTTTCAGAAAAAAAAAAAAAAAAAAAAAAAAAAAAAAAAAAAACAAAAGCAAAACAAATTCATGTAATGCAATGGAAAAATACACAAATTCGACCTAAAAACTCTCCAATGCTCACAAATTCAACTTAAAAACAACCGATCCACACAATTCCACAAAACCTAACCACCACCACCACAAGTTGTTAGGTTCATGCACCTCCTCAAAACCCCCTCAAAAAACAGCCAAAAAAAAAAAAAGCAAAACAAATTCACGCATAGTTGAGTGTTCTCTTTCGTTACGAATGCGTTGTTGTTGTTGTTTGTTGTTTTTGGGTTGGGAAATCGGGGACACAAATATATGGGTGGCGCCGGAGGCGGAGAAGTCTTCGTTGTTCTTCCGCATTTCAGATCGGACACTGCTCAAACCCTAGAAGAACCTCAATCGCCTTCATCTCTTCATCTCCTCCTCCTCTTGCTCATGATGATGATGATGATGATGATGATGGTGTGACTAATAGGGAGGGTTGTGCGGCGGGTGGGAGTGGGAGTGGGAGTGGGAGTGGGAGTGGGAGAGGGAGAGGGAGAGAGGAGGGAGAGGGAGAGGGTTGTGCGGGTGTGGGAGTGGGAGTGGGAGTGGGAGTGGGAGTGGGAGAGGGTTGTGCGACTGTGGGAGAGGGAGCGGGTTGTGCGGAGAGGGAGGAGGTTGTGCGGGTTGTGCGGAGAGGGAGGGGCGGGTAGGGTTGTGCGGCAGTGGGAGAGTGGAGAAAATTTGGTTTTATAGTTAAATTTTAGGGTTTTTGGTTTATATTACCAAAATACCCTCGGTTTAGTTAAACCGCGGTTTTCTCAAACGAAAACCGCGACCAAACCGCGACCAAACCGCGATTTTTAAAAACCCAACCAAACCGCGCGGTTTGGTCGGTTTGGGCGGTTTGGGCGGTTTTTCCAAAACCGCTACCCACCCCTACGAGAAACTTACCGGTTTTAGGGAATAATGTCAATTCAAACGTACATACTGCCAATTCACGCATGCATGGTAACCGTTAGATTCACACGAGGAGATGCGTGCGAATGCATCTCATAGTAATCTCACTAATTCTTTTTCGGTACTTTCTTACTAAATTTTGTTTGCATCCTAACATTACTTGCTAAAAGATAATATTTACTTTTTTTGGTTAATATTGTTGTAAACTAAGTTGTAAACTAACTAGAACTTAAGTTGAAATTGCTAGAGACTTAAGCATAAAAGACATAAACTAAAAACTACTAGAACAAGTACAGAAGATGAGACAAGAGAGAAAAGAGCTAAAGATGAGAATGTAGAGATTTCATTCATACATTGGTGTGTTCTTTACAAGTGAAGAAACCTCATTATATAGGCCCTTAGTCATGATGAGAATAAGTACTTGCACAAAGTGTGCAAGTTACACCAAAGTCTCATGTCATACAAGATTACAAGTTACATGACAATACATAGACAAGTGATTATATATTAGAGTTGAATACAAGTTATGCAAAGTATACAAGTTATATTCAATATAGAAGTCATACTTGATGTTACAATTCAATGTCTGAGTCATGCTTTACAATGTGATCATTCATAAGCTTGGTTAAATGGTCATCCAATTTACAAAACTTCCCCTTAGATGACACTTACTGAGAGAATATGCATCGTTAAAACCCGTACTAGAAAAATCCTATGGGATAAAATCTAGTATAGGAAAAAGAGTACAATGTTCTCGTCAATCTTGATTTGTAATATAATATTGTCGATTGCCTCATTAAAAACCTTGCTAGAAAAATCCAGTGGGATAAAATCATAGCTAAGGAAAAGATTGCAACACATTGATACACTTTGAGAGAATATATATATATATATATATATATATATGCCTCATTAAAACCTTTACTAGAAAAACCCAGTAGGAAAAAATCTAGTATAGGAAAAAGAGTACATTGCTCTCATAATTTATTTATATTTTATATGGAGTATAATAATGTTAGGATTGCCTCATTAAAAACCTTGCTAGGAAAACCCAGTAGGATAAAACCATAGCTAAGGGAAAAAAAGTGAAATGCACTAATCAATAACTCCTTTTGATTCTTCCCTTCATTTTGACATGAGTGAAACATCTTCTTATTTTTCAACAAATCCTTGCAAACCCAAGTTTTCTTTTTTTTTTTAAGTAAAATAAATTATATGATGGACAATTATTTTACTTGAAAATACCTGATTTCCAAATGAAAGATGAATCTTAATTTTCCTAAAATCTTCCATCTTGAATTCCTTTTTTATGGATTCGAATGATATAACAATGTCGTCGTGATTTTTCATAATATTTGAATCATTAATATACAATGATATTATAATGAAGACATAAACCCCAAAAGATATATTAAATCCTTACCAAAGAATTCTTATATCATCAGTATTTTATTTATTTTTACTCATACCTTATTTTTCAAGGGTTTGTGTCATTCGAACCAGCTTGTCTTTTACGCTTTAAGTGTCTTGTTGGTTCTTGTACATTTATTTGCACATGGAGATCACTTTTATCGTGGACTTTTAATGCTGGAACATACGATTGTCACTTTTTTACATATAGTACTTGCATCAAGTAATTGATTCATAACTTGTTGCTAATGAATTATCCTTTGAAATTCAAGTTCATATTAATTTATACATGGATCATAAAACAACAGATTTGTTGCAATTTAATGTGTTTCAAGCAATTCCACGTCATTTCTTTTGAATTGATTTATATCTCCCCCTAATGGTAGGAGAATTGCTTTATCAAAGTGACAATTAGCAAAACTTGTTATAAATAAATTCCATATTATAGACCCAAGACATCTTATAATATGATTGATAAAGAGTTAAATCAATATAAGTCTCATATTGATTTGCCTTGAGATAATCACCAGTTCGATAAACGATGTCCATGTGAATTTATGATATTTTCGCATTATTGATGATTTTGGACAATCAAATAGATCTTTCAACATTATGAATGTCATTTAATTTATGACGAAATTTGTTTTAATGTGTCTTACATATTCCAGAAGTTAAAGACGTGAATTTTATACTCATATTAAATCATAATCATATAGAGAAATTTTTTATTATTCTGAGTAAACTTCTTCTGAACAAGGCATTAACAATATAATTGTTGTACCAGATATTTCATAAACTTTAAGTTCAAATTCGAGAAATATTCTCTTTTATATATATATATATATATATATGCATGTAACATAATACACAAGTAATAAACTCATCGCCTATATTTAGCTCATGATTTGAACATATCTCGATGTGCTTGTTTTATCGAGCCATTTTCAATGATAAAATTCATAATTTTGCCTTTGATTTTGAAGGCATGGTAAGGTTATAAAAATATTCAGGTATATATATGACAATCTTTTGGCAAAATAGCCTTTCATATGTGACGAAAAATATAACAAGGATGAGTGCTCATTATCAATAATTATTTGCCCTTTTTAGTGGTACACCACTTTTATTCCTACTTTTAGTGGAATTGTCAATACGACCTTGACCTGATCTTTTCATCTTTTCCACGTCCATAAATTCGTTATTGTGATCATGATCATAACAACATATGCTTCTTAATTTGAAGCTGAACCAATTGGACGGGAGCGATATTATATTTTATCTCATTATTTTACTCAGCTACCATGAGACAAGAAATCAATCCTTAATATTTATTGGATTGATGTGCGCACTCGATATTTGTTGCAGCAATAAATCGAGGCGAGTCACGTGACATTTTTATTGTCTCATCAGTCATATTTCTACAAAGCCTTAACATAGAGGTAATTAAAATTGTAGAATTATATTAATATTTGACTGATTAAATTTTGTAGCTTGAGATCCAAATTACTCATTTTGAGCTTTTGGAGCATTACCCTTTTGGTATGTATATATATAACTTCATAAGGTGAAAAGATATATAAAGTAAAATATTCACTTTTCAGATCTCTAAAGAGAAATTGGCGAATGATTGTGTATAACACACAGTTTTACATATATGTTTTATTCACAAATTGCGGTATATAATTATCAAGACAAGTAATTCTTGTCGGTAATATAATAAGTCAACAAATTCAACTATGGTTGACTAATATTTTGAAAGTAAATGTAATATAAAATAATTTCCTCTTTTTATGTAAAAAACATAACATATGATTAAATATATGTTTACAACTTGATTCATTAATAAACAAAATGTACAATTTGTATGAGTTGGTGGGACAACCTCCAAGTTGGGTGGTGAGACAAAGTCTACTTAATATTATGCCTCCTCGAACGGGATAACTCGTCTCCCTTTCAATGTTTAGCTTTACCAGGGACAAGGCTTACCCACTATTAACTCAAATTCATAGTAATATTTGTATTATAAAATCAAGGATAAAGCATAACTAAGCGTTTGTAGTATAGCGAGAAAACTAGTTATGTCACATATTGACATTTGGTTTCTGATGTAGAAGATCGTACAATACGCAACTACAGAGCATACTTTTGCAATCGGTGACGTTATAATGCATAGTGTATGAATAAAGTATACATATATAAGTGATACATGTAATAAAAAAAAGCAACCATGATAATATAGAAATAAATTGAACTTATTTAAATAACAAAAGTTATACCTTTTCTAGTTTTGTCTCCTTAACAAGCCTACTTGAACTTCAAGGTCTCCTTAATGCTAGAGCAAGCTCGTGCTGATAACGTGTTGTAAAATAAGTTGTAAGCCAACTAGAACTTAAGTTGGACTTGCTAGAGACTTAAGCATAGAAGACATAAACTAAGAACTACTAGAACAAGTAGAGAAAATGAGACAAGAGAGAAGAGACCTAAAGATGAGAATGTAGAGATTTCATTCATACATTGGTGTGCTCTTCACAAGTGAAGGAATCCCCTTATATAGGTCCTTAGTCATGATGAGAATAAGTACTTGCACAAAGTGTGCAAGTTACACCAAAGTCTTATGTCATATAAGATTACAAGTTACATGACAATACATAGACGAGTGATTATATATTAGAGTTGAATACAAGTTATGTAGAGTGTACAAGTTACATTCAATGTAGAAGTCATACTTGATGTTACAATTCAATGTGAGAGCCATGCTTGACAATGTGATCATTCATAAGCTTGGTTAAAGGGTCATCTAATTTACAACAAATATAACTTTTTTTTTTTGTTGTTAGAACTTACTTTTCTAAAAACTAGTTAAGTACGTGTGTTGCACGTTGGTGAGAAAAATTTCTTTTCACGTGTTGCGCATGTGAAAAATAAATTAAAATGAGAAGTAAATGTGTATTTTAAGTTTTTCTTAATATATGAGAAGTAAATGTGTATTTTAAGAAAAATTGCATATTTCGTGTTTAATATATGAGATTGTGAAGAAGTCTAAAAGAATTTGTTGATTCAATATATATATATATATATATATATATATATAAATTAAAATGTGTATTTTAGGTTTTTCTTATTATATATAATAAGATTATTGAGAATATTTAGAAGATAAACTTGTATTAGAGTAAAGATGTGTGAGTTAAGTAACATGATTCATGGATATATGTAAGGTTATTATTACATATGTTATACAACAAAAATGTTTTTTAACATAAAAAAGAAAACAAATATATATTTATTTATGTTAGTAGTACTCTGATTTGTGAATTGGAAAGGTTAACTAATTCTTTGTTAAGTTTTATATGGTGAGATTAGGGCTTAATGACGTGATTAGGCCGGGCGCTACCCAATGTCACAGTGAAGCTTCTCTCTTTATGGTCTTTATGGATGACATTGGAGTGTGAAAGACGATTTCACCAGTTTCATCAATAATAGCAGGTTCTTTTACTTTTTGGATGGGTGACAAATCTTGCAGAGATGGGTTCTTTTGATCACCTGCAAGCTTTTGGTGTGCCAGCAAAGTATTTGAAGAAGAATATCCCTATGGACATGGAAAGATTAAGAAGATAATATATCTTGTGGGAACATTTATATTTCTTTCCATTTGTTTAGTTGTTAACCAGATGAGAGAATCCACATCTTTGTTGAGAAGTGGGGGTGGGGATGTTGTTATGGGATTAAATTGTTTTCCCTGTTTGAATAATGGGTAAAGAATAACAATGTTAGTGAGGTATTGTGTTATAAAATAATTGAAAATCAGTTAGCAAATATAAATGAGCAAGTAGTTGAAAAATGTTGAGGTGTAAGTACTGGACAATATATAGCTTTCTTATGTAAGTACCTAGAGAAACAAAAAGAAAAAGAGAAGAATACCTTGAGAAACAATAAATAGAACAATATGCTGTAAATTGAGTTGGAACTTGCTAAAAACTAGAGAATGAAAGTAGGAGACTTCGAACTTCTACTACTACAAACTACAAGTTCTCAATTTAACTTGGTGTGTTTTTTATAATGAAATTGATTCCCTTTATATAAGTCATTTGGTGATGATGATAAATGTACTTTAGACAATATATACAAGTAACACATATGGCCCATGTCATATAACACATTACAAGTAATTTGATAATACATGGAATAGTGGGTGTACATTGAAAATGGTTACAAGTAATATGACGATACATGGACAAGTAAGGGTACCATTAGTGAGAAATATAAGTTACATGACTACACAATATATTGGTATGTATGCATGGTCATCTATACTTCACAACACTCCTCCTTGGATGACACTTGCTTAGAGAATATGCCTCGTTAAAACTTCTACTAAAAAAACCTAGTAGGAAAAAATATAGTAAAAGAAAAATAGTACACTGTTTTCATATATCTTAAGATGGGTATAATATTGTTAGGATTGCCTCATTAAAATCCTTGCTAGGAAAACTCAATATGATAAAACTATAGCTAAGGGAAAAAGAATGCAATACACTAATCAATAACTCCTCTTCATGTGAACATGGGTGAAAATTGTTTCATTTCTTTACTTGCAATGTCCTTAAGTTTACGCAAGCAAATACCATATGTAAGCCTCTTAAATGTTGAAGTTGGTAAAGCTTTTGTGAATAAATAAGCAAGATTATCACTCGATCAGATTTACTTGACATCGATTTCATCATTCTTCTTAAGCTCATGCGCTTAAAAAAATTTGGCGAAATATATTTTGTTTTGTCCCCTTTTATGAATTCTTCACTTAATTGTGCGATATATGCTGCATTATCTTCATATAATATGGTTGGAGAATCTTTTATTGAAGAAAATATACATGATTCTTGAATATGTTCAATCATGTTTCTCAAGCATACACATTCACGACTTGCTTCATGAATTGCAAATACTTCAGAATAATTGGAAGAAGTAGCAACCATAGTTTATTTTACTGACTTCCATGATACATTAGTATTACCATAGGTGAATACATATCCCGTTTGAGAACGAGCTTATGGAGATCAGATAAAAATCCAACATCAGCATAACCTTGGAAATTCAATTTTACTTCTCTCAAGTAAAACAAACTTATGTCACTTGTTCCTTGAAGATATCAGAAAACATATTTAACACCATTGTAATGTCTTTGAGTTGGTGAAGAGTTGTATCTTGCAAGTAGGTTGACAATAAAAGCAATGTCGGGTCTTGTACAATTTGCAAGATACATAAGTGCACCAATTTCACTTAAATATGGAACCTCCCGACCAAGTAGCTCTTCATCACTTTCATGAGGTCTAAATGGATCCTTATCCACTTCAAGTGATCTGACAACCATTGGAAAGCTCAATGGATGTGCCTTGTCCATATAAATTCTTTTTAATATTTTTTCAATATAACTTGATTCAGTGACAAATATTTCACTTGAAAAATGTTCAATTTGGAAACTAAGACAAAGTTTTGTTTTTTCAAGTTATTTCATCTCGAATTCATTTTTCAAGTATTTGGATGTTCTAACGATGTCGTCTTAGTTTCTCACTATATTTAAATCATCGACATATACAACAATAGTCACAAATCTTATTGATGATCTTTAAATGAAGACACGTGGCAAAGTGTATTATTTGCATATCATTCTTTAAGTAAATAATCACTAAGGAGTTTGTACCACATTCGTCCAGGTTGTTTCAATCCATCCAAAGACCTTTGTAATTTTATAGAATGCATTTTATGAGGTTTTGATTTTATTTCAACGGATACTTCAAATCCTTCAGGGATTCTTATATATATATATATCTCACTATCTAGGGATCTATACAAATATGTTGTAATGACATTCATTAGATGTGTATCAAGCCTTTCAAAAACTGCAAGGCTTATCAAGAATCGAATTGAGATTGCATCTATAAATGTCAGGTCTTTGTGAGAAACCTTGATCTACAAGTCTTGCTTTGTACCTTGTAATCTCATTTTTTGTTTCTCTTTCGTATAAATACTCATTTATATCCAACAAGCTTCACGTCATTTGGCGTTTAGCTGGTCCAAAAAAATCTCGTTTCTTCAATGAGTCTAGCTCTGCTTGGACAGCCTCTTGCCATTTTTGCCAATCAGGTCTATTTTGACATTCGTCCACTGATCATGGTTCGAGATCATTATCATTTTCACATATTTCAAAGGATACATTGAAAGCAAATATATCATCATGAACAATATTACTTCGATTCAGATCTTACCAGATTTTTAATAATTTATTGAGATATCATTATTTTCATCTTTTCCCTCTTTTTCTAAAGGCAACTATTCCTCGTCAGAATCAGTTTATTCTTAGAAATCCATATCAAAAGATTATTGTGCTTTTTTAGGAGTACTTTGATTTGCATTTATTTTTACTCATGTTTTTCTCTTTTGAGGAAATGTATCATTTGAACCAACCAGTCTTCCACGCTTTAAGCGTTTCATTGGTTCTTGTGCATTTTGTCGCACAAAAATTCTCGCAGAAGCAGTTACAGCTGGAATATATAATTTTGTCACTCGTTTTGCATCAGTAAATGAATCACGTAATTGATTTGCGATTTGTTTCAAATAAATGATCTTTTGAACTTCAAGTTCACAATGATTTGTGCGTGGATCATAATATGATAAAGTTGATGCATTCCAAGCAATTTTACGTCATTCCTTTTGAATTGGCTTCTTGTCTCCCCCTAATGGTGGGAAAATTGCTTCATCAAAGTGACAATCAACAAAATTTGCAATAAATAAATCTCCTGTTAGGGGCTCAAGGTATCTTATAATGGACGATGAGTTAAATCTAACAAAAATCTCAAGTTTTCGTTGTGGAATCATCTTAGTTCTATTGGGAGGTGGTATCGGAACATACACTGCACAACCAAAAATCTTCAAATGTGAGATATTTAGTTGTTGACCTAAAATGTATTACATGGGGGAATGTTCATGGTATGTAGCAGACCTGTAACGAATGATAGATATTGCATGATGGACTGCATGTCCCCAAACTGAAGTTGGTAACTTAATTTTCATAATTAAAAGCTTAGCAATTAATTGAATGTGTTTGATCAGATATTTTGCCAAACCATTTTGGGTATGCACATGTGGAACAGAATGTTCAAAGGTAATTCTTATAAACATGCAGTAATCTTTAAATGCTTGAGATTGAAATTCTCCAGCATTATCGAGATGGATGGTTTTGATTGAGTTGTTTGGGAATTGTGTTCTTAGCTTAATGATTTGTGCTAAAAGTCTAGTAAATGCAATATAACAGGTCGAAAGCAAACAAACATTTGACCACCTAGTTGACACATCTATCAAAACCATGAAATATCTAAACAATCCATAGCGATGATGTATAGGTCTATATATGTCTCCCTGAATGCGTTCTAAAAAAACTAGGGATTTCACAATAATTTTACTTGGGGATGGTTTAACTACCAATTTACCTTGAAAACAACTAGCACAATTATAATTACTAGCTGAAAATATTTTATAACTCTTTACTGGATATCCATACGAATTATCAATTATTCTTCACATCATTGATGAGCATGGATGACCAAGTCGGTCATGTTGGGTTTTGGGGTTCATACGCAGCGGAGATTACAAAACAATTTTGACAAAAACCCCAACAGGATCCGAATCTAATTCCATTAAAAACGTTTAAACCATGAAAAACTTAATCATACCTCAATCGCAATATACCTTTCAGAAGGTTGATCGATCTCTAAGGCGCTGCCAACGACGAACGCCCTCTATCAGCAGTCCACACACGAACGGCGGCCGAGATTCGAAGTGCTAGCGTCGAGAGAATGCCAAACCTTTTTGAATCTCTCCAAAACGATCCAGAGCATACCAAAAACCCTAAGTCGTTTCTTAAACGAAAAATGAGTTTTGGCCTTTTGATCTTTCGTTAGTGTATTCTAACTTAAAGCGTCTATTTATACAACTCTTGTATATAGACGTTTAAGTAAATTACACATATACCCTTACTTAAAGAAGTATAAGTGTAATACACCACAATGACGTTTCTGTCATGAATTTTATCACATAAAATTCATTTTTCTGAATCGTCTTAAAATCTCGCAAAACCATTCTTAGTGTGCGACCCAATAGGCTCATACAACGTTGGCAGTGTACCAAAACACATTTTGGTATACAAGTCATAAGCGGCCTCTAGCAAGACATTATGACTACCCAAGTCGTACGAATATCAAATCGATACAACCTAATCAATAATGTATATAACATCCTTTTGTCACACGATATCCTTTTGATCAAACATAAGGCATGGAATTGTCATCCAACATGTTCAATCGTACTAGTCTCGATCTCTAGGTAGACTGAAAACATCAAAGTGACATTGATCAATATCAATTCACTTAGACTAGGCCTTTTAACACGATCTAACACATCGAGGATCCACTAGATATCTCTCTTTATATGAGAGGGACAAATTCTATCTCGATTACACAACTTCATCACATTGCTCACACACTAACCAATCACAACCTTTATAATCGTCCGTTAAAGACAACGTTTGATTGTGTCAAATCACTTGTGTTCCTAATGTTGAAGTCTCTCGGTAATCTCAAGTCGAGGACTGGAATATATACCTATCATGAGAAACAACTATGACTTAATCCATGTTATGTTCTCATAGCGGGTCGGTCCAAAGACTTTGTTCCCTAACAAGTACTCGTGATCTTGATTCGTATCCCTATACGTATAATCATCATATGATCATCAATCAAGACTCACACTAGTCTTAATTCATTATAGTTCCCAAGATAATGATCGACTAGGGACATTTAGGATATTTATGTAAATACCCATGGATCTTATTATAATGTAAACATGCAAATTAATTATAATAAACAGCAAATGAAATCCTCTATTTTTATTAACTAAAAGTATTCATAAAGACAGTTAATGGATTGACCTAGGGCACATGCCCCATCATCTCCCACTTGCACTAGGGCCAATCATACATGCATCTAATGCCTAATGATCTAACATGACCATCATGTTTTGCTTGTGGAAGAGCTTTTGTCAATGGATCCGCAACGTTGTCTTCGGTAGGTACTCTGCAAATCTTTACGTCTCCCCTCTCAATAATTTCTCTGATGAGATGAAAACGCTTTGAGTATATGTTTGGATCTGTGGTGTGATCTAGGTTCCTTGGCTGTGCTATTGCCCCGTTATTGTCACAATACAAACAAACAAAGGTTAGCAATACTCGGAACCACACCTAGTTCGAAATGAACTTTTTGATCCAAATCGCCTCCTTTCTTTGCATCGGACGCCGCAATATACTCGGCTTTCTTTGTAGAATCTGCCACGATCTCTTGCTTCGAACTTTTCCACTACTTTGCACCCCCATTCAAAGTAAACACATATCCAGATCGCGATCTCGAAATCATCTATATCGCTTTGAAAACTCGCATCTGTGTAACCATTTACAACTAGATCGTTTTCAAAACCTCCATAGACCAAGAACACTTCCTTAGTCCTTCTTAAGTACTTAAGGATGTTCTTTATCGCTATCCAGTGACTCTCACTTTGATCTGATCGATATCGGCTTGTAGTGCTCAAAGCATATGATACATCGTGTCGAGTGCATAACATGGCATACATGATAGATCCAATAGCCGATGCATATGGAATCTTATTCATACGGTCTCGCTCATCATTTGTCTTAGGACATTGAGTCTTCTTGAGACTTATCCCATGAGACATTGGCAACAATCCTCTTTTAGAGTCTTGCAAATGCGAACCTATTCAAGACCTTGTCTATGTAAGCACTCGACTTAGACCGATTAGCCTTTTAGATCTATCCCTATAGATCTTTATCCCTAGGATATAAATTTCGCATCTCCTAAGTCTTTCATTGAGAAACACTTCCCTAACCAAGACTTGACATTCTCGCAATGTTGGGATGTCATTTCCAATGAGTAATATATCATCAACATACGATACCAGAAAAATAACTACACTCCCACTTTGACCTTCTTGTATACACAAGGCTCATCTTCATTCTTAATAAAACCAAAATCCTTGATTGCTTCATCAAAACGAAGATTCCAACTCCGAAAGCTTGCTTTAATCCATAAATGGATCTTTGAAGCTTGCATACCTTCCTAGAATTCTCAGGATGTACAAAACCTTCAGGTTGTGTCATATACACGTCCTCAAGCTGCTTTTTTCCATTAAGAAATGTCGTTTTTACATCCATTTGCCATATTTCATAGTCATAATATGCAAAGAATGGCAATTAAAATTCTTATGGATTTAAGCATGGCTCTTTGTGAAAAAGTTTCATCATAATCAACACCTTGAGTCCGCTGAAACCTTTTGCTACAAGTCTTGCTTTAAAAGTATGCACTTTGCCATCCATGTCGCTTTTCTTCTTGAAAACCCATTTACATCCAATGGTCTTACCACCTTCAGTAAATCAACCAAGTTCCAAACTTGGTTATCATACATGGATTGCATCTCGAGTTCATGGCACTTAGCCATTTATCCGAGTCTGGTCCGACATAGCCTCCCGATAAGTAGTGGGCTCATTTTGGTCTATAAGCAACACATCACGACTATCGGTAATGAGAAATCCGAATCTCTCTCGCTCATGTCTTACCCTACTAGATTTACGTGGGCCTTGTGTCACTTGTAGAGGTTCAACTGGTTCTAACGTTGTTGAACTTCCAAGAGCGGTTCGAGTGTTTACCTGTGATTCTTGAACTTCTTCAAGATTTATTTCTTTCCCACTAGTGTCTTTTGAAATAAACTGTTTTTTTCCATAAAGGCACCATACCGAGCAACAAACACTTTGTTCTCGAAGCGGGATTATAAAAGTAATATCCTTTTGTTTCCTTAGGATACCCCACAAATAAACACTTGTCGATTTAGGTGCTAGTTTTTCGAGACTTGTCGCTTTACGTAAGCCTCACAACCCCAAATCTTAAGAAAAGACAAACTAGGTCTCTTCCCGTACCATATCTCATATGGTGTTTTATCAACCGCTTTAGAAGGAACTCGATTTAGAGTGAAAGCTGCAGCTTTGTAATGCATAACCCCAAAAGGATAATGGAAGATCTGCTCGACTCATCATAGATCGAACCATATCTAATAAGGTTCGATTTCTCCTTTCGAAACTCCATTCCATTGTGGAGTTGCTTTGGTGGGGTCAATTGGGAGACAATCCCACAATTTCTAAGATGATCATCAAATTCTTGGCTTAAATACTCACCACCTCGATCTGATCGAAGTGTTTTGATAGTTTTACCAAGTTGATTCTGCACTTCATTTTGAAACGTTCGAAACATCTCAAATGATTCAGCTTTATGTTTCATAAGATATACATAACCATATCTCTTGAAATCATCGGTAAATGTAATGAAGTCGATAACCTCCTCTAGCCATTGTGTTTATAGGACCGCATACATCGGTATGTATTAGACCCAATAAATCACTTGCCCTTTCACCGTGTCCAAGAAAGGGACTTTTAGTCATCTTGCCTAGTAAACAAGATACGCACGTTTCATATGTTTCTAAATCAAATGAATCTAGAAGTCCATCTTTATGGAGCTTCGTTATGCGTTTCTCATTTATGTGCCCGAGACGACAATGCCAAAGATAGGTTTGATTCAAATCATTTGACTTGAACCTCTTTGTATTTATGTTAAAGATCTGGAGTATCGAGTGGACTTTTTCATGCTTAGAATATAAAGACCATCATACAAATCAAGCATTTGCATAAAATATGCCTTTACGAAAAATGGAACATCTATTATTAGCAATAATAAAATCAAAACCATCCATATCCAAACATGAAACAGAAATGATGTTTCGCTCAAGGCACACAAAATAACAATTATTTAAAGTTAAAATAAGTCCACTAGATAAAACTAAGTCATATGATCCAACGACCGGGCAAAGAACTCTTGCTCCATTCCCTACGCGAGGATGACTTCTCCTTTCTTCAACTTTCTACTTCTGGTGAGTCCTGCACATTTATACAAATGTGAGATCCACATCCGTATCTAATACCCAGGAATCACTAGTAGATAAATTAATTTCAATAACATAAATACCCGTAGTGGTAGTCGCACTACCCTTTTTCTTCCTTAGATCTTCCAGATAGAGTTTGCAATTTCTGAACCAATGTCCAGGTGCATGACAGAAATGACAATTTCCTTCCTTTTCTTTTGGGTGTTTTGAAGTAGAAACAGGCTGGGGCTTGACTTGTTCCACAGGCTTTGCGACAGGTGCAGCAACAGCCTTGGCAACTTTAGCCTTGCCTTTGCCTTTCTTCTTCATTCCCTTTCCCTTTTGGACCATCAACACATTACTGAGGTTTCTTGATATTTTGTTCAGCGAGTTTTGAGCATCAAATGCAACTCGAAATTGATTTCTCCATATTATTCATATTGTAGTTCATCACAAATTGTGAGTAACTCTCTGGTAATGAATTCAAGATCAAATCCGTAGCCAACTCTTGGCTTATGGGAATCCGAGTCTATCAAGTTTGGTCAACATAGCCCTTCATCTTCGAACATGAGGACTAACGACGCACCTCGGTCATCTTGCAAGAATGTAGGTTTTTGACTGTCTCGAACCTTTCTTGCCTAGCTTGCTTTGTTGGAACATTTCCTTCGGCGTTATAGCCATGTCGTAGGCTTCCATTAGTTCCATGTCCTTCGAAGTTCGGGAACCATAGTTGCCGGCATAATACATGCAACATCGGTAGAATCGTTGACATGCTTACTATGCGCATCCTTCACGACTTTCGTAGCATTGGGTGGTGGGTCCTCGGGGATTGGAGCATCCAGGACATACAACTTGCGTTCATGCTTAAGAACAATTCTCAAGTTTCGAACCATCAAGAAAGTTAGTCCCAGAGATAGTTTATCCTTCTCAAGGATGGATCGCGATGACAGGGGATTATTGTTACTTGAAGAGGCCATTGATCTACAATAAAGATTATGCAAAGTTTATTTTAGTATAGAGGAATAGACTCCCACTAAATTAACAACCCTCCTAAAACGTCTTGTTTATTTAGGGGACTAAAATCCATATTTCACCTAATTCTATGACAACTATGGCATGAAACACGAAACTAGATTATTTAGGTAGGTAATGATTACCAATTACATCTTATGTAATTTTTAGATCCTTTTATGAGATATGAGACATCTTATGTCTTAGCATGTTTTTATCTCATCATTTGCCTAAAGCTCAAAACTATTTTGATGGCTTTATTAAGTCGGCCCATTTTAAACATTAAGGTAACTTTTACCCAACTTGTCTCACCAAGATAACACAATACACCCAACTATGGCTGAAACTATATTAATGTGATCGAGGCCTTGACAAGTGTTTAAAATGGATGGCTCGAGACTTAAAATTTAATAGAGGGATTTTATTCAGTTTTAGTGATTTTATGTAAACAATGAAATAGCATATATTTTATTGATTTGTTCAATCACTAAACAATTTGGAGATTTTTTTTTTTTAGAAGACGAATCTCAATACCGAAAATTAAAACTCGCTATAGAAAATCATAATTTTCGCTGATTTTATTATCATAAATTAACCCCTTAATTTATCCGAAATTAAGTCAATTAAAACATTTTAATTAACTCGGGCCCACATCTAACTAATCATCTTATCCTAATCCAATTAGGACTAATCTTATCCTAATCCAATTAGGACTTATCTTATCCTAATCTAATTAGGACTAATCTTATCATAATCCTATTAGGACTAATCTTATCCTAATCCAATTAGGACTTATCTTATCCTAATCCAATTAGGACTAATCTTATCCTAATCCTATTAGGACTAATCTTATCCTAATCTAATTAGGACTTGAGATATTTGAATCCTAGCATATCACCAATAACAAGATTCTTGATATTTATCTCATATTCTAATTTGTTATTTATCTTTATAAAATAGAAACTTCATAACAAAATAGATATAACAATATAAATAATTAATTTCGAAAATTAATTAATTATAAATAAATAATTTCGAAAATTAGTTATTTGCAATTTCGGTCCTTATCTAGATAATCACAAATATGTCATTGAATCATGAACTACTATCCCAATCGAATCTAATCATATTAGTTTCGAATTAATATTCAACCTTATACAATTCAAGAAACGTAAAACAATGTAACCTAAATATGCATATTGAATTACAGAGATTTCATCCATGCATCAATGCACAAAGAATAACGATTATACCTAATGATTTCAATTAAATCACAAATATGTGTATCATATACACAAACGTGATAATAAATCTCAAAGAAAACTTATGTATATCACATATACATCAACTATCAACATGCTTTCGATCATATATCATGTATATATCAGAAGAAAACATGCAATGAATTTAATGGAATCAAACTCGAAGGCTCTGATACCACTGTTGGGTTTTGGGGTTCATACGCAGCGGAGATTACAAAACAATTTTGACAAAAACCCCAACAGATCCGAATCTAATTCCATTAAAAACGTTTAAACCATGAAAAACTTAATCATACCTCAATCGCAATATACCTTTCGGAAGGTTGATCGATCTCTAAGGCGCGCTTAACGACGAACGCCTCTATCAAGATCCACACACGAACGGCGGCGAGATTCGAAGTGCTAGCGTCGAGAGAATGCCAAACCTTTTTGAATCTCTCCAAAACGATCGAGCATACCAAAAACCCTAAGTCGTTTCTTAAACGAAAAATGAGTTTTGGCCTTTTGATCTTTCGTTAGTGTATTCTAACTTAAAGCGTCTATTTATACAACTCTTGTATATAGACGTTTAAGTAAATTACACATATACCCTTACTTAAAGAAGTATAAGTGTAATACACCACAATGACGTTTACGTCATGAATTTTATCACATAAAATTCATTTTTCGAATCGTCTTAAAATCTCGCAAAACCATTCTTAGTGTGCGACCCAATAGGCTCATACAACGTTGGCGTGTACCAAAACACATTTTGGTATACAAGTCATAAGCGACCTCTAGCAAGACATTATGACTACCCAAGTCGTACGAATATCAAATCGATACAACCTAATCAATAATGTATATAACATCCTTTTGTCACACGATATCCTTTTGATCAAACATAAGGCATGGAATTGTCATCCAACATGTTCAATCGTACTAGTCTCGATCTCTAGGTAGACTGAAAACATCAAAGTGACATTGATCAATATCAATTCACTTAGACTAGGCCTTTTAACCATCTAACACATCGAGGGATCCACTAGATATCTCTCTTTATATGAGAGGGACAAATTCTATCTCGATTACACAACTTCATCACATTGCTCACACACTAACCAATCACAACCTTTATAATCGTCCGGTTAAAGACAACGTTTGATTGTGTCAAATCACCGTGTTCCTAATGTTGAAGTCTCTGGTAATCTCAAGTCGAGGACCGGAATATATACCTATCATGAGAAACAACTATGACTTAATCCATGTTATGTTCTCATAGCGGGTCGGTCCAGTACTTTGTTCCCTAACAAGTACTCGTGATCTTGATTCGTATCCCTATACGTATAATCATCATATGATCATCAATCAAGACTCACACTAGTCTTAATTCATTATAGTTCCCAGTATAATGATCGACTAGGGACATTTATGATATTTATGTAAATACCCATGGATCTTATTATAATGTAAACATGCAAATTAATTATAATAAACAGCAAATGAAATCCTCTATTTTTATTAACTAAAAGTATTCATAAAGACAGTTAATGGATTGACCTAGGGCACATGCCCCATCAGGTCATGCCATAAAATGAATGTCTTTGGATAATTTTTTTTTAAGACGACATTCGTTTCGACATTCCTTATATTAGTAAAATATAATCCAGAAGATAAAGTTGAGAGTTTTTCTAACATTTATTTTTTTCCCATTTGGAACCAATGTGACATAGAGAAATTCTCTATCATTTTCGTTTATGGTTTCAATGTGATATCTATTTTGGCAAATAATTTTAAAGCTAAGTAAATTCCTTTTGGATTTTTCAGAGTATAAGGCATTATCAACATGAATTGTTATTATTTGCTCTTCTAGAGCCATTAATCAAATTAGAAATGTCAAATATTGTTTGAACATTAGTCTCGGATAAGTTCAAGTTGGAGAAATATTCTCTCTTTTTAAGGATCGTGTGTTGTAGCACAATCAACAAGATAAATAACGCTCTTATTTGGTTTGTGATTTAAAGATATGATTTGATTATCCATCTAGATAAACAATGTTTGACAAATTAGAAAAAAAAAGACATTTCATTTATAATAAGAAACTAGTACATAGGAATTAAAAGCATGACAAAAAACTAGTGCATAAAATTATATAAATTGAAAACCATTACATGTGATCATTAAAAATGTTAAGACTAATGTTTAGATCATCATGAGAATTTGGGATATCCATATAATTAATGTCCGATGAGCCATCTCCGACAATGAAGTTCATTTCAACTGTTTTGTATTTCTCCTTTAAGGAAGCTTGATAAAGATCAATAAAATGCTTAGGTGTACAACATACATGAGCCCAATAACCTTTCAGACCACACATGTGATGTGGTTGGTCATGATTACGAGCATGCCTATTTTCAACAACATTTTTTCCCTTATTTTGAGCTGCGTCATTTCTATTTCATTTATTTTGGAACTTATCGCCGCGGAATTTAGAATAGGGTTTGTCATGATCATTGCCGATTGATCCTTTCCTCTTTCTACGTCCGTGATTCTTCTTTCCTTGACCAGTTTTATGGTCATTATAAGATGCGGCATTTGTTTCATTAATCGAAGCATAACCAGTTGGACGGGAGTTGCGGTTCTTCAATAGAAGCTCATTATTTTGTTCAGCCACCATGAGACAAGAAATTAATTCCGAGTACTTTTTAAATTGACTCGCTTGATATTTCTATTGCAACAACAAATTCGAGACATGAAAAATACTGAATGTTTTTTCCATCACTACCTTATTGGATATATCTTCTCCATATAGCCTCAAACGAGATGTAATATTAAATATGGTGGAGTTATACTCACTGTTTTGAAATCTTGTAGCCTAAGACTAGCCGGTCATTTTGAGCTTCTGAAAATATCACCATCTTTTGGTGATCATATCGCTCTTTCAAGCTTAACCATAGGGTGAGAGGATATTTTATAGTGAGATACTCACTTTTCAGACCTTCATGGAGATGATGGCGAATGAATATCAGTGCTTTCGCACGATCTTGCATTGATGTTTCATTTCCTTCTATAATAGTTTCTCTCAAGTCTTTAGCTTGGAGATGTGTCTCGGCGTCCATTTGTCATGGCAAATAATTATTGCCGGTGATATTGAAGGCAACAAATTCAAGTTTTTGAAGGTTTGTCATAGTTTGAAAATATGTCATGAAATTAGGTAAATAATTTTTCTCTTTTATATGAAATAAATATTATACGATTAAATATATGTTCACAACTTGATTATTAATATACAAAATGTACTACTCGTATGAGTTTGTGGGACAACCTTCAGGTTGAGTAGCGAGACGAAGTCTACTTAAAACCATGCCTCCTCGAACGAGATAACCCGTCTCATTTTCAATGTTTAGCTTTACCTAGGACAAGGCTTACTCACTATAAACTCAAACTCATATCACTATTTGCAATATAAAAATCAAGAATAGAGTATAACTAATGTTTTATAGTATAGTAAGAAAACTAGTTATGTCACATATTGACTTTTGATTTATGATGTAGAAGATCGTACAAGATGCAACTACAGAGCATACTTTCACAGTCAGTGATTTTATAATGTTTCGTGTATGAATAAAGTATGCATATATAATTTATGCATGCAATAGAAAGAAAGCGACCATGATAAAATGAAAATAAATTGAACTTATTTAAATCAACAAAAATCTCACATTCCTAGCTTTGTTTCCTTAGCAAGCCTTCTTGAACTTCAAGATCTCTCATTTGTGCAAGAGCAAGCTCGTGCTGATACCGTGTTGTAAATTGAGTTGGAACTTGCTAAAAACTAGAGAAGGAAAGTGGGAGACTTAGAACTTCTACTACTACAAATGAAAAGAGAAGAAATGAGAGAGTTGGAATGAGAAGTTCTTCATTCAACTTAGGATGTTTTTTTTACAATAAGGTTGGCACCCTTTATATAGGCTCTTTGGTGATGATTATAAATGTACTTTACATAATGTGTACAACTAACACATACACCCCATGTCATACAACACATTACAAGTAATTTAACAATACATGGAAAAGTTGGTGTACATTGGAAATGGTTACAACTAACATGACAATACATGGACAAGTAAGGGTACCATTAGTGAGAAATACAAGTTACATGACTACACAATATGTTGGTGTGCATGCATGGTCATCCATACTTCACAACACAATTTTTTTTTTGGTTGAAATTGAGAAGAACACCTTGAGAAACAAAAAGAAATGGGAGTAGCAGATCTGAATGGCTTTGATAAAAATGACTTGTTAACTTGCGACTTGCACGAATGATACATGTCTATAAAATCAACCAGTGAATAAGAAATTGAGCATTTATGAACTTGAAGTGAATGCAATTATATAATATGTATAAGAAGGAAATTAACATATCATTAGTTTAATAAGTACATTAAGTGTATCCAAAGAAAGTGAGAAAGAATAGAAAGGCAAAAGTAAACTTACAGTTGTAAATTGTAATAAGGTAAACTTTTGTAAGAATTCCTTTAGTAATGTTGCTATAAGGTAATGTTGGAATCATTTTGTGATGAAGCCTCGACCTATTGAAGCAAATATCTGCATACAACATTTTTAGTTTGATCAAATTCTTTTGTAGACAATGATGGTTCGATGATTATTTTAATTCCGATAGCACTTTTAGCACAAGATAATGCAACATATAATTGAACATAAGAGAACATTGGTTCTGGTAAGTAAATACCGACTAAATCTAATGTTTGTCCTTGAGCTTTGTTTATTGTTATTGCAAAGCATAATCGAATAGAAAATTGAGTTCTCTTAAATTAGGATGGACAATTGTCTAGGTGTTTTTCGAAAAGTGGGGTGACTTTAGTTTGTAATTCACCAAATAGTGGGGTTTACTTTTAAATTCCAAAACTAATGTATATCTCATTTTGAAAATGAACTATTGATGATGAGGTGGCATGCATGGAGGTGAGGTGGAAAGCATTTGTATGGATAACTCCTTTTGAAAATGAGTTATCTATATAAAAGTCTAAACTCTATGAATGACTCCTTTTGAAAATGAGCTATCTATACAAAATTCTTCGCCCTATGAACCACTCGTGCATATGGAGATGGACGACCTACGTCACTCACGTATCTCGAGGTAGACACCCATCTAAACAACAAGTACGCATATTGACTTGGACAACTCATGCAAGCGTCATCCATGTATGCTGAGGTGGAGAATTCATGCAAATGTCAGGCTCGTCCGTCGAGGTGGACAACCCATGCAACCTCGTGCAACTCATGCAAACGTCACGCACGTGTCTCGAGGTGGTAAAGTCAATGCAAACGTCACACACGTATCTCCTGGTTGACAACACATGGAAACATCATGCACGTATGTCAAGGTGGGCGAGCCATGCATCTTCGTGCAAATCATTCAAACGTCACATACATATCTCGAGGTGTGGACAACTCATGCAACCTCGTGCAATTCATGCAAACCATGCGAATGTGAAACACATATTTTGAGGTAAACAACCCATGCAACCTGCTGTAGTTCATGCACACCATCCAAACGTCATGCATGTAACTCGAGGTGGATAATTAATGCAAACGATAGACACGTTTCTTGTGGTGGACAATCCATGCAAACGTCATGCACATATCTCAAGGGTACAACCCATGCATATCCATTACAGACCATTTACCTCATGCAAACATCACATACGTATCGCGAGGCGGACAACTTCCGCAACCCATAGTAAGCATGCAATTCATCCTTTAAACTTTTTGTTACTTCTATCTCGTTATGATAGGCAAAGATACGAAGAATAAAATAATTATAGGGAAAAATCACGTTATTTTTTTGTCGAGTGCTTAAAATTAAGACAACAATGATTTGTTGAGAAATAAGTTCATTCCGTGAAAAGGTTGTATACATCAACTTCGTTCACCCAAGATATAAACTGAAAAAAATCACCACGACATCAAGAAAACTTATCATACATGTCTATTACGACGGTTACGTTGACGTTGTTGCTCGGTGATGCAAACCAGACGTACTCTATATCTAGTTGGACGATGTGTTTGTACATCCAGTTGAAGTTGTTGAGGTTGCTGATCTTGCATTGAATGTCGTCGAGTCGATTGATGTTCTTTCTCTGGTGCTTCACTCGACTCACCTCTGCTACTACTGCTCCCAAAAATAGGAGGTTGAACCATCCCAAAATAGTGGCTTCTTGTATGCGGTTAGGCGAAAGGAACATGAGGCGGCAACATGGTTAACAGGTTCATGAATGAGCCATATCCACTATATGACATATTGTAATTGTAACTTGGTGGAGTATATGGACTCGGCATGTATCGAGGCAATGACGGATACATTTGATGTCTAAGCATTCCATGGCCCACATATGAAGACGACGACCCTAGCGCATAAGGATCAAAATGGTAAGGAGGAAGATTCATGATCGACAGCATTAGTACAAACATTTGAGGTTCTGGCTGCATTGCGGACGATGTAGGAATGCACCCATGAGAAGAATGACTTGGTGGGGATGAGCATTGGCTACTCTCGCCAACGGTCTATGTTCTACTCGCTCTCGGACGAGATGAACGTGCCGGAGGAGAACGTCTGCTACTGTCTGCAGCAATCTCAGTTTGACTAGATGGACGTGGTGGACGAAGACGTCTGGTGCTTTCCCTCATAGTCTATGCCCGTGTTCTTCTTCTTCTCACCTCTCTATTTGATTCGCCATGATCCTCTTCTTCATTTTCCTCTTCATTTTCCCCATTTATGTCATGTTCGACATCAATTCTGTCATTCCATAAAGTAGACCTTTGTCTTTCATTTTCGTCTAAAATCTTAACCCTTTCATCAAGCGCAACAAGACCTTTCTCGTACTCATCCTCAATAAACACTCGCCTCAGTTGATGCAACAAGTTATACTGATATTAAAACATGAGTTCAAAGCACGCAATTTAAGATATTAGTTGTTCGAGAAAAAATGAGAGTTTCAAGTTTACCAAATAGTCACATAAAGCCCCGTCTTGTCCAATGAATCGTCTAATGACTGAGTGATACCACGTCATGTAGTCTTGATGATCGTGTTCTTCATTTTGTGCCGCTGTGACTATGTTATGGCCAAGATCGTCCCACATTTGTATAAAGCTTGCGTGAAAAGTCACCCAATCTTCTTGATTGCGTCCACGCAATTCGATGCGGTGCAATCAGGTGTGGTAAACACAGTTTGGTGGCACGACTTGTATCATTCTGAATTGTCTCATAACCATTTCTGGTCGATGCCACTCGACTATGTGGAAACAAATTAGAGGACACGTCGAAAGCCAACTACCGTGACCGTCAGTACAATATTCAGGAAGAGACATGATGACTTCAGGATAAGGTTTTCATACTACATCATCCTCATTCTACAAGTCGAGTGCATCACGGTAAGCTGATAAGACGTGCGTCGCACTCTGTGTAATCGAAAATGCATCGAGCCATCTGTATACAAAACAAAAATTATGAAAAATTAAAATGGAGTAAATGTTAAAGAAATTATGAAATAATATTTATATTACCTGTGTCCCAATGGGACGTCCATAAGCATGTGTTCTCCATCCACTGTTCGCGGTTGAACTCTAGAACACCCATGCATCGTGGTGCTATGAATGAAAATATGTCTCATGCCCATAGCTATACAAGAATTGACGTGCATGCAACCTCATGCGCACCTGCGCGAGATCCGCAACATAACTCCCTGTACAAATAAGACAAACATGCACTCCCCTAACTATATTGTCCAACTATTTGGAAATCCTCAAGTAATGGTAGAAACATCAAATGTACAAATCGGTTAGACTTGTCGGCTAATAGACAACCACCGATAAGTTGCAGTATGTACAATCGAACATAACGTTGCACCGATTCCTTATCGCTGTCATCATCTATAGCTTCTACGTTACGTTCAAGTCATTCGACTTTAAGTTTACAACCAATAATGCCATCTCCAACAGGAGTTCGACCAAGTATCATCTCGCACACATCACCATAGTCTGTACCTGCACGTCTTGGAGTGTAATTGTGCACTCCCCGCATTGCATGTGAAATGTATGTGTCTCAGGGCGCCATCTCTCTACGAATGCAGTAATCAAAGCCCAATCAAGGCTGAAAAATGCTATGCGGGAAATCCCATAGAACCCACTGAAACGAAGATATGGATTATCCTTGAATGATACTGCACCATTCGATCAACGACACGACGTCTTCGAAGTACGCGCAATGTTTCGTACACCTTATAATTGATAATGTATTAATCTATATATATTATACGTTTATGCAAGAACATTTGACGTATACATGTAAAAAAGTCTACCTCACCCCTCCGGGTTCGCGATGATCTATGTGTAGATTGGAGTTGCAAAAGTGAAGGACCTGATGGACTTGGATCCATTGTTATACAACTACAAATGAATGATTTGAGAAAAAAATTAATCGTGTTATTCGAAAACCAAACAATAACTTTTTTATATATGTTCAAACAATAACGAATGCTCAAACATTCCAATATAATCAAATTATCAACTTTAGCCATAACAAACAATATACATAATTGACTATCGGTTTTCATTGGAAGGTTGGGGTATGCTTGGACAATTTTTTTTGTTATGTCCATCTGAACGATAAATACCACACCGGTTCGTCTTCGTAGGGACTCATTCACGGTCTTTATTAGAACATGTTATTCTTCTATGTCCTTCTTGATGACATATGCCACATCGCAAGGGCCTCGAGACATTAGGAAGACCCATCTCGTTTTGTCTTCGCGTTCCCTTTGGTCTCCCTCAGCTACGTCTGCACCTTGGGTTGAGTATGATCTTCCTCCCAAAAGTCGGCCAATATTTCTCATCTGGGATGGCTTTGAAATCATAGGAGTAACATTGCGCGTACACATCTATCATATACTATGGCTCAATGAATTGCGCGTAGCTCACTAGAATAAATGCACATGCAGCTAACACGTGCGAGAAAGGGAAACCAAACGATTGCCATTTATTGCAACTGCACACTCGGGCCTTCAGGATGACGACTTGGGTGTTGTTGCCTTTATGCATGAGATCTCCATGTCTTCCAGTCAACACTTCAAATTTACTAATGTCACGATTGATCAAAGTGGCTTGATGCCTCCTTGTAGATTGTTTATAATGTGTGACTTTATCCATGACATATTTTGTGTAGGATTGGCCGTTAGAGATTTCTTCATCGATTTCTTGTTTACGCCGATTGTGGTATGTTAAAAATCTGTAGTAAATCATCTGAGTCATCGCTGTTATTGGAAAGAATCGAGCCCCCTTCAATACACCATTAAAACACTCTACAAGTGACAATAAAATTTGTGTAAGTAATATTACTTCAGCGATAACTATATAGTTGAGTGCAAAACATAACTTGCATTTCATACATACCAACACCATTAGAATTCATCCATCTGTATTGCATGCCTCCGTTATGCGATTAAGTCCATAGTTCTTTGGGGATGACATAGACATATTGCCGACATTGAGGAGTTCAAGATGATAAGTATGCAAAACACTCCATGCACGCATTAAATCTTCGTTCTTGATGTTGAGTAGCTGCTCGAGAAAGGAGTTTTTTCAAGGGGGCATTTTTGAATTAGGTGTTGAAATTACTAAACAAGTGTTGCATGCAATAACGGTAGTATCCTTTTAGGGGACAAAATCGTTGCTCGGGGTGTTGACCACCTCCAGAATGCCAGGGTGAAGATTAGAAATAAGGCAAACTCCATCTCTATCCGTCACGTGTTTGTGCAACATCCTCAAAAACCATCCCAACGAATCAGTAGATTCAATTTTTGTAACGGCAAATGCAACCGTTAGTATGTGTTCATTACCATCAACAGAGATGTCAATCATTAGCTTACCACTATATTTGTCATATAGGAAAGTCGCGTCAATCTGAAGCGGAGGCTTGCAAAACTTGAAAGCTTGTATCGATGCTTCAAATGCAAAAAACACACGACGAAATTGGGGAGACGCAGTTCTTATCTCATCAGCAGCTCATTGTCTACGTGACCACTCGATTCTTGTCCCCAAACTCTTATTCCTCACAGCTGCCAACCATCTTGGTAATAAAGCGTAAGACCCATCTCAATCTCCAAATGCACATGCAATTGCTTTCCTTTTGGCATCCCACATTCGCTTGTAGTTTACTTCGTATCCATATTTTTCCTCAATTATTTGTATTAATGCCTTGATAGTTATTGCTTGATCGCTTTTGACGACGCTTTGGATCTCTCACGCAAGCATGTTGGCGTCAAGTTGGGCACTACCGCGTTCTACGTCAGAATTAATACAGTTGTGCGGCACTTGTAATAGTGCGATCTCCCATAATTGTGTTTTCTTTCGCAAACAAGCACGAAGATGCCACATACACCCGTCTTGCGCACTTCTGCACTTAATCGCCCACAAGTTGTAGTCGATTCCATCACATGATATTGACAATGTCTATTAACATGCGACATTTTGACGACAAGTTGTAAGTCTTTTTTGTTGTCAAAGCACATCCCTATTTCCAAATCAAAATTAGAAATGTCCCCCCAGTCTGTTGATCAGAATGTTGGGTCGTAGTGGAGTTAGCCACCTCCCAATCGATTTCATTATACACCGGCAATGGTTGGTGAACTTCATCATCACTTGCTTCCTCCAAGAAAATCTCTTCATTGATAGCAAACTGCTCATCATCTTGCACGTTTTCCGCACCTTGAGGTTCATACCTTAGGTCATCCGTCAAAACATTGACGCTCTCTCAATCGACCGCTATTGCAGCATCTTTGTTGAGACATATGTCCTCATCTATTTCATTATTGTCGTCCTCATTAACTTCATCATCACTAGAGGCAATAATGTCACCATGTAATGGACTAACAAATCTATCTTGCGCGACATCACCTTGTAGTGATTGCATATGAAGTATTTCCATCATCAATCTTGCGTCTGATGTGCCGACATTTTCACCGCGGACTTGCGAATGAACCGTACAATTTTGAAACGAGTCGATTGGCTCAAATGTCAAATAGATATCTTCCATTACAGTTATTGGTAAATTGACCACTGTTGCCAACATCAAGTCAAAGAGAGTCGCATCATGCAGCAACACCAGGACGAAATAATGCGAACCTTCGGTGAGTATTATCACGTGGCGATAAGTCATCTTAACTATAGTCTCCGTATATGAGATATTGAACGCGTTACACACGTCCTCCATCAATTGACGGCTATTCGTCCCAAACTTAACCATCAACACTACTGATGGGGTGCGATGTAATTTAAACCATTTACAATTTCACCGTACGCATAGAATAGAAAGGGGATATTCCTATGTTCCATGACCTATATAATTTAATGGACATTGATGTAAAATGATTACACACATGATTACAAATATATTAAGTGAAGAAATTGATTACTAACGGAAGTTAAAGCTCAATTGAGCTTTCTGATGTAGAAGATCGTCGTAATAGTGCAATTATAGATCATACTTATTTGTTTGCATAATTGATCAAGTAATAACTCATATTTACATCCCAAACGATGAAAACTACTAAACTAGTTCATAAGGAGCACGGTATTCATCAAAACATTATCAAGCCAGGAATTTTATTCAAATTTGGGGGATTTAAACACCAATAGAACTTTCTGATGTAGAGGATCACCTTAATAGCACGACTACAGAGCATACTTATTCATCTGTGTTTGAGTTACTTAATGTTTTAAGCACACATACCATTAAATAAACATATCATCCATTTTTTTAAAAACAAAATACCTATGTCACTACATATCATGAAAATCATAACAAAACCAAATAAATAATTATGGAAATATTAAATTTGTAAACTTACTATTTTCCTCCTATTTTGTCTACAATTTAATAATCCTGCGATAAAAACTTTTGTTAGTTATTTTATTTAAATGGACTAAAATATCTCAAGATCAATAAAATTTGTTCCACTTGTGTGTATGTTGAAGGACACATGAGAATAATAACACGGTTTAACATCATTGTTTAACAAAATAATAAGGTTAAACGTGACTAACCTAACTAAAGTAACAACCTAAACCATACTAACCTAAACTAAACTAACAACAAAACTAAACTAAACTAACCAAACATAACTAACCAAAAACCAAACTAAACCTTTAAACAAATAAAAAATCATAAACTAACTAAACTAACTACCTAAACTAAACTAACTAACAACAAAACTAAACTAAACTAACCAAACATAACTAACCAAAAACCAAACTAAACCTTTAAACAAAAAAATCATAAACTAACTACCTAAACTAAACTAACTAAACTAACAACTTAAACTAAACTAACTAACATAAATACCTAAACTAAACTAACTAAACTAACTACCTAAACTAAACTAACTAAACTAAACTAACCTAACCTAAGCTAACTACCTAAACTAAACTAACTAAAACTAAACTAAGCAAACTACCTAAGCTAAACTAACTAACCTAAATACCTAATTTAAACTAACTAAACTAATTTCCTAAACTAAACTAAACTAAACTAAACTAAACTAACTAAACTAACTAAACTAACAACATAAAGTAAACTAACCAAACTACCTAAACTAACAATCTAAACTAAACTAACCGAACTACCTAAACTAAACTAACAACGTCAACTAAACTAACCTAACAACGTCAATTAAACTAAACAAATTAAAATTCATAAACTAACTAAACTAACAACAAAACAAAACAAAACTAACCAAACACCGTCAAGACGCCCCTCCTTCTCCTTCTCCTTCTCCGTCGCTGCTCGTTAACTCACTCTCATCCTTCTTCGCTGCTCGTCAACTCCCTCTCATTCTTCTCATACGCTACTCCGATGTTCCACTGCTCGTCAACTCCCTCTCCTCCTTCACTACCGCTGGTCATCAACATCCTCTCCTTCTCCATCAACCCGTCACCTCTTCTCTCTGGCCAACTCCCGCCGTCTCCCGTCCTCTCCCCTCTCTGCCCTCAACTCGCTCTCTGCCCTTCCCCTCCTTAAATACCCAATTGACCGCCCCCTCCAAAACTCCCGTGACCTACCCTACTAAACTAGCCTAGCCCTGGCTATCTCCCACTCGAAATAGGAAACGTAGAGAATATATTCTCTACATTTCCTGTTTCGGGAAGAAGAATAGTGGGTACACAGATAGCGCCTTTGGAGAAGGCGATATATGTCTACCCCAAGTCCACGTGGGCAAAACACACAAATAACGCATTTTTCGAATGCGCTATTTGTGTGTTCTTGCCACGTCGACATCCGACGTGGGATGTCCACTTGGAAATGGGATAAAAGAATAACGTCATTTGAAAAGGCGTTATTCATGTAAACACCCTCCAACGACATTGACGTGGACATCCATGTGGATGAATAACACAAATAACGTCTTTTCAAAAGGCGTTATTCATGTTATATGTCCTACGTGGACCGGACACATGAATAGCGTCTTTTGAAAATGCGCTATTCATGTGTCCACATAAGCCAAAAAAATTTCTCCTAACTAATAGCACCTTTTCAAAAGGTGATATAACCTATTTTTCGAATTAAAAAAATCACACTTGTTTTGCTCATTTAAACTAAAATCTACTTTACTTTTGTGATTTTTCCTAATTGTCTATGTCATTGGGTATAAAAGGTATTCTTGGTAAGAATAATATTTTCCCTTTGTAATCACCATGTATAATTTCAGTATCAATCACACTTTTCTCAAATTGTCGACATATTAATTAAGTAATATTGCATAATCCTTCTACGGGATTTATATTTCGTAATAATATAATTGAAAAATCTTTCTTTAAAACTAATTCGTGTGGAGGGATACCATTTAATACTAAACTATTAAGAAATTCTTCCGTGACATGATTTTTATTATCACCAATTGCTTCATCGAAACTATAATATTAATGGACTCACCGTAAAATTTTTCTATAAGCATTTGATTGATTTGGTCAACGTATACATTTTTTGTTGTTAATATTGATTTAGTAATCATTGCATCCAAGTTATTTTTGTATGTGTTGAAGTCATTAAAAAATGATTTATTATAGTCATTAATGATTGTTTTGGTTCGTTGTACGAAATAATCATCGTATGAGGGATCTTAATATAATCTTTTTTAGATTCTTTTTTAGTTCCATTGCCAACATGAAGAACAAATTGACTAAAATTGTTGTCATATTTTGCTTGCATATTTTCAGTTAATTTAATTTTTGTCATTAATGGCCACAAATATAAAATTATGAATGTTGCATTAATTGTTTGTTCTTTTGTTCCTCTTCAAACGACGGGTAGAACTTGACTGAGATCACCACCAAATGCAACAGTTTTTCTTACAAAAGGGATATTTTCACAAACATCTTTAAGTGATCGGTTTAATGCCTTTATTGAATGTTTAGTAGCCATTGGTACTTTATCCCATATAATTAATTTTGTTATAGCAACAACTTTGCTAAGCCAGATTGTTTGCTTACATTACATGTATAACTCTTTTCAATATTAGTAGGAAATTTAAATCTTGAATGTGCGGTATGGCCACCTGGTAGATAGATGCAACTACTCCAGATGATGTTGTTGCAAGAGCGAAAATATTTTTTGACCTAATCGTTGCCAAAAGTACTATAAACAAAAAAGTTTTACTTCTACCACCTGGACCATCAATAAAGAAGATCACGGGTTCACTGCTAATAACTTTAAACAATATACATTGATATGCATACTTTAGTTCATTATTTAACTGTGAAAAAAACATCAAGTCTTGAGTTGAAATTGAAAATCCTTGTTCTTCAGAAACTTCAATTACGTCTATATCATTATTACTATTTGAATTTAATCGATTGTATAAACTGAGATTGCTTAAACTACTACCCATTGATTCTAACATATGACTAATCTAATGTAAAGCTTTTATACGCACTACTTCAATGTCGTTATCTACTTGCATATAATCTTCATACGTATTATTTTTGAATCGGTCCTACAAGTAGTCAACTTTTTCAGGATTACCATGTATTAGAACTGTTGCAAACAATCTTTGCAATGTTTGTGGAATTTCATTAGTCGCAACCCCTTTAAAGCATAACTCTGAACTATTATCATATTCCGATAATTTATGTAGCAAAGCAACTTCATGAAAAGTCGGTGTTTGAATATCATTACAAATTCTTGACTCATTGAATGATCTACAACCTTTAATATGATTTAGTAAATGACGCAAATAATATTGTTCACCTTCTATTGGATTTGTTGTAACAATTCTTTTTACATTTCCCGATTTATTACGTTTTTGCATTGTTGGTTCCAAATATAATATTTAGGCAGTTGTTTATATAATAAAGTTCATGCAAATTCATCGTTGTTGTTCAATTGAAAATATTCAATCAATATCGATGAAGATCTAAAATTATCATCTACGATATTTTCTAATTTATTATCATCTCTAAATGTAATGAATTATTTTCCTTCAAGATGTAATTGCATTGTAATGATGTTTGATTATATATTATTCATTGAAAAACTATAAATCCGCCACATAGCTTCTGGTGGTGAAACCCAACGACCTGATTGAGATCTTGTAATTTCATCTAAATTATTTGTTTCTTGATCTTCTACAACTTGAATCGCAATACGATCATGACCTTTGTATATGTACTTGTATAAATATTTTATTGCCTTAATAGTCGAACAAATCTCGACATTCAAATGCCAATTATATTTCAAAAGTAAATATGGATTATAAGGCATTACCCAACGATTATCTAAATATGCATTTCTTACCTTCGCAACCTTTCCATCATTTCTACGTCTATAATTTTGGTATGAATCATGATTATAACAAGTTGTAGAACAATATTATTTTGGGTAATAATTTTTACACTTATTTTTTAAGGTCATACAAGCATTTTTTGAATTCAACACTCCACAAGGACCATGACTCGTGTGTTTTATTATTGTTCTCTATAGATGAGGATACTTATCTTCATCTGGTATTTCTGCTCAAACAAATTTGTCAAAAACACGGATTAATGATTTTTGAATTGTTATGAAGAATGATTAAAAAATGTATATGCAGAAGATTGCATTTTTGCAACTCAATAACGTATACATAAGCAGCTACATGTCCAAAATAGTTATTTTTTTAATTATATATTTTTTAACTCTTATAATTTTGCATGAAATATTCAGGCGGCAAGATCTGGATGATTTTGACCATCATCATTATATTGCAACTTTTATTTTATCTTTTTCCAATTTGGATTACATGTCATTGTTAAAAAGATATCTGGTTTACCAAATCTTTGTATTAAAGCCATTGCATCCATATATCTTTTTCTCATATCTCTTGGTCCACCAATAAAAGATGCAGGGAGAATAATTCGTCAACCACTTCTTAATCCATCTATTTCACCAATTTCCACACTATCAACTATACCTTGATATAGTTCAGAACATATTTTCTTTTGATGATTATGAATATAATCTTGTTTAGAGCTTTCTAACTTCACATGCATATCAACAACGAATTGTTGTAATAATCTATCACAATGTAATAAAATGAATTTACCTAGTGGTCTTATTTATAGCTTATAACAATAATATTCATGGCAAGAAATTGCATTCATCTTTCTCGTTGGACGTACAACCACGAAACACAAACATCATTCATTAAAAGTAATTTATTTATATTATTTTAAATTACATTTGCTCGTAAATTCTAAATTATTAAGAAGTACTTTCACGTGTACTTGTGGATGAACCAGCTTCACCAATGATATTGTTGACATGTTCCTCAACTTCCTTGACACAACTTTGTTGTTGTTTGCAGTGTAGTTACTTCAATATACCTTCATGCCAACCACACACACCAAATAGAAATAATAATGGATATTGTAATGGATCATAACATCCATAATAATAATCAACTCGATAAGAGTGACCATCACAACCATACACAAGTATATCACGCTTTGTTGGTTCTATATCACTATTATTATCAATCCAAATTGTTGCAACTTGTGATGATTGAGGTGCATTGTAAATACGTTGGTCTACTCCACTATCAGATCGAATATAAACTACTTGATTTTCTAAATCGTCCATCAATCTTAAAACTCTAAAAAATACACTATATGGATTAACTTCCAAAATCTTAATCAATTTTTAGAGGATAATGTTGCTTAAATTATCATAGTTAAACAATTGATTTTCTATCTCATGATCAGTATGGTAAAAATATAGTGTAAGTACGTTGGATGCTCATTAGAAGGCAATAATTGATTTATGTAGCGGTTAACTTGTCCTTGAATTATGAAAGTGTAAATTCTTTTACTATCATTTACTATAGAAGTATCAAGCTTGACACCAAAGGTTGTAAATGCGAAACTATTGTTATAACAACGAATATATTTTATAAAGTTTGTGAAGTTTACAGACGATGAAGTAAATAAGTCATAAAGATCATTAGGAGCATCACGTAAAGGCAAGAATACCATACCATTAGAACAATAAAAACCTTTACTTTCATAAGCAAATTTCTTTGCTCCACAATTGTGATAAAAAGTAGCTTCAGGTAATGTGAAAGCATATTTAGCAATAGAAATAATCATTTCTTCATCGTTGTTCATGTCATCACAACTTTGAGATGTGACAACTTTGCCTACACAAAAAATGATTGCATTAGTGCATGTTAAAACTTATACATTAACATGTTTATATGAGTATTATTTGAAACCAATACACTACAAAAAAACAGCAAATCAGAAACGGAAATTTCCGTCTCTGATTTGTTAAAATTCCGTCTCTAATTGCAGTCAGAAACGGAACAGAGACGGAATCAATTCCGTCTCTAAAAACGTCGTCGCTGATTCAATCAGAAACGGAATTCGATTTCGTTTCTGATTTAGAGACGGATCAGAAACGGAATAAATTCCGTTTCTGATTATTTTCGTCTCTGATCCGTTGCTAATCAGAGACGGATCAGAGACGGAATTTGATCCGTTTCTGATTTATGTATCTACATAAACGAAAATTAGAGACGGAAATAGCAACGGAATCCAAAGATTCCGTTGCTATTTCCGTCTCTAATTTTCATTTTTGTTTAGTTTTTAAAGTCTTACATATATAGGTCTCAATCCAAGCACATTTAACTCGCCAATATATAATAAAAATCATCGCCCGCACCCTCCAACAACTCCTTGGGGGTGCTAACATCCCCCAAAAATAAAATTTGACATTCATACATCGACAATATATATCAACAAATATTCAATTGAAAGAACAAAAATGTAAAAATCAAAAATTGAAAAAGATATATATCCAAAAAAAATTGTATAGTATTACAAATGCTCCAAATTTCTAAGTATTCACAAAACCACCAATCCTATTGTTCAACAACCACAAAAAAAAAACTTACAATCCTATAAATATGCACAAAAAGAATTATCAATCGAAAAGTCTCGAGATGTTCTTCAACACCACCTCGCACAAAAACAAGGGAAAAGAATTATCAATCGAAAAATACACGTATGTTCTTCACATGTTACATTACATCGATAATCAATTAATGAAATTTTATGGGAGGGGGAATCAAGACAGATCAAGAAAAGTAAAATTAGACAAATCGAGGTTGAGGAAAAATTCAAAATTATGATGTAGAAAACAAAGCTATCGAATTTGTCATCTACAAATTATTTATACATAGCATACAAAAGAATGGGTGCACATATAAACACGACACCATTCATTCCAAAAAAGATGCTAAGTAGTCGAATAATCAACCTAGATAAACTTTAACATGGAGAATGAGTCTAATCCCAAGTGAAATCAATATTTAAGAGCATAACAAAAAATAGGAAACTGCAACTTCATTTCAAGCTAAGGCATCCACATTTTATGGTTTTAAAAATAAAAATGAGTTTTGATACGGATCGCTTCACAAAGACAACTCATTTTAGGCAACAAGAGAACCAAGATTAGGTAAAACCAAAGAAATATTAACAACTCATCGCATGTTCATAACAAATTACAATTAACGTACGAATCAAGATTGCAATACGAAATTCTAAACATAGTCATTTTTTGCCCTAACAAAACGTGTAGCAAAGCAGAAACATTATATTATCAAGAAAATTAGCAAAGGAACACAAACATACTTAAAAATGACATGAGAAAAACAGATCGCATCCATCTTTATAAAAAAAAAAAAATGTTTGAAGATCCCACACCATTTTCTCATAATCAGGAAGGAGGCTAGTGAAAGATTTGAAGTACACAAAATTCAAAGAGAGAAACTTACCAGACGTCCTGAGATTTCACGCAATGCTTCAGCCCAACGAGAAGTAGAATCGGCCATAATACTGACATTGTAACCCATATCTCTGAAGTATTCCGCAATTGTAATGCCTACAACAATCACACACTCATTAGTTTCGATAGGAGCAACACGAAGCATTATATTATAGTCATGAAAAATATGGCACTTACAAACAGATCGGAGTAAAAGAAAACGTTTCGATACTAAGAAGAGTATTCAAGTATCAAAAATAAGGCAATGGAAATGAACCAACAAAGTAAGCATATACTAGAACTTTGGGGTTTCAGTGGAGCTTAACAACTGCTTCTCATATGATATACTAGAACTTTCGGTACCAGTGTATATGGACGCCTCCCTAGCAGCCACAGGCATGTTAGAAGTATTAGCTACAAGTGTAGTTCGCTTCATAACAGATTCCTCACGACCATCAGGCAATGTCCTTGTCAATTGAGGAAAATCCATAAGAACCTGAAAAATTAAGGGATTACAGCTTCAACCTTCAATGCATAACAGCTTTATGATAAGCAACATAGACATCACATACCTCTGCCATTTCATTTCCTCTTTCTCCACAACCAACATACACCACAGTATCAGAATTAGAGTACTGCATTTACCAAAAAACATTAAGCATAAATATCAAAGTCCAACTACACAACTTAATGTAGTAAGACAATCAAGAGAAGAAGATGAGTAGGAGCTCATAAAAATGGACAAAGAGAGTGCTTTTTAGAAACTAGCAACACCATAAAAAAATGAACCTGCATTACAACATGAAACAACAGAGTGCTTAGTTCAGCAGAGTTCTTTTTCGAACGGATCAAGTTTTCAAACTTAGTTCAACATAAAAATGGACAGCAGCACTATAAAACACGTTTCTAACTGATTCAAGTTTTCAAACTTAGGAAAATGAAAATACAATGAAATGAAAAATGTAAGAGAAAGATGTTACAACTAAAAATTTCAAAGGAAAAAAAGTATCGATTCGCTTTGGCACTTAATTCAAATAGAGTGCTTTTTAGAAACTATAGGTGTAAAAAAATGATACTAACGGACTTCGTATTCGAAGTGAATTAAAGAAGAAAAACAAAAACAAGAATGCAAGAGAATAATATCATCTATTAAATCAAATCATAAGCATTACTATATGCTAAAAGACACTAGAAACTATTTAGCATGGTCATTTAATCTCCTCCATGCATGATCTCGGTGGGGAAGCACTATCAAAGTCCAACTACACAACTCATTAAAAAAAAATCAAAGATCACAATAAACAGATTAACGAGATATTACCCAAGTTTTGCAAAGACAAATAAACCAAGATTCTATCATAGTTTAGTGAATTTAAAGCCATACACACATGTGGAAGCAATAAAACTACTCTTCCATCTATGATGAATAGATCCATCTATTGAAACAAACCCATAGTGATTTATGATGAATTGATCATTTTAGAATGTCATTTATTTAGTCCTCGTGCACAATTTGTTTAGCCTCATGGAAAATGGACTCATGGTTTTTGGAATCTTATCATACTCATGGAAGTCTCCATCCATAAATCAAGAAAACCAATTCTACACCGAAATTAAGTACCATTTTAACGAAAGATTTAATTTTCTTTAATTGGAAGGTAGATCACAACTCACAACATGGAAACACCACCATGACACCATCAACAACTTCTACTACTACCAATACACATCTCATCTGGCTCTTTATCTCTATATTCTCTGTCTAAAGCCATACATGGCCATTAGCAAGTCAATTATTCAACAATACCTTCGAATATACATTTAACAAAACTAAGGAACATGCAATTGAACAAAGATGATAAAGGCAAGGCAAAGAACAAGCAAGGAATGCACCTTAATGACCATTTCAGTTAGAAATGAGAAATAACTACAACCATAAAACAAGGCAAATCAAGATGGCCATCAAAAGAGATAAATATGCACAAGGCACATATCAAAAGTCAAGCTATCAAAAGTTCACGTTTCTACTTAAGTCAAACAAACGAGTTTATGTAGAGTGAACAACTTTCTACCTTTAAAATGAAAGCTTCACATTTCTCCTACTTATTTTAAGGGTCAAAGACATATATGTTTGATGCATTTCATGATGACAATGGATCAAACATATATAAGTCTTGAGACGCATTAATTAGGGAAGATTTAAATGGTTTGAAAAGCTCACCATCAATTGCGCTAAATCGAGCACAATGGAAGAGTTCGATCCATTCAATCGACCCCAATTATTAATTGGGTCTGAGGCTATGTTGTCGTTGTTCTAAAGGTCAAAGACTTCTACATTTGTAATAACATGTGTAACGTAAAAAAATAAAGTGAAGAATAAGGAGGAGGATTAAAAAAAATAAATGCAAATGTCATCTCACCATTTGGAGAATAAATACTAAGATGAATGGGAACACTAGAGATTTGTTTGCTACGCCTGTCTCTCGATCGCTTTCATCGATATCTCCTTTCTCACAAAGAAATTTATACATACCAGAAATTAGCACATGAAAAGTAGAACAAAACAAGTGAAAACCCTTGGAAAACAAACAAAAAACACAAATTTAAAATTAAAGATCTAAATAGATTATTAGATTTCAAAAAAAAAAAAAAAAACAAGTATGTGACTCGTATATTAACATCATATATGCATGCATATTAGATTTTAACATATATTGAATCATACCTAAACAACCGTACAAAAGAGCGAGGAAACTTCTTTGACATTGAAATATTTAGTAGTGTTGGATATGAGTTATCAAGGACTTTAATGGACTGATTGAAGTGGAAATCATAAAGAATTAGACTTAAAGTGCCCCCCTTTAAATAGAAATCTTTCCTTGGCATGTTCTATTGGGTTTACCTCGCAAGGAATATACTATTGATGTAAAATCACTAGGGAAACTTGCTCTAATTACACATTCCTATAAGATGTAAAATCAAGCAAGTTCATATTTCCAAGTTCCAATTGCAAAATTTCACAAGCCATGTTGGGAGCACGCTTGCTTACTAGCAAGGCAAAGATAAGCAATGGTAGAAATAAAATTGTCGAAAAAGAACATACGTAACTAACATTGTGCGTCCACTCAAAACATACCTAAATGCAATGTCTTCTACAAACATTCAAGTAAGTACCTACAAGAAAATTGTTTAACAAAAAAATGGGAGGGAAAAAAATTGAACAAATTGAAACAAAAACTGAAAAACACAAAACCAAACACGAAAGATCGAAGCTTTCAAGACCAAACAAAACTCTACCAAAACCCCATTACCGAAAACACAAAAACAAACCCTAGACACCACAAAACCCCAAGAAACTCACATGCAATCTTCGAGAAACCAAACAATAAAAAAAAATCTAAAATCGAAACCCTAGAAACCAAAAACAGAACTCACATCGAGAATCCCCAAAGCAAGTCGTCGACCGAGCTGGGGGGTCGCCGAGGCGCGTCCGACTTTGTTGAGCTCGAGCTCCAGTTCCTGCTCCGTCATTTCTCCGAATCTCCGCAGACCCTTCAAAACCCTATCGATCACGAACTCGATTTTAGACTCCACGCCTCATAAAAAAAACCCTAGAACGAACCCTAGAAACCAAGATGGAATCGGAGGGGACTAAATCTAGGGTTTGGTACGCGAAATCGATTCAGACGAACAACATGGCTATTGGTGAGAGTGAGAGTAGAGAGGTGCGAGAGAGAGAGAGCAGAGAGCGCCAGAGAGAGAGAGTGCGGTGACGGTGAGAAAGAGAGCAGAGAGCGGCGACGGTGAGAGAGAGAGAGGAGAGAGCGGTGACGGTGAGAGAGAGCGGTGAGAGCGGTGAGAGCGGTGAGGGAGAGAGGTTTGTTGAGAGAGAGAGAGCGGTGAGGGAGAGGTTTGTTGAGACAGAGGTTTTGAGAGGTTTTGAGAGACAGAGAGACAGAGAGAGGTTTTGAGAGACAGAGAGAGGTTTTGAGAGAGGTTTTGAGAGACAGAGAGATTTGAGAGACAGAGAGAGGTTTTGAGAGAGAGAGAGAGAGCTGAGTGATTTTAGGGAGAAACGGACAGTAGTGGGTATGTAGATCAAGCATGCACGAATCTCGAGACATAATGAAAAGTTGAAAAAAAAGAAAGTTTTGGTGGGAATGTTGGCGCCATTTTTTAGAGACGGAATTTAATTCCGTCTCTAATTCCGTCTCTAATTCCGTCTCTGATCCGTCTCAAATCCGTCTCTGAATATTTCCGTCTCAATTCCGTCGCTAACTTTTTAATTTAGAAGCGGAACTTATTCCGTTTCTAATTCCGTTTCTGATTTAGAAACGGAACTTATTTCTGTTTCTAATTCCGTTTCTGATTTGCTGTTTTTTTGTAGTGATATAAATCTTACTTGTACTTATTGTTTGGTATCCATCCAAAAACGTAGCTTTTTTGAAAGAGGACCAACGTTCGAATTAGATGTCTTATAAGCAACCGTAATGTAAACACATTAGTTATACATAATTTGTTGAAAAAAAATGATCAACACAACAAGTCTTGCTATTTACAAAGGAACATCATATACTCACATTAGAAACACCACATATGTACATAGAACGTATTTTTCTACATGAACACTGACTAGCCATACCTGTAAAAAGTTTATTACGTGTATACGTTATGTTGAACTATTTACATCAAACTTAGTATGTACTAAGTGCAACAAAGAATATGTTACAACAATATAAATTAGAATAGTAGGCACGCATATTATGTATAAAAGGAAAATTCGTACGAGTACAATAGAGAATGAAGATTTCAAGAATTTATATAATGAACTTTATAATGACCATGTTCTTGGTAAAATTCATGCGAAATAAAGAATCTGAAATTAATAAGTATAGTTTATAAATAAAACAAACTTAATAGATGAAAATCAATATAACACAAATATTCTTTTTAGTAAATTATAGTTAGTTTTGTAAGGAGTTAATAGATAACCGGAAAAAAAGAACATATTTATTAATGAGAAAGAATTATTGGTGCAAATAGAACATATTTCTTACATAATCCTCACTATTTAAGAAACTATTATAATTTTAACTTGATCCATATTATGTCTATTTATATCTTAATAATTTTCTTTATTTGTAAAAGAAAATACCCAAATTTGATTGCTAAACTTATTTTTTACATTAAAAAAAAGTAAAGCCCAAGTAGGAGCAGTTGTTATAAAATGCAATTCCTTTGTAAGCATTGTATTACATAAGACCTATCGAAATCCATGACATAGCAAGACTATTAATTGTTGTTATCGTTGATTCGATTGATTATTAAGAAGTCATTAGAGTACTGAAAGGCTTGTCCAATACGTGTTATTATTGGAAACTAATTTCATCATTTGATGACCTTTTGTCTCAATTTCATCATTTGAGAAGTTGAGGAAGAAACATTTTCTACATCTAGTAGTTTAAATATCTCAGACAACAACAAAGCCTCAATCCCAAATCATTAAAATCGTTTCTAATAAATGGGTTCAACGGCATAAATCCACCAACTTATATATCCATCCTCCCACTGATGAACCACATCAAAAGGAGATTCAGATGTCATAACCCTAAAAAATCATCAGAAACTAATTCAAGGTTCCAACCCCCCAAAAAAATCTCATAATCGTTGCGCCTGTAATGTTAAGAGTGAATCAAGATGAAGAAGGCCAAAACAAACAATTATTAGCACCTCAAGACCCACCAAATCCTACAAATGTCGCCTAATTTGGAAGCACAACAGTAACACAGATCAAAAAAATATAATATATGAAAACCTATTGAAGATTATCCATACTTTTGTTATAGCTTTCCAAGTACTCTAGTAGCAACTCTCGTAGTACAAGAAAATGAAAAACCATTCGCACGTTTGACAACCATAAAGGTTTCATAGCTAGACACTCAAATCAAATTGCAAACTAACATCAAACCTACATCAAGGTCACAACAACAATTAAGTAGTAACAAACATGAAATTTTACAATCACTATGTACTCAATTTCTCAATTTCTAATAAATGAAGCACTCATGTTGAATAATCATCAAAATATGAAAATCTAAATCCATTAAAAACACCAACTTTAACGAAAATATGTACAAAAAATGCCAAGCCGATCAATTTTCACCTGATGTTTGGTGAGGCGCCTACTAATGGCTCTGGTCTTCTTAGGACGGAGATCAAACGACAAAAACCTCTTTTTCTTGTGCGCCTCTCTCAGCTTAGATTTCTACTTCTGCGAAGTCACGGTCAAGAAAATAAGAAATCACGAGACAATCATGAACGAAGGTGAGGAAAAAACCTTACTTTGAGAGATCGAGTGACAGGGGAATCGAAATTCGCAAAAGGAGATCGATGAAGGAGAGACATAAATCTGGGGATAGAAAACGAGAGAGGATTTGTGTGTTGTGTAAACAATAGACACATGTAACCAAAAGGAAAAAAAATAGTAGACATGTACAAAATAAATGGTATAATGGGCAAGGCAGTGTAGAAGAAAACAATCACCTAATGAGTCAAAGTAGAAGGTATAATGGAGAACACACTGTAGATTAAATAGTAGAAGCAGAGACAAAATAAAGGGTATAATGGGCAACACTGTAGAAGGAATATTGAATTGAAACTTGCCACTTTTATAATAGTAGTGGAAATTGTTAGAATTTACTTATTTCATTATTATATTATGTTCTAAAACATATTAATAGTTAATTGGGTTGTATTTATTGGATCTAATCCCATCGTGGTTTACAAATGCAAGTGTTAGTTGATGCGTTTGTGTTTTTTTTTCTCACAAAGTTTACACTTTCAAAGGATAATAAGAATATTAATATTTATAGCTCAAGTTTCGTGACATACAATCGATTGTTAGTAAATAACGCATGGGGTTCATTAAATAGAATCCTAACAAATTTTAAACCTCGACATCGTCCCAAAATACTATGAGTCTATATTTATTTATTTAGTTATAAATAAAAATTGTTTAAAATTAAAAGATATAAAATATACGAAGAATGATGTACTTATAATTCTCATAATAATTAAAAAACCATAATCTTCGATTAAAAATATGAATGATGAAAAATATATACACTAAATTACTATGAATCTATAATTATTTTTTTATAAATAAAAGTTGTTTAAAAACCAAATTATATAAAATATATGAAGAATGATGTAATTTAATTATCATAATAACCAAATATTGTAATCATCGACTTAAAATTTGAAAGATGAAAAATACATATAGTAAATCATATATAGCTTTTATATTTTATTTTAAAAAAAGAAAAAGGTTTTATTGCATGTGTTAAAAAACAAAAAATAAAAAAACAATGTACTTAGGCTATAAATTAGACAAAGTAATTAATACACCAAAACATTTCAAATCTACATTGAGTTGACATGTGTCAATAATATACATAGCTTTATATATAAGTGCTATGCAAGTGAATGTTTGTAGCAACTTGACTAATTAAATCACAAATTCGATTTACATAATTACCCGTATCCAAAAAAGAAAAGATAACTACCAAATTGTTATCTCTCTCTCTCTCTCTCTCTCTCTCTCTCTCTCTCTCTCTCTCTCCATGTTTATCACTTTCAAATCCCCACACACTTTTTCTCTTTCCACGAGTATCACGTTAAATCTCCACTTTTATGTTAGTTAAATCGAACTTACCTAAACACCCCTAGTTTTTATTTTTTCAAAGATTTTTTCATCCAATCAAATGTTAACATTGAAGGGTACTTTGGTCAATAAGGCTTTTTTGGCTTCAAGAAAATCTTAGGGACATTTCCATTATATATAAGATTATATATATTTACGCACATTATATCAGCTGGTTTATAGATTGGAATAAACGGATGTATCATTCTCTAACTTATTTTTTAAGAAAGTAAATAATTAAGGGTGTGGCTAGATAAACTCCGGTTTGTCGTGAAATGAAGAAAATGAGCCATTATGCGCACCCCACTTATTAATGAGGGCAATCAATTAGTGCAAGCACCCCAAATTTAAACAATAGATGGGAAAAAGATGCCCAACATAAACTTCGACACCTCAAAATTACCTATCCTTTTTTTCCTACTTGTACCCATCCTTATTGCACAAAATCTTATTTTCTTCCTCACTTGTGGTGGTGCTCATCGTAGTGGCGTATCGCTTAGGCTAACCACTTGTAACTCAATCGAATATGGCGAGGGCACCATACTGTCTTCTTCCCATATTTATGTGAAATCGAGACTATATGTCCTTACCGTGTTCGATCGAACTTCTTATGTATGATGTCTCATAAAGTTGGTTTGGTCGAACAGGGTGGGGACACCACATTACCTTTTTGCCACGTCTAACTGAACTAAGATTGTCTATCCCCACCCTGTGTGGCCAAAATATATGTTTATTAAAATGACCCAAAAATAATTAAATGTTCCAGTAATTACTTGAAACAACTACACAAATAGTCAGAAAAGATTGGCGCCCTTACACAAATAATTACACACAATCATACATCAAGCCAGTTTTTTATTTAGAAAAATTGTCGTGCTATAAGCACCTCATTTTTTTGTATGGGCAAGACAATATTACATTTATTTTATGTGAGACACCCCGGAAAGGTTCGAAACTTCGACTTTGACTATGATTTTCCTCAATTAAAATTCAGAATTAATTCGGAGAAATGTAATTCGATGTGTGGAATTTTGGTAAAACTTCGACATTATATAGAAGTCTAAATAATTTCATTAAAGTGCTATAGAACATCCAAGTTTCATCAAAAGACATTAAAATTTTTATTTTCTATAATATTTCATATTTTTTCTCATTCTATACGTGATCTTAAGTTTTTAAAACTTCAATTTTGTCGGGATTGATCAATTTTTTACATTATTTTTTTCTCTTCACTAGACAATATATTAGAATCAGTTTCTAATAAGTGAAGTAAGATTGTAGTTACGAAATAACAAATTAAAGTGTCGTCCTCTCTGCGTCCACAACGCCCCGGCAAAACCCTAAACCCTAAATCCAGATCTGGCCCGTCGGCCCCCTCCTTTTTTCCATCTCTCTAAAATCCAAGGTCCCCTTCCTTTCTTTTGCTCATTTACTATGTCTCCTCTCCTCTAACTCCCCTCTCACGTCTCTCTCTTTGCTTCCACCATTCATGGTTTCCTCTCCACCTCAACAGTCTTTCTTCCGTCCCTTTCCTCCCGCTTGTGTTCCTTTTTTCTACCTTCCCACCAACCATCTTTGTTTCCTCTTCATACCCTATGCCTATGCCCCTTTTTTCTTCCTTTTTTTTCCTCCCTTTTTTTGTTGATAGCTTCGGCGACTAGTCGATGTAGTGTAGCTATTGGGTTTCTGACGTTGCAACGTTCATGGACCTCTTTTTAGCGCCTAGAATCTTTATCGAGTTGAAGGGAGATGGTGAGACAAAATGGCGGGTTTCGAGTCAAGGGCGGCGATTGTCGATAGCCGAACCTGAGGAGGTGGCGAATGACGACTTGAGTGGCGGACGTCGTCAGCCGTTCGACTATTTGGCATGTCTTTCTAGTTACTTTTATTCAGTTAGATCTAGGGTTTTTTGTTCCCACTAGTGGTGGGTTGTTGTCTCGTATATGGAGAAGTTGTTCCCACTTATATGGTAGTTGTCCCCGTTAAGGGTTGGTGCCACACCACCGTGTATGCGTGCTGTCGGACTTTAGTTACGAGCTTCATTGTAAAAAATATCTATCATTCTTGATATAATATATTGTTGTGCCTTTTTGGGTTAGGAACATCAATTAATTGCAACCGTTTGACAAAAAAAAGTAAAATTGTGGTTTTGTTATCTCATAACATGTTGTCATTCTTTAAATTATATTCTAACAAAAGCTTACCATAACTGCATTTTCCTTTTCTTACAAGTGAGCATTAAAACTTGAAATTTTTTCATTTTTTCTAACTTCGATTGAATTTTTATAAAACTTTGTTTACATCTAATTTTTAATTCAGTGCTTCAAATAATTTATTAATTCAAAGAAGTTCGGAGAATTTTCAAACCATGCACCCCCAACATTTGGGGTGCTTTTAGTCGTGCTCTTAAAAAACACCAAAAACAACTTACAAATGTCATTGAAAAAGTAATAAGAACATTTTCGAGCGACGTGGAGCTTTGTCGGTGACGATGGTTGGAGTGGCTGGTAAGAAGGTAGGTTGCGCCATCAATAAATGGGGTGCATATAGCAGCCCCAATACTCATTTTTTTCATCATGGTTTCTAGATTGTTTGATTTTTTTCATGTCATCCACCCCAAAACTGAAAACCCAATCTTTCTCTCCCCCTTTCTCATATGCGTCATCTTTTAGAATCCCTTCTCTCAGGTTTCTTCTTTTAGGATTTATCAGTTTCCGCTTGCTTGTCCAAATTATGAGGTATGTATGAGAAGATTTATGATTTGTTACATTCCACAGTGCAAATTTGTGAATTAGAGGTTTAATTTGTAACCACCCAAAAATTTGACTTGTGCCACGTGTCAAGTCAAGGTCGTATGTGGGACCTACTCGTCGAAATACGTATATTTGAATCCAATTTGGGAGGACAATGCTAATTATGCGAGAAATTCGGTGAGCCGAAACACGAACGGGGACGCGCCTTGAGTCGCGTGTCGACGAGGGATACGCCTTGTGACGCGTGTAGAGCGAGTATCGAGATTTTGAAATGAGGCGGGGCGGTGCCTTGAGATGTGCGCTAGCTCGGTTATTGAGTATGCCTCGAGATTCGTGTTGCACGAATCTCGAGGACACGTTTGATTTGAAATAAAAAAGATAAAAAGAAAATGTATATATAATATACATATATATAATATTATATATATATAAAGAAAAAGAGAAAGAAAGAAGAGGACAAGAATCGGGAGGTGAGGAGAAAGAGAGAGAAATCTAGAGAGGGACTGGCGTGCGAGAGGCCGACAAAGACCCTGCCGCAGAAGGTCTTGCGGTGGTGGCAAGAGCAAGAAAGAAGGGCGCGCAAGGCAATGCACGGAGATCTCGCAGCCGACAACGGAGTGCATCGGGAAGCCGGCGGCGAACGGGTCGGCGCGGCGAACGGAGCTGGACACGGATGCCGACAAGCTCGTCGCAGGCCGGACGAAGCGCGCGACACCGGCGGGTTCGAATCTGGCGGGCGGCCGCCGCAGCAGTGCGCGAAAGCAAGCGATGACACGGCCGGTGAGCAGTGCGGACGAACGAGTGACGCAGCGGCACTCTCGCAGCGGCCGGACAGCCCAATGCGACGCCCGGAACGACTCCGACAATGACGCGACTCCGGCGAGGACGCGCGCCGGTGAGCGCGCGCGCGCGCGACGACCACACACGGCAGCCGACCGCGACGCGGCGAGCGACGGCGCGATGGCGCGATGTCGACCTGTCGGACGCGCGGTTCCGACGAAATCGCGACGACGCGATGGAGGTGATGTTATTTCACAGAGACAGGGTCAGAGATCCAGTCGAGTGCACAGACAGGGACAACGATCTAGTCATGCACAAGGGCAAGGACATGGACAAGTTACAGTTGGAGCGGGATTTCGACGTACCTGTATGGGTGTGTGGACAGCCAGAAACAAATTCGTGCTACTGCCACGTCAGGTCCGACTACTATCCATCGAAACCTGATATAGGGTACGAGTTGGGTTGAAACTCACTTGAGGAGTGAGACTGATTTACATTTCTCGCGGGCATACAACGGATATACGTATGTTAGTGACAGTGGATCATGAAATGAAAATGTTTATTTGTATTCCAATATATGTTGCGAGGTTGTTGCCCTGACATATATTGATGGGAGGAGACAGATGGTGTGTTCTTTACTTGGAGGTCGCGGAGGAGCCCAGCTCGTCACGGAGGAGCCCGGCTTGTCGCGAAGGAGCCCAGCCCTACAGAGTAAGATGAGGGTATGGCCTTGGGTGAGTATGGCCTTGGGCGGGTATGGCCTTGGGTCTTTATTCCTAAAACACCATTGTCCTGTGAGACTTGCTTCAATTTCGAGGACAAAATTCTAATTCGTTGGGAAGACCGTAACAACCCGAAAATCCGACTTGTGCCACGTGTCAAGTCAAGGTCGTATGTGGGACCCACTCGTCGAAATACGTATATCCGAATCCAATTTGGGAGGACAATGCTAATTATGTGAGGAATTCGGTGAGCCGAAACACGAACGGGGATGCGCCTCGAGTCGCGTGACGACAAGGGATACGCCCCGTGTTGCGTGTAGCGCGAGTATCTAGATTTTGAAATGAGGCGGGGCGGTGCCTTGAGATGTGCGCTAGCTCGGTTTTTGAGTATGCCTCGAGATTCGCGTTGCACGAATCTCGAGGACACGTTTGATTTGAAATCAAAAAGATAAAAAGAAAATGTATATATATATAATATAATATATTATATATATATATAAAGAAAAAAAGAAAAAAAGAAGAGGATAAGAATCGGGAGGTGAGGAGAAAGAGAGAGAAAGCTAGAGAGCGACGGCGGCGCAGAGGCGGCCGGAACACCTACCAAGAAGGCTTGGGCAAAGTGGTGGCGAGAGCAAGAAGCAGCGCGCAAGCAAGCGGCGATCTCGCAGCCGACAATGAGTGCATCGTAGCGGCGGCGCGAACGGGTCGCGCGGCGAACGGGAGCTGACACGGACGCCAACAAGCTCGTCGATCGGACGAAGCGCGCGACACCGGCGGGTTCGGATCCGGCGAAGCGGCGCGGCCTAGCAGCAGGCGAAGCGAGCAAGAAATGACGCGCGGCGGCGGTGGCAGTGTGGATGAACGAGCGATGCAAAGGCGCGCTCGGCACGCTAGACAAGCAGCGCACGCGCGAACGACTCCGGCGGCGACGCGACGCGACTCCGGCGAGGGACGGCGCCGGCGAGCGGCGGCAGCGACCGCGACGCGGTGAGCGACGGCGCGATGTCGACTGGTCGGATGCGCGGTTCCAACGAAATCGCGACGACGCGATGGAGGTGATGTTATTTCACCAAACCGAGTTGTGTTTGCAATGATTTTACGTAAAATAGGCCTAAAATGTCGAAATGGACACCAGGGACTTAGGAGTCGGGTGTCGGGTGCGCAAATCGAGACGCAAGAGATGTTTTGAGGTTCGTGTTTCTCTAGGTAAGTAAACCAATTAGGGATTTATACAGTATTTCATTTCTCTCCATTGACTGTTGTTGTTTAATGTTATGAGATAGCTTTATTGTTGTTCACTGCTTTGTGATGATAACTATCTATGGAATTGTTGTCGATTGAGTGGGTCCATTGGCAAGCGAGTCGTGGTTACTGTTTATCTGCGATATGAGCTCTTATCCGTACGCCGTCGATATCTCCCAATTGGGTGTACGTTGGGGGCTCTTATCCGGGACGTAAATATCTCATAGTCGCAAGGGTTAGGGCTGGGAGGCATGGGGCTCATCCTAAACCCGAGTCTGCTGGGATTTTTCCGCGACTCAGCGACTTTTTTGGTCGGGACTCCTTGTTATTTGGCACCACTCATCGATGGATTGTTTACAGTCTGTTATATTCATGCGTTCTTTATTCCTTTCGTTCTATTTGCATGGATTCGACTGCTTTGGATATCGTGAACTGTTGTCTTGGATATTGTGAAATATTGTGTTTATGTCCTACTGGATTTACTTACTTGGGCTCGTCATGCTTATGTTTGACTGAGTGCAGTGCTGCGGACGAGTAGCAGAGGGAAGGCTTCATAGTTAGGTGAATTTTTGTATATTTTGTATTTACTTTCCTCTTATGATATTTACTGGGTTCCACAATTAGGTTGCCTAACTTTCTATATTATGGTTGAGTTATTTAATGTATAGTTGCTTTCGCTAAATTGTAAAACTCAAAAAATATTAATAACTCAACTGTAAAATTATGAATTTACATATAATGATGGATTGGAAGGCTGACTAGGCTCACGTTGACCTTGCGAGACTGGCTCGGGGGTTCACGTGAGCTTAGGCCGGGCGGAGCCCAATTCGTGGAAAATTGGGGCCGTCACATAATTTATTTTGTGGATATTTTCAACCTAAATTGTTGTACTTTTCCTGATATAGATCTACATTTTTTTTATTGAATATCGTTTTCATACTATAGAGACTTATCGAATACACTTTCGAATATGATAACTAAGAGACTGTTGTACCAAGAAAAAAATTTATGAGCCCGTTATGTGCACCCCGCCTACTAATGAAGGCACACAATTGTTGAGGGCATCAAGTGATTTATCAAGGGCACCCAATAAATCTGATTGAAATCTCGAAATTGCCCCTAAATGCACTCCACCACCAATCCACCAATTTGATAAAATCAAGGAGGAGGAACTGGAAGTTTTTTGGAACCCTAGACTCTCTCACGATCCTTTGAAATGGCAAGCTCTTTCTTTTCTTTGGTTCTCCTCTGTTTTTCGCTCGTTCAAGTGGTGGTGTTCTTATAGTTTCATAGATCTCGAGTTGTTGAAGTTTCGCTACGTTTTAGGGCTCCGTTTTAGAGCTCAAATCTCACTAGAGGAGATTATTCGACAGATTATAGGTATGTATAAACTCAATTTTGATAGATTATTGTTCGATTTTTATTTGTTTTGTGTAGTTCTTATTCCAGGTTTTTAAATTTACAAACTCGTAGTTCTTGGTCATACAGGTTAGAGAAGATGCTCACAATCTCGGTTAACCATGACCGAGAGTTTGGTTTTAATGTAGTTGCACAAAGTCTCAGTTACATACTACCGACAATCGCATTGTTGTCTCGGTGGGGAATCTTCGAATGTCATAATGTATTTGTAATCGATCATTGATCATCTCGGTTATCTGAAACATAGATTATGGTTAGGTTGTATTGTATTAGGTACCGTGAAACTCGAATTTCTCTTGGTCACTACATTTTGATGTTAATTCAGAATGTACAATTAAGTTAGTTTCGGTGATTTACAACCAAGACTGAACCCATTGTCTCAGTTGTCAATTACTGAGACTTGGATTACTATCCCGGTTATGCTTCACCGTGAATGTAGATGTTTTCCCAGACCTACCTTACTGAGACTATATAAATTGTTGAGTTATCTCTGGTTTTCTGACTTTTACTTTTGTTTCTATTCAAGGTGCTTACAATCAATTGTTTTATTAGGTATCGCTCGTTCCAAGACCCCAGTGAGTAGGAAGGAGGTTGATGTTGAGGCGTCGAGGGGTAATTGCGGGCGAGGTGACCAGAGTCCCCTCATGAATTGGAGTGTTGTAGTAGTGACTCCTCAGCACCAGTAGATACCACTAGTGGACATCGTAATGTGGGTGGGAGTATTAGTAGTGGATGTAGCCGTAATGAAGATGAGTCACAAGAGCAAGAGCAACATTATGTTCTTTTCCCTGATGGTCCTTCAGATGGATTATTGCTGAAGAATTTTAAAGATCATATCGCTTTAGCGATTTGGAACAATGAGGTAGTTAATGTTCATTCAACATAATACTTAAAACCTTTTGGTTTTCATGTAACTAATGAAATATTTTATGTTATTGTAGGATCGCCCGTTACTCAAGTGTATCAATCACGGTGCTCACATATGAGAATAGGATTTGCAATCTTGTCACCCAGACACCGAGGGCCTTCCGAGGATTATCCAGCGGTCCGTTTTGACTCTATTGATAGACTACTCATATCGTAAGGCAAACAAGGAAGTCATATCTGCATTCATAAAATGATGACAGCCATAGAAGAACACATTTCACTTACCATTCGGTGAAATGTCGATCTCCTTGGATGATGTAAGCATTCTCCCAAAGATTCATGTGATAGGTAAAGTGGTTGTAGTTGAAAACTTTACAAGGTACACCGAGGAATCTCGTGCGGATGCGATAAAGCTGGTGTCTAAACTAGTTGGGGTTAGCATTGAAGATGTTAAGGAGGAAATAAGCATCGGCAAGGGGCTCATGGTGCGAAAGTGTTAGCTGAGGGCTCGTTGGTGCCCCAAAACGACTTCGAAGGAAACTATTTATCCTCCCGTGGAATGCACTGCTTGGGCGTATTTGTTGTACCTGCTCTCTTGCACACTTTTTGCGAACAAGAATGGATCTCGAGTCTCTATTGCCTTGTTGAAGCTTCTTGAAGATTTGGATGATGTGGGCAAGTATGCATGGGGTGCAGCTGCATTGGCATATTTGTACCTTCACTTAGGGTATGCCATCAGAGTACAAGTTTCACAGATTGTCGGCTATCTCACATTACTTGGGGTAATAGTTTTAAGTCTATGTACATTGTTATTTGAAGAATTTTAATTAGGTTTTGCATTTTTCCAACAACTACCTTTCTATGTATTGTCAGGAATGGGTGTACTAGCACTTCAAACTCGAGCTCACCACATCCAATGCAAAGTACATGGACTACGTGCAACCTCGTGTCTCTAGATGGATTAAAAAACACGAGACAATGATGAACGTTGACAAGCTAAGGTCTATCAAGAGGTCATTGGAGAGTTCATTGCCAAACAAGGTGAGTTAGTTACTCATTCGTGTTTGTAAAAGTTCAAGTTAGCTTATGTTTACTAATTACGGTTGTTTATGTTTGATTAGGTCACTTGGGACCCTTTTGTTGATGTTAGAGACAATGGATTAGTGCACCCTACGGTGTTCTACCGTGGCACATTGAAGTACATGGACGTGGTGGAACCCTACCATCTGGAGAGGATCTTGAGATAGCTTGGCCACGTGCAATCTATACCTGGCCCTTCGTACCGCCCATTGGAAGCAGTTCAAGGGCCATTTGCACTCAAATACTATATCAAGTATAGGTTTCAAAAATACAATTGGGAGCGATGGCGTAACCATTTGTTGGCCCCTGAAGTTTGCGGTGAAAAGCCGCAATTTGAGTTCTTGGCTATACCGGAGTTTCTTCTTTGGTTCATGAAAGTATCACACCCGCTGATTGAGAACCCAAGCCATGAAGATGAAGATCTTGTTGTCTCTATTATCACTGATAATGAGCTATTGGAGGTATGCTAACTATTTTAGGTTTTATGCTGATGTGTGCAACATGAAGTGCGTTCTAATTATTAACATTAACTCATTGTTTTGTCTTCAACAGTTGAGTAGGCGTGCATTGGACGCGGCATTGCTATGGATGAACTTGCCGCCGGAGTTGTGTACATTGCAGTATGTGAAGAAAATACCGAGTAATGTCATCAATTTCTTGTCAGGGAGGAGTCTCGGTCCTACCACCAATGCCACCACCGCCGCCGCCGCCACTGCCACCGACATAATAGCCCCTACCCAACTAGCCCCTAAGCAATCCCAGCATAACAACACTTCTATACAATCAAAGTACACCCCGGATGATGCTCCACTGCCACTAGCTGATGCTCGCTCTCTAAAGAGAATGCTTGGCAATGAATACACAAGGAAAAATTTGAAGAAGCCAAAGCAATTAGGGACTTTGAAGTAGATTATCAATGTTATTGTCATTGTTGTATTGTTGTACTTTGTGTCGGATTTTGGAACTTGTGTTGCAATGATGTTGTTGTTTGAATGTATGTCTATTGATGTGAATGTTATTCTAGTGTAAATGTTTTTCAAATTCATCAATGTTTAATCTGTTGTGTATTGTTATTCTGGTGTGAATGTTTATTTGTTGTTATGAATGTTATTTTATTAGCCATTTAATTATGTGAATTGGGGGTTAAAATGAGGTAAAATTAGTGATCAGAACACAATCTCGATCCTTCAGGTCCGAGATTGGTCACTAAATCTTGGTCCCTCAGGTCCGAAACCTTTCACGTAATTACAGAAATGTGTGACCGAGAAGTATATTTAACATCATTTTAAACCAACCAGGGATACTTTCGCTCATATAATTCGGAGAATCTTATGATGTTCTCAGTCATCACTAAAATAATTTGGTTTCTTACTCTCGGTTACATTATACCAAGTTTTATGTTCGATGGATAGTTAATTCATCTTGTTTCGGTTAGACGTGTCCGACACTTAAGCAAATGTCTCTGTAATGGAACTCCAAAATGCGCAATGGAGTCTCGGTATCTGCTAACCAAGATGACTTTTCCATAATTAGTTTGGTTTTATCCTGATTGGTTATGAACGAAACAAGTCAGCTCATCCCGGTCATCACGATCCGAAATTATACTTAAAGTCTCGGTAGTTTCCTGTCGTGAGGTAACCTAATCTCACAAATATGTATAACTCTCAGTATGTAGTTACCGAAATCAAGTAGATAGTCTTGGTTATTGCATGGCGACATTTTAGGTATGCTCTCAGACCTGAAGAATTGAGATTCAGTTACGGTAAAATTTTAAGAAGAAAAATGCAACCCAATTAGAAAAAAATTACCCTTTCATCGACGCTCGTAAACGATCAACAAATAACATATGTTTTCGACAATAGTGTTGCAATATAGTAAGTAATGACATAAACCATAATGTAAACTACACTAAAACACTATTTTTACATTCAATGTTCTTAAGGTGAAGCTAAGTCTACTACGGAAGACGTGTCTAGCTGAGAAGTTACAACCAGCATGATTTCTCAAATTATGAATTCATCACACTAACTTTTAGTGCACTCCTCAGCATACCTTTCCCATAATGGATATAATGATGGAAATGGTGCATTTATATTCAATTTCACCTATCAAATACAAAGTACAACTAAGAAGTCATTATCATATAATTCAAAGTTGATAAAAACATCATGTAAAAATTAATGTACCAACGTACCCTAATGTAACGACCCAAAATCTTTAACTGTGTTATTGTCTTAACACAGGCTCAACGACCCATACTATGGAACCCACACCGTGATATGTCTGTTTACTGAGGCAAGGGTCGAGGTACATTTTATATTTGTGTGTTGTATGTCTAGTGTACTGTATATGTGTAGACTACTAAGTCATTTACGGGTATGAATGTATCGAGACGAGCGGGGACGTGCCTCAAGTCGCGTGTTGACGTAGGACCGAGGTAGCAGCATATTGGGGTAAGATTCAATTATTTACATAAAATATGAGTTTGTTTTGGTAATGTGTGGTGTTAATGTTGCCACATCTACTACTATATAACATGGGCCTAAGTTAAGAAGAAAAAAATGTATATCACTAGATATACATCTAGATTCACACACATAGATCTCAACACAAGGTGTCAAGTACTGGAGTCACTCGAAAGTGACACAAGGGACAAGTGTGGTATTGAAACCACAAGATGTGTCTCGACATACGTGTGTGGGTTGAGATGTGTGGCTCACATTCAAGCCACCCACATCATATATATATATATATATATATATATACATTGGTCAAATAAGACTAAAGTCTAAACTTATCCCATTTTTGTTTATCTCCAAATTCGGTTGGGAGAGAAGAAGAAGAAAATTCGACAGAGAAGAAACCCGAAGAGAAGAGAAGATGAAGAAGGAAAAAGAGAGACCGAGAGATCGCAGAGGGCGAAAGCAAGGTGAGTTGATCACTGTTGTCATGGTGTTGTTGTTGACTTCAGTTGTTGTTGTTGTTGGGGTGAGTTGGGGGACTCGAACGAACTTCCATGACAGTTCGTCCGAGAGCAAGTAAGGTAGGGGAGTAGTCTCCTTTGCAGCTAAGAGCCAACCTGGGGTTGGGGATGGAAACCCAACCCCAGCGAATCAATAAAAAAACACAAACAGAGCCGTTGCTCTCTGTTTCATGAGGAGGAAGAAGAAGATGAGCATTTCTCGGTCCATGCCCACAAAAGAAAAAAAAAAAAAAAAAAAAAAAAAAAAAAAAAAAATGCTTTGAAAAATTGGAAAAACAATTCCGAAAAAATTAGGAAAAATCTCAAAAATTTATATTTCGACAAAATAAATAGAAAAGGATAAATTTCTATGAAAAATACAATATTTAGAATTTCGGATGAGCATTTTTGGGGGTCTTACCTCTAAAAACGCGAAACCGGCCGAATGGCCGAAAATAAATAAAAAAGGTTTTTAAAAATTTGTCTCGACTTCGATTTGGCCTAAGTGAGACATTATTGAATGTTAGGGAACTAAGGGGTGAACTGAGGCGTTTGGACACACATTACGAATTATCGAGGGATCGGATAGACTAGGACAAGCGTGTGACTTGTAAGTACAACTATGAGAATTTTATATTTCATTTCATTCATCTTTATTGATTTATTGATTTATTGGTAGACATTACTACTTGAACTCGCACATCGTGTTGTTCTTGTATCTATTCATGGATGAATATTGTGACATGATGCCTTGTGAATTGTTTGGTTGCCTCTGATTTCTACACTTGAGTTCATTCTTAAACAAAATTGATAAAAAGCATGCTAATGAAATAATGTGGATTTACTTGGACTTGTCTTCGATTTTCTTTGGGCATTGTAGCCTAAATTATCTTAGTATCCTAGAATCTTGGAATTATTTGTTTTGAAATTAAAGTAGGGATTATCTAGTGTCCTGTGATGGCCCCTCTTCTAATCTAGGGCACCGCCCGGCCTAATCCCGTAATTAAGCCATAATCATATCCACGCAGGACTTAACAATGTAGTAGTTAGCCTTTACAACCTAGACGCCTCTTTTCTCGTGTTCGTGATATGTAATACACTAGTCCTACCAGTTTATAAAATTTAAAGTTAATTAAAACTTTTTTGTTAAACTGATTAATTAATGGAAGTCTTATTGATTATGCGGAAGCAATGAGTAACTTATGCGGAAGCCATTTATAAAATCCTAAGTGTGGAAAACCAGGAAATGGCATCACTTATGTAAACTCCTCGAAATGCAGTGAAACAACAAAAATAGTCTAAGTCAAGTTGGGGAACTAACACTCAACCCAATATATAACCCCAAATAGTATTTGAAAAACGTATATAACATCTACAATCAAAATATCAAAATAAGACCTGTAATCGATGCAGTGACGCGCCGTGGGCTCAGGGATAATCGCAGATCTTCTCTTTGCCCAGCCTGCTAGTAGACAGGTCTGCACCCACCATCATAAAAAGGACGGTGAGTACAAGAATAAAACAGTAATCCCCGATGACAAGTTTAATTTGCATTTCCAAATATTTAAATGGTATTTAAAAGCATATAAATGGAAAAACTGGAAAATAAACCATATGCGAGTAAATATCAGAGTTAAACAAGTGATACTGACACTAGGCTAAGTACTGGTGATTTAGGTCCGGTCGGCAGTGAAACGTGTCACTCCGACCCAATAATCATATAGCATAAGGGACTCTAACCCATGTGTTACCAGGGACTCTAACCCGGTGTGTAGACCACCTCAGGGACTCTAACCCCAAGTGTCATACAGTGTCCCAGGGACTCTAACCCCGGTGCGTAGACCACCTCAAGGACTCTAACCCCGAGTGTCATACAATGTCAAGTAACATGTGCCGACATCCCCAGGGACTCTAACCTAGTTATTCGCGCACACCTTGATCAAGTACGAGACCTAAATGCAAAAACTACTTTTAGAATTTTAAGAAATACCAAGTATGGATTGTCGAGGCATAGGCACATCTACACACCTAAACAAATAAGGAATACAAGTCCTCTTAAACATTTATAAGATATTCACTAGCCTAAAAGCATGCTATTTATCACTCAATTTACATTTGAAACAAGAAAATAGACATAGCATGGGATAGAATCAATGAATCAAATCAATGAATGGATATCATGCAAACTAGACTCATCAAGTGAGCATAGACACAAAGAGCACATGATATAAGAATACGAAGGCAAAATAGCCAAAAAGACTATGCAAGGACAACAATTAATATAAATGAAATGTCAAGTAAAGTTGTCATTAGGTATACTCACAACAACAAAGTAAAGTCCTAGCTTTACTGGCCTCCCGTAACTGCAAATCTTGTATTCGCTCTCCCGTACCCTTTTTTCCTAGGTTCCTGAGTTTGGTGTCTCATTAGTTTCAAGTATAGTGGGTTTAAGCTCAATTTAAATATCACCGACATTCCCATATATGTTCTTTTCATAGAATTTTATCAATTTCTATTTATTTTATCGACATATAATTTTTTTCCAATTTTTCCCAATTTTTTCAGAATTTTTCCAAATTTTCTTTCATTTTTCTTCACTTTTTCTCTTCTTTCTTTCTTTTTTTTTTTTAATTAACGTTTGGGTCGGGTCAACCCAAACAGGTCGGACCCGACCCGGGCTGGACCAGAACGGGCCAAGCTCAGCCTATGTAAGGGGATGCACAAGGGCGCGCTCGTGTGCACCTCCTTCCTCCCAATAGATTGGTTTAATCGGGAGGAAGGAATTTTTTTTATTTTTTATTTCTGTTTAGGTCGGGTCGACCCAAATGGGTCGGACCCGACCCGACGCTGGACCCGGCCCGTGCGCGCCATCTTCTTCCTCCCGATCGATTGGTTCGATCGGGAGTAGAACATTTTTTTTTCCCTTCGGTGATGGGTTGGGGTTGCTCTCTACCCCAACCCCGGTGGAATCGATGACAGGGGAGACGCCCCTGCCATCTCCACCTCGACCAGTTCGGCCATAGGGTTCGGCCATGGTGGCCAAACCCCATACTCATCTACCCCACCGCCAACCACCGGAAACCCACAACCACAACGAAGGATCGCCTCAGCCGTGACTTCTCCACTTTCCTTCCCGATGCATTTCTTCTTCTCCTCCTCCTCTCCTTTTTCTTCTTCTTGCTCCTTTGTTTCTCGGCTCCTTGTATTTATGTGTGTGTATGTGCGTGTGTGTGGTGTGGTGTATGTGTAGGTGGGGTGGTGGACACGTGAAGTGGAAAACGGGACAGGTGTTGTTTGGGGTTGTACAAGTGTGACACCTAATCGTGACACCACTAAGACACTCACCTGTGTTTTCAAGCGTTTCGACGCCCGGTTTCGTGTCCAAACAGTGATATTCTCGTACCGTCGCGTCGTTAGTAACCTAATACCTATTCCATTTTTTACTCAACTATAAGCCTATAAGTAATTCCTTATTTCATATTAGTATTAAATAAGACTTACCAAAATGTTAACCACCCGATTCCCCGACTCGCACAGTACTCGATGCGTGTCCCCGCTCTCGTCTCGACTCATTTAACCGTACAAACCGACTTAGTAAGTCTACATAATACATAACACTAGTCTCACATCAAAACAAAAATACGATATACTTCGGCCACGTGCCTCGGTCGGTGCACGTATCACAGTGTAGGTCCCACGTCAAGGGTCGATGATCCTGATTAAGGAATTAAAACGGGGTTAGAGATTTGGGCCGTGCCATGTTTATTGCACGAGAGATGCACTGTTCACAGGGATATGGGTCTACCGGGGTTCCGGTACTCACCACTACACGTGCGCGACACTCGAGGTATGGGACTCGGGGTGGTCAGCAAGCATGAGATTGATGTTGGAAAGCGTAGAGCGTAGCTCTGCTATTTATGTAAGAAATGTTAAACGCAACTCCATATAGTAGTGGGAAAAGGTAGGTGATAGGTCTCATCGCCGATTGGACGTAGTTCATCTCGACTTAGCCTGTGTCTGTCTCTACATCTTTAACTATGGTATTTACTTGCATTTCTTATTTCAGCAATTTATTTCGCTACTTTATACTTTAAATATTGTTCATTTATTTTGGAAATGTGGAATAAAATTCTCCAGTTAGTACTTAAATATCACTATACTCACCGTCTAATTTGTAATGGTGGGTGTAGGTCCGTCGAGCAGCAGCAGACCGGGGAAGGAGAAGATCGACGACTTCCTCTGAGCAGTTCGGCAACTCTCCTCACTCATTTGTATGTCTCGACTTTTATTGTATTATTCTTCTTTATGTCATTTTGCGTTGTACATTGGGTTGAGTGAATAGTGTCCTATATATACATGCATGTGATGCTGTATTTTTCTTGGTTTTCCACACTTAGGAAGTTTGAATCATAATAGCTATCGCATGATCATTAAAGTACAGGAAAATAATAATATAAATTAATACATGAACTCAGAGAAATTTAGGAATGAAAATCTGACTAATACGTAATTAAGTCTTAGATGAGTCGGATTAAGGCTTGATTACGGGATTAGGCCGGGCGGTGCCCTGTTTAGTAGTTGGGGCCGTCACAGTTGGTATCAGAGCCACCTTTAGAGAACAATATGGCTTAAGGCACTATGATACCAATATAGTTGGTATCAGAGCATAAGGTTAATGACCAAAATGCATAAAATAAAAACCTTAGTTTTGGAAACCAGATACGCATTGCCTAGACACCATTAGTTGGGAAGTGAGTGACAGTGAGATGGAGGATTTTTGATATGTACTTGTTAATTTCTATATGTATATATATATACTTATGTGTTATGTCATGTAGAAGCTTATTCGCGTTCGCTAACCATACCTGATGGCTGATACACGCGGGGGAGGAGATGCAGAGCCTAGTGGTAGTTCGCCTCCTACTATAGCAGATGATTTACATCGACTATCTGATTGAGTGACAGCTCAGGGCCAGCAGTTGACTGATTTCATCGCGATGATGACCACACATTTTGCTGCACCGGCATCGACATCAACTCCTACGACTATTACACTGACGGTCCAGGCGCCAACACTTCCTACTGCACCTTTAGCGGCGCTAATAGGCGTGACCACACTAATGGTGGAGACAGTTGAGGCAGTACCGTCTCCCGCGCCCGCATCTTCCAGCACTTCAGTAGAAGTTCAACTGGTGAAGGACTTCATCAGACTCAAACCAGCTTATTTCGATGGAGTCAAGGATTTTCAGAAGATTGAGAAATGGATCGTGTCACGGGAGAAACTTCATCGGGTATTGAGGATTGAGGATAGACTTTGGGCAGAGATCTCATCATATACACTCGAGTGAGACGCTAACGTGTGGTGGCGTATGACAGTGGCCACTCACGAAGAGTTCGAGACATGGGATGCTTTCAAGCAGAAGTTCTATCAACAGTGTTTTTCGCCTTCAGTCATGAAGCAATTGAGATGAGAGTTCATGGACTTGAGACATGGGCCAGAGGAGCCTGTGATGCAGCACATGGATCGATACAATTATTTGTGCCAGTTTGCTGGGGACTTGGTGAGAGATGAGTCCGAGGATGTGTATCATTTTGGTGATGGACGCAGACTCGATATTGGGTATTATGTCATCAATTCAGATGTGAGGACACTCATCGAGATCTATGAGCGAGCTGTAGCGCATGAGACATACTATCTAGGCAGAGTTGTTGATCGCAGAGCACCGGGTCCAGTTTTGTGTGTAGAGCAGGCCTTAGAGTAAGAGAGGAGGAGATAGAGGGGGAAGGGAGCAAGGGGATGGAACTGAGGATCTCAGGGTTCGAGGACAGCTACACCTCCACTGGTAATGCCTCATGTATCATCCATTGCTTTAGCACAGAACGTAGTGAGCAGACTTCCTTTGCCACCTCCCATCAGACCAGCCTTACCAGCTCCTATAGTTCCTGCATTTCCCGCCCCATAGGCTTCATGGCAGCAGTCACAGGGTGGCAGAGGTAGAGGCAAAGGCCGAGATACAAGATAGAGACCGGAATAGGTGCTGAGACAGGGTCAGTATCAGGCATAGGGATAGTCTTAGACTCAAGGTCAGCGCATATAGTTGACAAGCCACAGATGTGGACAGGTCAGACATATCGTGAGAGAGTGCCCGCATCCTGCAGCAGTGTACGCACACCGGGCCTGAGAGGAGGTTCATATGGTAGCTCAGCCAAACGCCGATGCTACATGAGGTCTTATTGAAGGTACGGTTTCTATTTGTGATCGAGACTTATATGTTTTATTTGATTATGGCTCTTGTTGGACTAAGTGGTTAGTCACTCACATTCCGACCGAGATTTTGATGGAAACAAACAAGGTGAAAATGTACTAATAAACATCTAGTGTATTTCAGTTTGTGTTAAAGGATGCAAAACAACATATCAAGGGTACTCAAGAAATACAAGTTCAAGACTCGGCATAAATGAAGAAATGAAGAAGAAAGTTCAAGCCGCAATTTGTAATTTCAATGTAAGGTATACAAATTCATTCACGCAAGCCAAATGCATTAGTCCATGCATATCATGTTTCATAAACCGTTTTTCAAAGTTATAAGTTTAATTCAAAGTTTCAAAGTGGAATTTAAACACATAACTAGGTCCATGAGTTTAAACAATGTGAAAACTTTGTGTGGATGGTCATTTGCATATTATAGTTCATTATAAATGTTTTCGAAAAAGAAAAACTCGTTTTTGAAAGGTATTCAAAAATAAAACAAGAAATTTGCGTAAAAGCCCCTAATACATTATGAAATCGTGAATTTCCGTTTCGGGATTTGTAAAAATATCCGGACCACCCAATTAGGCTTAATGACTCATAATAAACGTGTATAACATGTTATATAAGGGTTGGTTACGTCCCGACGAGTTTAAGGGTCGCTAACACAAAGGGACAAAATAATTATTTTGAGGTCCTGCAGCTTAGCGCGCTAATGATTTCATTAGCGCGCTAAGTCCAAAGTTAGCGCGCTATGCCTCGAAGATTAGCGCGCTAATTGCATATCTCGATGCTTTTTTTAAAAGTGGAAAACACACTTTAATTTGAATTCTTGATCTATTTTGGACCCTTGGATCCCTAGAACGGTCATAAACTGTCAAGATGGAATACCTAACATTATAAAACCACCAAGAACATGGTTTTGAAAAGAAGAAGAAAGAAACACACTCAAAAACTCAAAAATCTACAAAGAGAAGAACTTTGATTTTTGAAGAAGCAAAAGGAGATCTTTGTGGTCGTTTCTTTAGCTCACTAATCCAAAGACATTTGAGGCTTTCAAAGGAGTTCAAGAATCACTCCGTAGCTGATCTCTTTTGTTACTCTCTTGTTTGTAAGAAAGTCCTAGATCTAAAATCTTGCTTGTGCTTAATCTACATATTTTGTGTATTTGATTTGAAGATCATTTTGTTGTGTGTTTGAACACCTTCTTCTCTCGGTTTAGCACTTAAATTTATATTATCAAACTCGAGATTGGTTTGAACAAAAGTTTTGCACTTAAACTTGATTTTTGTTAAACTATTGTTCTTAGACTTGAAATCGGTTTTCTACAAATATAATAAGTTTTTGAAACGATTTCGATTTGGAATTTGCAACAACATCGGTGACATATTTGCATATTCCATTTATACTCACACTTGCATGCATAAGAGTTGTTAGGCTCTAGGTGGCTTGCTAGTGTTTGAATTTGATACCACTTTTGTTGTAAAGTGTATATCTTTATTTTCCAAAGCAAAATTATTGTATTTGAATGATTGTAAGACTTAGTGGAATCTAAGTCGAAAGGAAAAATCCTAGTTGAGGCTAGGTGGGAAAAATCCTAGTTGAGGCTAGGTGGTGGGAAAATCCTAGTTGCGGCTAGGTGGGAAAATCCTAGTTGAGGCTAGGTGGGAAGTCCTAATTGTAATTAGGCATTCTAGGCTTGTATGCTTAGGTTGTAACACTTATTTGAAATATAAGTGGGGGTTAAAATCCTAACCGGGGAGGTTAGGTAGTGGACGTAGATCGTTGGATCGAACCACTATAAATCGTGTGTCACTTTCTATCGCTTTCATTCCATTCACTTGCATAGCATATATATATATTCATTGATAGTGTACGCATTATAGTTGTAATTTGAGCATAAAGTTTTAAAAGGGCAATAACTACTCGGTAACCCAATTCACCCCCCCTCTTGGGTGACCTTCAGCTCTAGCGTATCGTTTATTGTTGGTCGCATGATAGACATTCTAGGGTTGAAACCTGTTAGGCTTAGCATACATTTGATCTTGAGTAGTGCAGCCGACGATAGAGTTTACCTTCATAGTATTGTTGAGAAATGTCTCGTCGTTATAGATATAGTAGTGCTACCTGCTGATTTTAGAGTCCTCGAATGTTTAGCATTCGATGCGATTTTAGGAATGCACTGGTTAGCTGCATACCGCGCGCATATCGACTGTTTCAGCAAGACAATGATATTTGAGATCTTAGGGCGTCCGCCATTCACTTATAAAGGTACTGCAGCGAGGACTGTAGGAATGAGAGGTCGACCTACGACTAATGAGGAGATGGAAATGTTGATTTCGCAGGACATTGTACCAGAGAGTTAGGGACATATGGTGGAAGATATACCGATTGTTAGAGAGTTTCAAATGTTTTTCCAGAGGATTTACCTGGTTTACCACCACCGCCAGAGATCGATTTCATTATTGAGTTGGTATCAGGTACGAAACCGATTTCTATACCACAATATCTGATGGCACCACGAGAGCTAGAAGAGTTGAAGACTCAGCTCCAGGATTTGGTACATAAGGGATTCATCACACCTTTTATGTCGTCATGGGGAGCACCCGTCCTTTTGTGAAGAAAAATGATGGTACATTGAGACTTTGTATCGACTATCGATAATTGAACAAAGTCACAATTAGGAACGAATATCCACTCCCGATGATAGATGATTTATTTGATCAGCTGATAAGGGCACAATTTTTCTCAAAAATAGACTTGCGATCAGGGTATCATCAGGTTAGGATCATGGACGAGGATAAGTCTATTGCAGCTTTCAGCACGATATATGGACATTTTCAACTCACAGTCATGCGGTTAGGGCTGGCCAGTGCTCGAACAATGTTTATGGATCTGATACATTGTGTTTTCAGATCGTTTACTGACCGATTCATGATAGTTTTCATCGATGATATACTGGCATACTCAAAGACGATGGAGGATCACGAACAGCACCTAAGAGAGACTTTGTAGACTTTGAAGGAGCAAAGACTATACGCCAAATTCAGTAAATGTGAATTCTGGCTGTCGGATGTCAAATTTCTCGGGCATGTTGTCGGAGCAGCAGGGATATCAGTAGATCCAGATTCAAGTGATTATCGACTGGCCAGCACCGACTTCAGTGACTGAGATTAGAAGTTTTTTGGGTTTGGTGGGGTATTATCGTCGATTCATGAAAGATTTTTCAAAAATTGCTTCACCAGAATGCGATGAGGCATTCGCTTAGCTAAAGAGGTTATTGACTACTGCGCCAGTATTAGTGTTACCAGAGGTTGGACATGGATTCTTCATCTATACTGATGCTTCTCATAGAGGTTTGGGATGTGTGTTGATGCAGGGTACTAGTATAGTAACATACGCATCTAGATAGTTGAAGGTACATGAGAAACTGGCAGCAGTAGTGTTTGCATTGAAGATATGGAGACACTATCTGTATGGAGATACATTTACACTCTTTACTGATCATAAGAGTCTGAAGTATCTCTTCACACAAGAGGATCTGAATATGAGGCAGCGTAGATGGTTAGAATTTTTGAAAGATTACTACTTTTCCTTGGAATATCATCCGGGAAAAGTGAATGTAGTCGCGGATGCGTTGAGTAGGATACCTGTTGGAGATGTGGAAGTTCCTACTGAAACTCGAGTTGCGATTTGCACGCAGATGAGAGTACAAACCATGTCTACACAAAGAGTGGCAGAGGGTCAGATGAATGACAGGTTGTACTCCAGGTTTAGTGAGTTAGCACAGAGTACAAATTGTGTTGATTGGATGAAGACGTCTGACTAGTGTTTGCGCTTCAGGGGCAGACTGTGGATATCGTCATCAACAAAGCTGAGATAGGAGATTCTTCAAGAGTCACTGTCGGGGCATGTGCCCTAGGTCAATCCATTAACTGTTTTTATGAATACTTTTAGTTAATAAAATAGAGGATTTCATTTGCTGTTTATTATAATTAATTTGCATGTTTACATTATAATAAGATCCATGGGTATTTACAGAAATATCATAAATGTCCCTAATCGATCATTATACTGGGAACTATAATGAATTAAGACTAGTGTGAGTCTTGATTGATGATCATATAATGATTATACGTATAGGGATACGAATCAAGATCACGAGTACTTGTTAGGGAACAAAGTACTGGACCGACCCGCTATGAGAACATCACATAGATTAAGTCATAGTTGTTTCTCATGATAGGTATATTTTTCGGTCCTCTGACTTGAGATTACCAGAGACTTCAACATTAGGAACATAGTGATTTGACACTATCAAACGTTGTCTTTAACCGGACGATTATAAAGGTTGTGATTGGTTACTGTGTGAGCAATGTGATGAAGTTGTGTAATCGAGATAGAATTTATCCCTCTCATATAAAGAGAGATATCTAGTGGATCCCTCGATGTGTTAGACTGTTAAAAGGCCTAGTCTAAATGAATTGATATTGATCAATGTCACTTGGATGTTTTCAGTCTACCTAGAGATCGAGACTAGTACGATTGAACATGTTGGATGACAATTCCATGCCTTATGTTTGATCAAAAGGATATCGTGTGACAAAAGGATGTTATATACACTATTGATTAGGTTGTATCGATTTGATATTCGTACAACTTGGGTAGTCATAATGTCTTGCTAGAGGTCGCTTATAACTTGTATACCAAAATGTGTTTTGGTACACTGCCAACATTGTATTAGCCTATTGGGTCGCACACTAAGAATGGTTTTGCGAGATTTTAAGATGATTCAGAAAAATGAATTTTATGTGATAAAATTCATGACAGAAACGTCCTTGTGGTGTATTACACTTATACTTCTTTAAATAAGGGTATATGTCTAATTTACTTAACCGTCTATATACAAGGGTTGTATAAATAGACGCTTTAAGTTAGAATACACGGACGAAAGATCAAAAGGCCGAAACTCTATTTTCGTTTCAGAAATGACTTAGGGTTTTTTGGTATGCTCTGGATCATTTTGGAGAGAAAAACAAAAGGTTTGGTATTCTCTCGAAGCTAGCACTTTGAATCTCGGCCGCCGTTCGTGTGTGGACTACTGGTAGAGGGCGTTCGTCGTTGCCAGCGCCTTAGAGATCGATTAACCTTCAGAAAGGTACATTACGACTGAGGTATGATTAAGTTTTCATGGTTTAAACGTTTTTAATGGAATTAGATTCGGATCCTGTTGGGGTTTTTGTCAAAATTGTTAAGTAATCTCCGCTGCGTATGAACCCCAATACCCAACAGTGGTATCAGAGACTTCGAGTTCGATTCTATTAAATTCATTGCATGTTTTCTTCCGATATATACATGATATCTGATTGAAAGCATGTTAATAGTTGATGTATATGTGATATACATAAGTTGTCTTTGAGATTTATTAACATGTTTTGTGTATATGATACATATATTCGTGATTTAATTGAAATTTGTTTCGTACATGCTAGTAACCATGTTAGGTTAATTTGAATAATTTTAATGAATTGAGTTTCGTGTTCTATGATCCACGACACCATTAGGTTCGATTGGGATAGTAGTTCATGATTCAATTACATGTTTGTGATTATTTGGATGAAAACCGAAATTGCAAATAATTAATTTTTGAAATTATTTATTTATAAATAATTAATTTTCGAAATTATTTATTTATAATTAATTAATTTTCGAAATTATTTATTTATAATTAATTAATTTTCGAAATTATTTATTTATAATTAATTAATTTTAGAAATTATTTATTTATAATTAATTAATTTTTGAAATTATTTATTTATCTTGTTATATCTATTTTGTTATGAAGTTTCTACTTGATAAAAATTGATAACAAATTAGATTATGAGATAAATATCAAGAATCTTGTTATTGGTGATATATTAGGATTCAAATATCTTAAATCCAAAATAAATAATTAATTTTCGAAATTATTTATTTATCTTGTTATATCTATTTTGTTATGAAGTTTCTATTTGATAAAGATCGATAACAAATTAGAATATGAGATAAATATCAAGAATCTTGTTATTGGTGATATATTAGGATTCAAATATCTTAAATCCAAAATAAATAATTAATTTTCGAAATTAATTATTATCTTGTTATATCTATTTTGTTATAAAGTTTCTATTTGATAAAGATAGATAACAAATTAGAATAGGAGATAAATATCAAGAATTTTGTTATTGGTGATATACTAGGATTCAAATATCTTAAATCCTAATTGGATTAGGATAAGATTGTTAGTTAGATGTGGGCCCGGGTTAATTAAAATGTTTTAATTGACTTAATTTGGATAAATTAAGGGGTTAATTTATGATAATAAAATTAGCAAAAAATTATGATTTTCTATAGCGAATTTTAATTTTCGGAATTGAGATTCGTCTTCTAAAAAAAAAACGGGGGCGCTGCCCCCTGTACCCCGTCCCGCTGATCGGCTAACGCGATCGCTGTCTAACTAATCCTAGTATACGGAAATTCTTTTGTTAATGAAAAGTATAAAAAAAAAAATTCCCAAATTGTTTAGTGATTGAACAAATCAATAAAATATATGATATTTCATTTTTTACATAAAATCACTAAAACTGAATAAAATCCCTCTATTAAATTTTTAAGTCTCGTGCCATCCATTTTAAACACTTGTCAAGGCCTCGATCACATTAATATAGTTTCAGCCATAGTTGGGTGTATTGTGTTATCTTGGTGAGACAAGTTGGGTAAGAGTTACCTTAATGTTTAAAATGGTCCGACTTAATAAAACCATCAAAATAGTTTTGAGCTTTAGGCAAATGATGAGATAAAAACATGCTAAGACATAAGATGTCCCATATCTCATAAAAGGTTCTAAAAATTACATATGATGTAATTGGTAACTGTTACCTACCTAAATAATCTAGTTATGTGTTTCATGCCATAGCTGTCATAGAATTAGGTGAAATATGGATTTTAGTCCCATAAATAAACAGTGTGTTTTAGGAGGGTTGTTAATTTAGTGGGAGTCTATTCCTCTATACTAAAATAAACTTTGCATAATCTTTATCGTAGATCAACGACCTCTTCAAGTAACAATAATCCCCAGTCACTGCGATCCATCCTTGAGAAGGATAAGCTATCTAAGACTAACTTTCTTGATTGGTTCAAAAACTTGAGAATTGTTCTTAAGCATGAACGCAAGTTGTATGTCCTGGATGCTCCAATCCCTGAGGGCCCACCAGCCAATGCTACGAAAGCTGTGAAGGATGCGCATAATAAGCATGCCAACGATTCTACGATGTTGCATGTATTACGCCGGCAACTATGGTTCCCGAACTTCGAAGGACATGGAACTAATGGAAGCCTACGACATGTCTATAACGCTGAAGGAAATGTTCCAACAGCAAGCTAGGCAATAAAAGTTCGAGACAGTCAAGAACCTACATTCTTGCAAGATGACTGAGGATGCGTCAGTTAGTCCACATGTTCTGAAGATGAAGGGCTATGTTGACCAGCTTGATAGACTAGGATTTTTCATAAGCCAAAAGTTGGCAACGGATTTGATTCTGAATTCATTACCAGAGAGTTTCTCACAATTTGTGATAAACTACAATAAGAATAATATGGAGAAATCAATTTCAGAGTTGCATTTGATGTTCAAAACTGCTGAACAAAATATCAAGAAACCCCCTAATAATGTATTGATGGTCCTAAAGGGAAAGGGAATGAAAAAGAAAGGCAAAGGCAAAGCTAGAGTTGCCAAGGATGTTGATGCACCCGTCGCAAAGCCTATGAAACAAGTCAAGCCCCAGCCTGTTCCTGCTTCAAAACACCCAAAAGAAAAGGAAGAAGATTGTCATTTCTGTAATCAAACCTATCTTTGGCATTGTCGTCTCGGACACATAAATGAGAAACGCATAACGAAGCTACATAAAGATGGGCTTCTTGATTCATTTGATTTAGAAACATATGAAACGTGCGTATCTTGTTTACTAGGCAAGATGACTAAAAGTCCATTTACTGGACACGGTGAAAGGGCAAGTGATTTATTAGGTCTAATACATACCGATGTATGCGGTCCTATAAACACAATTGCTAGATGAGGTTATCAGTACTTCATTACATTTACTGATGATTTCGGCAGATATGGTTTTGTATATCTTATGAAACATAAAGCTGAATCATTTGAGATGTTTTGAACGTTTCAAAATGAAGCGCATAATCGACTTGGTAAAACTATCAAAACACTTCGATCAGATTGAGGCGGTGAATATTTAAGCCAAGAATTTGATGATCATCTTAGAAATTGTGGGATTGTCTCCCAATTGACTCCACCAAAACTCCACAATGGAATGGAGTTTCGAAAGGAGAAATCGAACCTTATTAGATATGGTTCGATCTATGATGAGTCATACAGATCTTCCATTATCCTTTTGGGGTTATGCATTACAAACTGCAGCTTTCACTCTAAATCGAGTTCCTTTTAAAGCGATTGATAAAACACCATATGAGATATGGTACGGGAAGATACCTAGTTTGTCTTTTCTTAAGATTTGGGGTTGTGAGGCTTACGTAAAGCGACAAGTCTCATAAAAACTAGCACCTAAATCTGACAAGTGTTTATTTGTGTGGTATCCTAAGGAAACAAAAGGATATTACTTTTATAATCGCGTAGAGAACAAAGTGTTTGTTGCTCGGTATGGTGCCTTTATGGAAAAATAATTTATTTCAAAAGACACTAGTGGGAGAGAAATAAATCTTGAAGAAGTTCAAGAATCACAGGTAAACATTGAACCGCTACTGAAAGTTCAACAACGTTCCGAACCAGTTGAACCTCCACAAGTGACACAAGGCCCACGTAAATCTAGTAGGGTAAGACATGAGCCAGAGAGATTCGGATTTCTCATTACTGATAGTCGTGATGTGTTGCTTATAGACCAAAATGAGCCCACCACTTATCAAGAGGCTATGTCTGGACGAGACTCAGATAAATGGCTAAGTGCCATGAACTCTGAGATGCAATCCATGTATGATAACCAAGTTTGGAACTTGGTTGATTTACCTGAAGGTGGTAAGACCATTGGATGTAAATGGGTTTTCAAGAAGAAAACTGACATGGATGGCAAAGTGCATACTTTTAAAGCAAGACTTGTAGCAAAAGGTTTCAGCGGACTCAAGGTGTTGATTATGATGAAACTTTTTCGCCGATAGCCATGCTTAAATCCATAAGAATTTTAATTGTCATTGCGGATATTATGACTATGAAATATGGCAAATGGATGTAAAAACAACATTTCTTGATGGAAAGTCATTGAGGACGTGTATATGGCACAACCTGAAGGTTTTATACATCCTGAGAATTTTAGGAAGGTATGCAAGCTTTAAAGATCCATTTATGGATTAAAGCAAGCTTCTCGGAGTTGGAATCTTCGTTTTGATGAAGCAATCAAGGATTTTGGTTTTATTAAGAACGAAGATGAGCCTTGTGTATACAAGAAGGTCAGTGAGAGTGTAGTTTTTCTGGTACTGTATGTTGATGATATATTACTCATTGGAAATGACATCCCAACATTGCAGAGTGTCAAGTCTTGGTTAGGGAAGTGTTTCTCAATGAAAGACTTAGGAGATGCAGCCTATATCCTAGGGATAAGGATCTATAGGGATAGATCTAAGAGGCTAATCGGTCTAAGTCAGAGTGTTTACGTAGACAAGGTGCTGAATAGGTTCGGTTTACAAGACTCTAAAAGAGGATTGTTGCCAATGTCTCATGACATAAGTCTCGGCAAGAATCAATGTCCTAAAACAAATGATGAGCGATACCGTATGAATAAGATTCCATATGCATCAGCTATTAGATCTATCATGTATGCCATGATATGCACTCGACCTGATGTGTCATATGCTTTAAGCACTACAAGCAGATATCGGTCGATCCAGGTGAGAGTCACTGGATAGCAAGAAAAGAACATCCTTAAGTACTTAAGAAGGACTAAGGAAGTGTTCTTGGTCTATGGAGGTTTTGAAAATGATCTAGTTGTAAATGGTTACACAGATGCAAGTTTTCAAACTGATATAGATGATTTTATTTCGCAACTGGATATGTGTTTATTTTGAATGGGGGTGCGTAAATGGAAAAGTTTGAAGCAAGAGACTATGGCGGATTCTCGCAACGTGTTCTAGTATATTGCAGTCGTCCGATGCAAAGAAAGGAGGCGCTTTGGATCAAAAAGTTCATTTCGAACTAGGTGTGGTTCCATGTATTGCTAACCCTGTTTGTTTGTATTGTGACAATAACGGGGCAATAGCACGAGCCAAGGAACCTAGATCACATCACAGATCCAAACATATACTCAGGCGTTTTCATCTCATCAGAGAAATTATTGAGAGGGGAGACATAAAGATTTGTAGAGTACCTACTGAAGACAACGTTGTGGATCCATTGACAAAAGCTCTTCCACAAGCAAAACATGATGGTCATGTTAGATCATTAGGCATTAGATGCATATATGATTGGCCCTAGTGCAAGTGGGAGATGTTGGGGCATGTGCCCTAGGTCAATCCATTAACTGTCTTTATGAATACTTTTAGTTAATAAAATAGAGGATTTCATTTGTTGTTTATTATAATTAATTTGCATGTTTACATTATAATAAGATCCATGAGTATTTACAAAAATATCCTAAATGTCCCTAATCGATCATTATACTAGAAACTATAATGAATTAAGACTAGTGTGAGTCTTGATTGATGATCATATGATGATTATACGTATAGGGATACAAATCAAGATCACGAGTACTTGTTAGGGAACAAAGTACTGGACCGACCCGCTATGAGAACATCACATGGATTAAGTCATAGTTGTTTCTCATGATATGTATATTTTTCAGTCCTCTGACTTGAGATTACCAGAGACTTCAATATTAGGAACATAGTGATTTGACACTATCAAACGTTGTCTTTAACCGGACGATTATAAAGGTTGTGATTGGTTACTATGTGAGCAATGTGATGAAGTTGTGTAATCGAGATAGAATTTATCCCTCTCATATAAAGAGAGATATCTAGTGGATCCCTCGATGTGTTAGACTGTTAAAAGGCCTAGTCTAAATGAATTGATAATGATCAATGTCACTTGGATGTTTTCAGTCTACCTAGAGATCGAGACTAGTACGATTGAACATGTTGGATGACAATTCCATGCCTTATGTTTGATCAAAAGGATATCGTGTGACAAAAGGATGTTATATACACTATTGATTAGGTTGTATCGATTTGATATTCGTACAACTTGGGTAGTCACAATGTCTTGCTAGAGGCCGCTTATGACTTGTATACCAAAATGTGTTTTGGTACACTGCCAACATTGTATGAGCCTATTGGGTCGCACACTAAGAATGGTTTTGCGAGATTTTAAGATGGTTCAGAAAAATAATTTTTATATGATAAAATTCATGACGGAAACGTCCTTGTGGTGTATTACACTTATACTTCTTTAAGTAGGGGTATATGTGTAATTTACTTAACCGTCTATATACAAGGGTTGTATAAATAGACGCTTTAAGTTAGAATACACGGACGAAAGATCAAAAGGCCGAAACTCTATTTTCGTTTCAGAAACGACTTAGGATTTTTTGGTATGCTCTGGATCATTTTGGAGAGAAAAACAAAAGGTTTGATATTCTCTCGAAGCTAGCACTTTGAATCTCGGTCGCCGTTCGTGTGTGGACTACTGGTAGAGGGTGTTCGTCGTTGGCAGCGCCTTAGAGATCGATTAACCTTCAGAAAGGTACATTGCGACTGAGGTATGATTAAGTTTTCATGGTTTAAACGTTTTTAATGGAATTAGATTCGGATCCTGTTGGGGTTTTTGTCAAAATTGTTTTGTAATCTCCGCTGCGTATGAACCCCAAAACCCAACAGTCACACCATTCCCGATTCACTATTCAACCAAGCAGGACAAAGATGTACCACAACATGAAGAGTCATTTTTGGTGATCTGTAATGAAAGCGGATGTGTCAACGTTTATTAGGAACTTTGGGATTTGTCAACAAGTAAAGGCTGAACATCACAGACCTAGAGGATTGTTACAGCCTCTTCCCATCCCACGGTGGAAGTGGGAAGACATTGCTATGGATTTTGTGAGAGAATTGCCGAAAATCGCCCGCGGACATGATTCTATCTAGGTGATCGTTGATAGACCGACAAAGTCTGCTCATTTTCTACCACTGACCGCACATTATACGTTTGATAAGTTGAGCATGTTGTTTGAGCGAGAGATTATTAGACTGCATGGGGTGCCAGTGACTATTATGTCGGACAAAGATGTTATGTATACGTCCAGGATGTGGCGGAGTATGGAGGAGCAGTATGGTACGCGCTTACAGTTTAGTATGACTTTTTATCCTCAGACTGACGGGCAGACTGAGAGATTGATACAAGTTCTCGAGGATATGTTACGGGCGTGCGTCTTGGAGTTTGACAGATCATAAGAGGAGTATCTACCGTTATGTGAGTTTGCATATAACAACAGTTATCATGTCAGTATTGAAATGACACCTTTTGAGGCTTTGTATGGTAAACCGTGTTGCTCACCATCGTGTTGGGCTGAGCCAGAGAACCGGGAGACCGTGGGGCTTGAGATTGTTGTTGATCACACGAAGAAGGTACAACAGATTTGTTAGAGACTAAAGGGAGCCCAGGATTGACAGAAGAAGTATGCAGACAGATATCGCGGTCATCTCACGTACCCCGAGGGATCCTTTGTCTATGTAAAAGTTTCCCCTCGGAAGGGTAATTAGAGGTTTGGAGTGAAAGATAAACTTGCACCGAGATTTACCGAACCTTTTAAAATTAAGAAACGGGTCGGAAAGGTTGCATATGAGCTTGAGCTACCACCACAGATGTCAGGAGTTCATCCAGTGTTTCATATCTATGTTTCGATTAGCTGAGTCGAGAGCAAGTGATCATTTGACTGTAGATTTGAGCAAGATAGACTTGACTGAGGATATGTCATATGAGGAGGAGCCTGTTCAGATCCTAGATCGAAGGGTACAACAGTTGAGAAACAATACTATCCCAAAAGTAGTTGTCAAGTGGCAGTTTCATGATGATACAGAACTTACTTGGGAACGGGAGGATTATATGCGAAATAGGTTTTCGTACCACTTCGAGTAAGGTATAAATATTGGTTCAATTTTTAAATTTCGAAGACGAGGTTTTCATTAGTTGGGAAGAGTTGTAACGGCCAAAAATCTTTAACTGTGTTATTGTCTTTACACAGGCTCAACGACCCGTACTGTGGGACCAACATCGTGATATGTCTATTTACCGAGGCAAGGGTCGAGGTACATTTTATATTTGTGTGTTGTATGCCTAGTGTACTGTATACGTGTAGACTACTAAGTCATTTACGGGTATGCAGGTATCAAGACCAGCGGGGACGCGCCTCAAGTCGCGTGTCAACGTAGGACCGAGGTAGCATCATATTGGGGTAAGATTCAATTATTTACATAAAATATGAATTTGTTTTGGTAATGTGTGGTGTTAATGTGGCTGCATCTACTACTATATAACATGGGCCTAAGTCAAAAAGAAAAAAAATGTACATCACTAGATATACATCTAGATTCACACACACAGATCTCAACGCAAGGTGTCAAATATTGGTGACACTTGAAAGTGACACAAGGGACAAGTGTGGTATTGAAGACCACAAGATGTGTCTCGAGATACGTGTGTGGGTTGAGATGTGTGGCTTACATTCAAGCCACCCACATTATATATATATATATATATACATTGGTCAAATAAGACTAAAGTCTAAACTTATCCCATTTTTGTTTATCTCCAAATTCGGTTGGGAGAGAAGAAGAAGAAAATTCGACAGAGAAGAAACCCGAAGAGAAGAGAAAAGGAAGAAGGAAAAAGAGAGATCGAGAGCTCGCAGAGGGCGAAAGCAAGGTGAGTTGATCCCTGTTGTCATGGTGTTGTTGTTGACTTCGGTTGTTGTTGTTGGGGTGAATTGGGGGACTCGGACGAACTGCCATGACAGTTCGTCCGAGAGCAAGTAAGGCAGGGGAGTAGTCTCCCCTACAACTAAGACCCAACCAGGGTTGGGGATGGAAACCCAACCCCAACGAATCAATAAAAAAACACAAACAGAGTCGTTGTTTTGTGTTTCGTGAGGAGGAAGAAGAAGATGAGCCAGGCCCAAAGAAAAAAAAAAGAAGAGGAGAAGAGTGGGTGAACCGGGCCGGTTTGACTCGAGTGAGCCGAACTCTGCTCGCCTGCCGGTTCAGCCCACAAAAAGAAAAAAATAAAAGAAAAGAAAAACAAAAGAAAGAAAAATTGCTGAAAAATTGGAAAAAAAATTCAAAAAAATTAGGAAAAATCTCAAAATTTTATATATCGACAAAATAAATAGAAAGGGATAAATTTCTATGAAAAATACAATATTTAGAATTTCGGATGAGCATTTTTTGGGGGTTTTACCTCTAAAAACGCGAAATAGGCCGAATGGCCGAAAATAAATAAAAAAGGTTTTTAGAAATTGGTCTCGACTTAGATTTGGCCTAAGTGAGACATTATTGAATGTTAGGGAACTAAGGGGAGAACTGAGGCGTTTGGGCACGCATTACGAATTGTCGAGGGATCGGATAGACTAAGACAAGCGTGTGACTTGTAAGTACAACTATGCAAATTTTATATTTCATTTCATTCATCTTTATTGTTTTATTGGTCTATTGGTAGACATTACTACTTGAACTCGCACATCATGTTGTTCTTGTATCTATTCATGGATGAATATTGTGACATGATGCCTTGTGAATTGTTTGGTTACATCTGATTGCTACACTTGAGTTCATTCTTAAACAAAATTGATAAAATGCATGCTAATGAAATAATGTGGATTTACTTGGACTTGTCTTCGATTTTCTTTGGGCTTTGTAGCCTAACTTATCTTGGTATCCTAGAATTTTGAAATTATTTGTCTTTGAAATTAAAGTAGGGATTATCTAGTGTCTATTGCACGAGAGATGCACGGTTCGTGGGGACATGGGTCTACCGGGATTCCGGCACTCACCACTACACTTGCGCGGCACACGAGGTATGGGACTCGGGGTGGTCGGCAAGCATGAGATTGATGTTGGAAAACGTAGAGCGTAGCTCCACTATTTATGCGAGACATGTTGAGCACAACTCCATATAGTAGTAGGAAAAGGTAGGTGATAGGTCTCACCGCCGACCGGACATAGATCATCTCAACTTAGCATGTGTATGTCTCTACATCTTTAACTATGATATTTACTTGCATTTCTTGTTTCAGCAATTTATTTCGCTACTTTATACTTTTAAATACCGTTCGTTTATTTTGGAAATGTGGCATAAAACTCTCTAGTTACTACTTAAATATCACTATACTCACCGTCTAATTTGTGACGGTGGGTGTAGGTCCGTCGAGTAGTAGCAGACTGAGGAAGGATAAGATCGACGACTTCCTCTGAGCAGTTCGACGACTCTCCTCACTCATTTGTATGTCTCGACTTTTGTTGTATTATTTTTCTTTATGTCATTTTGGGTTGTACATTGGGTTGAGTGAATAGTGTCCTATATATACATGCATGTGATGCTGTATTTTTCTTGGTTTTCCACACTAAGGAAGTTTGAATCATAATAGCTACCGCATGTTAAACTACAGGAAAATAATAATATAAATTAATACATGAACTCAGAGAAATATAGGAACGAAAGGCTGACTAATACGTAATTAAGTCTTAGATGTGTCAGATTAAGGCTTGATTACGAGATTAGGTCGGGCGGTGCCCTGTTTAGTAGTTGGAGTCGTCACACCCAACCCAATGGATGTTCATATCATTAATCATGTCAATAATAAGCCGACTATCGAAAGATGATGGTGGGACGTTACGTAGAGGAAGAAATGTCGAGTAACTATCATGCGAGATGTTTACTAGTATGACGTTAAAAACTATTGATATTAATAGCCTCATGTCCGGAAGTGTTAACCATTTGTCGAAAGATGCCCCAACCTCATCATCCAGACAATGCATGCCAGTCTTCACCTTCTTGTAACTCATTCTAAGTATTTCCCACCTTATCTCGTTAAAAATCCTTATGCAGACTAACCTCCAACCATCTACATTGAGGAGTTCGAGCCCGGTGGCAATGCACCAATATCCACAATTACCATCACCCGTCACATCAATAGTGCTCCCAATGTATGGCAACCAATCCAGTTGTATGCAATAGGAATAACCAACCTTAGATACACATTGGATCATCCAACGTATCCGAACTATTTTAGTTCCTACTTTATTTTGCTTCTTCCTCGAACTAGATGTCTCTTCTTTTGATAGTACATACTCAAACCCGTTTGGCAATCCTGTCATCGAAATATCTTCTTCATTGAGTTTCCTCTTTGATGTTTTTTTCCTTGTTTATCAAACTTCCAGCAGTAAACCTGATGCCCTTCCCTTTATCTTTTTTTTGTAGGTAGGACAACCTTCGGTGTGGATGAAGGCCAACTAATCTCTCTGAGCTACTGAATAATCCTTATGCGATCGTCCTTGTCAGTGCTAGCATAAGACTTTTCCAACACTTTTTGAATCTCATCGTTCACATTGTATCCAGCCCGATCCACTGCATTCTCTAGTACCATACTTAATTTTTGCCAGTATACGTGAATGTCCTCGAGTGAGATGGGTGAACCGGTCAATTTATGGAAGTTTATCTCATGTGCACAAGGAAGACCATGTGTGGTATGTATCTCACAACCACAACAAGTATGGTCATGTCCAACATTCTCTCCATGTTTCAATTCATCTTTAATTGACTTAAGCGCCAGAGTTATCCACGTAACTGGTGATACAAACTATCAACATATTCATGTTGCACCACATTCAAACTGAGCTCAAATGATGCCTTGATGTTGTTATGTTGGATCCTAAGAAGGCCATATACCACACCCCATAAAGTCTTAAAATTTGTTTCACCGTTGCCAAGATGTAGCTTTAAAGTGGAATGCGCAGACTCAACCTTTTGTGTTGTTATTTCCCCAAAATGCATAATTCGATATGTCCATGTCGGTACAAATTTTTTTCTTGTAGTATTTCATCCATGTGTTATCCAAGTAATTAATAAGACCCTTCACAGTTCTGAACTCAGACCGTAAGTCATTCATCCTAAGTTCAAATGATGCCTCTGACTTAGTATACAACACACTCGTTCACATATCCATGAAACGCGTGAAGCCTTTGTTATCTCCTAAACATCTTCGTATTTGCCAAGACTATTTTGTTGATTTGCCAAAAGCAAAGAAGGTGAGACGATGTTAGAAATACTTCTTCAATAGCACTAATCATGCCTAACTCTCAATCTGTAACAATCACATCAGGTTTAGGTCACCTGTCCAATATGGATCTCAAATTTTCAAGTGCACAAACATAATTGACATTAGTCTCCAATGATATAAAAGTAAACCCAACTAAAAACGTCAAATGCATCGAAGTAATTCCAACTATCTCTAATAACGACATCCAATACCTATTAGTTTTGTATGTGCAATCCATTAGAAGAGCCGATGGGAAACACCGTAGCAACTTGATTGAATCAGGATATGACCAAAATAAGTCTCGAGATGGTTCATATGCCATAACATCCACTCATTCTTCTCCAATATGTGCAATACTTGTTCAATTTGAGTCCTTCCACCGTCATCCTCAATTCGATATTTTTGTTGTGCATTATATATTGTCCGCATAGTAGAAACATTATTTACCTCCCTTTACTTCAATGTATTGAGGATATCTCGTGGCTTCACATTACCCTTAGTCGTTTGCACCACTACCACCTGCTCACTCATATACAATCTTTCTGCAAATGAGTGGTCGTCCAGGTTACTGGCAGGTTGTGATTATGCCTCCCATACACGACATTGACGTACCACAAAGAATCCATATTTTCCTTGATGTTAATAAAGAAATGATACTCAAATTTCTTGGTACCAGTTTGAGTCCTTGTATTTTCCTCCTCCTTTTCGGTTCTTGGTTTCAAAGCAAGTTTTGCTCCATTGGCTTTCCCTAGTCTTCGTGACATTCCCCTAAATGTATCAGACCTCTCACATACGAGTTTGACTTGCGTTTAATCCCTCCGGCATCAGAGTGTTTCGTTACTAACACAAACTTATTCGCACGACCAATCATTTGAATCCATGAAATAAACGGTTCTTTAGATGGGAATGGCCTACGAGGAGTAAAAACATCTTTGTAGTCTAGAAATAACGTGGAAACTGGCATTACCTGCAACATAAACATTGAACAATAAGGATTCATCACCAAGACATAGCAGATTCACCAAAAAATAAAAAATACACATTTTCGGTAGTACAGGTCCAAGACTTAATAAGTAGTGTCGGTGAAGGACAACCGACATTGCTTGAAGAGACTTGGTACCATAAAATCGAGAATCTTCAATATGTCTCAAAACCCTATGGCCGAGACGTCAAAATTAGTTTTGTCCACCATATACCGAGACTTGTTTCCAAGTCTCGGTCCTACGTGGCCAAAAGAATCGTGACCATGCAAACGCATGTAAAGATGAAAAAAAAAACACAAAAAATAGCAACAAATACCTCTTCTTGTACCTCATCTTGCACTATTATGGTATATTCATCCATTTCACGCTGAAAACAACTTCGAAAATGGTCGAATCTACCATACCCTACAATAAAAAATCAAATCATCAATGTCACTATTTGCCACACCAAAACAGTTGATTCAAACCTTAATATGGTTAAAATCAGTGTTACCTCGCTATTGAATGATGTGAATGTGCAAGAATCGATACACGCCCGCCAACAAAACATGTGGGTTTAAGTTAGAGAAGAGAGAGAAATAAGGTGGGGTGCCCCAAAATTTGTTGAAAAGTGTGTTGTGGGAGTGTGGAGGGTTTATATGAAGTGGCCATTTTGTCATTTGCATCAAGGTGAATTTAGAGGAGATAATAACCATAAAACTTGGATGCCTTTAATAATAGGTGGGGTGCCCATAGCGGCGCTTAAATTTATCACTTGGGAAAATATTTAACCCGGAGGATAAATTGTACAACTTTCTAAACTTTCTCGCATTGATTCTTGTCTTGTTTTATCTTATGTCAAAGAGATACCCTTTTATTTATGAATGTTACCTGATATGATTGGTTGGCATTTTAATCAACTAGTCATGTCCAAGCTTGTCAGAATCGTGAATCAGAAGTGAATCGTTAAGCGCTTGAGTGAATCGAATCGGGATTCAGATCGATGAATCGTAATATTCGAGATACATTACTGAATCATATAAATATTAAATTTTTTTATAATTTTTATACATTTTAAGTTTCTTTGAAGTTAGATGTTTTTAATTTTTTAAAGAATAATGTCAACAAATAGACTAATTTAATATCCATTACTTCTTTTACACATAGCCCTAACCTCATTACAAAATTTCACTTACAATATTTCAATTAAAACAAACAATAAAATAGCTAAGGGCATGTCACGCATTTGATGTTTGACAAGTGTATGTGACTACTAGCATGCCATCAAATAAGTGAGTAGCCCAAATACCCTTACAAGTGTGACCAAAAATATGTCAAGGCAAGAGATCCAATGCCACTTTTTTTTTAGCATGAATCGTCTGAATCGGTGAATCATGCGATTCACATTGCGATTCACCAAGATTCATACGATTCATTAAGCGATTCAGGAGCATTCCGACTCATACATGAGAATCAAATCTTTTGCTAGCGATCCAGATCATGAATTGTACGATTTAGCGATCCGGATCGCGATTCTCACAACCATAGTCATATAAGGTAATATTCATAAATAGAGGGTCTCTCTTTGACGTAAGATAAAACAAGAGAGGAACCAATTATATGGCCCGATGGTTTGGTATGAGATTTGAAGTAAGAGGTTATGGGTTCAAATCTAGGTAGGTACAAAAGTTGGTTCGTTCCAATCAAAAAAAAAATCTATCACATTTATGTATTGAATTCTATATAATAGATTTCTTCCTTTTTTTTTAAATAAGTTTAGAGTTACAAGTAATTAGTAATTAAATTAATCTTTTCTCTACGTCCTTGAGGATTAGTTGATGGTGCTTCGGTTTTGTGAAAGGAGGTTTTGTCCGATTAATCCATAGTAAATTCTCCTACATGCGATGATGTGTGTCCATAATTTTTTATTAGATAGTAGTAGTTGAAGTTGCTGATTTTTAACTTAATTTTGATTTACAAATGAAAAACCCGATTTGACATCCTTCATCCTCTGCATAACTAATTTACACTGTCCTCATTTTACAAAGATTCATCATTGAATTCAGAACAAATCTCAAATAATCAGTTCAACATGTTGAAAAACACAATTGGGAGCAACACCTGAATAAAAAGGTATAAGCCAATCACACACAATCACGAAGACACCCAAAAATGTAAGATTGAGAACTTAGAATTCCATCAAAACAACCAACAATAATGTAGACATTGATTATTAATTACACACAATCACAACCAACAATAATGTAAATGGATTAAGATGGATTTTGGATCAAGTACTTCCAAATCCGTCAAATTTCAAGAAATCCATGAAAAACCCATCACTAAAAAAAGTCCATGACTTTGTCAAATTGAATAAACCCCTAGATTGAATGATTTATAAATGATTATAAAATTTATAATTCGTTCTCAATGCTTAACTTTCCTTTTTTTTTTAGTTACCCTCTCCCCAACCTATCTACAATTAAACACTTGAAACTCGAGTTTGTATATTAATTCACATACTAAATTATTTATCTTCCTCTTGCACTCTGAACAAACTCAAGTACATCGATGTTCTAGGAGTTAAAAGAATCCAAGCGCGAACGTGTTCGGCTTTTGGTATCTAGTGCTCATAACTTGGAAAAGATTGCTTGTTGCATTTAAGTATTTCGAGCATAATGGAAAACATAATAGAAGGTTGAAGCAGAAGCAATTGCGTTCGATGGTCTTACAACGTTTTCTTGGAATAAATACAGTATTTCAATTTTTGTAAATCTAATTTTGTTTTATATTAGGTAAATAAGTACACAAGTTAAATTAAGAATATTTATATCACATTTTTGTGCATCAACTGTTGTATTTATTTTCCACCATCGAAGAATTTGGAACTTGACTCCACTTCATGAGAAATCTCGAAAAAACATATGGAGAAGTTGGTAGTTGCAATAAGACAGTATGGGAGAGGTAACGATAGAATGAAAAGCTATGTAATTAAAAAATTTGGTTCGTTACAGTTGAGAATTTTGTTGGCGTTTGTGATGGTCACTAGAAGCTTGAGAAACTAGAAGATGATGGTGAAGTGGTGAATACATTGTTTTAGTTGTCATCCCAAACTTGCAAGAGTGATAAATATTGAGTTTTGTAAAGATGATAATTCAATTATGTGCAAGACAATATGGGGGAATAAAATCCTAATGCACATTATACTAGCTAGAAGATTTCCTTTTATATCTAGATTGAAATAAACAAATGTATATTTGTCTAACTGATTTTTTTTTTAAGAATTTAAGTAAATAAGGGTGCAGCTGGATTGGCCTTATTTTTTTTGAGATACCCCTTGGTGAAGAGAACGCATTGTTTTCAAAAACGCTCCCACATGAAAAGACATAATTGCACCTCAATTAAATAATTATTTCTCAATGTAGTCCACTCATGCTCCTCACCCTCTCCTCTCTTGCTCATCCTTTCAGACCAAACTCCGACAAAACCATTGAAAAAAAAAACCTATATACCTTCGGTAAGTGCCTTCTCTATTTTTCATTCCATTTACTCTTTTTTAAGTTGTATTGGTGGAGAAATAGTAGGTTTAATGATGAGAAGAAAACATATATATATATATATATATATATATATTAATGCAACTCCTACATGAAATATTCACCATACTAAAAAGGGAAATATAAAATTGAATGATTTTAATGCAACTCCTACATGAAATATTCAGGATCCCCATGAGGATTCCCCATGGTGGGGAGGGGTAATACTGCATTCGTCCCCGGCCCCATGGGGGTTAATTGGCGGAGAATCCCGCCCCATCTGGGCAGATCCTCATGGGGAATGGGGATTCCCCGCCCCATCTGCATCCCTACTCCCATCGAGTACGAGACTTCTTTAAAGGTCTCGGTAAGAACTAGCCGAATCCTTTTCAAAGGTCTCAAAAGGAAGCCGTCAGAGACCTCTTCAAAGGTCTCAACCTTGTCCAACTGAACCTCACAAAGAACAAAAACGAACAAAAAAAATTTGGAACTCCAAAAAATCAATGAAAACAATTAAAACTTGGTTTTTGCTTCGAATCGCTAGGTATTCTTGATTCCATTGACATTTGTGCTCAAAATGCGAGATTCAAACCTCAAATTGAATCACTCTAAACCCAATAAAGCTACATGCCCAACTTTGAAAAAAAAAAAAAAAAAAAAAAAAAAAAAAAAGAAACACGAGAAACACAAATCGACTCGAAAAGAGTTAGGGAATGGGCTTATGACGTCAAATTAATGTGGTTCTGCCAGTGTGTGAGCGGAGGGTAAGGTTGTGATTCAAGAGATAGGAGTGCAGTCGTTGTAGGGTGGGTGAGTGGTATATAGGTGAATAAAAGCCTATTGATTTGGAAGGCATCAAATGTCATTTAGTGCAAGGATAAAAATGGAATGCCTAAAAAATTTACTAGGTAAGATAAGTAAAAAGTGGGGTCCGTTCATCCCATCTCAAAAAAAAGGGCCGCTAAGGGCACCCCACCGTTTCATGAAGGCACCCAGTTAATGTGGGCACTAACCAATTTACCTGGGGCACCCAAAAATTAGACTCGAAATACCCAAAATACCCCTCGAACAAACCTCTCACACCCCACCACCACCACCACCACCACCACCACCACCACCACCACCGAACTCCTTGTGAAAGAACCCATTTGTTTTCAACCGACCATTGCGAGGATACCTCGAAATCGTCGTTTCCGTCCGTCTCCGTGTGTTTCTCCTTCGTTGTAGGAGGTTTTTGCAGTTTGTAGGCTCGGGGTGTTTGCCGATTTCGTCTTCAAATTAGGGCTCGGTTGAAGATCGTCGAACACACAAATTTTGCGTGAAATCGATCGTTCGAAGTTACATTTGGTAGAGTAGTTGTAATGTGTGTGTGGCGGTTTGTTGAATGGTTAAAAAATTGGAAAATCGCGGTTCTCGGCCACACAGGTCAAAGAGTGTGTTAACTGTCTCGGCCACGAAGGCCGGAAGAGTTCACAGTGTATCGGTTACGCATGGCCGAGAATACTTTAGTTATCTCGGCCGAGACATGACGAGAGCTACAATTAGTGATAGGTAATGTGGTGTCGGTGGTGTACAACCGAGAATTTGCTCCTACTCTCGGTTGTACACTGTTGAGAGGGTTAGAGTAGGCTCTCGGTCTTGCGAGGTTGAAACAATCGCGCACATCAAGAATTACTCAGTACTCTCGGTCGTACCATACCGTGACCTACTTACACCTCTCGGTCCTCTATGACCGAGACATTGTTATACATCTCGGTCCTGTGAGGCTGAAACAATCGCGCACATCGACATAAACTTGGATAACCGCATAAAAAACACAATAAATTTGCAAAATTTCCATGAGTTCGACCTCCTCTTGCACAGTAGCAGTACAATCCTACATTATATAGTGGAAACAAGTTCGGATTTGAAGAAATTACCAAACCCTACGTTGACAAACAAATAATCATTTTCGCAGTTTTACACAACTAAACAGTTCAAAAAAACCATCAAATTGTTGTCAAACATTGTTACATCGCTATCGGATGATGTCAATCCGCAAGAATCAATCAACGCTCCCAAACGCAATGTGGATTTGTAGTTTAACCTTGTGGTGGGGTGCCTTTTTTTTGTCAAAATGATTTGTGGGGTTTGAATCACTATATATACAAGGGCAAAATGGTCTTTTCCAGTTTTGCTATAATTTTTACAAAAACTTTGGGTGCCTTCATTAAACGGTGGGGTGCCCTTAGCGGTCCTAAAAAAAATTGAGTTTTATCCACTAACTCCTTTTTTTTTTCTTTTGTAAAAACTTTTATGTAATTGAAATTTTTTTTATTATAGCATGTAAGTAAAGAAATAAAATGGAAAGTTAAGAATTCATAATTAATCGTAAATTTACAATAATTTAATCATTCACCTATCTGACAAAACAAACCCTCTCTTTATGTGTGTGCCCTAAAACCAACAAATCGCGCACCATATCTCTAAAATCTCTCAGTGTCGGTTCCTCACAATCGTGATTCAATGTAAGTGAACGATCATCATAATCTTCTTCTTCAATTCTCTCTCTCTCTCTTTCTCTCTCTACGTTATTGCTGGTTGTTTTGATGGAATTCTTAGTTTTCAATTTGCGACATTTTTGGCGTTTTTGTGATTGTGTGATTGATTGATTACTTGAGTACCCTTTATTCAGATGTACATGTTGAACTGTTTTATGGCTGGTTATTTGGATTGTGTTTCAATTTTTTTATTTTTTTTTATAAGAAAGAAACACTTGCCCCACTAGGGTTCGAACCCGTATCCTCGTACTCCCCAACCCCAGAACGAATCATTGGGCCACCCAATTGGTTGGTAGAATTTGCGTTTGTAAAATGAGGACAGCGTGAATTAGTTAGTTGTGCAGATGAAGGAAGGTCAAATCAAATCAGGTTTTTCATTTGTAAAATGGGAACATAACAGTGTGTGCAGTTGTTAGTTTGTGCAATCAGGATTTGGGCAGGCACACTTGGTGTTAATTGGAATCCTAAGACGAGTAGCATTGGCGGGTATATGAGCGTGTTTGTATAACGGGCTTTTGCACCCCTTGGCACTTGGATATTAGAAAATATTAATCACCTAGAATGATTAAGTTCTTGTGTTATGTATTAGGCCTTCACAATACGACAATAACAACAACAACTAAACCTCAATCCCAAATTTGTTGGGGCTCGATTTAGCTCATCGACTTTTCTTAGCTAACAAATAGGAATGTTGAATTTGGTGGGTTTACCATGAATGAAGTCATAATTTGACTAAGAAATTGAAACAAATGTTGAATGGTTGAACTAATAAGCTCTGTGAAGATCGTTTCAAGCAGAGTGTAAGAGTTTGATCCAGGAGATGACTCCCACTAATTTGGTATTCAGCCTTTTACTATTGTTGTGATGTGAAGATTTTTAAACAATAAACAGTTATTTGTGACATATCGTTTTGTAGTTCGACTTCCTTACCCTTAAAGGTCCCAATACTAAGCAATATCTTAGGTAGTGAATGATTAGATCAGTTTAGGCAATAACATTGAAATAAACAGTAATAATATTTTTATACAGATACTCATGTCTTGTAGTGCTTACAATAAACTTGCTTTGGTGATATTCATTGCATCTCACTCAAGCTTATTTCAGTTTATGAAATACTAAGAGCTACTTTTTCTTAAAGCAGGGACTGCAACTCTATATTTTGCTGAGGAAAGCAGGTGGATTTAAGTTGGTGATGGTGGTGGTGAGGAAGTGTCAACCAAAGGTGGTAGTGGTTGTCTTTGTTGCGTCAATGTTTTGGTGGAACTCAAGGGGTAATGGTCGGCGGGGAAGGGGTTCTATGTCAGTGGTGGAAGCGAGCGAGGGTAGCAGTCTCATTGGAAATGGTAGCTGTGATGGTGGAGGATTCTGGTGGACATTATGGCCTTCGCACTTTGGGATAGCAGTTGCTGTGACGGCCATGGCTGGCGTAGCCTTGGCTGCTACCATCATTTATTCTCATAGGTAAAATAGAAAAAAGATCGGTCTCAAACTTTAAAATCTCCATTTACTATGAATAAGTTTAGTTCAATGAGGACTTAAAGACACACCCAGACTTCATCATCCTGTCCCTACCTTTCTTCATCCTTACCTACTGCATCTCCCTCATTGTGGAATCATGTTCAATTATCTCTTTTATTTGCTGCGTCTTCCTCCTCTTCATAACGCTCTTCTCATCAGTGAGTTTTCCTCTCTATTGATTTTTCATTACTCTTTTTCTCTCCAATTTAAGATCATATCTCTTACAAAATCTCAATATAATTGGGGACTTTTGAGATTTCTTATGTTATTGCTGAAAAATGAAACTTTATGTTGGGTTGTTTCGATGGATATCTACATAAGCTGGGCCATTTTTTATAAAGTGCTGGGAATTCACTTCGAGGGGTTGTCTAGCTAGATGGGCTTGCTGAAGATTCCATTGTATATTTGGCCTGTGCATGCCCGAGTTTTGTTTTTGTTAAATGTACTAGATGAGTGGCACTTCTAGTGTCATTTGTTTTTATCTACCTACGCTTAAACTTTTCTACTGGGCAGGAAAGTACAAGACTTGAATTGTGGTCTCGTCTTTAATTTTGTTATGTAGATGTATTAATGGGGTATTCATGGAACTAGCTATGCTGACAACATAAATGAATCGGATAATGATGTAGATGTATTTAAATTGCCATTTGAGAGTGCTTATGATCTACAATGTTGTTTTAAGCACTCTATTGTACAATGTTCATGATGCTACTGCTTGTTCAGATTTGTATATCTCTACGTCATGCATCATTTCCTGCCGTGCTGTTGCTGGAATTCTTATATCCATTGCTGTGGGGTAAATCCTCTCTAATGTTGCTTATTTTACTTCTCAGGGGTAGTCTTACATCACCATGGTCCCAAAGGAGAAGGAAGAGCGCTCTTTCACCTCAACAGTGGAAGCTTTTATTTACTCCTGATGGTAAACTGTGTGATGATGGAATGAAGTTTCTCAAAAAAGTCCGCAGTGGTGTGAGTTATTTTTAGTTAAACTTTTTATTCTGCTTCTTTAAGTTTATTAACAGTTCAACTATCTATTATGAGCTGGAAAGTTTATTTGTGTGTCATTTGCTGGTAGATGGTACAATGATCTTAATGCTAACTAGATTCTTTGGAATTTATGCTTTCATAAATGACAGAACAAATCTAGGTGACCTTTTTATCAGGCAGTATTAATTCTGACTTATTACAGAAGAAAGGAGCAAACAAAAGCTAAATCATTATTTAACCTTAGCCGTTAGTCTTCTAGAAACTAAAACTAAATTTTGTCAATCCAGGAGCGATTGAGCTTGAGTAAGAAACTATGCTACTTTTTTTTTTGGACAAATTGGTATCGTGACAGATTGTATAGATTAACGGGGTTTGGCATAATTTGCGATAGAGATGAAGAAAATCTGAATATATAGGGTTTGGCCCCATTTTTCAGTATGTGAAGCATTTTTTTGATCTCGTGTCAAAGGAGTCATCAAAGTTGAAGCTTGTAGGTCGAAACTGCAATGCTATATAAGCATTCTCATTTAAAAGAGTTATGCACCGTAGTTATCATTTAAAGTATTTATTGATATTAAGCTTGTTAATTTTCTTATTACTGATGTTATGTTCAATTGAGCATCATATTTCTACGTGTTCGCAGTTCTACTCCTCAATGTTACATCTGATGCTTTATTTTAATTATTACTGAATTTGACATTTTTCCCCTTTTCAGGGTGTTGATCCAAGCATTAGGAATGAAGTTTGGCCATTTCTTCTAGGAGTGTAAGCATTTTTAGCATATTTGAACATTTACAGATATCTATTATCGAATCTAAGAATGCTGCAAAATGATCTTCTCAATTTTTGGGGGTCAATTTAGTTGTCACATAACTTTTGACTTTCTCGCATTGTATTTCTTACCTTTTGTAATATTTTTTGACAAAGTTAAGTACTTCTAATTTACAAAACAGTTAAGCAAAATATCTGAATCAATTCCCTTGATTTTCCTGTTTGTTTGCTGAGTAAACAAGATTAAAAGAAGACTCAATGTGTGTTCATAGCTTGTGGGTTCTTCTGTGCACTTTTTCTTTCTGTATTATACTTCTCTGCATGGCACTTAAATATTTTAATACGTAGTGTTGGTTTTATGCTAAAAGAGAAACACACATGAATCTGTCAATTCCTCCCTTAGTTATTTGTTTTATGTCTCATCTCTAATTGAGTTTTATATTTTTGCAATTCGTTGCAATTTCTGCCAAATTTGACCTCCAGTTTCGTGACTTGAGTTATTTTTTTTCTACAGTTATGACTTGAACAGTACACAAGAAGAAAGAGATTCCATTAGAGCTGCTAAGAGGTATTTTAACAAATCTTTTTGGTCATGCATTTTCTTTTGGTAACGTAGCAGTTTGACTCTTTGGGTCTATAAAAAACATTCATCCTTCGTCTTTCTCGCTTCTAATATGACATAATATGACAAACTGACAATTGTTCTTTCCCTTTTACAGTTTATCACAGATATAGATATAGACGGGTTAATTTCACATATGGTCACTCAAAATTATAGTTCGGAACACTTTGGTCACTAAACTCACATTTGTCCAAAATATATCACTCAACTTTACAAAACGTTTCAACAAAATAACTCCGACCACTCTCCGGTCAAAAACCCGGCAGCCCTGCTGACTTGGCGCCACGTGGGATTTCATGGGAGGTCACTTAAGTTTTAAAGTGATGACGTGACATTTAATACACAACCCACCCACCCCCTTTTAGTTCACCCCACATTTAGGGAGGGAGCACCCCACCAGTCACTCATCTTCTTCCCCGACCACTTCGCTGTCCTCGGTGCCGCCGCTTCCGACCTCGCCGACTCCTCCGCCGCCGCCGCCGCCGACGCGTTGGGATGTCAACACAGATGAACAAGGGGAAGAGGAATTAGTGGCCTCTGATTTCACAGAGAAATCGAGCAACAACGACCGCGTGATTAGATTCTTCTCAGATTCATCGAAGGCCATCGTCTCCTGCACCGATAAGATTACGAAACTCAATCAAAGAAAGAACACCCAGTTAAGAAAAAAGCGAAATCACCAATCAAAACAATGCGAATCTTGACAAACCTTTAGGATTTCTTGCATTGCGTCATTGGGTGTGCCAGAGATCACACCATTGACACCACCAACATTAACTTGAACATCAATGTTGTTGGACAAATTAGGCACATTTGGCGTGTTATTCGGTGTCGGGGAGAGAAGCCCAGATGGTTTCACCACCCCAACTCGTTCTCAGCCGCGACGGCGAAGTTCGACTTCGACGACATGAGCGATTTTAGGAACCGTGATGACGATTCCGACTCGGCCGGTTTGGAAGAAAACTCGGTCGAAACGACGGTTTTATTTTTCGAGACCGGGTTCTGCAGGGGCGGAGGGGAGTTCTCGTCCACCTGGCGCGACGGCGGTTACGGGGAGGTTGTCAGAGTCGAACTCCGCCGCCGCCGCGGAGAACGAGTTGGGGTGGTGAAACCCCAACGCGGCGGCGGAGGAGTCGGCAAAGTCGGAGGCGGCGGCGGCCGAGGACGGGGAAGTGGTCGGGGAAGAAGATGAGTGACTGGCGGGGTGCTCCCTCCCTAAATGTGGGGTGAACTAAAAGGGGGTGGGTGGGTTGTGTATTAAATGCCACGCCATCACTTTAAAACTTAAGTGATCTCCCATGAAATCCCACGTGGCGCCACATCAGCAGGGCCACCGGAAAGTGGTCGGAGTTATTTTGTTGAAACGTTTTGTAAAGTCGAGTGATATATTTTGGACAAATGTGAGTTTAGTGACCAAAGTGTTACAAACTATAATCTTGAGTGACCATCTGTGAAATTAACCCAGATATAGACATAAGTATTTCTTACCTACTGTCACATAATTATGTTAAGGATCACAATTTCTACTTTTCGTGAAACAGAAATGAATATAATGAACTTAGGAGACAGTGCAAGCGGCTACTTCTGAAGCTTAGTGATCATAGCCTCAACGATAATGAAAAAAGTGAAACTGACAGCAGCGGGAATTCTGAGACTGTCATCAAAAGCACAGCATCTCCTTGCCCAGATGTTGTTAGCAGTGGCGAGTCGGTCTCCATCGATAGAATGAATACAGATTCTAAAGATTCTGATGGCCATATTAATCACACAGTTCCCTGTGCCTCCGACTCACTGGTGAGTGAGGATGATGGTGAGAGTGGAATTACCAGTGTCGATGCCGATGCAGATTTAGATGCAAATGCCAATGAATCTGTCATCATCACAGAATCATCTGAATCAGATGTGGATGATGAGCTGAAAAGCACACTGGCCTTGCCTGTCGTTGCCGAGCCCGAAAAGCACTCCAGCAATGATTCTTGTGTGTCTGATGCAGGAGACAACAAAAAGGTCGTCGAAGATTTTGATACATGGCAGAGGATTATCCGCCTTGATGCCGTGCGAACCAATGGAGAATGGATTCCTTTCTCCCCAGTTCAGGCAGCCGTATCAGATGGAAAGGCACGGCAACTTGCCGAAGAAGTAGGGCTAAAGGACTATGACCACCTGGAGCCGTGCAGAATATTCCATGCAGCTCGCCTGGTTGCAGTCTTAGAAGCATATGCAATCTATGATCCCGAAATCGGTTACTGCCAGGGAATGAGTGACCTTTGTTCCCCAATTATAGCTGTGATGGAGGAGGACCACGATGCGTTTTGGTGCTTTGTGGGGTTCATGAGAAAAGCCCGACATAATTTCAGGCTCGATGAAGTAGGGATCAGGAGGCAGCTGAACCTGGTATCGAAGATCATAAAGGTGAAGGACTCTCATCTCTTTAGGCACCTCGAGATGCTCCAGGCAGAGGACTGCTTTTTCGTGTATAGAATGGTGGTCGTTCTGTTTCGAAGGGAGCTGACCTTCGAGCAAACACTCTGCCTATGGGAGGTAATCTGGGCAGACCAAGCGGCCATCAGAGCTGGGATTGGTAAGTCAGCAGCGTGGGGCAGGATAAGGCTCAGAGCCCCCCCGCCCACCGACGACCTGTTGCTGTATGCGATAGCGGCAAGTGTGTTGCAGAGAAGGAAGCTCATTATAGAGAAGTATAGTAGCATGGATGAGATACTTAGGGAATGCAACAGCATGGCTGGGCATCTTGATGTGTGGAAGCTTTTAGATGATGCTCATGGTTTGGTAATGAGCATCCATGATAGGATTTGAAAATCTTCACATTTTTTTGCACTCCTTTCTCGTGTTCTTTTGAAAAAATTGCCAGTATTATGAGGCAAGTTTTTTTCTCACACACTTGTAATTCTTTGGATTCCTTTGGAAATTCAAGAGACAAATCTAATTCAACACTCTTTGGAGACGCATTTATATTCACTGTTATTTGAAACCTTGATTCAAAAAAGTTGTAGATGATCTAGTAGGTTTGGACTTTGAACAGACATGTTGCTTATTGTTTTTATAGGATCAGAATGTTAAATGACTTCTTCTGAGTTCACAAAATAGGTATAATTGGTAAAAATATCCTAGCATTTGCACTTTTTGATTAATATATATTCAAAGCTTTGCCCCGACCAATACCGAACGCAAGGAGGGTAAAGACCACAATGGCCGCAACTTCTACATAGCTAGGAATTTTAACGTCGCTCTTTGATCAATTTATTCTAACCTTTTATTTTGATAATATAATCTATCATAGTGCCACAATTTTTTCTTTTGCTACGTTAAAGCACACGTTGGACATCATACCATACACGCCGAGATGTATGCATGCGCATCTCGAGGCAAAATGTACGATATTTGATTGGATTGATGCCCAAAGTCGGTTACTTTAGCATTTTCCTTTATTATGTTAGGTGACGAAAAAACTGATTGTATGATATAATAGAAAATAATTTACTATCAAAATAAGAGGATAGAATATATTTGTGAAAGTTCAAAGGTTATAATATATTTGCCAAAAATGCTCAAATGGTCAAATAGTTTTGCCTTCTAAGCTGTGAAAAATATTTCGACAATTATGTTGTAAATTGGATGACCCTTTAACCAAGCTTATGAATGATCACATTGTCAAGTATGACTCTCGCATTGAATTGTAACATCAAGCATGACTTCTACATTGAGTGTAACTTGTACACTCTACATAACTTGTATTCAACTCTAATGTATAATCACTTATCCATATATTGTCATGTAACTTGTAATCCTCTCCAATGTACACCAACTATTCCATGTATTGTCTATGTTGCTTGTGATGTGTTATATGACTTGTGGTGTATGTATAACTTGTACACATTGTATAAGTACAATTATCATCATCACCAAATGACCTATATAAAGGGTGTCAACCCCATTGTAATATACACACCAAGTTGAATGAAAACTTCTCATTCCAACTATTTCATTTCTTCTATTCTCCTTTGTAGTAGTAGAAGTTCTTAGTCTTCTATTTTCCTTCTCTAGTTTTTAGCAAGTTCCAACTTAATTTACAACACGTTATCACCACGAAGTTGCTCTACAAGAGGAGGTCTTGAAGATCAAGAAGCTTTTTAAAGATATAAAGCTAAGAATGTATAATTTTTATTAATTTAATATGTTCAATTTATTTCCATGTTATCATGGTTAATTTCTTTTTTTTTAAATGCATATTTAATTATGTAAATGTACTTTATTCATACATTATGCATTGTAACTTCATCGACTACGAAAGTATGCTCTGTAGTTGCGTCTTGTACGATCTTCTACATCATAAATCAAAAGTCAATGTGCGACATGTAGTTTTTCTCTTAAAACTACAAACGATTAATTATTGTTATATTCTTGGTTTTATAATACAAAATAATGCTATAAGTTTGAGTTGATAGTGGGTAAGCCTTGTCTCCGGTAAAGCTAAACATACGAGTTATCCCGTTCGAGGAGGTATAGTATTAAGTAGACTATGTCTCGCCACCCAACCTGGAGGTTGTCCCACCAACTCAGATGAATAGTATATTTCGTTTATTAATGAATCAAGTTGTGAACATATATTTAATCATATGTTATGTTTTTACATAAAAAGGGAAAAACCATTTTATATTAAATTTATTTTCAAAATATTATTCAACCATAGTTGAACTTGTTGTCTTATTATATTACTGATAAGAATTACTTGTCATGATAAATAGATACTACAATTTGTGAATAAAACATATATGCAATAGTGTGTGTTATACATAATCATTCGCCAATTTCTCTTTAGAGATTTGAAAAGTGAATGTTTCACTTTATATATTTTTTCACCTTATGGAGTTATATATATATATATACATACCAAAAGAGTAATGCTCAAAAAGCTCAAAATGAGCGGCTGGGTCTCATGCTACAAAATTTAATCACTCAAATATTAATTATAATTCCACAATTTTAATTACCTCTATGTTGAGGCTATGTGGAAACATAACTGATGAGACAATAAAAATAAGGTCACGTGGTCCGCCTCGATTTATTGCTGCAACAAATATCGAGTGCGCACGTCAATCCAATAAATATTAAGGATTGATTTCTTGTCTCATGGTAGCTGAGTAAAATAATGAGATATTATAAATATAATATCGCTCCCGTCCAATTAGTTCAGCTTCAAATTAAGAAGATATGTTGTATATAATGATCATGATCGCAATAATAAATTTATGGACGTAGAAAAGGTGAAAATATCAGGTAAAGGTCGTATTGACAATTCCTCCAAAAATTGAAACAAAAGTAGTGCACCACTACAAATGGTAAATAATTTTGATAATGAGCGCTCATAATTGTGACATTCTTTTGGTCATATACGAAAGACTATTTTGCCTAAATATTGTCATATATATACCCGAATATTTTTATGACCTTTACCATGCCTTCAAAATCAAAGGCAAAATATTATGAATTTTATCATTGAAAATGGCTCGATAAAACAAGCACATCGAGATGTGTTTAAATCGTAACTTAAATATGGGCGATAAGTTTATGTCTTATGTATCGTGCTACATGCATGTACATTATAATATAAAAATGAATATTTTTCGAATTCGAACTTAACGGAGGGTAATGTTCAGACAATATCTAATATAACAATTTTATTGTTAATGACTTGTTCAGAAGAAGTCTACTCAGAATAATAGAAATTTTATCTATATGATTTAATATGAGTATAATATTCACGGCTTTTACTTCTGGAATATATAAGACACATTAAAACGAATGTCGTCATAAATCAAATGACATTTATAATGTGGAAAGATCTATTTGATTATCCATAATCATCAATAATGCGAAAATATCATAAATTCGCACAGACATCCTTTATCGAACTGGATATTTTTTCAGTTGGAGATTATCTCAAGGCAAATCAATAGGAGAGGTATATTGATTTACTCTCCATTAATCATATTATAAGATGTCTTGAATCCTTAATAGGGAAATTATTTATAGCAAGTTTTGCTAATTGTCACTTTGATAAAGGAGTTTTCCCACCATTAGGGGGAGACATAAGTCAATTCAAAAGGAAGGACGTGAAATTGCTTGAAACACATCAAATTGCATTAAATTTGTTGTATTATGATCCATGTATAAATTAATATAAACTCGAAGTTCAAATGATCATTAAGTAATAACAAAGTTATGAATCAATTACTTGATCCAAGTATTATATACAAAAAAGTGACAATCATATGCTTTAGCATTAAAAGGTTCATATAGAAAAGGATGTCCATGTGCAACAAATGCACAAGATGTCTCACCCATGTGAACATGAGGGGGAAAATCAAAATGAGTTATTGGTTAGTGTATTGCACTCTTTTTCCCTTTGCTATGGTTTTATCCCATTGAGTTTTCTTTGCAAGGTTTTTAATGAGACAATTCTAATAATATTAAAACTCTTTATCAATGTTGATTAGTGTATTGCACTATTTTCCTTTCGCTATTGGTTTGATCCCATTGAATTTGCTTAGCAAGGTTTTTAAAGAGGCAATCCTAACATTATTATACTCCGTATAAAAAAAATTATGAGAGCAATGTACTCTTTTTCCTATACTAGATTTTTTTCCCACAAGGTTTTTCTAGTAAAGGTTTTAATGAGGCATATATATTCTCTCAAAGTGTATCAATGTGTTGCACTCTTTTCCTTAGCTTTGGTTTTGTCCCACTGGGTTTTCCTAGCAAGGTTTTTTAATGAGGCAATCAATAATATTATACTACAAATCAAGATTGAAGAGAACATTGCACTCTTTTTCCTATACTAGATTTTTTTCCACAGGGTTTTTTTAGTACAGGTTTTAACGAGACATATTCTCAGCAAGTGTCATCCAAAAGGGAGTGTTGTAAATTGGATGACCCTTTAACCAAGCTTATGAATGATCACATTGAATTGTAACATCAAGCATGACTTCTACATTGAATGTAACTTGTACACTCTACATAATTTGTATTCAACTCTAATGTATAATCACTTATCCATATATTGTCACGTAACTTGTAATCCTCTCCAATGTACACCAACTATTCCATGTATTGTCTATGTTGCTTGTAATGTGTTCTATGACTTGTGGTGTATGTATAACTTGTACACATTGTATAAGTACAATTATCATCATCACCAAATGACCTATATAAAGGGTGTCAACCCCATTGTAATATGCACACCAAGTTGAATGAAAATTTCTCATTCCAACTATCTCATTTCTTCTCTTCTCCTTTGTAGTAGTAGTTTGTAGTAGTAAAAGTTCTTAGTCTTCTATTTTCCTTCTCTAGTTCTTAGCAAGTTCCAACTTAATTTACAACAAATTAAAACTTATAGCACAGACAATGAAAAGGTTATGTATTGGCAAACTAGCATCAAAACAATTACAACATGATAGCAGCTAGAGGGTAATACTGGTGTTTTACAAGGCCACCTATGGTAGACTCTTTCGATTCAGAAGACACAAGTTTTGATGAAAGTAATATAGCAAAACAGAGTGAAGACAGTTTGCAAGTCTGCAAATTGAAAGCAAAACAATGTTAGTGCATTATTCAATATAATAAAGCACTAAACATTTCATGAAGAATGTGACAAAAATTTTACGCTAGTTGACTGTCAATTTATCGCAACCCTGCTCCATTTTTCAAAAAAATAAAGCACTAAACATACTACGCAGAAAAGCAAACTTGAGAAGTTTGTGGCTTGTGAAGAAGGCCAGTCGCCCTTGAGAGAAGAGCGAATTTGTCAAGTATATATGTCTATTTCTCTACTTAAATTTGTACACTTGATGATGTGCTTTCACAATTAATCCAAGATCCTGCTTCCTCATTAATGAGTTTTAAGTTATCCTAGATTTATCACTATATCTCCAAATTTATTCAATTTATTGAGTAAAGCATTCTCTAAACAAAAGCAATACACGGGATTCATACTAATCTTGCCACATGTTAATAGTTATACATGCTTTTATTTCGTAGCATCAACAGTACCAATACTCCACTAGCTAAACTAAAAACAGATACGTTTGAGACTCTTAACATGTTATAAGCATGATTAAAATAAAGCACATCCCCTGAGCTTTACTTTTGGTAATCAATTTCCTCTCTATGATCACAATTTAATAGGTTCTAAGCCACACCAAAATGTGTGTGGCATGTTAGCGACTGGGTAAAAATCATCGACAACTTTTATTTATGATCACGGGATTAAGATCTAAGGATCATATTATAAACACATTTACTTTTTATCGACGAAACACATCGGTAACTTACTTGTATTTTGTATGGTTCATCAAGCTTACCTTTTTCAATTAATGTGATTTTTTTGCTTGCTTGTTTTAGACATAACTTAGTTGGTGACTGTATGTCACAAGTAGTATTAACTTAATTGACCAACATCAAAAGGAAATATTAATTGAGGAAGAACACCAAGTCACCTAATCAATCATGAATGTTCAAACTATATTATTCAATGCCATGACCACATTGTTGTTGGTCTTTCGTAACTACTACTTGTCTTCAGATGCTGATCATCATTCGCAGTCTTTGCAGAAGATCAAGAAGTTGCCCTTGAACTCCACAGAGGGGCCTGAAAGCCTTGCCTTTGATTGCAAGGGCAAGGGACCCTACACGGGGGTCTCTGATGGAAGAGTCCTCAAGTGGGGTGGCCACCGCAACATGGTCTGGAAGGACTTTGCTACCACTTCTCCAAATTGGTAATCAAACTTCTTTTTTTTTGTCGCCGTGGTACACCTACGTACGTAGAACATAGTAACTACTAATCTTATGGTCTACATAGTTGGTCCCAAGTTAAGATAAAGGAGGGAAGAGCGATAGGTTGATTAGTACTTGTCACTCTCTGAATCAAACATATATAAACGTTGGGTGTTTAGAAAAAAAATTAACGACATAAGGATGCAATAGGTAAGAAGGAAGGATTATGAAAACATGCCATCAACTGCATTGAATCGAGCATAGAGGAAGAGTTTAATCCATGCATATGGCCGACCCCAAATAGTTAAAATTCATATATGTTTTGGTGAGACAGCTAAAACATGAATGCATAAAAGTCTGTCTAATAATCCTATATACTCAAATGTTACTCTTTATGTGTACTTAGGAGGAAGAAGATTTGCAATGGCTCTGATAGCTATACCATGGAACCTACATGTGGGAGACCACTTGGATTGAAGTTCAACAACAAAACATGCCAACTCTACATTGCAGATGCATATTATGGACTAATGGTAGTAGGCCCTAAAGGTGGCAAGGCAAAATCACTGGTCACTAAAGCAGGTGGACTGCCCCTTACGCTCACCAATTCTTTGGACGTCAACCAAGAGACTGGTGTTGTTTATTTCACAGATTCAAGCACCAGATACCAGAGAAGGTATATGTATATGTATGTTACTTTCTCGCGCTTTTATATCGGTTTTGTAGTAATATACCCATGTATGTATATAGATTCAATCACTCCAAAAGCTCTATTTCCGTTGAAGATATGTGGACTGAAAGTTAAGTCCCGTATCAATTAAATAAGACTTCGTAAAGAAGAATATAAGTAATTATCTCCCTCCTAATAGTATTGAGGCCTTTTGAGTTAAAATCCCACATCTAAGAGTTGAAAGCTCTATGCTGGCACCGATATTCATAGGGTCAAGAACCTAAAAATAAAGATCTTAAAAGTAAATATCTATATATGTTGTTTCCTGAGTTGTATTCCAACCAATATCCTTTATTATAGTCTCATGCAGACCAGTTAGAAGAGGTGGTTATCTTAAATGCACAAAAAGATGTTAATGTAAACAATGAGCTCTACTCTTCCTCCCTTAACATTGGCAGGGACTACTTGCAGGCAATCTTTAACGGGGATAGCACAGGAAGGCTTATCGAATACAACACGAAAACTAAAAAGTCTAGGATTCTGCTCAAAGGTATGGCATTCGCAAATGGGGTGGCGCTAAGCAAAAGCAAGAGATATCTACTCATTGCAGAGACGGGGACTGCGAGAATTATAAGGTATTGGCTTAAGGGAAACAAGGCCACAAAAGTAGAGCTCTTCTCTAAGCTCAAAGGAATGCCTGATAACATTAAGAGGAACAAAAGAGGAGAGTTTTGGGTGGCAATTGTTATTGATAGTGGTCTACTTAAAAAATGTGTCATTTCTAATAGGACTAGAGATGGTAATCACTGTTATGGTTTGGCAGACACATTGGAATCTTCTGCAATAAAGTTCAATGAAAAAGGTATGGTGTTGAAGGAGTTGGAAGACTTGGGAGGTGCATTTCAGTCTATTACTGAGTTGAATGAAAATGTCGATGGAACTTTGTTTTTAGGATCACTTTCTATGCCTTATGTTGGGATATACGAGTCTACTTAGATTCTATGTATAATTAATGTTACTGTATATATTAATAAATAATGTAACTCCAATTAATTTTTATGGATTATGTTGCTGTTGGCAGTTATGCTTTCAACTGGGATATCTGCACTTGAAAACTAAAAGAATTGCAGTTCTACAAGCAGGTAGTAGTTGAAATTCATGAGGTGAACCATTTTAGATAAGATCAATCTTACAAAAATATGGTCATATCACGGAAGGAGTTTAGAATTCAAGTTGAATGCATGGAATAAGTGGAAGAGCGCGATAGGTGTGATACGTGATTGAAATATCTTTGGTAAGCTAAAAGAAAAAAAACTATACGCTACAATTAAAGCAGTTATGATTTTATAAATGTGAACATTACGTGGTAAGGAAACAACACCTAGGTAAATGAATACGAAAAAATGAGGATGGTAAAGTGGATGAGTAAAATTCCGAAGTTGCAAAGATAATAAAAAAAAAAAAAAAAAAAAAACTTAAGACTTCAACAATAAAAGAGACAAAGTAATAGCTTAGACGACTTGCAAATGCTCCAATTAGGGAAAAGCATTTATAGTGGTTTAAACTCATCCATAGATCGCGTTCTCTGAACACGAGAAATTGAAGGAATTCGATTGTATGGATGGACCTGATATAACTTCAAATACATTAATAAGAAAAAAAGGATTTTGAAAACACGCCTTTAATTGTATTAAATCAAGTGGAGTATAATAGTTTGATCCATGCAATTGACCGATATCCAACTTTATTTTATCAATAAATGACCGATATCCATGCAAGCATTAGGCACAAGACCAAGTCACAAAGTGCTTTTTTCTTTTTTCACCTTTGGGATCAAATAGGGGATAAATGTTTACAAACCTTAGAATCATGAAACACATCAACCCTAGCAACCACTAGGCTTCCTCGAACGACAAGTTACATCACGAGTCTCGCAAGTCTGTTTCGTCGAATCGATAATCTTTATGAATCACAATCAATGCGGAACATAATCTGTTGAGAGTGCCCATGATTCTTTCATCCTTGAATAATACAATGGATGTAGCATCTGTAGCATTTTTTTTAGTGTCTCCAACAATAATAATCTCTATTGCAGATTCAACAAACTATGCATAGGATAAGGTTAAGTAACAAGACCCATGATTGCTGTCAAAATCAAAAAGAAAACTAGCTTGTAAGCGGTACGAGGTTGAATAATGCAAAGCCCATGTCCTGCCTCATTTTCATCATGTACACCTTATCTTGAGCTTTAAAAACAAAATCAATTCATCACAGAAACAAGACACGAGGCCCAGCCAAACTTTTTCCTGAGAAAAACAATTGGAAAAAAGGCATTGTCCATTATGGATTTAGATAATCTAGTTTAATCATGACTTGCATTTCAGAAACACTTGTGTTCTGTATTTCACAGTGCCAACTCATGTCCATGATGTTCTGGGTTTCCATTCTAAAGGAGGAAGACAATAAACCCAAGAGTACAAACAACATTTTTTCGCAAGGTTCAGGAAGTAAAATGCCTCCAGAAAGATTATTCTTCCAATACAAAAAGGATATATACGTCACATGTACCTCCATCAGCCTTTCAAAGTCGCGCCAGCTTTAACAAGATCCTCAAGAGCTTTAGTAATTTGTGCCTCAGATAATCCCTCAAGTGACATGCCTTTCTCGACACCCATGTCTGTATCGCAAAATCAGTTGTCAAAAACTCCAATGCTTGTAAGAAATTAAAGTGTTGATTCCATAAACACCAAAGATAAATAAAAAGACATTAAAGCGTTTAAGGATGTTCCATTCAAGTCCCATGTTACACATTTGCGCATCAAACAAAGCTTCAATCCCAAATTAGGTATGGTCAACTATATAGATCTTAGGTGAAGTCAGCTATATAGATCAAACTCTTCCCCGCTTCTCGTTGATGATGTGCTTCGATAATCCTTTAAATCCTTCTTAATTAATGCATCCTAAATTTTTCTAGGTCTACTCTATATCGATGAATTTATTTAATTTGTATTGTGTTGAGTCTTCTAATTGGAGCATTTTTCAAACCATTTTGAATGTGTTCAAACCACTAGATCCGTAATCCCCTAATTTTTGAAGAGGGCTCCTATTTCAACCCAACCATCCTATCTACCTCCCTTCCCTTCCAGAGCAAAGGTATTGCGATGATGAATTCATTAACAGACACTTTAATGTCAGAAGTGCTACAACTTCCTTACATCAAGTCTCAGAGAAAGAGAATAAGAAGAGCAAGAAAATCATGGTACAAATAGGAAAACAGTCAATATTCTCTTTGGTTGGAACCCTAGATTTTGTAGTGCTAGGGTTGAAAGTCCCCAAATACTTCATGAAATTGAATATCCGAGTCATGAGATTGTGAGTAGAAGGTCCAAATTAAAGAAATAGTAGAAAAAAAAATGAATTGAATGTGTAAGATTAACTAAGTTTTGACGTGCCACTTCAACGCTGCAAATTTGTAGCCTCATCTCATAAGTGAATCATGTGATACTCTTGTTTTGTGTTCAGTTTTAAAAATCCTCATTTCTGCTACACCCAATTTATGTATTTGTTGTGTCTTAGCACCCAACATTCACTCTCATAAAGCCATATTTACATTTTAAAGAAATATATTGTATAACAATTATTTTTTATGATTTCTTACTATTATTTCAAAAATCTAATTAAATTAAGGTGATTGTCGAAGAGAGCAAGTAGATGCGGAAGGAAATGGAGACAATTTCTACTAATTTTCATAGAACAGAATGTTGCATCATAAATCGAAATGAGTTAGATGCAAAGAACTCTTTCGGCTCTAATCACCAAATTATTCTAATGAGAAAATCATAACATTGTACCTTTAAAAAAGAAAATCATAAAATCGCACAAAAAGAATTAATAACAACAAACGGATGAGAAAGCATGAATAAAGTTATACCATATCTAGCACAAAGCTGAGGCCGGACGCCACTACATTCACGTATTAGAATCGGAAACCTAGGGTCTCCATAAGATAATAACATCAAATGTAACAAGACAAGTGAAAGATAGAGAGAGAATAAGCTTAAAATACTAAACAACTTCGAATAATTTGAATGCAATGAACGGAAATGCTTACCGAGTCTGAGAGCTAGCAAGTGAAGTTTGACAAAAAAGGAAACGAAGCTCCTTCAAATTCCGAGATAGCTGTCCTCTCCAACCCATTGCTCTCTCCCTCTATCACTTTGTCAAGATAGTAATAATGACTGCATGATATGCAAATCAGACATTATATATTGGAAGTTTCCATTTGGCAAGCATGATTCATTCATTGGCTAGGAAATGTTCCAACCACGCAATATAAAACGACCAAAACCAAATGCAATATAATTAAAGAACTAAAGAAGCTTGATCATACTATAATACACAAACTTCACTATGTAGAGATTGAAAAATCTCCAATGTACTATTAAGCAATATAAATGGTTAAGACTTCACACTTAAGAGGGCAAATGACCTTGTCAATATCAACGATGATTGAGTTTTATGGTTTGAGTCTTGGGATTCAATGTCCTGGCCTTCACTATTTGGCTTAAGTTTGAGCCCTAAAAAGATAAAACATTTGGAGACCTTTACTATGACTCAACAAAAGGTTAAATCAGAATAGTTGAGATGATTGCCCTTTTTTGGGTTTTCCATGTAGTATTCGGTGCCAACAATACTAACTAATCCAAAATTTGGCACTGTCAGTCCCATAAGGGGGATTGCCCTTCCAACCCAATTTTTTCATCCACGAGACTTGAACTCAAGAACTCACCTAAAGAGCCATAAAGAAGGTCCGACCAAAATAACTGGCACATTTGGCCATGGATATCAACATGTAGAACCTAGAAGAACAAAACGCTTATGATACAAATGGTTGATCAAACCCTACTACTAAAATTTAGCTTGAAAAATCTATGGCATTGAAGACACACTCAAAACCTATTCAGTTCAGATCCATCAAAGATTATCATTTTCAGATCATACAACAAGCAATCACAATGAATCAACCCTAACCCTAACCCTAACCCTAACATTCATAGCGCGAATTATGTAAACGAAAAAAAAAAAAAGAGAGTTACTATTAGCACCCCTTTATGTTATATCAACCCCCCATTTAATTTAATATTATTTGTAGCCCCCAATAAGTTAGTTCATGCTCTGAGCACCCCTTTAATTGTTAGTAAACTCTATATTGTAACCCTAGTTTATATTTGCCTCCCTATCTCCCCAAAAAAACTCTTTTTCATTTTTGTGATATTCAACCTTTAATCTCTTGTTGCACATCATCTTTTTCTCTCCTTAACTCAATTTGCTTTATATGCATTTCAAGATTGATTATTTGATCTTTAAAAGCCAAGATTCAACACAAATAAAGGATTCTAACCATTCAAGAATAAGAATCAAATCTCAACCAAATACTAGCTATAATAATTAAGATGATGTATTTGATGATGAATTGTTGAATGTATGGACAAAGAGAGACATTTTAGTTTAAAAATGTTTTAGATTAAATGGGGCTGATATAAGGTAGTTGGGGGCTAATAGTCGCTCCAAAAAAAATCAATATATAATTTCTCAAAAAAACATTAGACGAAGAGAAATTGAAGACCTTTTTGGGGTTTTTCGATCGGAAGCTGCAGAGCAAGAACAACAAGAGGAGAGTAGAGTTGGGTCCTTTTTAACGCTTGAGTGACGTGCTTTTGATACGCACATTTGATGTAAAGTTGTTGGTGGCCTTTGGATTTTACGTCAAGATTGTGAATGATGCACTCGAAGTACGCCCAAAGGACAATACACTTCAAAACACATGGACGCACATTTTGATGCAAAATTCCAACGACCACAATATTAATGTAGGTTTGAATGTCAACCAATCATTTTTTCTATCTGTAACCCTAATATTACAATGGTAAGAGCTCACGATGATGTGGAGTTGAGTTTCAAGGGCCTTAATATAGATCGAAGGGATTTGACCTGATGGCTTAGGTTGTGTCAATCTTAATAAGCTTTGATCTTGAGTTCGAGCCTTGAGTATGAAGTCCCTTAAAAGTCTTTTAAGGGTGAGCTTTACCATCACTAAATGGTCATAATTGAATAAAACTCGAATTAGCCAAAACTCATTAGGCTTCCAATCGGGTGGCTTAAAAGCAACTATATATCTAAGCCATATATATCTATCATATATATAAAAGCAACTATATATCTATCTATATATGCTACCTCTTCAACATCTTGAATACTACCTCTTCAAATCGATCAACAACTCAACGACTCTCCTACCTCTTCAAATCGATCAACAACTCAACTGATCAAGGACTATCCTTCCTCTTCAAATCATTCATTCCATGCTTTCTTTCATCGAATCATTCGTTGCTTTCCTTTGCTCTTCGATTCAAATGTGAGTTAATCCACCTTTCTTCTCCATTTTTTTTTCCGAGAGGTTCGATTCAAAGGCGAGTTAATCATCTGGTCTATATGGTTCAATTTGATTCATGGTTTTTGAAAAAAATTTGGGTCTAATCCACCCTTGATTCAATGTTAAGTTTTACACAAAAAACCCTCTTTCATCTGGTCTATATGGTTCAATTTGATTCATGGTTTTTGAAATAATACCTTGAAAGCTAATATGATCAACCCCTCTTTCATTGTATGATTATTAGAATTCAAGGGATACATATATGTTTGACTATTTGTAGTGAGTGATTTTCTTGAAGATAATAAGCCGAAACTGAATTGGGCTTTAAGATCTTGAATACTAAGTGTTTGTTGAAATGTCAAAATAATCTCCATCTTCTTTCTGTATATAAGAAATATATAGATGTTTGATTTGTCTGTCTTTTTACAAGTTAGAATTAAAAAATTGCATCTTTTATATTAGCATACATGAAAAAAAAAGGACACGAAGTAATTTGAATCTTTGTTTGTTGAACTTGTTGTGTTGTTAGTGACGAACTAATCTCTTGGTTCATTAATTCCTACACAAATGAATGTAAAGTTCTTGTGCACATTTGAGATAAATGAAAGCCTCCAATAAAAGCATGTAGGAGATGGAAAGTAGGCAATGAAATTCTTGTGTCTTTTTATCTATATCGAACTTGCGGTCGATATTTTTTAATTTTTCTGCTAAATAATGTCTTTTATGTCATGTTGAACAAGCTCTTCGAAGTAATCTTTGTGATACATAATTCATGGTGTAGAATTCTTTTGAGAGGTTACAACCACAATACATGTTAATCCTATTATAACTTGGAACTGAAGTTGAACTAAAAACACATACTGCCACCAAATTATATTTTCAATACTTGTGTTTTATCATATTATAATTTGATATCGAGGAGCAAAGCCTATTCATTTGCTCGATTATGAAACATTATGATGTATGTTCGATACTCTCGTATGCATGCACTATTTGATTGCAGTTTTCAACCGATCAGTTAATTTCCATATGTGCAGAAATACCATCTTAATTCATAGTTAATATCAAATGATGGATCATCTTAGTTTTACAATTATACTTGTCTACCATCTTATAACTGACACGTTCTTCTGTGGTTTTCTGTTTCAGTTAATTTCCTCAAAGTAGGTATTGACAATAAAGCGAATAAAGGAATAATAAAATATGAATAATCTATAACATCAACCGAAGTATAATGAGAGATCCCCTTATTGAGGCAGTTGTCATCCCTCTTTCCATTTTTCCTAGATTATTCTCGAGGTGTCTTGGGATTCGCCCCGGCCAATTTTGGACTCGAGGAATGTAGGACTATAATAATTTGCAAGAGTTTTAAAGCTTTTCCATTCCTAGAGCTCTCATCTATCTTTCTACCCGATTTATATTTTGAAAATGTGTTCGTAAGCAATTCTTCTTAATAATTCGACTTCGAAAAACTCTTGATAAATCATTTTCAATAGGTAATATGAACTTGAACTTGTAATTTGCTCTTTATATAGACCTACTTCCATTTGGTAAAGTTTTAAAGATTTAATTAAGTTTTAATGTATTTAATGTATTTAAGTTTTAAAGGTCTAATTAAGGTAAAGTTACACATGAGAAGTTCAATCCTCCAATGGGTGGCTTAAACTACTTGCATTTGGTGGCGGTAGTTATAACTTAACATCGAAAAATTGAAAGAGCTTCTTCTAGATTGAGTTAACTCATAAACATAATCTTTTGTTTTGATAAGAAGCCAACTTAATTAGATACAACATACTTGACTCCAAAATGAGTCAACCCCCAACCGTTCCTTTGACATCTGCCTCAATATTAATTCATCTAATTAAAAATGCTTTGGCAAAACTTTCTAATCTTTCATTCTTGCTTTTCACTTTATTCATCAAACAAGTCTGATTTGTAAAGTTGGTCATCTTTCAAATTTTTTGTTGTTGTTTCTTTTTTATTTTCTAGAACAAATAATTAAACGCTATAAAAATTAACAAGACATATTTGCGAGTTGATCAAAAGTCAATTGTATAGTTATACTTTTTTTTCAAAAGAAGATATTTGCGAGTTGTGTGCTAATATATTGGAAGACTAGGGAGGACTAACAGCCATAAGTCATTAACCTCATAGCTAAATATTGATGTATACTTCTATTTTTTTTCAAAAAAAAAAAGATAATATTTAGATTAGCGGTTCATGTCGTCAGTATATTTCATGTAATGTTTGACAATGTTTATAGTATTTGTGTCCACAATTGTGAAGTCGATTTTGTCACGTTTTTTGCTTTGATATTTCGTTCCTATGGATCCTTTTTTTTCTTTCTATTTTTTTTCTTTGCTAAATGATGCTTCTTGAATTGCATTTTTACTTATTTCGTATTCAAATTATGTACATTTGGATTTTATATTACATTGTTTGTTCAAACTCATACATATTATTTAAATTTAAATTTTATATTTAGTTGCATATTAAATTAATATTATTTATTTTTTTAATTACTACTCTGATGTTTGTTTCATTGGATTGTAGTTTAACAATCTCATCTAAAAATTCATTAAGTATAATCATCATTTTACCTTGCATTAGCGAGTTACCATGGTTAAAAACCTAGGAGTTATCAACAATAGTGAATACATTGTAAGAAAAGCAATAAATAATAATCGAAGGGAGGTGGATAGTTTGAAACGTAAATTTGCAATAGTGGAAGAAAAAGAAATGAAGTGGGATCACCAAAGACAACTAAGGAGTGAAAAGAAAGAGTTGAATGATCATAGTATGGATTTGAAACTTCACAAAATATTCTATGAAATATTGAGTAGAGTAAATGTTATGAAGCAAAATGAATGATTTTAATTAATAATTTAGAAATTAAGTTGACTTTATTTCTTTTTTATGTATAGGTCACTGGAATGCAAAACCACGTTATGTCATTATGGGTTTTGAGCACGCTGCAAGTTCAGTAGATGTGTTATCATCTGTAAACTCTTGTCGAAATTGTAGTGCGAAGAGGTTTTTCATGAATCTAATAGTTTCTGTTCTTCAAACGGTCAAGTAACCCTCGTTCCTAATGTTGTCCCTGAAGAAATGTTCGACCTATTCACTTCAAACACTGAAGAGACAAGTGAGTTTTTGATGTACATCCGTACTTATAACACCAGTTTTAGTTTTACATCTTTTGGTGTAAAGTGCGAGAGAGAGAGTATGTCAAAAGTAATATGGGTGTATATACATTTAGAGTGCAGGGCCAAATTCATCATTTTATAAATAATTTACTTCCTGATAAGGAGCATCTTTCTTTTTTGCAATTGTACTTTTATGATACTGATCATGAAGTGCAAAACCGAATGCATTGCTCTGATAGGATGAAAGAGACAATTTTGGCAAGGTTAATTAGTATGCTTGCGAAAAATCTATATGCAAGTTTTTTTCGCACTTTACAAAATAAGGAAGATTTATAAGATCATGTTGTTCAATTAGTTAGTGTTAGTCGCCTTCTACTTATAGTTTTTCATGTTTTTTTATTAATAGTAGCGGTTCTTTTCAATTTTAATTGATTAATTAGAAATTAATTCTCGCGAGCGAAGCGAGCGGGTCAATCGTGCATAGCAATTGTGCCGATGTATGTCTAAAATGTCCGATTTCATAGGATATTTGGATAGGAAGTTCTAATTCTTGAACTTAGTAGTTGTTATCATAACCTTATATTATGGAGATTATGTAAAAAATTCGTTCAACTTTTGTCTATTTTGACTGGATTTGCTAACGAAATTTCTTTGACAGAGGCAAACAGTCTTGGTTAAGGATAAGAATAAATCATGGGAAAATGCATTGACCAACTCCAATAAAGATTAAGGATTGTATTCCCTCAGTTTAAAAAATTTGATCTACTCTAGTTGTCTAGTTTAGTGCAATTGATGGCGAACTTTTCAAACTATTCAAATCCCTCCTAATTAATGCGTCCTAAGTTAATTTCGATCTACCCCTACCTCGTCGAATTTTTTAATTTCTATTGAGTCGATTTTCTAGTGTGGGCATTTGTAGGTTGTATTCGCAAGTGACCAAACCATTGCAAGTTCGCGATTGCCCTTCCCTAATCTTTGTGTCAATGGGTGTAACTTCTACTTGTCTTTGAATTTTTATATTTCGTATTCTATCTCTCCGAGTTTTAGGATACCTCCAGTTGTTAATTATTTTTATATGTTTCTCCACTGACTTTAAAGTGAATATAAGGCAGGTGATGGTTATGTGTTTCAACTTTCTTTCTTTTTTTCAATTTCTTTCTAAATGATGGTCTTGCTACTGTTTGTTTGAGTAATTTATCATAAAAATGGGCTTTTTTGATATTTTGTTATCTTATATCCGCAGAAGTTGTACATCAAGGTCTGGGTTCGAGATTGGGTTTTAGTAACATCGTTAAGATTTGACTACTCCAGAGGTTTAGTGTTGTATTTATGTAGCCGTCTTCAACTAACTTGGGATTGAAGCTTGTAACTGTTGGTTTCGTTGAAAGTCTAGCTATGGTTCACATTTTTTTATTAACTTTTAGACCCTCTAGGCCTCTACATTGAAGTGACTTATTACCACTTAATTAAAACATGTTTCCTATGACACATTTATAAGAAGTTTTCTCATAAATTAAAGGAGGACTAATTCAACTTCTAAAACCCGACTTGCGACTTGCGAGTCTGTTTGATTTTCTGCAACTTATCGTTATCAAATGCTATGGATGTCATCAACATTTTGGAATTAGAGAATTGGGTGGTTTCTTTTACCCTGATATCTAATGGAAGTAATTATGTTTTGTAGTATATATGTATAATGTGAAGTAGTAGTTTGACTCTTTTGATTACTACATACTAATCTATTTTTGAACAGAATCAGGAACTTCTTTCTGAACCTGATCAGACACCCTTGATGACTTCATCAATGTTCCTTTTCACATGGCTGATGTCCTGTATTCTCGGACTGGCCGCCACAACTAGCCTTCTTACAATTTTTATCCTTACCACAGGTAAAAAGATTTATGGCAAACCATTTTCTTGATTCTTGATTTATGTTTTTTGTTTTAAAAGTTAAATTAATTTTTTGATTCATGCCGTTATATATGTTTGATTGATCTAATTCATGAGTTAATGCTCATGTGGAAATACATACCATTGTTGGCATGCAGCTATGTCGGCCGATATGGTTGAAGATGGCGAGATGGTCGTTGTTGCAGGCCGTAAGGGAAGAAGGGCTGAATAACATGTATACAACTTTGTTGCGGAATACTATTATTTGCAGGCGATAAGGGGAATAATGGTGTACTATTGTTTGCAGGTCTAGCGCTTTTGATTTTTTTTTTTCCTTTCTTTATGAATCAAAGTTGCATACATGCATCAGCCCTTCTTCTATTATGGATTGCAAGTTTTTTTTTTCTCGTCGTATATCCAAAACTCCCCTTCGAGCACAAAAAAAAAAATCCCCTTCGATGTTCAATCTCCCTTAAAAAACAAGCATCTCCATATATATATATTATATCAAAGCACGAATCACGAATTTTTAAGTGGTAATGAAATTTACCTATTTGCCCATACTTCTCGTGGGTTCCCTTATCTTTTAAAATATCACTTTTATCCTTCAACTCCTCAACTTCGTGGTTCGTTGATTTTCTTTGGTTTGTTTGTTAGTTTTCGATTCTTCAACTTTTCGATTTTGTTAGTTCTTGATTCAATACAAATATCTCTAATTTTCTTCGTCACCTAAAAAATCACTTTTACCCTTCAACTCTCTGATTTCCTATTCGATTGATGGTGGCTCTCCCTTACCTACTATTCGCTTTCTTTCTCTCATTGCACTGATTGCGATCTCTCGTTCCTAATACACTTCTTTGATGCATCTCTTGCCTAAAACTGATTCGGGTATGTGACTATTTGTGTGTCTTATATAAACACTGTTTCCCCATATAGTGAAAAGGAGGGAACCATGGTCCTATTTTGGTCCGGGAAGGAGTTGGCTTCATTAATTATATAATTCCTTGGTAGTAATGTTTTAGTGTTGAGGTTTCCATCTCTTTCGCCTGCATTCTGTCACTTCTAGATGATTTTTTATTTTTTGGTTTCAATCACCCATCTATGCTTCAAGTATGCCACTCATAATTGGAAGCCAATGTTTTTGCTTACGGATGTACGATGATGTGTTGAACCTTTTGTTTTAATACAGAAAACAACTTGATAACATCAATGTGAAACCTTATCTCCACTGCTTGAATTTTGTTTTTCTTTTCACTTAAAGCAAATTAAAATTGATTATGCATCATGAGAGTTAAATCGTTATTGTGTTGATTAGATTTGGTATTGAAAATTCTTAGATACCCATGATTGAAATTCTATGTAGAACTCTAATTCTTTGATTTTTTTTTTTTTGTTGAATTTCAGTGTTTATGCATTCTGTGTTTGATGAATTATCGGAACTAGTTTTTAAATAAAGTTACGTGTCAGATGATGAATAGGGGAATGGAGGTGTTATGCGAGCCTTGGGAAAATTTGGCGGGTAATAAAATTGTTTATCAAAATCACTGAGAGTGTTTAAGGGTTTTTCATATGGGCTTATCCTTGACATTCATAAGTTTAAGATTTTAATGCGTTTAGTTGTACTCGGGTTATCAATCGTTGATCCTCCTCTGATGCAAGTAGGTAGTTTAGTTTAGTTTCCAAATGCAAGCTTACTACATACCAGGGAAGCATCAATATGGTGATTGAACTTTTGTACTTATGCGTCGAATAAAATTATACTAGCCCACGTGATTTTTCTTGGCGGATAATTAGCCAATTTTTAGCAACGCGTCATTTTATCACAATAGACATAAGTCGTTTTTACATACAAATTTAGCATAGAGATAATACTCGTTTGCTTTTAACTAGCGATTTGGTGTCATAACAAAAAACTTTATGTTCTCAATTATCCATAACAAGATTTTGGATTTAATTTTTTCTGATAATTCATTAATGGGCTTCATTTACTTAATCATCTGATCTTAGGATGTTTTCTCAATTGAGCATATTATTTAAAAGATATTAAACTTCTTTGTAGGTTAATCCTTTTGGAAATGGAGAATCCATCTCGGTGATTGTATTCGAGTAGCATGGTTCTAACAAATCATAGCTTAGTGTATTTATTCAAACTTTCTACGATTTAAACAATTCAATCTCTTTCAATCACTTAGAGTAAAGATTTTGTGACATTACAACGAAGCTTTTGAGAAACTAAGTCGTGAATTTGAGTTCTTGAAGTTAGGTAGTAGAATTCAAATATCTTTTAGATAGGTCATTGACACAATGGTAGCTTTATTCATCTCTTTTGTGTTTGATTAGCTCCCTTTCTACGGTATACACTCGACAACTGGTGCAAATACGAAAAAGAATTTGGTGATTGTCACCAAAATTAATTTAATTTGGATGTTAGAGGGAAGGTGTTATGTGTAGTAATTTACTTTCACAAGTTAATCAGTATTTTTTCCTTTGTTTTGGTGTTGATGATCTATTGCCTACATACTTATAAGTTTATTGTTGTTGCAAAATTTGCACTTTTACGTGCATATATTTGATTTGCTTATTGATTGGTTGTTGTTTTGTATACTCAAGACTAATGGTTATTTTCACTACAAGAAAAATGTGGAATAGCATCAAAACATTGCAACAGACTGAATATGTTGCTAAACAACAACAAATCAACAACAGTTCTGCATCAGATAGAGCGTTTGACTCGGTTGACCAAAAAGCAACAAATCAGTGATAGATTTGTGACAAATTGTATTTTGTCATTGATATGTCGCTAATTTCTCCCGCCATTAATTTCTCGCCCATTTCGTGACAGATCTCGACAGATCAGCAACGGAACCTAGTTTGTCGCTGATATGTAGCTAAATCTGTGACAGATCTGCTACAGATCAGAGACAGACATAGTCTGTCGCTGATCAGCAACAGATTCAATTTTGTCGCTGATCAGCGACAAATCAGCAATAGATTGTCAGCAACAGACTAATCTGTTACTAATATGTCGCCGATCAGCGACAAATTAGCAACAAACAAATCAGTAACATACTAGTTTGTTGCTGATATGTCACTAATTTCTAAATGGTTTTTTCAAACCAGGGGCTCTCCTCCTCGTCCCTGCAAACTCCATTTGCCACCGCATCGTCGCCGAAAATCCGCCGCCACCACCGTCGCCGTCGTATTCGCGCCACCACCGTCGTCACGATCGACCATGCGCCATGCCAAGCCAAGCGCAGTATTTGCCTCTTACTCAAAGTAAAATATTGTCATGAATTTTCAACTTCTAAAAAAAATTAAAAAATTAAAAAAAAATTGACATAACATAATAAAATATTTTTTCCTTAAAATTTGCACGTACTCTGAATGTAATCATTGTTTTATCCGACTTGTTTACTTGCAAATGTGAGAGAACAAAAACAAGCTTGTCACTCAGCGGGGTGGTAAAATGAAGCAACAAGTTTAATTAAGAGATTCATTAAAGAAGTCTCAGTTATTTTAACGTTTACAACCATAATATATATATATATATATATATATATATATTGTATGTAGTGACCAAGAAATAATTAACTCGCAAGAAATAATTAACTCACATATAGTACATTTCTATATGTGCTATCTAGTTTATTATTTTTATTGTTGTTTTTTTTTATAAATTATACAATGTATAACGACATATTTAAAAGTAAAATCTTTTGAGATCTGGGCTAGGTATGAGGCTTAGAGGGTCTTGTTTAGATCCGGCGCGAACTTCAATTTGAATATCACAGTCTTGTCCAGTTTCAATTTGAATTTTAAAAATTACTATTCAAAATATATTTTTTGGGCAGGATAAATCGAGCCAATGAACCAAACAAAAAAATTGACACCCTTTAACTTCAAGGTATTTTGAGAGATATTAATTTTGTCTCAATCAATCACTCATATCAAACTTCTTCAAAAAAGATTACTTTATTTAAGTCAAGAAATGATTATTAATTTGATTTTAGAAATTACCTTTCTTATGGAATAGAATGAACGCATATATCATATTTAAGTTAATATTTTTTTAGGAGTATTTAAGGTAATCTTAGCTGTGAGACTTACTCATTTTTAATTAGATAACGTTAAGTCAATGCAACGCAGGGAACTAATTAAAACATGATGTCCACTTAATTATCTTACATATATGTATGTCTAACATTTATACAAAATATATATAGATTCCATTAATTAATTAGTAATTAATGAAGAAATAGAGTGGATATCAAAAGTACCTTGATGCACGTATATATCATATCATCACGCATATACATGGCAACTTTCAGGCTTAAAGGGTCCGGAGGACATTTTACTGTGATGTTTCCTTTTAAATCTCTTCATGATCATTAGTATTGTTGCTGCGGCTAGAGGTAAGTATAGCAGTTTCAATTCTGATAAAAGAAATATATATATATATAGTTTATAGTTTGAATTAATTTGAAGATATCTCTCAATTTCAATTGATATATTGACTTCATCATATTGCGCGTTTATGCGAATTCCAAGAGCACTCGAAGAATTTTTTTTTTTTTTTTGTTTTAGTTTTGATGTGAATGAGATTTTATTTTATATACCCAGCAAAAGTAATATGTGCAAAGCGGGAAACAATGTGTTTCCCTTAAATAAAGTTGAAAAATCATGATTTTAATTAAATCGTGAATTTTCAAGGGTTTTTTAATGCATATATAATTATTTCTTCTTCAATCAATTAATTTTCAAATGAAGCTAATTTCCCTCTAATTAAGTTTGTCTTGATTTTTTTTTTGTCGAAGTTGTCTTAATTAATTAACCTTACCAAATCTCCAAGTTTGTCTTAATTTTTTTTTTTTTTTTGTCGAGGTCTCACAACTAAGATTACCTTAAAAGGATTTTAAAAATAGACCCTGTATGAGCCCGCCCAATGGACCAGCGACGACGGTGGTAGCGGCGACTCGCGGTCGCGGATGACGGACTGAGCGGTAACGGTGGTGGCGGCGACGACGACGGCGACGATGGTGGCGGCGTGTGGGAGTGATGAAATATAATGCAAGGGATGCAAATGGGATGGGGAGGGGAGGGGAGGGGGACTCCATCTCCATCCCCATCCCCGTTTAAGAATTCATCCCCTATCTCCATAGTCCATACTCATCCCCATGCGGGGATGAGTTTTCATCCCCATCCTCGCCTAATCCTCGCGGGGATGCGGAGTCCTCATGGGAAAAAACATTCCCCATTGAATATCCCCGCGGGGATTTTTGAGGGAAATTTGCGAAGAATCACCGTGGGAAAATATTTTTTCCGCGTAATTTTTTTCAAAAATTTATAAAAAGTATGGTACACATACATATAATTACAATTGTTGAAAATTTCAACCAAATAAAAAATAATATATAAATATAATTGCAAACAATTCAAAACAAAATATAATTATTTAAAAAAAAACATATAATTAACCAAACAAGTTAAAATTATAAATCACATTAGCATTTGTTTATCACTAGTGTTTTGGGTGAAAGCCTTGTAATATTATATAAAATTGATATATACAGTTTATATAGATGTATTTGATAAATACATGGATCTTCGCAGGGATCTCCAATGGGGATACCCACGGGAATCCCCATGGATATTACCAATGGGGATTTTTCGCAAGGATCCCCGCGAATATATATTTTCCCTATTCTCGTACCCATACATGTGTGGGTATGAGATTTTATCCCCATCCCACCTTCATCCCCATTTAAACTCCTCATCACCATCCCCGTTGCGGGGAATCCAAGTCCCCCGTGGGGATTCTCCTCCCCACTTGCATCCCTAGGACACACTATGTAAGATCAATGGCACTATAATGTAATGCGTGCAACTTTCTATGAATTTCTTTGTGTTTGTTGTTCAAGCTATTGTTTGATAATATAGTAATATGTTCTTATGAATCATTATTTGTATTTGGTTCTTTAATATAATTAATTATATTCATTAGAAAGCAAGGGAGGCACTGGTCACTGGAGCTAAGTAGGAGGATCTCATTCCTTTTACGTCTCACAAAACTTTAAAGGTTGTCAATATGTTATCTGTCATTTTTTTGTTAATTATGTTATGTTTTCTTGATTAAGTTGGTTTGTTTCATAGTGCTTAATAGTTTGCTCAATTGAGATATTAAAGAATAAGTAGTTTATAAGACTCATCGCACTTAGATTTGTGTAGTTATTGACATTGTGGTTATTAAAGAAAGACAGAAAGTAGAGTATCAAATTTGAGGATGTCTTTTGCAAACTAGAGAAAATGCATTGCGAATTATATCTTATAAGATTAAGGGTTTTTAAAAGGGTACTGATGTTTCTTTTGAGGAAATGTATTGTAATTTTTTTTTCTTCAATAATTAAACCCACTATAAGCAACTAAAGATTGAAAATAACTCTCAATTCATGATACTCTCAATTAGGCAATTTCATATTTTATTGTGAATGAGTTTTAAAGGGTACTTTTTTAAAATGAGTTTTCTCTTTCTTTCAAAATGTCAGTCATGGTGGTTACTCCACAACTAATTTAGAATTTAATAAGGCATGAGTTTATATGTTGGATTATTAGGTAGCAATTCATGTTATTTGATCATGGTTCCTTGAAGATCCAACGACTCAAGTTCGGTTTTATGAACTCATTTTTTCTTATTAAATGGGTATTTTTTTTCCTGATACGGGTTGATTACGATATATTGTGCCTTATTTTAGGTGTGAAGTAACAATTTTCATATATTTTTGTAATTGTGTTGTGAATTTGTATTCGAACTGAATTTGCATTTTTCTCTTCATGCTTAAACAAATTCAAACTGAATTACATTATTTGAAGTATTTTAGTGCTTTAATTTATCTTGGCTTTATCTATTTAATGTAATGCAATTCAAGTAGGTGGATGTGTTTGGTAGCAGAATGCTTAGAAAAGACTCATATGTTCGTTGTCATCATGTTGTTGGCCATCTATATGAACATTAGGTACATATTGCTTAAATCATAGAAGTTGATCAACCAATTGATGCAATGTTTTGAATTTGCTTTCGTATTTTGTTTCTCGCTTTATTTCTGGGTTGTCTTTTCTTGAGTTTATTAACAAGAAAATAATTTTTAATATTAGTATTCATCTTAGATTAAATAGTGTACCAAGGTCTATTGCACCCTATGAAATTCGTTTGTTTCTAACAACTTCTTTTCCATTATATATGTGGATGGTCGAATCTCTTATTCTCAAAGCTCTTTTAATTTGAACTTTTTTTTTTTAAGTAAAGAAATATTTGCATGGATTATACCACACTAAACTATAAATTCATATAGTATAATATGTGGTTTTGATTTATTCAACTCTATATTGTTAATTGTTTGACATTAATTTTGCTTATGTTTTGTTAGAGTTACATTTGGTATTGACCCATTTTGACGTCTATGTATATGAGTTTCTCTCATTTTGAGATGTTTAGTCTATATATTCTTTCTATCGTTCGCGAACCTTGGATTTTCTATTATTGGCCTTGTTATTCGAGTGTTTGCTTATTGATCTTGGCATTTTGAGATGTCAATGTATATGGATTTCTTTTGCATGTTTGTTTTGTTTAACATGAGAATTCATTACATTTCCCCTTTTAAAGGTATTGCTTAGTGACCCCAACTAATTGATTTGAAATGGAGGCTTTGTTTTTTATGTTGCTCTTTAAGTAACTAGAAAATAAAATTACTAAAAACCCTTACATTAGCTTCTTTCATGTAATTTTTTTTTTAATTTTATGTTCAGTTCTTAAGCTGAATTTTGTTGAAAGTCTAACAAGTACTAAAATCGCGTTGTCTAAAATAATGTGTATTTTGAGCGTTGCTCCTTTAATGATTCAAGTGCTCATAGAAAATCATACCATGTGCTAGCTATGCCTAAAATTGGAACAATTCTAACAAATGACTCTTAATCCCCTTAGTTTAAAACTTTAAATCTTCATTCAACCTTATTTCAAGGTTCCTGTGATAATTACTAACAAAAATGACCCTTAATACTCTTTCTTTATATGTTCACAATTCGAATGACAGTCAAATGAAATAAGAGTTTCTACGACGTTACACAAAGAAACAAATTAGCTTTGTTCATGGTGTCTATTGTGCAAGTGCTAAGTATTATTTCTAGCTTCTTTTTTTCTTTGGTATGATCACTATATTCATAAATATATTAGTATCACTCATGTTGCCTATTGTACAAATGCTATTGTTGTTTGTGTATTGATATTTTTCTCATTAGGATTGTTAGCTTCAGTTGTGGAGGAGAAGGATATAATGGTGATAGTTTTAAGAACTAGGGAAAATTGGAAAATTGAGAAATTGCTGGCTATAATTACTTCTAAGTTTTAAGTAGATGAGAAGTAGTTTTTTCTTTGCTGATATGTTAGAGGACTTACAAAATGGTGAATACTAAAGCATATTGGCATTGTTCAATTTTCTACATAACTTTGTGTTTGAATTAGTTGACATGTATAATTAGTCATTGGTGTATGTATGAATTACTTGACATGTACCCAAAAAAAAAAAAAAAGAATTATTTGACATTTCTAGGTGTTGAGGAATGTACTAATTGAATTTGCTAATTAATAATTTTTTTATTTTGTAGTTTCATATAATTACACATGTTTTTATGGAGAGTTTAGTTGCATTACAAGGTATTTGTGTGACAGTTTTGATGTTTTTTATAATAGTCTATAACTTGAGAAAAAAGATTGGAATGATGTCATGCCATTTACGACGAGAATAAGTTGTTGCAAATGATCAATTAGAAAATCAATTGCCTATTATGTTAATCAAACATATATTAAACGGCTTCCCACCGTTACAAAAATAAACGGCTTCCCACCGTTACAAATGTTTGAGGTAGCTAAAAAATCATTTTTATTGTTAATAATGTGCATTGGTAAAAGAAGTAAGAAACATATTTTTAATATTTTCAATCTTATTTTTTCTTGAATATTTTCAATCTTATTGTTTAATCAAATGACACTTTATAAATTATTAGTAAGTACGTTTTTTATACGTCTTTTGGATTATCAATATGAAACTTTATGTGCTTTTGACACTACAAAAAAATCGCAAATCAGAAACGGAATTTTCCGTTTCTGATTTGCGAAAATTCCGTCTCTGATTGGAATCGAAACGAACGAGATTTTAACGCGTTCGTCTCTCGAAAACGTCGTCGCGATACGATCGAAACGGAAAACGGATTCCGTTTCTGATTAGAGACGGAATAGAGACGGAAAATATCCGTTTCTGATTAGAGACGGATTTAGAGACGGAAATTAGAAACGAACAGAGACGAATGTAAATGGAATTTATTTCGAAATGGTACATTTGTAATTGCATTCGTCTCGATTCCGTTGTCGATTAGCAACGGAATCGAGACGGAATTAATAAATTTATGAATTCGCCTCTCGATTCCGTTTCTAATAAGCAAGAATCGAGACGAATCGAGAGACGAATGCAAATAGTCCGTCTCTCGATTCCGTCGCTAACTAGCAACGGAATCGAGACGGATTATTCCGTTTCGATTCCGATTCCGATTCGTTGCTAATTAGCGACGAATCGAGACGATTATTCGTTTCGATTCCGTCTCGATTCCGTTGCTAATTAGCGACGGAATCGAGACGGAATTCTTATTTCGTCTCTCGATCCGTTTGTGATTGATAGAAATATTTCAGAAAATTAGAGACGGATTAGCAACGAATATTTGAATTCGTTGCTAATCCGTCTCTAATTTTCCGAAATGTTTAAATATGAGACAAGAACATATTCCAATTGATTCTCCAACCTAAAAATTCAAAATACAACCCGATATAACCTACTCCATCGCCCGCACCCTCCAACAAGTCCTTGGGGGTGCTAACATCCCACAAAAAGCCAAATTGCACATCCATACATCGACAATATATATCAACAAAAATTCAAAAGATCAAGAAAAATGTGAAACTCTAAATTAGCAAAAAAATTTATATATCCACAAAAAATTGTCATGTATTACAAACGCTCCATAACTTGAAAGTATACACTAAAACCACCAATCCTATCGTTGAACAACCCAAAAAAAAGAACACTCACAAAAGGTCCAAAATTTGGAAGTATACACAAAAAGGACTTCATCTAATAACTAAAACGCAGTTTGAAGCATTTTTGATTCTCCATCTCGAGGGCAACAACCAAAGAGTATGCACCGAAAGAAGTAGGCAAAGGAGAGATTATTGAACTAAGGATGTACATTGGAAGCGAATGAGAAAAATGGTGGATTTGAAGAAACATAGAAATTAATAATAATCATACATAAAAAGTCGGCTCCGAACCTATTTTTAAATTTATTTACGATTGAGTTTGCTTTGGTCTTTTGTCAATTATGCACATATGTAGGTAGAGAGGAGTACTAGAGGTAATAAGGAACATGAAAGAGGATAATGGTGAAGTGCAAGAATGCTAAAAGGAAAAAACTAAACTCAAATTTGATCCCCAAACTCCCATCAATGCGTAGGAAAATAGCAACATCGACCCCCAAACTCCCATCAATGCAACATTCACAGCTCAAATTTGATCGTAAACTCAAATTTCATCCCATTTAAAAATGCTTGTGCTCTAAAACAAGCCACCATGTGTTCCTACTTTAAAAAAAATGGCAAATTTACATTCAAGAAATGCAAGAAGAAAAGAAATAAACCATACAATGAGGAATAAGAAAGCTTCCAAAAAAGACATGAACATGAAGCAAATGCAACAAGGACTGAAGTTTTGTTGTTGTTGTGAGTTTGGGGGTCAATGTTGCTATTTTCCTACGCATCGGAGATGGCGAACAATGTATCTATAAGATGCAACTATCATGTAAGTTGAGTTGGATTATTTATCAAGCTTTGAAAGGCTTGCATTTCAACATGCATATGATAAGTAATGGCATAAGTGCAAGAATGCTAAAAGGGAAAGAGTAAAAGTTAAGCACAAACCTATCATGTAAGTATGATTCTAGAACTCATCCTCTCACCCCATCTAAACCGTTGTGTGCTCCAAAGGCGACAAGCCATGTGTTCCTACTCAAAAAAAAAAAATTAAACCAAATTGGGATTCAAGAAAAGCAAGAAGAAAAGAAAAAACCATACAATGTTGAATAAGAATGATACCAAAAAAAAAAACATGATCATCAAGCAAATGCGATCACGGATCGAAGTTGGTGTCAATGTTGCTATTTTCCTACGCATAGGAGATGGCGAACAATGTTTCTATAAGATGGACCTATCATGTAAGTTGAGTTGTATTACATGTATAACATGTTTTATAAGGGTTGGTTAGGTCGTGGACGAGTTTATGGGTCGCTAACACAAAGGGATAAAATAATTATTTTGAGGTCCCCGCAGCTAGCGCGCTAATTCCAATTAGATTAGCGCGCTAATTAGCCACCGCGATATTTTTGACTTTTGGAAATCAAGCTTTACATTTGAATTTTTTATTTCCCGGATTCCTAGAACGGCTATAAACGGTCATATTGGAATTCCTATCACTATAAAACCACCAAAAACTTGGTTTTAACATAAGGAAGAAGAAACACATTCCAAAATTCAAGATCTACAAAAAGAAGAAATTTGATTTTTTTGAAGGAGCAATAGGAGATCACTATAAAACCACCAAAAACTTGGTTTTAACTATAATATACTAATGTTTGAAACAAACTAAACCACCAACAATATGTAAATCAAGTAACTTAAAAAGTCTACACGACAAACTATTGAAAGGAAGTGATTCAGTCGCTAAAATAGAATAGCCAAGAGAAGATTCACCTCGATAAGCACCTAAGCCACTGGCCCCAAAGCCTCCATAACCCCCACCAAGCTCACTGCCTCCACTATACCCACCACGCCGCGAATTGACCTGGAGTCCTATAAGGACCAAAATCACCACCACCAAAAAAAGAATGAGTTTAACATGCAAATGAAACAAATCGTCTACAACATGCTCATCGTCAAAAGCAATGACCCCATTCCCTCGAGAACGATAGGAAAAACTAAAACCCGCCTATCCGAAAACAGGAAAAAAAAAAATAAAGGAGCTTCATCATCAGTACCCTCCACTACATCAGGCTTCAACAAACCACCATCGTCCGCAGTACATTCATTGTCCATTTATCCTCTGTATATCTTAGTTGGCTTGGACGCCCAGTTGATGCATAAGTTATCATGGGTTTTATTTTTAATACATTATCCTCCCCAAAATAAATTTTTTAACCTCAGTTTAAGTAAAATATACTATAAGTACCGAATGTTTGCGAATTAATCCATGGGAGAAGAAAACATCTTGTTTGTTGTGTGCAAATCTTATGCGTTGCGGGTTCTCTCGAGTGCTATGATGAAGAAAGTGGTAGAATCGACAGTGAGCAACATCTTCATGCCATAGCAAATGAATTTGGGAAATCGATAAAGGGTCATTTTCCGGTCATATCTCAGTTGAGAACATGTAGGCTATTCTTCTTCTACGGACATGCCATAATAGAAGAAGAAGAGCCTACATGTGCGTAACACAAATGTCCGAAAAACGAGCCTTTATCGACTTCCCAAATTCATTTGCTATTGCATGAAGATGTCGCTCCCCGTCGATTCTACCACTTTCTTCATCGTAGCACTCGAGAGAACTCCGCAACGCATAAGATTTGCACACAACAACAAAGATGTTTTCTTCTCCCATGGATTACTTATTATGCAAACATTCTAAGACTTATAATATATTTTACTTAAAAACAAAAAAAAGAATTGGGGGAGCAAAAGGGAAAAAAATTAAAATCCACGATAAAATATGGAACATCGACCTAAAAATGCACAAAAAGAAGTGTGAATCATAAAGTAATTCGATGAATTTCTAAAGTTGTCTACACTATAAAACGTTTAATCTAAGCATTTGAAACAAACAACAAGTGAAGTACCCATGTATCACCAACCCGCTCATCTCTCGAGAGCCACGCTTACGTCTCACGCCCAACATTGTCCCCTTGTTGGGGTGGATCGACCGGATCTATTTGCGGCGGCATTGTCGGGGTCATGAGGTGGCGGTGGTGGTGGCGGTGGTGGTGGTTGTTGCCGAGCTAGGCCTATTTCGTCCATGTCCATCCCAAGACGCCGATGCATGAAGTTCATAACCTTTCGTAGTTGCTCCGCAACGACATCGAACTCGCCCGCGGCACCACATCCGGCGTCGCGACGTGCTAGCACCAGGAGCTCCGTATCTCCTCTTCTTTCTCCCTACGGACCCGAGTTCGTAGACACGTCATTTGGAAGACTCACCCGCCACATTGAGGTACACCGCCTCATCATCCACCGATTGCTCCGGTGTAGCCTGGGTCAGCTCCTGACGTCTGCTCTGGAGCCTATCCTGCATATATGCACAACAAACAAAGTACATGATATGGGGTAAGTTAAAGACTTAATAATATTTTACATATCATTTCTATACTTACATAGAACCGCTCTGATCTAGTATCGATGAATGTCGTCCTGTCGTGATTAACGGTGTGGAGATGCAAGTACAAATCATTCACAGACGGTGGCGTCTCGGATGAATCAGCCTGCGTGCAGGACCAAGCATAGTGAACAAGAGTATAAATGTACAAAATATCCTAGATGTTACAAAAAACTTACCAATCTTTCTTGGGTAGTCGCAAATGACACGGAACCACCACCGTGCTTCGAGGGTCCACTCCCAGGGCCTTCGACCTCAGTGTTCCTATTCTCCGTCGCTTGCCTAGACCTAGCCTGAAGTCCTCGCTCTCCCAAGCATCGCAAGTATCTCCTCCATGCCTCATCTCGTAACATAAACCGGTCGCACCCGATTCTTCTTCAACTTGTGCATCAACGCGTGTACCTTGTGCTCGCAAGCCTGTCGTACGCCGCCGCACGAGATCCCTGGGAAGCGCATCATCCCATCTAAAAAATATCTACAAATTGGCGTTTGCTATTGTTAGCACTTATTTGAGAAAATAGTATAAATCATAAGGCATATGGTAGTCTTGTTTACCTTCCATTGGCGCCGGTATTGGTCTTTATGATGAGGCGGTACCGACTTCCAACAATACCCTTCAGGAATCATCCATCGTTTAAAAACTTTTGTCATCCTCCGTGCACAAAAGTGCGAAGGATGCAACTCCCTGTGTTTCATGAACATGCATATCACCTTCAATATTTGACATCCATATTGAAATTGACATATAAAAGTTAAAGGCAAACTTACGTATCATTGGCAATCAGCGTGATAGGGATCCCCTGCACGCGAGGGGGCTCCATCCCTGGCCTCTGAGGTGGCCGCGGAGGGCCTGTCACCTCCAACCCTGCTCTTACGTCTCTTCTCGGGATGCGCCGCCGATGCCGTGGCCGGGGGTGCAGCCTCGTGGGTAAAGGAGTCATTGATGTCGGAGAAGGTGCGGGGAAGTGTGTATTAGGCATAGTCCTTGATGACGACGAAGATGGTACAGACGACCCCGACGCGGTATGGAAGGGGAAGGTGACGCCGCGCCGTATCGTGCTCGAGAGACCGAGAAGTCGAAATCGATAATGGAGGTATCGAACCACGACCTCGACCGCCACGACCTCTATGGACCCCTCCCGTGGCCCGACCACGAGGCCGCTTGGTATTTCGCCGCCGCATGTCGGTGCCGCACCTATTCCGCCCGGACGATGGCCTCCTAATGGCAAACCTCGACATCCCCTACGACCACGTCCGCCATGATACCTAACAATATTCACGAGTAAAACATCGAGAAGAAGGGCATACAAAAAGTAGAAATTCAGTCTATATTATTGGACTTAATAAGAACAAAATCCATGCAAATAAAAGTAACTACATTATTGGTCGTTGACATATCATATACAAACTTTATTCGCTATCATCCGTTTCAAATTCACTCTCATGAGTAGAAGGTGATGATTCTTCTTCTGATTCATCTCCACTATAAACTTCATCGCTTGGACCCGCTTCAACAATAAATCGAGTCCCGATCGAACATCCAGATTGTTGATATCGGCGTCGCATCATCGACTACGCACGTGGTGGGCATCCCATCTTGGAAAGCAATCTCTGCCGAGCCCTGGTCATTATCGTCTTTGCTAGTTTCCTCGTCGCCGAATTTTGGTCGACAAGCAACAAACGCTAGCCATTCTTGTCGATCGTTCCGCATAGAAGGGTACGGAAGGTAGTAGACTTGAGTGGCTTGCATTGCTAGTACAAATGGCTCGTAGTTGTTATATCGTCGACTTCGATGAACCTCTACCAATTGAAGTGTTGGGTGAGTCCTCACACCATGATTCGGTGTAGGGTCATACCATTCGCACTTAAACAAGACCACACGTGTTTGAGGCCTAGTATACTCAATCTCCACAACCTCTTGCAAGCACTCCATAATAGTTACGGGGAAACATCGCGTAGTTTGAACCCTTCACCAAAACACCGCCGCTCTGCGTCGATCTATTAACGTCATATGTTGCGGAGTGGAACTTATACCCATTAACAAGGTAACCAGGGTAGACAAGACATGATCGACTAGGACCAACAGAAAGATCAACGAGCGTCTCGTCAACTATAGAATTCCGAGCCTATTCGTCAAAATTAGAGATGCAATATGACACATTAGTTATGGGAGAAACATTTGAATCTATAACGTACAAAAGTAATGCCCTTACATATGTTTGAAACCAAATGGGGAAGTTGTGCTCTAGACTACTATCAACTTGCGACTCCCCCATTGCTTGAGTGATTTCATCGACGAATATCCTAGAAGAAACGAACGTGTAAGTCAGATGTATTTATAATGTATGAACAATGAATGTACTGCATTATCCAAAGAAAGTGATGGACATACTGAACGTAAGGAGCGATCTCTCGGACAATTGAGCAAGATGTACGAATGAGCGGCATTATACTCCCGCTCGTTAAGTACCGCTCCTTCGACTTGCCCATGGGTCGACCAGATAAGTGAAAATTGAGAAATTGCCAACGAAGTTCGGTGTGGGCCCGAGACCGCCATCGTCGTTACGTGGCACTTTGTCATGCAATGTAAAGACGTGATCTTCAAGTAGTAAGAACAAAAGGATGTGACCTCTTCGACCAAATAAGCATTACACATGGAGCCCTCAACCTTCGCTTTGTTTCGCACATTGTTCTTCAAATGTTTAAGGTACCTATATGAATGTTATAGGAAATGTTGATATAAAACCTATTGAATTGGAAAATAATATCAAGGGCTCAAGATAGTACCTCTCAAATGGATACATCCATCGAAATTGAACGGACCGGCCGACGGGCCTCGTAGGCCAAGTGGATTGGTAGGTGTTCCATAGAGTCAAATAAGCTTGGAGGGAAAATTTTTCCAACTTGCAAATGATTTTTGGTATTTCGTACTCTAAGACCTCCATATCTTGATACCGACACATTTCGCAGATAGGGACCTAAAAAATAGGCTTAATTCGCTAATTGCAACCCAAACCGGGTTTGGGAGAAGTTCTCTCGAATGCAATTGGTATCAACCGTTGCATGAATATATGACAATCATGGCTCTTCATGCCGAACATTCGCAGCTTTTTGGATCTACACATCGACCAAGATTCGATGCGTAACCATCAGAAAACGCAACTTTTCAACCCACTCGCACAATTTTTTCTTCTTGATGTATCAAGAGCATAGCACCCAAGGACGTAAGTATTTGTCGCCGAATCAATGTGTAGAGAAGGTCGGTGACAATATTCACGAATATCTTGCCTCGATTTTGCATTGTCCTTACTCTTGCCCTAAGTACACACATAATAGTGTTGAATATGTTGTCAAAAACATTTTTTTCGATGTGCATGACATCTAAGTTGTGGCGGATCAAGTTTGTCTTCCAATACGGCAAGTCCCGAATATGCTTTTCTTCCTCCATCCCGAATTCTTAGCTATCCGCCCATTCACGTATTCAGCGCCGATTTCTGTCACCTTCATCAAGCCAAACGATTCAATTTCGCCAAAATTTCTTCACCAGATCGCAAAACGGGCGGATCATCGCTTATGACCATTTTGCCTCTAATGAAATTTTTTTGTCTTTCCTTAATGGTGATGACTTCTCCAAGAAACGACGATGACAAATAACCACGATGTCTTACCACCATTTCGCAATTGAAATGCATTTGTATCCTCCATACAATAAGGACAAGCGTACTTTCCGTGTGTGCTCCAACCGACAACATGCTATATGCGGGGAAATCACTAACAAATTCATAAAAGGGCAACTCGCATGACAAAATTTGTCTTGGTGGAAATGTCGTATGTAACCACCCCATTGTTCCATAAATCTTGCAACTCTTTCACAAGCGGTCAAGGAACACGTCGATTTTCTCGCTTTGGGCTGGTCGGTCCAGAACGATAACCGTTAAGAACATAAACTCGTATTTCATGCACATCGACGGTGGAAGGTTGTAAGGAGTCAAAATCACGGGCCACGAAGAGTACGATTTCCGGAAATCCCAAATACTTGAAAACCATCGCTGCACAATCCTAAACGAACATTCCGAACCTCGGCGGCAAAGTCTTTATTGACGTCATTAAAATGTCTCCAAGCAATCGAATCGTAACAATGTTGCATAACATCTTCAGCGATGAATGATCTCCATGCCATCGCATATGTTTTGCGGTTGACTCGACGCATACAATCGTTGCAACCGAGGGCCCAAAGGGAAGTAGTACATTCTTTTGCAAGGGCGGTTTTTTGTGTTCCGACCACGACCTCGTCGATGTGCAACGTATCGTGATTTCTCACAAAATTTACATGAAGTCAACTCGTAGTCCACTCCCCAATAAATCATACATTGGTCCTCACAACAATCTATTTTCTCAACAGTAGACCTAGACCTCGCATTAGTCTTTTAGTGGCATAAAAATTCTCAACCATTGAGTTGTCATTTGGCAAACAATCCTTCATGACTTTAATGATTTCATTATACCCTCGTTCGTATATATGATGTTCGACTTGATCGCAAGTAATCTTGCCATTGCGGACAACGTTGTCATGGTTTCGCAACCAGTGCCACAATTGTTCCCTACTTGCATCAATCATGTCATATAGTTGGCGTGCTTGGGGGTTTGGTGATTCTTCCACGACATTCCAATTGAAACTTGGACCCGCCACGTTGTGTAGCATCTCGCGGTAAGGTGTCTGATCGTAGCCTCGAACATCAAAGATCATCAATATGGCAATCCATTTCGTGAAAATTTTGCGGCCCTTCATCTCCGTTCTCACCATGTTCGTACTAACCGTGATATCCCCGACAAATCCATACCTACATAGGTGGTGCTCAACCGTTTCGACGTCCGTGCACGGAACAAGTCGACATTTCTTAAAATTGCACGACATCTAATCTTCCTTTCACTTTGGTATGTAGGACAATGTTGTTTTGCAAATGATATGAATTCTTTAACCTTCGCCGCGAATTCAATTCGAACATAACCGTTGTCGAGCCGGTTGTACATCCAGTCTCTGTTTGTAGACGACATTCCTAGTCGAACGTAACCCTTGTCGAGCTTGGTTGTCTATTCAAGTAATGAAATAATAATGATTAAGATGATAAGAAATCTCACTAATTGGAGAATATTGTAAATCGGAATAGCGATCTACACCATCTAGAAGAAATTGATAGCTAAGTGAAAGAACGAGGTTCGCACATTAAACTCATGAATAGAGAATAAATTGACAAAGTTAGGAAGTCATTAATGAGTCATCACAATCTAAAGAGAAGGCATTGATTGAGTTATGTTGTTTATGTAAGAAGCTTGGGCATTATCAAAAGGATTGTTGTAAATGACTCATAATAAACATGTATAACATGTATTATAAGGGTTGGTTAGGTCCTGGACGAGTTTAAGGGTCGCTAACACAAAGGGATAAATTAATTATTTTGAGTTCCCTGCAGCTTAGCGCGCTAATTCCAAGATTAGCGCGCTAATTAGCCACTCGCCATCTATTTTTGACTTTTGGAAATCAAGCTTTAAATTTGAATTTTTGATTTCCTGGATTCCTAGAACGGCTATAAACTCTCATATTGGAATTCCTATCACTATAAAACCACCACAAACTTGGTTTTAACATAAGGAAGAAGAAACACATTTCAAAATTCAAGATCTACAAAGAGAAGAAATTTGATTTTTTAGAAGGAGCAATAGGAGATCTTTGTGGCTCGTTCTTAAGTTCTCAAATCCAAAGACCTTTGAGGCTTTCAAAGGAATATAAGAGTCTCTGCAAAGCTGATCTCTTTTGTCATCCTCTTGGTTGTAAGGAAATCCTTGATATAAACTCTTTCTTGTTCTTAATCGACATAGTTTTGTGTATTTGATTTGAAAATCAGTTTGATGTGTGTTTGAACACTTTCATCCTGGGTTTTGCACTTAAATTAAAATTTTGAAGACCCTAAGATTGCAAAAAGAGACCACCAGTAGCCCGACATTTAGTTGTGTGGGGAATCGAAGTTGAGGCCGTGCGCCTAACCTATATCGATATCAGAGGCATACAAATACCACATAATGTCTCAACGCGTCTACTACTTGTTCACTCATACGTCCTTAAGGTTATAGGTTTATTCCATTCTCTAGAAATGTAAAGTGAAATAGCAACATTCACTAAAAGAGTAATCCTAGTGTTTCTAACCCTAACTAGTAGTAGAAATTAAGTAATTATAGGTATTATTCAATCGTAACCAACAACACCTAACTAATCAATCATCCATAGCAAGTGCATGAATATGAAATTACTAACAACTATAACATCAAACGACAAAGTAATTACCTCAGTAAATGATTCTAATGTATTATAATGTTGATCATGACATGCTTTACCGATAAAAGAAACATGGAATAACAACCAAATACGGATGACATGCTTTACCGCTAAAATAAACATGGAATAATAACCAAATACTTTTAATCAATATAAATCTTGAATTGCTCAATTAAAAGGTTGAAATGAAATAGTACATATTAATAAACCTAAAAATAGAACAAGCATAACCTCAAAAACTATGCATGTAAGAGAAGAGCAGAACAAAAACTTCTAAACCAAACAAAAGACACAACATTAACTTAATAGATCAAGTGAAGAACACCAACTAATGCACATGAAAGCCAATCCGGGGGAAACTTAAATAATTCTCATGTCACCCTTGGTTTTCCATAAATTTTTAAAATTAGATAAACAAGGGGACTAGAATGCCAACCTGACAAACGCAAATTTTTAGCGAAGGATGCAACTGCAGCTCAGTACTTCCTCAAAACCGTCACAAGGTGAATGATCTCTATGAAAGCTGAAGAGCTCTTGATCATGAGTGTTGCCTGCATTATACATTAAGAACAATCAAAAACAAATAGATTATATCAGAATGTAGTAAGACTCCAAAACTAAAAATGCCTTGCTAACCGGATCCGAAGCAGAGAGCAGAGAGAGAGAGAGATATCGGCGATGACGGAGACCGGCGCGACGAGACGGAGAGACCAGAGAGACGGCGAGACCAGAGACAGCAGAGAGACCAGGTAGCACGACCAGACGGACAAACGGAGACCACCGCGACCGACGGCGGAGCAGAGACAAGAGAGAGACCACTAGCACGACAGACGGAGAGACGAGACGATCGAACGGGATGGACGTTTGGGGACGAGACGATCGACCGGCGCGACGAGACGGAGAGACAGATTTAGGTTTTGGGGTTGTTTCGTGTGAATGATTTGGGGATTTCTGCTTGTGTTGTTGGGGGAGGGGGGGGGTGCGGGAAAGAAAAGAGGTCGCCATGATCCAATAAAATACAAATCTCGAGGAATTATGAACGGTCATAAGAAATGAAGAATTTGGCGGGAATGGAGGCGCCAAATTTCGAGACGGAATTAAATTTCGTCTCTAATTCCGTCGCTAATTCCGTCTCGATCCGTCTCAAATCCGTCTCTAAATATTTCCCTCACAATTCCGTCGCTAATCAGCAAATTTAGAAACGGAACTTATTCCGTTTCTAATTCCGTTTCTGAATTAGAAACGGAAATAAGTTCCGTTTCTAATTCCGTTTCTGATTTGCTGTTTTTTTGTAGTGTGATTTTTTAAGTTTTAGATGAATATTGTGGAATCAAATAATTGTAAGAATTTAAATATGTATAATTCATTTGTGTTTTCTTGATTATTAGAACAAAGTGATTGAATAGACTTTCCGCGAGCGTAGCGAGCGGGCTCTCACGTGAGAAAAATTGATACTCAATCGAAAATGTTAATATATAATTGATAAAATTTCAAAGGTTAAAATATAATTGATAAAACTTTTAGAGGTTATAATATTTTTGAACATTAAACATTTACAAAAAATAAGGCGTGAATTTTACGAATAAGTTGTTTGAAGCGAATTTCCACGAGCGTAGCGAGCGACTCGCAAGTCCAAAAAACTAGTAAATAGAAAAACAAAAGAAAATGAAAAATAATAATAAGAAAAACCCAACCCAAATCACCATTTATGTTTCTCTCTGCACGAGACTCTTTTTTCTCTTTGCACCATCTTCTTCTCTTCACTTCAACAGATTGCCCAACAATATTTGTTATTATAAACCTTTTTTATGCGTAATGTGATTTTGGTTTTAGAATGCTGACTTTTCAGGGTTTCTTCAACAAACATTCATGAAAAAGCAATTGGTGCGAAGAATTAGAGTAGGACAATGCTGAATTGAAATCTCTTTTTTCCAACCTTGCTTAGGGGACGTATATAGGGATGCAAATGGGAGATAGTAAGGGATGGGGACCCCTATTCATCTCTATCCACATTTAAGAATTCATCTCTCTGTCCCCATACCCATCCCTATGTGATGATGAACTTTCATCTTTATCCCCATCCCCGCCTAATCTCCGCGGGGATAGGAAATCCTCATAGTAAAAAAGTCTTTCCCCATTAATTTCCCATTAAAGATCCTTGTTGGGATTCTTACGGAGATTTTGCAAAGAATCGCCACGGAGAAATTTTTTTTCCTACGTAGTTTTTTTTTAAAAGATTTATAAAAAGTATAGTACACATACATAGGATCAGTTGTTGAAAATTTCAACCAAATAAAATATAACATATAAATATAGTTGCAAACAATTTAAAACAAAACATATAATTAACCAAACAAGTTAAAATTATAAATCACATTAGAGTTTGTTTATCACTAGTGTTTTAAGTGAAAGTCTTGTAATATTATATAAAATTGATATATATATATATATATATGGTACGTTTATAATGAAGCTCAAATATATACCTATTTCATGAGAACTATATATCTCACCATTGGATTACTATGAAATTTTAATCTAATGGTGATTGTTGTAGTGCATCTAATGCAAAACACATTAAATGCGTAATAAATACTATATAATTGGGTTTCATGGTAAAGCACCATATATACGGTGATCTCCCCGGGATCTCTAATGGATACCCGCAGAAAATCCCATGGGTAATCTCCATGGAGATCCCCGCGAATATTATTAACAAGGATTTCCTGCGGAGATCCCCGCGAACATATTTTTTTTTCATCCTCGTACCCATACTCGCGTTGCTATAAGAGTTTATCATCATCTTCATCTTCATCCCCATTTAAATTCTCTATCCTTATCTTCATTGTAGGAAATCTCCATCCCCCGTAAGGATTTCCGCCTCGCTTGCATCCCTAATGGGACAATGAAGGTAAGACCGTTCTTCAAAAGTAGGAATTCGTGTATATTGAAGAAAAAAAATGATAAGCTTGCCATATTTTAAAAAGTAGTTCATTGATAAAGCATTAGGGAAATAATTTGTCTCACATGCCTTTTTTTTTCACCAACAGTAATTATTCGTTTAGGTTTTCTTGTTTTCTAATGATAGGCTTGCCATATTTTCAAGTTGCCTTTTTTTTTTCCATCAACGGTGCTATTCATGTTTTTATTTTCGTTTTCTTTTGCTTTTTAATTAAGCAAAACGCCATGTCATCAGTCTAGTCAGCAAAATTAACCGGCTTCAAATGGATTTCAAGGTGCATTGTGTTCGACTTTTTTTTACTTAAAGGGTTTTAATGGCAGTCAATCACTTTCGATTAATTCGGTCATCCACTTCTTGTTCAAGGGGAGTTTAGTTCTCTTTCTTTTGTGCCAAAGGCCCACGTTTATAGCATGAGGGTCTGTGACATATCAGGCCCAACTGCGCGTCACATAATGCTTTGACGAAAATAAATGTCATGTGAAAATATTGACAATAAATACAGATAAACATATAATTAATCACACAATTCATCACTCTTCTTCTATTTATTTATTTATTTATTTATTTATTTATTTATTTATATATATAGGAGAATTCTATAATGGAGCCCAAACATATACTCTTACTATGAAAATCCCTCAAAATGTATTGTGCATTTATGACTTATAGATTAAATATATATGTTACAAGCGATCAAATCCACTAATGGCACCCCAACGATACGGCAAGTTTGCGTGTAAGTCGTGAGGCAGATGGCAGAGCAATCCTGGGCTTGGCTATTCATTGCCATTGTCGCCAGGAAAGTCATGTAGATCACCGGCCAACATGACCTTGCATTTCATGGTACAGTCCATCATCGCCAACATTGGATATGTATGAATATATGTATATGAATGTTATTTATCTCCATAACAGTTAAACGTCGGGCTACTAGCGGTTTTTTCTGTAATCCCAAGGTCCATAGGACCTAATCAGATGAAGTGTCTGAATACTCATATTTACTCAAAAAAAAAAAAAAAAATGTTCCTGTATTTAATATAGTTATTGCTTTCATGAATATATATGGAAGGGGGAGTCTGCTTATATATAGAGAGTATGTACGTAATATATGCCAAGCTACTGAATTGATGGAAGAATATTCGATATTGGTGCCTGCTTTACTTAAAAAACAACCATGTAGTATTAATTAATTGATGAATCATGCTATAATGAAATGCTTAACAGATATATTTTTTTTTGTTTTTTTTTATTGTTAGGTACGTATTTGATTGAGGCAAGTCCTAACTAATCTCGGACTTATTATTGTTCGGGTATTTGATCGAGGCAAGCCCTGACTAATCTCAGACTCGAAGAACGTAGGACCATAAAAATAACTTTTCTTCAACGAAAAGAATGATCATGAGTTTTCTTTTTTGTCAAAGAAAAGAAAACTTGAGGAATGTAGGACCATAAAAATAACTTTTTTGTCAAAGATAACAAAAAAGAAAACTCATAATCATTCTTAAGATGAATGGTTTAGAATATGAAAAGGAGAAGAAAGAAATGGTTGGAAAAGCTCACCATCAATTGCACTTAATCGAGCACAATGAAAGAGTTTGATCCATATAACCGACCCCAATTAATTTTGGACTGAGGCTTTGTTATTATGATTTTGTCAAAAATGATCATGAGTTCACCAAATAAAAGAAGATGCACCGATCATGAATACTTTCGTCTTGAATAGTGTGTGAAGTGTGATAGTACAAGATGGATAAGGCACTGTAAGTGTGAAGTGTGATAGTACAAGATGGATAAGGCACTGTAAGTCATAGGGGTGGGCAGCGGTTTGCGAAAAACCGCCCAAACCGACCAAACCGCACGGTTTGGTCTGATTTTTAAAGCTCACGATTTGGAAAACGACCAAACCGCAGAATCGCGGGTCGCGGTTTTCGTTTTGGAAAAACCGCGGTTTAACCAAACCGATGGCATTTTGGTAAATAACCACCATATATCAAAAACCCTAAAACATAACCAAAAAAAAAAAACAAAAAGATTCATCACTCCTCTCTCCTCCTCGCGGCGCTCTCACTCTCCTCTGCCTCCTCTGCCTCCTCGCGCTCACTCTCTCCTCTCTCTCCTCGCGCTCTCACTCTCCTCTCTCCTCCTCTCTCGCGCTCTCACTCTCCTCTCTCTGCGCTCTCTCTCCCGCTCGTCTCTCGTGCTCACTCCCGCGGCGCTTCTCTCTCCTCTCACTCCCGCCGGCGCTCCTCTCACCCCAGCCGTCTCCTTCATCCTCCTCACTCTTCGTCTCACCGCCGCCGCCGAATCCATCGCCATCATCGTCGTTGCCTTCCACCGCGCGAACGTCCACCTCCGCCTCGCACCAAAACAGCAAAACCAAACCGCAAACCGCGCAAACCGCGGTTCGGTTTGGTTGCGGTTTTGACGGTTCACGGTTTGGTGGTGGTTTGGAAAATCACCAAACCGTAGACCCTCGATTTGGTTGCGATTTGGTTGCGATTTGGTGATTTTCACCACCAAACCGCGGTTTGCCCACCCCTAGTAAGTCATTAGCATCCTTTGATGTGCCTCAAGATACATGTGCGCACATATGTTAGCGAATAGACTCGCACAAGTGCATGTCGTATGAGCTAGTGAGTGGTGACAATTGTTGGAGGTAGAGAATAATCTCATATATAGACCTGATGAGAATAAATACAATAAGTTATAAGGAGGAGCGAGCTAGTGAGTGGTGACAATTGTTGGAGGTATCACTCACTCTTAAGTAGTTGAACTAGTTAAGTCGAGCGTTCGGTTCTTCTAGTATATAGTCTAGAGGACTAAGAAAGCCTACAAACTTGGGACTAATCTAAATTATGGTTTTGATGGTATTATTTAGTTTCACCCATATCACATACCAGATGATGAAACTACCCTCATTAAATACACACAAAAAACACAATCGAACTTCTACTATTTCTTTTCGACACTAAGGAAACCCTAACGGACTGGTCAAGAAGAAAAGAGGGAAAAATGCAACCCTCGTGGAAAGTCAATAGAGAAGGGTTCCAGAGGTTTGAGACAAGGTTGTGCACGACAAACATAAGTAAACACACCTCACGCACGGCGAACGCCTTTCGAGCTTTAAACAATGAAGACGCAGATGAGGAGGACGCACAAACACGTGCGCGGCGTTCTCCGCACCAGTCGACTGCTACTTAGGTTTCTCGATTTGGAGATGTAAGTAGAATTAGAATGACACTTTATTAACTTTACCTATTGCAACCACATTAATCCCATCCTCGATACTCCCAATCGAATAAATTACTCAAAACGGATTAATACCTAACCCCAAGTGTTAATCCTAGTATAAACTAATCTCATGAAGATTAGTCTCTCAAGGATGTGAATCGAACTGGCCATTATTGTAAGCTTACATATGCAAGACATTCTAGTATTCCACTCGCTCTCATGATTTGGGCTGGACCTTAAACATACAAAGATTTTCTGCACAACCAAATGGGGATTTTGTCTCATCAAGTCTCAAAAAAATCACTTTCAGTGAAGAACAGATTTGCAGGGCCTAATCCTTTTCTATTGCTTAACATTGGGCTCCACTAAATACTCCCACTCACTCAACCATAGAGCACTACTAAGATTATTAAAGCAAACAATAATGGAATTTTGAACATAGAAAATAAACTGAGAAGAATTGCAAATGTTGAAATATGGCTTCTCTTTCAAAGATAAATCTTTGGAGTTCATCCAAATAAGGGGTGCCCATTGAAGGGAAACCAGTTTATGTTATTGAAACTAAAATTTAAATATTTTAAACCTTAATAAAACTACAAGGACAAAATAATCTCCAGAGAACTTAAAAAACCTTCTGCAGTCTGATCCAGATGGACCCAGCTCGGCAAGCTCAAATTTGAGAAGCGTTACGTCAATTGAATCCGGTGTGATGGAGCACATCATGAACATGAAATCCTTCTAGGTCTTGGATTCAATCACCTTCTTCGCAAAAGTTGGCAAGCAAAATGCAGCAGAATGGATCTAAAGGAAATCATTTGCCATATATATATTGTTACAAGAAAGAAAATCAGAATTAAGAACAGTGAAGTGAAGATGGGGAATGAAAAGATATCACATACCTCCGCATTGTAAAATTTCAACGGTCCTTTAACGCTGCCATGATTTTCCACTTGATCTATGGGGCTCACTGGATTCTTAAAATCAACGGGAGGTCCCGCGGTGGAGCACAGCATGAAACCAATCACCCCACTGCAACAAAATAAACAGTCGAACGTTAAACACGTTGAATACTACACTTTGATTATCATTGAACAAGCGACAACAAGAGGACGAACAAAGAGGAATAGAAGAGATTTTGGGATATGTACCTTGGGTAAGTAGGGACAGTGGTCCATGCATAATTGACAGAGCCCTTGAATATTTCGCGGCAGTTGGCAACAATGTCTTCAATGATGTGCATATGAAGCCATATACTCTCAGCCTGAGTACAAACCACTCCACCAGGGCGGAGAGCCCTTGCCACTGATTCGAAGAAAGGCTTCTCGAAAAGCTCTTGGGCAGGTCCTGATCAGAAGTAAAACATAGATATGAGATGTCGATTTAATAAACAGTTAAACACAAACAGTGTCAAAAGTTAATTGAAGAGAAGAAGAGCCCGCACCAATCGGGTCAGAGGAGTCGACTATGACGGCATCATAAGAACCTTCAGCAGCAGCCTTTAAAAATGCTACTCCTGCAAAAATTTAAAGAACTCCAATGAAGAAATGTGGCAGAGAAAAGAAAAATAAATAAATAAATAAATTTTGGGAAAGAACAAATTAAGTACAGTTTGGTTTAATCACATGGGAAGATACGGGATGCTGAACATACCATCGCCAACATGAAGGCTTACACGAGGATCTTCGTACCCCACAGCTAATTCCGGAAAAAACTGCTTCGAAACCTGAGTGAGAACAAAAAGAAATCAAGATACTGGAAGAAGTAGAAGAGATTGTTAACTACTGGTGAACATTCATCAATAGCTTCTTGATGAAAGTTCAAGTGATGTGCCTTTAAAGGCAATCTTTTGAAAAGACTTTTACAATGAAAAACGGAAAAAAAGAAAAAAAAAAAAAAAAAAGATAAAAGAAAAAAGAACTCAATATGCAAAACAAGTTGTACAAGCTTTATAGATACAAAATTAAATAACAACAACATAACCTCAGTCCCAAATTATAGATACGAAATTTAAAAAAAAAAAATTTAAAGTTTAAGAACAAAAGGAATCCGAATGACTTTCGAAACATCCACTTTTCGGTGCAAAGAAAAACAATTCATATTCAGCATAGAAAATTAATTTTACCCAAACTACTTCCACTTAAAAAAGAGAGTAGTTTAACCAGATTTGCAATTATATAAGAATCAGCAAAAATTAGCTATAACAAAGTCTCCAATCTTTTCAACCTCAGTGAAAAAGAAGGAATCAAAATAAGATAGAAAGTTAGAAAAAAAAAACAAAACAAAACAAAAAGCAAAACAAAACGAAACTCACATCAATGACCATCTGATCGATTTCACAAATGTCTATATGTTCCACAGAAGGATGGCGAGATACTTCACGAAGAACCCCACCATCCCCTCCACCGATAACCAGTACCTGGAAGAATAACAATTCGATAATCAGTTATCAGTTGGAAAGATAAAGATGGAATTATAGTCCATAGACTCCATACGCAGCTAATAACTAGATCTTTTGATATAAAGGAAGTGTCGATAAACTGGGCATCCAACAACTCTGAACCATGCCTCAGTCACAATATAAGTTGCAACATAATCTCGAAAAAAGGCACAAAAATAATTGAAAGACAAATACTTGACACCCAAACTCATTTTTTGTCCCTTTACTGCATTGGAACCTCTTTTTAGGCAGACAAATAAAAGCAGTAGGTTTTCCCATTGACCATAAAGCATGGCATATTTTTTTAGCTCAAAGATAGTTATAAAATGTCATTTGAAGATATAAAACATCGGGCTAGAAATATATGTCGACGCACTTCTTAGTGAAGAACTGTACCTTCTTCGGGTTTAGAATGGAACAAAGAGGCAAGTGGCTAATCATTTCCTGGTACGCACATTCATCCCTCTCTGTTACTTGAATTACCCCGTCCAAGACAAGAACTTTACCATATGTGGAAGACTGAAATAGCAAACAAGAGAAGGATTTAACAAAAGAAGCATTACAATTTTCCTTTTATTTTTCTTTTGGATGAGAGGAAGCGGCCGAGGAGCCACTTTTTCAATAAAGAAAAAATAGACTGGCATGATAGAGAAAGAATCTAATACCTGAAACACCATAACTTCTTGGTAAAGAGACTTCTGCCGGAATAAGATCTTTTCCACCTTTAAAGAGTGAGCCTCTCCTGTTGAGAACAACAAAGGTATATGATATGTTAATGCCACTTCTTTACTTCATCTGTACAAATAAGGTGTAATGCAAACACTAAACATTCTTCCAAGAGTACAAAAAACAAAAAATAAACTACGTCGCTTTAATCAAGAGGATTCAACAAGCAGAACACAATTTTCCACATAATCAGAAAAACAGGAGATTGGTTATAAATAAAAAGATATAAAAATTTGATAATTGTGCATGTTTCAGATGCTTTCCATAAGCAAAGAGACAACCAATGAACTCATCTAATTTAAAAGTTACTGATAAAGTGGAGAGACATAAGTATTCTATTATTAACCAAATTCATAAGACAATTGTGTTAATTGCAATAAATTTGAAACCAACACATCCATGGAGAAATATTATGAGTTGCAACAATACAATATATACATGATACATAAAAGATATAACTATGAAAAATCTAAAAACTTGATGATAAGAAAGTTTATGGAGAACAAGTTCACAAGTTACTAAATCGTTAACCAACAAAATTAAAAACAAAAAAACGTTCAAACTGAAAAAAAAAAAAAAAAAAAAAAAAAAAAAAAAAAAAAAGGTAGTAAAAACCAAGTGAGAAGCTTGTAAGAACATTAATCTTTGCATACAATCTTTTCTCACAAAAAAGGGGTCCCAAATCTTAATCAGACAAACATATTAAAAAGAACAGTTTTGCAACAGAAATCACAGAAATCAAGCAACAGTAACAATCATGATTTCTGCTCAAACCCACACAAAAAAAGTAAAAACTTAAACAAATTTGAAGATTTCAGATCCACCCACATCATAAAAAGAAATATTTTAATAAAAAAAAAAAAACTGATCATCATCATCATCATAAAGGGCAAAAAGTGATGTTCAGTGAGAAACCCAATGATCATTGCAAAACCCATTATCACCCAAATCACAAAATCCCCCAAAAAAACACCCAAATCACAAAACCCAAAAAAAAATATAAAAAAAAAACACCCAAATCATGAAAACCCACAAAAAAAAAAAAAAAAAAAAAAAAAAAAAAAAAAAAAAAAAAAAATCGACCATCTTGAACAAAGAAGCAGAGGTTTGAATACCCAAATCAGAGAAAGATGAGATTTTGATGAGGAAACGGACCTGGCCACATTGGGCTGATCTCAGAGAACCATCCGGTGATAACAGAGGAGACGCCGTGGGGGGGCTCGGCAGGAACAGAGCTCCCGTTTAGTCCATTGGCGTCGCCCATCACTTCGTCGCCCTCTCTCGGCCTCTTCACTGGCAAATCTGAAGAACTCAATGCAGGCGCTCCCACGACACTCTCCTCGGCCATCGAATCGAATCGATTGATCAGAGAAAGCGAAGAGCAGGATCTCTTCAATTAGCAGAAGAGCAACGAAAAATAAGACGGACAGAGCAATTTGTAGGCAGAGGAGGAGAGAGAGAGAGAGAATAATATCTGATGGGGCGGTTTCCTTACACAATTAAATTAGAGGGTTTGGGACTTTCTAATTGTTCATTAGGCCTTAACTTTCTACTTTAGAGTAGGAAATTAGAGGGTGCGACTTTCTAATTGTTCATTAGGCCTGAACTTTCTACTTTAGAGTAGGGTGTGTCTCTCTTGAAGAAGTTATATATCTATCATATCTATCTCTATCATATATATAAAAGCACGAATCACAAATTTTTGAGTGGTAATAAAATTTACCTATTTACCCATACTTTTTTTTTTATCTTCAAATCAACATTTTCTTTTGTATCCAAATCAAACTCTAACTCCTTATCAATCGACTATACTTTTTTTTTCTTTATCTCCAAATCGATCATGAACTCATTCTCATCAATCCAATATACTTTTTTTGAGGAAGTAATGTATTAGCATGATTAGCTTGTTTTTTCATTCACATCTTATCTCAATCACATTAGATAATATTGATAAGCTAAAAATGTAGTTGTATTTCTAATTTTTAAATTTTAATTACAATTTTAAATTTTGTTAATAAATTCGTAGAAATTAATTCCTTATCAATCACATTAGAGAATATTGATTTTATAAATTTTAATTACAATTTTAAGTTTTGTTAATAAATTCTTAGAAATAATGAACTCCTTATCAACCACTATACGTTTTTTTTTTTTATCTTTATCTTCAAATCAATCATGAACTCATTCTCATCAATCCAATACACTTTTTTTGAGGAAGTAATGTACTAGCATTATTAGCTTGTTTTTCATTCACATCTTATCTCAATCACATTAGAGAATATTGAAACTAGTATATATAAAAGCACGAATCAAAAATTTTTGAGTGGTAATGAAATTTACCTATTTGCCCATACTTTTTTTTTTATCTTCAAATCAACATTTTCTTTTGTATCGAAATCAAACTCTAACTCCTTATCAATCCACTACAAGTTTTTTTTTCCTTTATCTCCAAATCAATCATGAACTCATTTTCATCAATCCAATACATTTTTTTTGAGGAAGTAATGTCCTAGCATGATTAGTTTGTTTTTTCATTCACATCTTATCTCGATCATAGTAGAGAATATTGATAAGCTAAAAAAAGTACTTGTATTTTTAATTTTTAAATTTTAATTACAATTTTAGATTTTGTTAATAAATTCTTATAAACTGATTCTCACGAGCGAAACGAGCGGGGGATCGTGCGTAGCACGTCTTGAAACTAGTATATATATATATATATATATATATATATATATATATATATATATATATATATTTGGTCTTATAAGGAGAGTAGTAGAATCAATCCACGACTTCTTTAAATTTTATCTTTTTATATATATATTTATATTTGTTGAGTCTGCCCATTTTGAGCACCTAGTACTGAGTGAAAATCGCATGATACACCTCGAGACGTGAGTTGCGCTCGCATCGAAAGGTACTCACAGGAGATGTATTTAAGTGAGTCAACCAATTATTTTTTTTGTTTTTTTGGCAAATGGTGCGTCATAAATTTCACCAAAAGATGCTTTGATAGCTAGCTAAAAGTAGTCTTAAATTTTAGCGGTTATTACAATTGATTAAGTCTGATCACTGAACTTAGTAATATTCAAATTGTTGCTTGTGAACTTCACTTTGTAATGCTCCAAGTCCATTATAAATTTTGGTAGTATAGTACATGTCCATTATATGTCCATTATGGATCAGTAATTAATTATGATGAGTTACCTAGATGTTGGTAAACTTGTAATTAGAATTCATAATAAAAATATATATCCAATTACCGATACAGGTGGCAAGAAATATAATTTGGGCAAAAATAGATTCGAACAATCTTTTATATTAAAAAGAGTTCCTGCACTGTTCGGACTTGGTCCAATTTTAAATTCAAACATGAATTTCGACAATCTTTGATATTAATTAGAGCATGCATGTTTAATTAGTTTCGGTTCATTTTAAATTCAAACAAGACTACTAATTTGTTCAACTCATATTTCGTTAAATAAGGTTAATGAATTGTTTAATCTTTTTTTTTTTTAAGTCACTCGATATCCAAAGCCCAATGAGCTCTGAGCTCCGACTATTTTGAGTTCGAACCGGGCAATACCACTAGGTGGTGCCAAAGCTTTCCTTCATGAATTTTAAAGGGACGACTCTATACTCAAAGCTTAAACTTGAGACACTTGATTAAAATTTTTATTTTTTTTTATAAGAAAGAAACAACTTTTGTATCCACCAAGGTTTGAACTCACGACCTTGTACTTCCAAATTTTATATCAAATCATTGGGTCGCTCAATTAGTTGACATTTGGTTAAGGCTTACGTAACCTTTGTCGTTGCACCAGACCCCTCCTTAATTTGGGTTGTTTGATTTTTATTTTTATTTTGAATTTTGTTGAAATACAAAAGAAGTGTTTTTATATTTAAAACTTTTAAATATATAACACATAAAAATAATTCCAATTTGCCCTAGCCAAACCATAACTACTTGGACACAACCAAAGGCCACTTTGTTGAATCCTTTTATAAAACTACTCGTACAGTTGTACTTGTACCTAATTAAAAGACTTACCATTATTTAATGCACATTACATGTTGGATGTGCATTAAGTTTCCATTTTATTGACTTAAAAATATTCTATTAAAAAGGAATATAGATCATGTTTGAGTTGTACAATTTGCAAATCCATCTGGTCTAAGTTCCAATTTTATTACTAATCATAAAAAGAAATGAGGATCTTATTATCAATTTTAACTTTTCGAATTATCCATTAATGTATGTTGACTTGTTTTATCTATATAGTGTTTCATATAGATGGCAACAGCTCACGTACTCCATTTAATTATTTCTTCCTCCCATGTGCCCCGATAACTAGTAGGGAATGAGGAAATTAAATCAATAACCCTAAGGTGTGTTAAAAAAAAAGAAAAAAAATTAAATCCACTAATTCAAGAGTTTTGTTGCAATTTAGTGATCCTAGCCCATATTAGTTGGAGCCTATTAAACTTCAAATAGCAAGTAGCTTACCTACAAAACGTCAAAAAAAAGTCAACAAAGATATATAGTATTTTCGTGAACAAAATAAAATTTAAATTTAAAACGTAAAATTAATTTTCTTTTGGGCGATGGATTCCATGTTATATGTGGGATTTCCGATGCGAGATTGTGTCAAACATGCATGCTAGTAAGTAAAAGACGAGAGATGAGAAAGAAAAAAGAGAAAACGTACGTAACTTCAAAAAGATCATAAATGACAGATGTTAGCGATTATAAAGGAATACAGAAGAACTATTAATAGTGAACTATTAAAATTAATATGAAAGAAGCATTTACTTGGATTATGGGGTTGAGACATCCAACAATTTCTTAAAGGAATAATTGAGCTTAAGTAAAGACGAGCCGAAAGAAAGCTTATATATCCACTATTAGATAATGTCCATTTAATTGATTCAAACTAATTTGTCAAGAAGATATAGTATACTATTGATTGTTTTTAATTGATGTAAATGGACATAAATAAATAGAATTGACACCTCACTTCCGCTTTAAAGCCAAATTTGATTATACCAAAATGTTTTAGTTTTTAGTTTATGTTTTTTTAATTGATTTAAGAAATAGTGTTATTTGGACTCATGACTCATGAGTCCGAACTCAAGACTATTTTTTGTTTCAAAGTCATTCTCAAACAATAAATGAGGCAAACACAAACACTTATAAAAATTCGTTGATACCTCTTATATATTTGTAAAAAATTTAAGAACCTCTCTATAAATTTAGACTCATAAATTCAAATATATTTATTGTTAATAAAATTGATTTTTTGACTTCAAGAATGGACTTGTATTTTTGTTAGTGTGAAAAGAATGGCAATTTGGTAGGCTAAGCATGCAAGAAAAGTCAGCAATTTGGGTACAAAAAGAGGAATAATTATCATCATGGCATTATTCCCTTTGTAAGGTTGGGTGTAGGCTTTTTTAAAAATAAAAAATAAAAAATAGAACTTTATGTGTTGTTTATGATGTTTGTTTATTATTGTTGTTATTGTGTTTCTCTCTTTAATTGAGTTGTTGTTGACTTGTGTACATGTGCATGATCTATGTTCTCCAGGGTTACAAAACCAATGAAAGTGACACTCACTCTCATTTGCTTTTCATTGACTCATTATTACCTCATTAGGGCTCTTGACCATTTGGGCCCTTTTGTGGGATGGGCTTTCGTTGAAATTTTGATCCAATCGCATATTTTTCACGTAAAAATTTTAAGCTGTAATTAATAAATATTATATATATACACTATATATATATAATGTCAATCCTCCTTACCATCTTATTATTTCAAAATTTATCATAATTTCAAAAATGCCCTTAAATATTTTTTTTTAATTCGCTATGAAAACTTTAAAAAGTAATGAGGGCATTTTTGGAAAAAAAATAAAACTTATTTTTAGTTAGTTTTCAAAACGGAAGTCTATCTTATTTTTCTTTATTTCACTCAAATTTTTTCTCAATCCAGTTAAAACGTGGTTTCAAATTGTTCCAATAAAAAATTGTCTATTCAAAACATGTTAAATTAAACAGTCAATTCACATTTCAATGCGGCACATATTAAAGCAGTTTTTTTTTCATGCCTTATGGAGTCTGTACGTGCCGATTGACTAGTATATAAGTGTATATATATATATATATATATATATATATATATATATACACACACACACACACACACACACACACACACACACACACACACTAGTGTATGGCATGTGCATTGCACGTGGATGATAAAGAGGGGAACGGTTCAAGGTTAGAAGGGAACGATGTTAAAAGTTAGATGAAGATAATTTAGGGGTAATTCGCGCAATTTTGAAATCTCAAACAAATAAGGTAACTAACTAGAAACTCTATTTTTTTCTCTCTCTCTCACATTATTTTCTCTCTTTTAGTTTTCATTTTCAAACTCATAAGTCCCAACCAATTAGAAAAGGAAAAAAATTGTTAAATCGAAATTTACTCAAATACCCTTAATTTTATTTCCTTGCCAATCATTCCAACCAATAAGAGAGAAGCTTTTGAGGACAATTTTGGAAATAAAAAGAAATTTTAAGCTTAATAGGATGGGAATGAGGATTGACATTAATATATATATATATATATATATATATATATATATATGAGTGCTTCTACAATGGAACCCAATTACATAGCATTTATTGAGCGTTTAATGTGTTTTGCATTAAATGCACTACATCAATCACCATTAGATTGAAATCATATAGTAATCCAATGGTGAGATATGTAGAATGTAGTACTCACGACATGGGTATATATTTGAACTCCATTATCGAAACACCCTATATATAATATACTAATTTTCTGAACGTGCTTCACACGTGGGAGCATGCTCGCTACTCTATCGAGAAGTCAATTCTTCTAACATGAGTTAGCATCTAAATATCTAAAATAAATATCTACAATATTTGTTTATGATTCACTCGCTCAAATAATCTTGTCAATATTAATAAAAGAAATATACTGACATGTATGTATTAAACATTTAAGACTTGAGAAGATTCTTATGCATTTAAGTCGATGCTAATAGCCTGTTCGGTTCAATTCTAACAAGACCCAAGACCATGAGATTAATTTGTAATGAGACTAACACATAGGTTTATGTATTACTCTCTTTTATGAGACTTGTTCGGTTGAGAGTCTTAAGCTTGAGAATAAATGTAGTTCTAAAAGTTACATTTACCAAATTACATACATCTCCAACAAAATCATCAAAGTCGATTTTGGTTTTCATCACTTCCGCTCCTTTGGCCGAGTTGGCGATCTTGCCAGATTCATCCTTCGGGTCTTCATCATCGTGTTGTTGCATCTGGGTGTCTTCTTCATTTGAGATAAGTTGATTTCAGATCTGAATCTCTCTCTCTCTCTTTTTCGATATGTATAAAAAATCGACTTTGATGTTCATCCAAATCTAGTTTAGATGTAAAGATTGATGTTTTGGATCACTCTATTTCATAGCATCTTTGATTAGAGAATAACTTTGTGCAGACCACAAAAGTGACGGACTTCTTTTGGTGCTTACTTTTGATTTTAGGTTCTAACAAAACTGAATACAAAGAAACAACTAATATGTGCTGCCACCAACATGGACCCAAATTCTTTTATTCAAAACCAACAATCAATTTATTTGATCGATTGAGTTGGAAAGAAAAGTGTGTAAAGAGAAGGGGTAATTTGGTCATCTGTAATGGCTAAACATTAACATTGAGACTAGTTAGTCCCACCAAAATTGGTGGTTTATTTTAGTCACCTCTACTAAGTATTCGTTAATCCTGTGGCTTAGTTAATCCGCGAAGCGAACAGCGGCTTAGCCAGTTCAGTAGGGTTAATCCACCCTACGACCATGAAGCGAACTTGCCATAAATGTGTGCAACCAAAATTGGCTATCCTTGCTTCATGCATGATCTATGGCTTATCATTAAGGTTAATTTAAATCTTCAATTTAGGTTGTATTTAGTTACAATTACTTTTACTTCTTATTTATGATAAGTCTTATTTAATAAGAGATTTAGGAAAATAAAGGTGTTTGGTTAGTTTCATGTTACCGCTTATTTGAACTAAGCCTTTTAAAGATAAAGAGGAAAAACATCTTAACAAATAAGTTACATTTTTTAACTTTTTAACTAAGAAGTTTTCCTCTTAAGCAGATAGCGGATTTAGAGTCGCGATTAATTTCAAAATTTCAACATTACCCAACCCCTAAACGCAATCTCTCACACCCTTGTTCTCCTCCGCTCTCTATCTACACTCCGTCAACGCTCTTTCTATGGTTTTTCATGACAAACCCCCCCAATTTAAACCTAAAAAAAACACTTCTCTCAACACAACACCTCCCTAAAATTGTCAAACTACTTCTCTTGCTTCAACTCTCTAATGCCAAACCTACCACCACAACAATACCTACAATTGTTACAGCCACACGATCAATACTCACATGCCACTCAGCCCCAACACCACCACTTCAATCTACTACATAGACCTTGCCCATGCCACTCTCACAAGGCTCCGCATCGGCCTCGCCCACGCAGCCCACATTGACCTCCAATTTAACCACCCATCTCACCAATCTCACAAATCTCTCCATTTTCTACAAGCCCTTTTTGTTTTGGTAAAAATAAGGCTAAAAAAGACCACATTCGGGGGAAAGTGAAGGGTTTGTCGATTGAAAGTTATAAAATTGATGGGGAATTCATTGTGGGATTCAATTTTAATGGGAAGAGATTGATCCAAGTGAGGTGATTGGAGTGGAAGTTAAGGCCGATGCTCAATCGATCTCGAATGAATTAGGGCCATTTTTCCAAACAAATGACACTCTGAACCGAAAAGAATGGATATTACAAAAGGAAGAAGGGGGCGTACGAAAGAGGAGCATCAAGAGAACACTTAAGAAAGCTTACAAACTTAGAAGACTCGCTTATTCTACGATGCCCCTTACAGACTTAGAATACTTCTATATATAGTGGTAAAAAAGCAAATGAGATAAGACGCATTTCTGTAGAAAAGAAGTCCTACATAATTGACATATTACTAAAGCAAAAGTAAAATAATTGTACTGGATGCTTCCACTTTATATCGTTTGACTGTAACTGGATGCTTGATACTGTAGCGCTTTATATCTTTTGACTGTAGCTGGATGCTTAAGACTGTAGCATCTTTTGACGAATTGTTCTTGATAAGATGGTGACTTTTTGACGAATTTGTCTTGATCATATGTCAACTTTTGAAAATTTGTATGAACATGATAAGATAGCTTTATTGAGCGGGGTTAGGATAAGATTCTGGATAATGCATATCTTTATGGATAAGATTGTTGAAAATCAGGGCAGGCAATAGTGGCCTGGAAGCATGGGCTGGATAAGTCGAATGGCATGGGCCTGAAATGCAGGCAAAGCCTAGAAGCATGGGCTACATAAGATAATTGGCATGGGCCAGAATGATAGATATTTTTACTATTTTTTATAAGATATAACATTCACAAAAGTCTCTTAATTGAGGACTGCGCAGGGTGCGCCATAAAATATAGTGGACAAAATCAGCATAACGAAATGGTTCAGGATAATTGGCATAAACTTTAATGCGAGGGCACTGCATAAGATACCAAGCTGTTATTAGAAGATTGCCTTCAGCAGATGTCCAACCATGAGCATAATCAACAAAAACGGACAAATGTTGTGGCTGTGGTGGTGGATCAAGATGGAGTTCAGTTATTAGGAATCGAGCCGGAAATGTATCAACTCCAAAATGAGAAAGATCAGCTAGGATTTAATCTAATAATGGATGCTGAATTGCTGGATTTTGTAATACTCTAGAGAGGTCCATTTATAACTCAACAAAATCTGGAGTAGAGGAGTCACCGTCTGAATTAGTCTTGGAAGAAGCAGAATATTTATCTTTAAATTGCTTGAATCGTGCCTCCATTTGTCTCTCAATCTGTTGAAAACCTTGTTGAAAATTGTTTTGAAGTTGTTGAATTATTGTATATGCAAGATCAGGTGATACCGTTGAACTGGATTCGACAGCGGGGTCAGTGATGTTTTTAGGTTTGGATGGTGTGGTAAGGCTGATGCCTTTATAGGTTTTAGACATATTGGTGGGGAATGGATTGGTTTTACTAGGTGTTGCAATAGGAGTTATGGTGGATGCTTGGATTGATTCACTATTAAATTTATCCCACCATTTGGTTTCTAAACAAATATTTGCTCGTTGGCAAGCCATTTTAAGTATTTTTGAATTTGTCCAATTAAAGAGAACAAATAAAACTGCAGAACATAAAACAAAGAGGAATTGCAAAATTGTGAACATAATACAAAACATTGTAGAATAATGACGAGAAAATAAAATCACTGCAGAATAGTGAATTGAAAAATCAAAGAATGTGGATAAAAGAGAAAAACAAAAAACTTTTTTTTTGTCTATCTTAGAGTTGAGGTTGATATCTTGATAAACAAAAATTAGCAATAGATAAAAGACTCATTCTCACCCACCTTCACTAAAATAATAGGACTTACAACGTTAATAAACAGTGAGTTGAAAGAAAAACAAATAAAACGTGGGGATAAAGGTTTAGGTGTTTCGATACTTTTGAAATATTTAATAAACTTCCAATAGAAATACGTGTATACATAGATTCTGATGTATGACATGCGAATTAAGATCGCATGGATGGCTCCTGTGGGTGATACGTCCTCTAGTGTGACATATCTGTTATCATTCTAGTATTTTTCCTATACAATAGAATGATATATACAAAAGAATGTCCCCCATCACGGGAACCATTCCTTATCCTCGAGGCACAATAAACGTCATAATATAGACATAATCTTTTATCTGTGAAATTGATCCATATGTCATTTAGAGTATTAAATGTTTTTCAAAGAAGAAAAACAATGGAGAATCAAAAAATACATTGAATGATTCAAGTAAAGTATATACAATGCTAGCTCGAGAAGGTAATTAGGGAACCTAATAAGTGTGGTCGGTGCATTTGTTGGGAGTGTTTTGTTGTGAGAATATGTTTATAGGTGTGGTGTGATGTGGTGTAAGTAGTTTATTTTTAAAGGTAGTTTATAAATTTTGAATTTGTAGTTAGGTGAGATTATAAAGTCTTAGAATATTGTAATTATGGCGGCCTCGCGCCCTAAGCCCTCTGGTTGGGGTGCACCGTGGGTCCCGCAGCCTTGCCACGTCATTGAGTCTCTAGGTCCCTATAAATATCCCTTCAACACAACATAGGTCATCGAGTCAAGGGTGGCTACTATCGCAATGGCGGTCTGGAGCGGCCCGTTTGTGCCAATGCCACGCCACCATTCTCAATGTTCGTGCTACTTTTGTCTTTTCTCATGTAACGGTTAACCAGTTATTCAGTTAAATCATTTAGTTACTCATTGTGAGTTTGTCGTCTTTTAGTTCTTTTACTCTAGTTAGGAAGTATGTCGTGTGTTTTATAGAGTTTTACTGTTAATCTAAATATTAAAATAGCATAAGACTCAAACGACATGAAATTACATGATAATGTAAGTTTACATGTGAGCTATATATAATCAACCTACAGTGGAAAACTCGGAAATCATGTACCAAATATATAATGCGATGATATAACATACTGAATATACATATACAAGTGTTGCTTAAGTCCCCAGATAACCCGTGAGAAAGCAAAATACTAAAAATAAACAACTACGAGCCAATGCCGAACAACAAGCTAAGCTCAGAGATAGTCGCCAAACACGATGATAATGAGTCTAGTGAGTAAAATTCCAAGGAAATGTAAGCATTCTTTTAACATAAGAAATATAGATCAGTTATAGAATTACATGTGTCACACCCAATTTCGGGATACACATAACCAATTTCGAGATAGACGGCCCACAGGTGCCACGTAATCGAGTAAAACTCATAAATAGGAAAACCATTAGCTGTTTGGCAACAAAATATCTATTTTATTATTTACACGATAAATATAATACATTTTTACTATGTAGAAACTTTTCTTCTCGAATCTCTCGTGCCAATGATTAACTCATTTAGTTAAAGACCTGAAATTGTTAATTTGGTAAGCCAACCATCTAATAATACTAAAATTACACACAATTAATGCAATACATATAACAAAACATCACAAAGCATCAAATTAAACTACGATTTCTCATATCTTTGTGTTTCATGTGTCCTCAATTGTCCTGTTTCCTGGCTCGCTAGCTTGCCCAAAGGCGGAACTCAATATGCCCAAAACATAAACCACACCGGTTGACCCAGGGAGCCATGCACGTTGACTCAAACCATAACAAGGTTAAATAGTAATATCAATGGTGCTCGTCAGCACATGACCATATTGGTGGACCAATAACACCACACCAGTGGACTTCAAATTGTCCGTCGACAAGAATTACACATATGGATAAACGTACAAAGTAATTAATATCATTAATAATAATAATAAAGATGCAAGGATGTAAACGCAAATGCATCGAATTAACAATGCATATAAAAAAGAATTACCTCAACAAGAATCATCATTCCTACGAGGGTTACAACATATTTCTTAGACTTTCTCTAAGAAAACACATTAATGGATAAAGATAGAGATAAAAAGAAAATGTGAGAATGAATCGCATTATCATTTCTATTTATAAATGGAGAGCAGCTTAATAAAACATAAGTCGTAATTACAAGTCATAATGACTTACAAAGATAAGGTCGTTGTCGATCATAATGTTAAGATAAAAATTAATGGAACTTCTTATTCTGTACTTAAAGATTAAGTTGAAGTGTCATTATCAATCATAATATCAAGATAAAAATAAAGGAAACTTTTCATTCTTTTCCTAAAGATATTAAGTGTCATTGTCAATCATAATATAAAGATAGAATTTATAGAAACTAATGACAAGACCGACATAACTTTTGTAGTTACTAATTTATTTACTTTATGATAATCACCTTGTTACCCCTTATATTATTTTATTATTTTTAACCTTTTACTAAAATAACTATTTCGTCCCTTAAGCTAATTACTTTTTGCTTATCATTATATTTATTGAAAGAACTATTTTATACCTATAATAATATTCTAATTATTCATTATGATTATTTTTTGATGCAAACAATAAGCAAATGATGCAAATGATGTATCGACAAAGTGCATCACTTAATATTCATCCAAATGCATTAATGTAATATAATAAAGCAAAATAATTTACGATTCGATAAGCGTAATACATATCTCGAGATTCATAATTCTTTTTGAGTGTTACAACCTGTGGAAGCTTTTAGTCTCTTAAAACCATCAAGACCTTATCGCCCTCACGAGCCTCAAACATTTGACACATTGTTTGATGATACAAGTGCCCTTTTATAAGCTCGAGGGAGAACCATTGAAATTTTCACATTAACATCAATTTTCATCAAATTGGTAACGGTAGTGAGAGCTCAAAAATCTTTAGGTTCATGTGTTACATAATTTATTCAATAAATAAATTAATAGGATGTTATGAGATACATTATTGTCTTATAGAAAAACCACTAAGCATTAAATAGAAGCTAATAATAATGTTAAATAAACATGCAAAAAATATTAAAAATGTAAACATTAATAATCGAATGCATAAATAACATTAAGGAATCAAGTGTGCATCCATCCTAGACAAACTAAACCATACTTCAGTATACTATGAGTTTGACAAAGTGTTTGCGCCCTTTAGCCCCCACATTTTAAGCCCTCGCGGTGGTCGCCTTAGTCCTACGATCTACTGACACGCGTACTTAAGAAGCAGCTAAGGTCACAATTCACCAAGGGCGCGAATGCCACATGATACTGTCTAGCGTGCCACTCAACCTTACACACGATGGAATAACCCCGTCGATGAACCACTCAACCAACCATACAAGTGATAAGTGATTATTAATACTTATATATAAGGTTAGTTTAGTAGTATATTTAGTATAAATATCTCTAAATGAGCTTTAATTTATGGTGTTATTGCATTTTCAAGTAAATAAGATGTAAAGGAAGGAAATGAGCAAAAACAAGAAGAAACAGTGCAAAAACCCACAACAACATGGTTTGCGCTGTGGCTACACATGTTGGCGCTTAATATTAAGACGCAAAGAGGGAGCGTAAATAAAGTGAAGAAATCAAGTCTAGAGGTCTGGCGCAGTGACATCGCTATGAAGTATAAAGGTACGACGACGGGACAAGAGAGATATCGCTGAGGTCACATAAACGAAAAAGAAAGTACACACATAGGAGGCACCGTGGCTTAACACACATGGCACCGGGGCATATTGACAGAGCCAGTCAGGAAGAAAATAGAAAATTGAAGTAGTTTTATTTTGATTTAAATTATAAAATAGGGATTCTAATTGTTATTAAGAAGTACAAATATGTATTGTAAACAATATATCAACTATTAGCCACCATTAGAGTAATTTAACATATATTTACTTTGAGTTTGAGTATTAAGGAGTTTTATGTGGAGAAAACATTGAAGACTCCATTGTTGCAATTCAAGTTTGGTTTCATTGGTTTAATTGAAGGTAATATTTATATTCATATCTGATTTGCAATGATTTCAATTATGAATGCTATGCTATGAATATGATTAAAAAGTGATTATAAAAGTGCAATGGTTAGAGTTTGTATTGATTTTGAGCGTAATGCCTTAGACATCTTGATAACATTATTAATGAATTTAGGTTTTAGAAGTTATCATGGCTATTGAAGCTTTTAATCCGAACATGAACGGTACAACTGTAAAATACACAACATCGATATATAGTTATTGATTAGAGAGACACGTATAGTAAACTTAGTTGGTTATGAATCCACTTATTTGAGACTAAAAGCAATGTGGAGCTTACGTTATTCACACCGATAGGTGGAGTTCTAGTTTGCACATTAAAATCTTTTCCATCACGACAGTGGGTTAAAATAGATTTAAAGGAAATTTGTCTATTCTAATCAGGCATTGCACACAACATATTAAGATGTAAGAGTGGTCGAATATCATAATATTAAATTACCTAGGTGAAGTTGTGAACTAAGATATATTTAATATAAGATTTAAAGTAAAGTTTGAATTGATTTGTTAGATTAGTTTAGTTTAGTATAAACCAAATTAAAAAGGGATTTCCTTAGCAATAGTTCAAAGTTAAATAGGTAAACAACTAGTGCAAAAACATTTCCTTGAGGAAAATATATGTGACGTCACCTTCTTGAATTAGGGCACCGCTCGACCTAATCTCGTCGTTAAGCTCTAATCTCGCCACTAGATCTGTTGAATGGGCGGGCTTGGGCTGAGCCTATGCGGGCTTTTTCTTTTGAAAGCCCCGTCCAAACCCGCCCAATCTCCTTTTTTTCATTTGGTGGGCCTAATCACGCTTAAATCCAATATGGGTCGGGCTTGGGCGAGCCTAAACGAGATTACTAGTGCTACTTTAAAAAAGTATTGTTTTATTTTTCTTGATGAAAAAGTATTCTTTTTTTTAAAGTAAATAAATATGATTATAGATTAGATATTTTCTTTCTTTTTTCCAATTTAGTTAGATTCTTAAAAATTAGATATTATATGAAAGATTTAGTTGAGACATTATAGGATTTAAAGTCGGTTTAGTCTTTTAATATTCATAGTTAACTTGTTTTATATAACTATAACTAATTTAACAAAAGTAGCACTAGTTGTGGCCTAGTGGTGTATGAGCTTCATGTGAAGTCCAAGAATTTGGTTCGATCCTCACATTCACCATTTAATTTTTTTAAGTTGTATCTAAAAATTTAAGAGTTTATGCGTGTGACGGCCCCTTTCCTAATCTAGGGCACCGCACGGCCTAATCTCGTAATTAAGCCCTAATCATATTCATACAAGACTTAACTACGTATTAGTTAGCCTTTACAACCTAGACGCATCTTTTCTCGTGTTCATGATAAGTAATACACTAGTCTTACTAGTTTATAAATTTTAAAGTTAATTAAAACTTTTTATTAAATTAATTAATTGGCGGAAGTCTTATTGATTATGCGGAAGCAATGAGTAACTTATGCGGAAGCCATTTATAAAATTCTAAGTGTGGAAAACCGGGAAATGACATCACATATATAAAGTCCTCGAAATGCAGTGAAACAACAAAATAGTCTAAGTCAAGTCGGGGAACTAACGCTCAACCCAATATACAACCCCAAATAGTATCTGAAAGACGTATATAACATATACAATCGAAATATCAAAATAAGACCTACAATCAATGCAGTGACGCGCCGCTGGCTCAAGAATAATCGCCGATCTTCTCTTTGTCCGGCCATTTGGTAGACGGCTCTGCTCCCAGCCTCATAAAAAGGACGGTGAGTAGAAGAATAAAACAATAATCCCCGATGACAAGTTTAATTTGCATTTTCAAATATTCAAATGGTATTTAAAAGCATATAAATGGGAAAATCGAAAAATAAACCATATGCGAGTAAATACCAGAGTTAAACAAGTGATACTGACACTAGGCTAAGTAGTGGTGATTTAGGTCCGGTCGGCAGTGAAACGTGTCGCTCCGACTCAATAATCATATAGCACAATGGACTCTAACCCAAGTGTTACCAGGGACTCTAACCCTGGTGTGTAGACCACCTCAGGGACTCTAACCCCGAGTGTCTCCGAGGACTCCAACCCCGTGAGTTGCTCACACCACGATCGAGTACGGGACCTAAATGCAAAAACTACTTTTTAAATTTCAAGAAATACCAAGTATGAATTGTCAAGGCATAGGCACATCTACACACCTAAACAAATAAGGAATAGAAGTCCTCTTAAACATTTATAAGTTATTCATTAGCCTAATAGCATGCTATTTATCATTCAATTCACATTTAAAACAACAAGAATAGACATAACATGGGATAGAATCAATGAACCAAATCAATTGAATGGATATCATGCAAACTAGACTCATCAAGTGAGCATAGACACAAAAGAACACATGATATAAGAATACAAAGGCAAAATAGTCAAAAGGACTATGCAAGGACAACAAGTAATAGAAATGAAATGCTAAGTAAAACTGTCATTGGGTATACTCACAACAACAAAGTAAAGTCCTAGCTTTACTGGCCTCCCGATACTCCAACTCTTGTATTCGCTCTCCCGTTCCTAAGTTCATGAGTTTGGTGTGTCATTAGTTCAAGTATAGTGAGTTTAAGCTCAGTTTATGATATTTATTTATTTTGTATTCAAATTGGTTCAATATACTTTATTTTATCGAAATATAATTTCCCTAACTTTTCCAATTTTTCCGAAATTTTTTCGCATGTCTTTCATTTTTTCGTCTATTTTTCTCTTATTCTTTTTTTAAAGTTCTGTTTGGGTCGGGCCCGACCCGAACCTAGACTAGAACAGGTTCGGCCTGGCCCGGGCCCGTTCTGGGTCCGGCCCAGTAAGGGGGTGCACACGCGCCCGCCCTGATCGACTAATTCGATCGGGAGCAACACAATTTTTTTTCTCTGTTCTTCTTTCCTCCGGTGATGGGTTGGGGTTGCTCTCTACCCCAACCCCGGTGGAATACCACCTCGGCACAGCTCGACCATGGGGTTCGGCCTCCATGGTCGAACCCCACTCTCGGCCACCCCACCGCCAACCACTGAACCTACAACAACAACGAGGACTCATCTTGATTTTGACGTCTCCGCCTTCTCCTCTCCTTCCCAGCGCGTTCCTTCTTCTCCTCCTCTTCTCCTTTTCTTTTCCTTCCTCTCTCGGCCTGATCGGTTCTGTGTGTGTGTGTGTGTGTGTGTGTGTGTGTGGTGTAGGTGTAGGTGGGGTGGTGGACACGTGGTGTTAGTTTTTGGAAATGTGTTGCTTGGGTTGGGACAAGTGTGAAGGTGTTAGGTGTCATGACACTTAATTGTGACATAGCTAAGACACTCGCTCGTGTTTTCAGGCGTTTCGACGCCCGGTTTCGCGTCCGAACCGTGATATCTGCGTGTTGTCGCGTCGTTAGTAACCCAATATATATTCCATATTAGTTACGTGACAAATTTTTATTTAATTTGTGTGTTTTCCTTTTCCCGACCTAATAGTCGGTCTCGTCGACTACCCGGTACCCCGGCTCGCACGTTGCTCGAGGCGTGTCCCGCTCTCGCTCGACGCCTACAACTGTACAAACTGACTTAGTAAGTGTACTCAATACATAACATTTGGCACACGTCAATACAAAAATACGATATACCTCGGCCACGTGCCTAAATCGGTGCACGTATCACAGTGTAGGTCCCAAGTCAAGGGTCGGTGATCCTAATTAAGGAGTTAAAACGGGGTTAGACATTTGGGCCGTGACAATGCGCTATATGGGCGGGCCTGGAGCGGGCTCGGGTTCAAGAAATCAAACCAGGCCCGTCCGTTATAATTGCGGGCTTTTACGGGCTTGGGCTGGGCCGCGCTTCGCTATGTTTTTAAAAACCTAAGCCTGGTTCAAGTCAGGCGAGCCTAGACGAGCTACGCGGGCGGCTTGCCACTGCACAGGTCTATTCGCCACGTAGAGCTTAACAACATATTAGTCAGCCTTTCCGAAACCTTTCTCTTATTCTCAATTAATTTCTTAAATAAGCGTTTGCTTATCTTGTGTTAATCAACAAATCAAAGTTAATTAAAAATTAAAAAACTTAAGGTTTATTCATCGAAAGTCTTAACAAATTAGCGGAAGCTTTTAATATAAATTTTAAATTTGTGAAAAACTAGGAAACAAATATCACATTCATGTATATACAACAAAACAACGATGATAATATATCAACATGGTCAAGGTAATATCTCTCAACCCACAAATACAACCTCAAAATATATATAAAGACATATATAAGTCATACGATAAAACCAAAAACCTTTAAAATCAAATGTAGCAGTGCTTTTCTAGCTCAGAGATAGTAGTCGATCTTCTCCTTACCCAGTTTGCTACTCGACGGATCTGCACCCACTGTCATAAAAAGGACGGTGAGTACAGGAAAGTAGGAAGTAACATTGAAAGACATTTATTCACATTTCTAAATATGCAAAAAGTATCTGAAAGCATAAGAATAAAAACTATACCAAAAAAGAATCATGCTATGAGATACTTTAATTAAACAATGCGAAACTGACACTCGGTTAAGCAGTAATGATCTAGTGCTAGTCGCCCATGAGTTACATCACATCAACCTTATTCCACTATTTAAGACGCAAACAACATCATGGATGCAGTCACATCCTTACAAATGTCCATCTCATATATAAATACTCGCAAATGCCATTCACATGTGATATATACTTGCTAACAACCCTGGGTCCCATACCCTAAATGCTTTACATTCGGCATGGTTATTTAACAATATTTATTAGATTCATTTACTTTATCATATGAATGCTCAATGAATTTTCTTGGAATTTTACTTTCTGGACTAGTCATATGTTTTGTTGTGATGCCTGAGTGCAAATCCTTCTATGAGTAAGGACAAAGGGATTCTTGACAACTATCTCTTAGCTCGCTTCCTGCTCGGCATACTACTCGTAGGTGTTTATTTTGATATTTTGTTCTATTTTGGGTATTAGGAGACTTGAGATGACACTGTATATATACCTTGTTTTATGGTACTATCGCTTATATACATAGTATTTTTTTGGATTTCCCATAGTAGAAAATACTCATATGGATAGTGTTTAACATGCTAATTTAATACTTTACTTGCATCAATTAAGGTTTTCACTGATTTATTACTACCTTGTAAAATATAAAACATTAGCATGGCTAGGACTTGAATAAACTACAAATAGTTGAACTTAAGGAAATAACTTAAGAAAAATTTGAATAACTGATCAATTAAAGTAATAATACATAAGTGGACGCGAATATCAAAACATGAGATGGACTGGTAGGTTCTAGACACATGTAGTTGGGTCCGCCAAACGAGGAGCGCATAGAGAGATGACACCCAGGGGCGGCCTCGGGGCGCGGAGCCACCACAGATGGTATCAGAGTGAGAGTTCTAGGAACTTGGGAAATCTAGCAAAAGAGAATAAAATTTAACAAATAAACTTTAAATGTGGAAACCTGATATTATTGCCTTATAACCTTAGTTGGGAAGTCATGTGAGGTGCGTAGAGTTAGGGTTTATATATGTGATATATCTTGCTATGTATATGATATACGTATATATATCGATGCTGATCTGGAGCATGCTTCTCGATGCAGATCATGGACGGATAGTCGACTATGCCTCATGAGACCGGACAGATAGCGATACAGCTAGGGATCCTCCTGTTATAGCGAGCTTGGAGGATCGACTTTCGACTCAAATGGCCGAGGTACTACGGTTGTTACGGATTCAGACCACTGCACTGACGACACTTGCTACAGCAGTCATAGTACCCTGAGACCCAATACTAGTTATAAGACATACTGGGACAGCCGTTGCCCCAGTTATTCCCCAGACACCAGTGGAGAGAGTAGTTGCATATATACAGGAAAATAGAGCTACAACAGTTGTCGTTGCACTGAAGACACTGAGTCCTACTCTACCACCCACGACTATGGATCATACGACTCCTATTGCTATTACTATTATTACATAAGGATTTCTTTTAGCCCCAAAGGCGAAGCTTTTGAGAGAGTTTCTGAAGTCTGAGCTAGGTTTTTTCTATGGAGGTGGTGACCCTGAGGCTGTAGGGAAGTGGATTGTGTCCTATCAACGTTTTCGTTAGCTGATGAAGAATGATGAAAGTGTTCAGGCGTGGTTATCGGAAGCATGCTTAAGTGGCCACCCAACAGCCTGGTGGACCATGTATCGGGATACCCACTTAGAGGCGACGACATGGGCAAAGTTTAGAGAGTTGTTCTACGATCGGTATATACCCATGAAGGTGAAGTTGATATTGAGAGATGAGTTTCTGACCCTAAGACAGGCTAATCGAATGCTAATGCAATACATGGAGCGTTTTCGCTACCTGTTTCAGTTATCTAAGAATGCAGCTGTTAGGGCATGCACCATATGTCAATCTACAAATATTATTTATCTTATAATTTTAGTTAATAAAATAGAGGTTTTATTTTCTATTTTATTATAAGTGATTGCATGTTTGCTATATAGTAAGATCCATGTGTATTTGTTGAAATATCCTTAATGTCCCTAATCGATCATTATACTGGGAACTATAATGAATTAAGACTAGAGTGAATCTTGATTGATCGTCATGTGATGATCATTCGTATAAGGATAAGAATCAAGATCATGAGTACTTATTATGGAATAAGATACTAGATCGACCGGCTATGAGAACACCACATGGATTAAGTCATAGGTGTTACTCATGATAGGTATATCATTTCGTCCTTCGACTTGAGATTACCATAGAATTCAATATTTGGAACATGATAATTTGACACAATCAAATGTTGTCTTTAACCGGACAATTATAAAGATTGTGATTGGTTATCGTGTGAATAATATGTGAAAGTGTGTAATCAAGATAGAATTTGCCACTCTCGTATAAAGAGAGATATCAGTGGATCCCTCTATAAGACATACTGATAATGTCCAAGTCCATGTGAATTGATATGATCAATGTCACTTTGATGTTTTTCAGTTTACCTAAACATCGAGACTAGTACGATTGAACATTAACGGTGACTTTCCATGTCATATTTTTAATCAATGGATATTGCACGACAAAAGGATATGATATACGTTATTAATTAGGTTGTATCAATGTTGATATTCATTCCACTTGGTTAGTCATATTGCCTTGCTAGAGACCTATTATGACTTGTGTACCAAAATGGTTTTTGGTTCACTGCCAACGTCGCATTAACCTATTGGGTCGCACACAAAGAATGGCTTTGCACAATTTCATTTGGTCCAGAGTAATGAATTTTATATGATAAAATTCATGACATAAAAGCCCTTACGATTTGTTATATGATAATTTATTAATAGGGGCATATGTGCAATTTGCTTAAACTACGTAAATACAATAGTTGTATTACGAATAGGATTTTAAGTGAGGGCTTATCTAGGTGGATCCCTAAAAACGTAATAAGATTTCGTTTTACAATTTTCAAGTTCTTTGGATTTAAGGAGAGAAAGAAAAATCGTTTTCAATCTCTTTTGGGGCTAACACTCCAAATTGTAGTCACCGTTGCATGTGGGTTTCTGATAGAGGACGCGCACTTGAACGTCTTGAAAATTGAACAATCAAAAGGAAATTACGGAATAAGGTATGATTTACTTTTGTAGATTTAGTTTAATGAACTTATTTTTGATTGTTTTGAATTTTTCGCTGCGTATGAACCCCAAAAACCCAATAGTAGCAGGGACAGAGCTACTTCGAATATACTACCTCACTCGAGGGGTTGATGATAGGATTATTGTGGTCGTGGTATTATCTGGGGTTCCTACTTTGCGGGACATATTCGACCGAGCGTTGGCATACGAGACCTTTCTGATGTAGAGATAAGGTAGGCATATTACCGGGATTGAGGTACATACAGGATGGAGTTCTCGGTGGGACCAGAGGCTAAAGAGATAAGAGATCATTCAAATAGGGACCGGAGGGATGATTATTGGGATAGTCAGTTTATTATGAGGATTGGCAGCAGGTTCGCGCAATAGCACCAGCACCGATTGAGCAGCACAGACATCAACCACAATAATACCATCCAGGTATAGATAATGGAAGACATGAAAAGGCAGAGAGACCGAGGTCAGGGTCAGAGATCTAGAGAGGGACAGGCTGGCAGGTTAGAGACGCGTCGATGTTTTCAATGTGGTCATACGAGACATCTTAGAGTTGATTGTTGAATGTCATCACCACCACAAGTGCCGGATTAGATTTGAGAAAGAGCTTACGCAGTTGGTCAGTTGGACAGAGAGGCTACCAAACAACAAGTCGAGGGTTAGTTATCTGACATATTTTATTATTCAGTTATTTTTTTTTAATTATGCATGTGTGAATGTTTATTTTTGGCTACACATATGAAGACTAAATGGTTGTGCTATACATTAGGCCGTAGCAAGTGGCACGGGTGACATGTGTCGAACGCGTCAATAAAATATAATTCTTAAACCAACTATTTTGTAGATAGCGGTAAAGTGTCGATCCCACAGAGATTGATATTCTTTTTAAGCTTTTTTTTTAAAGAGAAAAACCGGGGGTTTTAAGAGAACGAACAAATTAACTTATCTAAATAGTAATAAAATAAATAAAGCAATGGAAATTGTTTTGAAATCAATTAATGAAAAATACCTAGGTTAAGACATAGGAATTCAGTTTGACAACAAATTGGATTTGGTCATCAATCTATGTAAAGTATGCAAATTAAAAGTATCATAATTTAGCTATAGACCTAGTAACATGCGCGGTTCCTCGCACTTCCTATTCTCGATAGCAAATGTACGACAATGGCTATTTTCCTAGCCAATCGTATAACCCTATAATCAAGCGCATTTGGTTTAACATAATGACCGCAATGAATTTTATGAAGGCATTACGCCTAGACAAACGGGTCGCTAGTGTGTCCGATTTAGCCTAGATCCCTAAAGTATTTGACCGATCCCAAAAAAGGTGAATCAATTGGTATAGTCATTTGCCACTTGTGTGGTCTTTTTGCATAAAGTCGGATGCTTACGACTCACATGCAAAAAATAAAGGTTTGAATCTAAACTTAACCTTATTTAATCAATCAATAACAAAGGGAATAAAATAACAATGAAAATCAATGAAATTAAAATAAATAAATTTCACAAATCCATGGACGAGAATAGTCGACCTTCCCTCATAGTCTTGCCTAGGCCATGTTATTATTCTCTCATTGATGAAAAACATAAAAGAAAATAACATATGTTGAGAGAGAGAAAAAAAATAGAAGTCGACCCTCTTGGTGAATACCCTGAGTCCTATTTATAAAAACTACTAAAATTGGTCTCTGAAGGAGAGAGAATGTGATTTTCTTAGGTTCCTTATTGACACGTTCGCCGAGGACAATCTGATGGTTATTGGAAGTTTGTTGCAAGTCCACGAAATGTGGCATTCACAGATTGGATGATGCTCGTTGGCGTGGCTGAAGTGGTGCTCACTGATTGGAGAAGAGAGCTATAGTGGGCGTGCTGGCTACTCTGAGGCGTCAACACGTGGCATGTGGCAGGTAAGAGAAGAGGCTCGAGTGCTCGCCTGAAACTTTGGGTGACATCAACAGCATGAATCCTAAAGCGAATCCACATCTGCTAGCGACAGGGGCGTACCCAGGTGGGCCTTGCCCTGGGTTGTAGCCCAGGGCAAGGCCCAGAAAAAGCCCAAAAATAAAATAAAATTAGTATTTAAGGCTTTTAAGCCCACACAACAGCCACACTTGCAACTTGCGACCAGGGGCTCCCCAATCTCTATTGTTCTTCAGTTTTATTCAATCTAAACATCGCTCCTCGCCTCCTCAAGCAAATCTCTTTGGTTCTCTGTTTAGCTCTCCTAGGGTTTCCAATCGATCAAGGTGAGTTCATCTTTTTATGATTCTATCTCTTCAGTTTTTGTTGTTGATTGATCGCTGCCGACTGCCATCTCTTCAGTCTCTTCGTTCGGTTTCTTCGATCGTGTTGTTGATTTTGATTTTGTTTGTACAAAATTCTGGACTGGTAAGCCTACATGCCCGAATCGGCTTCGTTCGAGTTCGTCTTCGTCGTCGCGGTTTGCTGGGCAGGGTAGGAAAGATAGGGAGAGTGAAGGGGAGGCGGTGAAATTGGAGGTTAAGACTAGGTGTGCTGAGGCATTGAGGTTTTTGTCGAGGGGGAATTTGTCAAATAGTACTCGAATTACCGAGAAGAAAGGTCTGCTTGTTTTAGCTAGGCATGTTGAGAATGAGAGAGGGGAATTGCAGCTGCATTGCTTGTTTTAGTTATGTTTCTGTTTTAGATCTCTTCTTGTGATGTGGCCTTGTTCTTTTGTGATGATTTTGATTTTGTTTTCGTTTTTTCCGGGTGATTACTAGATTTGTCTTTGATAAATGAACGATCTATTTCAGTTTTGTTTCTGTTTTGAATCTTTTCTTGAGATGTGATCTTCTTCATTTGCGTTTGTACGTTTGATTTCGATTTCAATTACGTTGCGATTATTTTTATGTTTCACATATTTTTTTATATCTTTGATTATATACTATTTACATTGATTGAATTAGGAGAATAAAAAAAGTTTGCATGACTTTAATATTTAAGGAGACATTTTTTTTTAAGGATAGCATACTAGCTTTGGACTAAACACCATGGAGCGTCATGGTAACAAAAGAACGAAGACAATTTTTTCATTTTTTAAATCAAGTGGGGAGGCATCTAAGGTTGACAATCTTTCTCCATCAATTGTTGATGCTTCATCTCATGAGGAAACGAGACCTTTAGAATCTCCAACTCAAGAAGTTTATATTGATTCTAATTCTCTTGAAAGAGATCCGGGCTTGCGTACTCCAATACGACGATATTCCTTCAATGTGAAAGATGAGATTAGACGAGCATATATAAAGATGGCCCTTATCAACCTAGGTTGCCAGAATACCCACGAACTCTATTCGGAAATCAATATCGTCGCTTTCAACCAAAATGGTTTGGAGAATTTCAATGGTTGGAGTATTCTCCTTCAAAGGACGCGGTATTTTGTTTCCCGTGTTACCTTTTTGAAAATGGTAATACACCTCACTGCAAATTAACTAATGGGGGACTTAAAAATTGGAAGAGAATTAATCAAGGGGTTAATTGTCCATTCTTGATACATATGGGAAGCAACAATTCGCCGCATAGAAAATCTGTACAATCTGTTGAGAATTTGTCGAATGTTACTCGACACATTAACAGGGTGATAAATGCACAAACTTCAGAGGATGTTCGAAAAAATCGGTTGCGGCTTAAGGTTACAAGTGAGGCTGTTCGATGGCTTAGTTTACAAGGTTGCGTAGTTAGAGGTCATCGTGAAGGTTCAACTTCAGAAAATCGAGGAAATCTCATAGAAATGTTGAAGCTTATGGGTAGATTAAATGTTAACATTGAGGATGTTATACTCGACAATGCTCCAGGGAATGCAAAGTACACCTCACCAAATATTCAAAAAGAGATTTTGCATATTATGGCTAACATGGTGAGAAAAACAATTCGTGAAGAAATTGGAGATAAAAAGTTTTGTCTATTAGTTGATGAAGCCAAGGATGCAGGAGGCAAAGAAGAAATGGCAATTGTGTTGAGATTCGTAGATGGTCAAGGCTCAATTAAAGAGCGTTTTTTCGATATTGTCCAAGTCGAAAACACCGCTGCTTCAACACTTAAGAAAAGTGTATGTAACTCTCTTGCTCAGTATAACTTACTTATAGATGACTTGCGTGGTCAAGGATATGATGGTGCTAGTAACATGCGTGGGGCGTAGAATGGGTTGCAAGCTTTATTTCTCAAAGACTGTCCATATGCATATTATGTGCATTGTTTTGCTCATCGACTACAACTAGCATTAGTTGCAGCTTCTAAAAAGGAACCGTCGATTTGGTTACTCTTTTCAAAGTTGTCTTCTATTGTTAACCTTATAGGTTCTTCTCCAAAACGCCTTACTGAGTTGCAAGCCTTTCAAGCTGTAGAGATTGCACGTAAAGTAGCTAGTTGTGAACGTGAAACTGGTAAAGGAGCTAATCAAATCGGAAGTTTACAACGAGCAGGAGAAACACGGTGGAGCTCTCATTTTGATTCTATTTGCAGTGTCATTGATATGTATTGGGCAACGATGCAAGTGCTTAAAAAAATGGTTAGTGATGGATCTACTGATGACATTCGTGGTGAAGCAAAATGTGTTTTAATGATGATGGAAACTTTTGACTTTGTATTCATGTTGCATGTAATGCATAGAATTTTAGGAATTACAGATATGCTTTGCCGAAACTTGCAAGAAAAAACTCTAGATATTCTGAATGCAATAGATTCAATTGCCACAACAAAAGTACTTCTTCTAAAATTACGAAATGAAAGCTTTGATCACCTTTTGATGTGTGTGAATTCGATTTGCATAGAGTATGAAATCGAAACACCCGATATGAATGCTTGGTACAATGAGGGCACAAGTCGTTCTTGTCAGCAAAAAAGTCTCGTCACAGTTGAGCATCATTACCACTTAGATATGTTCAATTCCGTAATTGACTATCAATTGGAAGAGTTGAATTACAGATTCAATGATGATGCATTGGAAATTCTTAAGTTGAGTTGTGTTTTACAACCAAATGATCAGTTCAAATTATTTGATGTTGATCGAATATGTATTCTTGCAAGAAAGTTATATCCTGCTGATTTTAGTGATCAAGAAATGCATCATTTGAGATTTCAATTGGAGCATTATGAGGTTGATGTACTTCACCGCAAGTGTTTTCAGAATTTGTCATCAACTTCTGAGTTATTGCAGAAATTAATTCGAACAAATAAGTTGCATCACTACAACTTGGTTGAGAGATTGATTCGTCTTATTTTGACTCTACCTGTATCCACGGCATCAACTGAGCGAGCATTTTCAGCTATGAAGCATATTAAGACCGATTTACGAAATAGAATGGAAGAAGAATTCTTGCCAGATACTATGATCATTCATATTGAACGAGAATTCGCTCAAAATATCGATATAGATGAAGTAATTGATGAATTCGATTCTTTAAAGCAAAGGAGGGCACAACTTAAATAGGTTATTTTTCTTCATATTCTGATTTTTATATAATTTATTATTTAAGTATTATTTTTATTCTTTACCCACCAATATAATTTATATTTGCGGCTTAATTTATGCGATAACCATGCTAATTTTATGTTTGTCATGGATGCATATATATATATATATATTTATATATATAGTGGTATAATTTATTTAAAGTATACATAATAATATATAAAAATAATAAATTAAAAAATATTTATAGCCCAGGGCTATCAAAAATCCTGGATTCGCCCCTGGCTAGCGAGAAGAAGAGACGCACAGGAGACTCGTGCGATGACATGGGAGATGGTTGCCGCATGGATCTCGAGGAGAATCGATGGCTCTGGTTATGCAGTGTTAGTTACGTGTATCTTTGAGGCGTCACTCGGTTCTTCCTCATCTCTTCATCAACCTTGCAACATGTGCCTTGAGGTTGATCCTTTGGTAGTTGATCTACTGCATGCAAACATTCTATTTTTAGTAGTTTTTCACCCCAGATTCAACTGCACACTCTATTAAATCTGAAAATAACAAATAAAGATAATTATAGTAATATTTTTGAGACTTAACAATAAAAATATATAAATAACCTACATATAATTACATAATTAATGACTCATCAAATACCCCCAAACTTAGAACTTCGCACGTCCCGAGCATATGTGTAAATAACAAAACACAAGTAAACTAGACTCTTAATACAATTATGCACTCACTAAACTAATCCTATACCCGATTTATAATTCATGGAGTTCTTTTGGTTTACATAGTCGGTAAGTTAAAAAGCCACTCAAGAGATTTTGCAGTTATTATATATCAAGAACCGCAACCCAAACACAATATTAAAATCACACTTTAAAGACATAGACTCGGTCAAGACAAAAGTCATCAACTACTCACGAGTTTTCTTGGTTAATACATTCAAGCACACAAGTTTACAATCTCCGTAAAAATAGTGTATCAACGCTTATAAGATATCATAGGCGAAGAATGCAACCACGCTCTCCACTATTGTAGACTTAGCACCAATGAAAATCAATAGGACTTTAACAGCCTGTAACATGGCTAGGATATGGTACCAAGGAAATGATATACAGGACATGCGAAACATTGGAAAACTAAAACTTAGATTATCAAATGATTTTCTGAGAACATGAAACTGACTGTACTGCACTTAAATTAATTTTTCTTTTAATATGTGCAGTCATCACCTTTTTCCTACCATCCAGCTCCTTGCTCCATTTCTTGTGGATGTCGTTTTAGGTAGGACTCTCTGATAATGACTTTCCCCTTATTTTGGGTGTATAAAATCTTTTTCTCTAAATTTTCTTTTTCTCCTCACGTCTCTTTCTATAGATTTCAAGTCTAATACTAGTTTCCAACTAGGTAAAGGGATATATCAGGTTATGTCTATGGTTCAACATTAGGTATGGAAGAAATATAATTTGGGTTGGCTCAAAATGGGTTAACTAGGGAAATTACTTTAGGTAGGCTAATGGTTAAAGGTTATTAAAAATGGCCTAAATCATTTCCCCAAAAGTGGTTTAGTCATTTGAATTTTGTCTCGAGTGGGTTACATATTTGTTCTAACACCTTATAAAGCTGACTTGCACAGTTCTGACCGTTTGCCCATTTTGGTATCTAGCACAAGGCTTAACCATTATACGATGTCTCTAATCACAAAATCATAAAAATGTCGGGTTACAGGCCCGAGTGAGTGTTTCTCCTAATTCTTTTTAAGTTTCAAGTCAAAGAGGCAACAATAATTTACCCATCCACAACCGAAGGCATGAAACAAAGTCTCGGGTGACTTTAAAACTATACTAAAATACATGCATGAAATGTATCAACTCCTAATGAAATGAGAAAGAGAAATATAAAAAGAAAAGAAATGGAACAAAAACCACCATTACCATCCTTCAACTATATATAACCGCATATAATTAAAAATTTTAAACGATTTCACCTGCGGTCTTTTGCAAAGAAATCTATCCAACTCAATCCACAAATCCTAAAGTACCCCCAAACTTATTCTGAACGTTGTCCTCAAAGTTCAAAACAAGTCAAGGAATCCATGCAACAAAAAGAAAAAGAATAGTGGTGAAAATGAACATGGATAAATAAATAAAAAGATGATACAAAGGCATGCATAATCTCCAAAAACTCATGAATGAACAAAATCTCTCATGTCTATGTGACTAAGGAAACTATGGAAGAAAATTATCATAATAAGAGCAAGAACTAATAAGTAAAGGAGTTAATTTAAATAATTCTCACCAAATCTTGTGAG